>CM073606.1:39228061-40428061 GCA_037074985.1 Solanum bulbocastanum
TTGACTTGCGCTTGATCGGTAGAATGTTAATCCACAATTGTGCAGCGCTAATCCATCATCGCTTCAGCCTTTACTTCTCTTAGAGGCACGTGTGTTAGGATTGGCAAAATGCCGATTAGGAATTTTTAAGCGTCAATTAATCAACAGTGCTTAGCTAGTTTTGCTCCAGTCAAGTCAGAGTTTAGCCAATGATACATTAACTGGCTCCTGCATGATGTTGGTTCCTTAACCTGTGTGCTTTAGTGATTTTAAGCTTCAAATCCATCAAACTTGTCATTTTCAAGGAATGTTTTCATACTAAAAAAGCTAGGGCCTAAGAACCTTTCAACTAGCATCAGTAAATAGCAATAATTCATGAATTTGAGTTTAATGATTTAGTAAAACACCAACTCATCAAACACCCCAAACTTCAACTATTGCTTGTCCTCAAGCAAAGCACTATCTAAACATATGATTTAAGCTCAGACACACCCAAGATAGGACTTTCCTATGTCACGACCCTCGACTCGCCATGAGTTGCACCCATACTAGCCCCTCTACTAACACACAGTCTACTAAACAAGCCAAAGTAAGAAATTTTCAATAATTTAAAAAAACAATCTTTCATAATCCAAACCAAAGTTATAAAACAATCACGGAAATAAACCTTAGAATATGTAAGTTGTGTAGTAAAACTCTACATAGTCTTAAAATACAGGGATGCGACCCTAAAACAAAACTAAAGAAAGTCTAAGTCCGGAAAATGGACTAGAAAACAAGACAAATCCATCCTAGAAGAATTAGCTCACCCTTGGATTCAGTTAACGCTAGGATCATTGTTGAGGTCGCAAAGCAGTAGTCAAAATATGCCATGTACTCAACAAAGAAAAAGAAAGTGCAATATTAGTACAAAAAATCCACATTGTACTGATAGGATTATGGAGTAATTTTAGTTATATGAAATATAAACTGGCAACCACAACCTAGTAAACAAATAACATACAGTTAATACCACAATCATACACATATCCCAGACTCCCAATCCTCACCCTGAATTGACATTCACAATAAACATGAATAGTTAGATTACAGCAATCCAACATGATTCTCTCATAGAACTCACACATAAATTGGTACATGGTACCTGAGTCAACAGTTAGTAATTTGTACTGGTGTTCTATAGAGCCAACCAAATAGATATCCCATACCAAGTACTGTACCCATCCAAACTAGCAATCATACATCACAATCACAATTACAATGAATACCAATCACACTTGTACACCCAAGTAAACACATTTATTGCATGCGATTGATAGAAAATAATATTTCGATTCATAGTCCTACCATTTCCCTAACCATACATAATGCATACAATACTAACAAAGCGGTTAATAAGCATTCATAACATTAAGGGGAAACAAACAAACATCACTTACCTAGAATCAAGCCTGAAATTCTCAAAAGAGCTTGAGTTTTTCCCTTATTGTGATACCTAACTTGTTATGTCTACAAACAGTAAATATACATACAATAATACCCAAATGGACTAGAAACACCCAAATTGTGCCCAAATCCCAATTCAAGACCAATTCCGTGAGATTTATACTTTAAATCATGGTTTTTTCAACGTTTTACCAACCCAAACCCTCCCCTAAGGTATCCAACATAAAATCTAAAGCCCAAGGGTTAAATTACCAAGCTAAGGGAGTAATTAACTTACCTTCACCAATGATGACAATGAAAAATAGAGAAAATTCACCCTAGTTCGCTCTTCCTCTTTCCAAAACAAAATTTCCAAACAATGGGCAGTTTTGGAATTTTATGCATTAAATGTGACTAACTCCGCTATAGCGGTGACTCTGTAGCGGGACATTCCACTATAGAGGGAATTAATATCACCGTTATAGTAACATGTCACCTACTATAGAGGCTTGCACGTGATAGAAACTCAAAAATCTCCCAAAAACAGCCCATCTAAACACACCTTCGAACCTTGATGCTCTAAACTAACCCTTTATGCCAAGTTTGACATAGTGAGCCTTATGTACCCGAATTAACTTCCACGAAGCCCTATGGACTCCCTAATATCTTAGAAACAAAAAAATAAACTACACCTAGAGGTTTCACCCAATCATTTCCCCAGAATTCCCCAGACCTCATCTCACTCAAATTTCGTCCAAGCCTAGCCGAGCCTAAAATATTTAACACTTCAAACTAAAAGTTTTCTCCCGCATTTTCTTTCACTAGTGGTTCACCCCATGACTTATGGGAGGATCGTTACAAGATAATATCACACTAGACTCAAAATAACAAAAATAAAAGATTTTATATACAAACATAACTCACAATTGGTTCCACTATCATTCACTACGTAGAGGTTTTTCTTTCAAAATTCATTTCATTCAAAGCACTTTGTAAGTATATAATTGGGATAATTTTTCATTCAAGCACAATTTCAAATCATCCCAAGTCAATAGAATCAACCATTAAGGTTCGCCTAAAGAGTCACAAGAATTTATCCCATTCATGCAGCTTAATTGAAATCAAGACATCACTATCAAAATGAAGGATGTAATGTCTTTCACATAAGATAGAATCCCACACACACATATATAAATGTCAATTTAAGGGATTATAGATCATGAAAAAATATTCACTCTCACAAAGGAATTCAAGTATACACACACTGAATCATAGGCTTACCCTATATGTAGATCGTCTTTAATGGAGATTGACAAGGCTCAAAATCCCCTGGGACTTATGGATCTAACTTAGACTTGAGAAAAAGGTATGGTATCATTTTTTCAAGTGACTAAGATACCTCCTCAATGCTTCCACTTCTCATTTGAGCATACCGCTCACATTTTCGATTCGCTTCTACCTTATTTTTCCCTTTTCATGGTGTTCACTTATTTCAAACACTCATTCTTATCTTCACTTAAGGCATGTGCACATTTTGAGCTGACGCCAATATTTTATTTTCCTTTTTAGCATCCTTTCATCTATAAACTCATTTCAACACATTAATTTAGAAGATGATGGTGCTCTATGCATTCTACTCATTTCTCTTTATTCTTTTGGTGCACAAATCCCCGAACTTATGCGCTTTCCTACATCACAACTCAATTAAATTTTTTTCTCCCACAAACTTAGACTTTTAGCCTACATCACAAATCATTAGCAACTAGGGAGACGTGAGAGTTCCAAAAATAAAGGATCACAAGGGTTAAGGTATGCAACATGGTGGCCAACAAAACTCAGCTCAAGCTCGAATGGGCTGACTAAGATTACACCAATCAAGGGAAAATTTGTTGTATAGTGGCTAGTCAGAAAGGGCCTAGTTTCGTATTTCACACCAAGTTTCATCTAGAATTTTGCCTTATAATATATTTTGAGGGAAGTTTCAGACAATGTGTATATACAAGAATTAATCAATGCCTTATGGCAAAGGGTATCATAACCTAACATATTCATAAATTAGTCTCAAAATCAATAAAGTTGAATGAATTTTGACAAACTACAATGGGAACAGTTTTACTCCCGCTTGTTAATCATAAAGTCAAACAAAGAATGTATGAACCATGTCAAGATATTGCTTCCACTTCATTTTTTCCCAATTTGAAATCATTTTCAACCTTCCTTTGCCAATAAAAGAAAAATTGATGATCCAGCTAGCAAGAAGTGTGACAAAATACTTGATTTAAAAATTAAAACTTGACATTTTCCCTCAAGAAAGTCACCTTTTAATCTATCATAAGGGAACGTCAAACTTGTTCAACACAAAATGACTCAAGAAAAAGAAAAAGGAAATTTTTCTCCTTGGGAAAGAATTGTGGCATAAAGAAAACCCTCTGAGTTTATTTGATTAACTACTTTCACAAAGACAATTTTGAATTACATGGGCATAAATTCATTGAGAGGAAACTACCTAAGGAAGGCAGTTAGTGGGATTACTAAGTACGAGTAGTAGAAAGACAATAGACCATGTAAGACCAACCCGGCTATCATCATTAATAGACAAAAGCATGCTCAACAAGGCATAATTCTTCATTACGCACAAGTATAACAAGGACTTTTATGCCAATTTTCACAAATTCTATAGGACATAAAAATAAAAATTATCCAACTTCAACATTGAAACCACAAAGAAACACTAATAACAAGAATGACCAAATAAGCATCCCCAACTAAAAAGTAGCATTGTCCTAAATGCTATCATAATAAGGTCGGAAAGGGAAAGCACTCCCAAAATCACCTTTACTCATCATCTGAATCCTCTACATTACCTTCAACATCCACATCATCATAACGCAACTCAAACAACGGTCTAGGCTCTACTCCACCTCCTTTAGAGATTGAGCTGGTCTCAGGGATGTCGTCATGGCTCACTACACATATATCACTTCCTCATCAGCTTCTTCCTCTAAGATTCCCATGTTTCGTATCAAAGCATCAATTAGACTAAGGGTGTTTGTTGGGGCTCTCATTGCTTAAGTCAGCATAGATAAGTCGTCCTCTCCTTTTAAAAATTTCCCTTTCAGATCTCGCATACCAATCCAAACAGTGTTAATTGCTCCATTTACCACATCAAACCATTTGCATAGCTTGTCCAGATTATTCATCAAGCCCCTCATCGCCTTTTCAACTACAATTACAAGTATTTTAAGTAAAGAACATGCAAGGTTTCTAAGTTTGCGGTCATTGGAGTAGGTTATTTCCATTAGTGTGTGATATGCGTTTTTATTTGGTACAGGTTGTGATAATGATCCCCTAGAATAGTTTTTCCTCTCATCAAGGCAGTTTCTGAATCCTTGGAAGGTGGTGTATCTGGGGTTTCACAAGTAGGGTATGGGTCTCCCAAGGTTTGTAATTTGTGTTTTTTGGTATTTGGCACTTCAACATCTCTCCTATGCTTTACATCGATCATATGTATAGCAGGGGAAGCAGCATCTATAGGAATGTACCTCACATGTGTGCACGAGCATATAATTTGCTGATGATGAACAAAATGGGCATACCAAGAGACTTTTGGTGAGCTTTTTGGCAACCTTTGGTGTGATGCTGACTCAACGCAAATACTGATTTTTTTCTTGGTAGTTCTCTATTTTACACTCATGCTTCGATTAGCAACATATAATTATTAACCGACGGTTCATAGGTCAAGCATACGCTCTTAAATTTCTTTCTAATTATCGGTTGGGACCTGCATTTGACTATTATTGTCCGATTCTCAAATGTTGTTTGCATATTTGGCATTGGTGGCCAGATGCTTAATATTTTATATTTTTTACTTGGCATCTTTTTTCACTCCTCAAACACACCAAAAACAACAAAAGTGAAATAAAAATATTGACAACACATGGGTCCCAAGATTTACTTGATTTAACGTCGAGGCACAATGCAAGTACCTTAAGATCTACCAATGCCAGGTGGTAATCTTTCCTCCCATGGATCACTCACCCACTCACCCATGGATTTATTCACGGACACTACTCTACACCCATTCGGTGGCTTTGTAGGAGTGCACGCACTAAGCTTCACCGCATCCTCTCCAATTCTACACTCGAGTTCTTAAAGGTCAACATCAACACGTGATCGTCTTGTTATAAGAAATGATCAGCCTATAATATTAGGCACCTCTAGATCCATATCGCAATCAAGCACTACAAAATCAGCTTGAAGAATGAACTTATCTATTTTAACTAAGACGTCAAATGCTTCTTCACAGATCAATCTTTCATCAATAACGTCATTTGAGTAGGCTTAGGATTCCCAAGGCCTAACTTCTTAAAGATCACTTAGGGCATCAAGTGTCATGACCCAAAGTATATCCTAGAAAAACATGGCTTATAGGACCCCGAGAGGCCCTACCCAAGCCATTTAGCATGCATCCTATATGATAATAGAAATACAGGTTTCAAAACAATAGACTAAAGGTTTCAAAACAACAAATTGATATCATAAAGAGTTTGGCAAAAGCAAAAGTCTAACATAGGTATCAATAAGCCATCTACTACATCATAAGCAAAGTGATTGGACATAACCCATACATCATATACAAAGTCTGAAAATAGAAGTAAAGAAAGCACTAATGGTGTAATAGTCCTTGGAACATAAAGACATCAACAAACCACGAGAGTGAAGGGTAGAAGCATCAAACCCCATATTTATGAGACAATGTAGGCAGACGTATGCATTAGTACATAGAATGTACTAAGTAAGCAGAAAAATGCATAAAATAGACATGGTAGCATGAATGACTTAAAAAGTGTAAGGCAGGACCAAGATTTGAACATTTAAAAGCTTGAGGAAGCAATAACATATAAATCATGTAATATGGTCAATGCATTGAATTAAGAGACATGAGAAAAGCTTTGAAGAAACATTTTCATTTTGTGAGATATTAGCTTTAACCGACAATAAGATCATGAAAGCTATCATGGAATCTGGTATATCCCTCATACCTTAAGAATGGGAATCTACTTGCCAAGGTAGAGTCCGTACATATCATTTTTTTGCTATAGTGGATCCACTAGCTAGGTCATTTAAGATAATTATATGGGGGAACATAGTTTGGGACTAGAGGTTGCTACTAGAGACTACCCTAATTTAGCCTCCACCCCAAAGCCTTCTCAGTGCTAAGACTAAATTCCAATTCCAACGGAATAGATAAAAGTCAAATATCAATATAACATAGGAAGGGAAACAATTAGTACCAATCGACATCTTTAGAATCAAAACATAAAATAGCTCCTTAAAACACAATTCAAACATAGGTGAGAAAACATTTCACCAATGTGAATCCATAAGTGAGAAATACCATTCACAATCATGATCATATTCTTATGTGAGAAAACCTTTCACAACAACATTGATACTTTCATTTAAAATCACCCTATCATCATAAGCATCATTTAAAAAGACATGCATAATTCTTCCAAAATTCATAGCTCATGGGTTCATAGGTTCATCATAGGTTCATAGTTGAAAATCATAAATTGGGCATGGGTTAACATAATTTCAACTACATATCATGTATTAACGTTGATTCATGTATTAGAAGACTTAATAAACAACAATAAATCATAATTGGATGAAACCCATAAAGAATTAAAAGAACTATAATTTGATCAATTGACTTTGAGATTAAGAAGTTGGAAACTTTGGGGACCTCATGAAAGAATGGAATCCATGGGTGAATACCCACATACCTTGATACTTAAGGCCAAAAAATAATAGAGGATTAATGGACTTAAATTAACCCAAGATTCTTCTTTTTCCTTAGTTTTGAGAGAATTTGGGGAGGATAAATCTAGTCAGGTTTAGGGGATTTAGGAGAATAGGGTTTTTAGTGGGTAACTTAGTACTCAAAAAGCCATATATAGGCCTTCGGATGAAGACAAAAATGACATTGTTTTAATTTAAAGCAATTAGGAAAAATACTCAAAAGCCCATTAAAATAACTTTCAAACTCGACTTATGGTTCTGACTTTTTACAAACCCTACTAGTCAACCATAGAAAAGTACTGGAGTCTACAAATTCAATCAATTTTTGACGAGACCTCCCTATGGCCTGTAGACCACTCGACGAGTCATCAAACCTTGTCATAGTATTGAGGTCTCAAACTACACCTCTGAACCACTGAACCACTTATACGACTCAGTCCTACTGCCCTTCAACCCGTCTATGGTCCATCCCTGACATTCGTCAGCATAGTATTGAGACTTGATTTTTAAAAATTATCTTCCCTCTTTTACGGATATCATTTATAGCCCGTAGAAGCTTCTACGATTTGTAGGTAGAGACCTCTACACACAGCCTACAACCCAAAAGTCTTTTTTCTTTCTTTCCAAATCACAAGGTGTTACATCATATTTATGCTCACCCTTAGACCACATAAAGATTTATAAAATTTATACGCTACAATGGTACATGGGATTGTGGAAGCTCTCGGATTCTCTCTCTTCAAAGCCACGTTTCTAGACATCAACGCACTACAATGGTGGAACATCCTAATTTTTTCCACATCAACCACCTTCTTCTTTTACAGAAACTTCTAATACCCCAGCATCTCCAAAAGTGCATCAACCAAAGGATGTTAATGGACAACTGACTATACAAATCAGTAAAATTTCTTGAATTGGTTGTCCTCCTTCTTCTTCAACAACCTTTGAGAATATGGAGGGGGACACTTAGGCACATCATTTTTAACGGATTTATCCCCTTTTTGTTCCTCAACATCAATCATCATATCATGAGATTTATCCTTTTTTCTTCATCGACACTCACATTCTCCTCATTCACTACTTGTCAATAACAATTCGGATTGGTGCACTAGGTTTCACTCAATCATCAACTGTCTCACTAACCACTTTCTTGGGAACCACATTGGCATATTCAAGCAATATACCATTTATTCAGACTATTGTCATACATAACCATCATTTTTCAAGTTTGGAAGATTATCACTAAAAACCATACATTTGACTCTTGGATTCATTTGAGGCAATAGGTGATTCATTTGGATCTTCAAGTTTTTTATTGAAGCGGAATGGGAGCTAACAGTTTGAGTTAAATTGGATACATCACTCTTAAGCTCCTTAACTCCATTATATGTGGACTCAACCCTCTTGAGAACTAGGTTCAACATCTCCTTGATCTTTGAACTAGCTGGGTCACTTACACTTGCTTGGTTGTGGGGACCATTGGAATTTTGGTGGAGGTACATACGAATTTGAAATATGATGATAGTACTTATCATCTACTCATGCTCAATCTTTCTCACTCCAATACCTTTCTTAGTCTCTCAATGGACCATCTCAATCTCTCCAACCTTGATTCTCATCTTAAGGATGCCAAGAACCTTGGTTAGTTTCTTAATACACCGATTAAGAACCCAAACATTAGTTCACCAAGTATCAATATCCTTATCAAATGAGGCATAAGCAGTCTCCTCTTCAATTGACGATGCACTATATGTTCCACTGGCATTCATGTTTATTGCTCTGGTATCCATTATGTATTTGTCTAAGATCTTTACATACGTCATTATCTTAGCCATATGTTTGTCTCGCTCCTCTTGACCTTGCATTGTCCATAGTATTTCATAACATATTGGTCTTCTCCATTTGATCAAGAGCATTGAAAGCTAATGGATAGGTAAAACTCATGAAGGAACCTCCAGTAAAATTATTAACCACCGCTTGATTCACCTCATCCAATAAGGGGTAAGAAATTTGTAGCAATACTTGGTTAGACAACCCATGATTTAAAAACTTAGCAACCTTCTTCTTAAACCTTAGTCACACCTCATGCATAGCTTCTCCTGATAATTGCTTAAAGTTGTTAATCTCATCCCCCAATCTAAGGATTGGCGAGGGTGGGAAACATCTTTCAAGGAAAGCAATTTTTAGTTCATCCCAAGATGTAATTGGCCCTTGGGGAAATTCTGCAAGCCAAGAGGTAGCTTCTCCAGTTAGTGAGAAAGGAAACAATCTTAGCCAAAGAGATTCTTGGCGAATACTCCGCATCTTGAAAAGGAGACAAACATCCATATAGTTTCTTAAGTGTTTGTTTGCATCCTCCATGAATTGCTCTCAAAACAATCCCTCCATTTATAGGAGGTGAAGTATAGGACTATTAACTTGAAACACAACATTCTCTACCTCTAGTAGTAAGTGAATAGCTCATGCAACACCCAATTCCATAGGTTCATCATAAAGCTCATTAGCAAAATTAGCCACGATTTCATTTACATCTGCTTGGTTCATTTTACCCTATTTTCCACCTCAACAAATAAAAGTAGCAAGAACATAAAATGCACAAAAGTTTGAATTCATAAATCAATACAAGATTATCGTTAACCAATCTCTGCAACGATGCCATTTTTTATAAATGCTCAACTATGTCCCATTTTTAGGGGATAGGAGGTTGTATGTAAAATAATAATACCCAACTTTAAAGATCGGGGTCAAACCACTAGTATTTGAAGATGGATCATTCTCAAATTAATTTGCCAACCTTAAACATTCATTTATATATATATATATATATATATATAATGGGGAAATTTAAGAAGATCTAAAGATTATCAATATTAAGTACCAAAAAACAAGAAATCAACGCAATTATGATCTACCAAGATTGGAAAAGACTAGGTGTGTGTGCATTATGATTGGGTTAAAACACAATAAGTAAAGATTAATCATAATCAAATTGATTCATATATGATAATGGTTGGTCTAGGCCACATTCGATATTCTCTCAAACTATCAAAGTATTTCCTTTGGATTCTCTCAAATTTCAAGACCCTAATCAATAAAACATCAAACACTGCTTGAGTAGATAGACTATCCCTAGCATATATCATTAAATGAGAATTTACTCGTATTATCCCATTTCTAACTCAAATCCATAGAATAATTTCACCAAGTCGTCACTATAGAATATTACCTAACTCCATTTTGTTTTCTCTAGCCAAAATAGAGTTAGAGAGCTCAATCGATGTTTGGAACCATCGATTTATAGATTAAAATTTCTAGACAACAATAGATCCATGCAATACAATTGATTTTAGAACTAATTAGTCAACATTAATTGGATTTTACACTCATACCTTGCATAAACACCCCTAGATATAGATTTAGCTAATCACAATAGAAGAAATAGAGACGATACTTAGGTCGGAAATCTCCATTTCTAGCTAATTTTCTAACAAAATTTGAAATCCAAGCTTAGAATGGTGAAAATCTGAGTTATCTTCTGCTGCAAGTAAGAGAAGTTCTTAGCTAATTTGTATCACTACTCAAAAGTGTTCGTCTAGACTATTCCCATTGGGAAGAAGATTAAGATACATAATTGCACAAATCCTTATTCTATAATTAGAACCCTCCAAAGGAAGCACTTTATCCACTAAGTACATTTTTTCCCTTCAATTTCTGCTAATCGACTTTTATGGACCATCGAAACATCGATCCACAATTGTGTAGTTCCAATCATATCGTTGCTTCAGCCTTTAATTATTCAAAGGTACTTGCGACAAAATGCCAATTAGTAATTGTTCAGCGCCAATGACTCATTGGTGCATGCATAAACAATTCTGGTTTAGTCAAGCCAGCTAGATGCCAACTGGCTCCTATAGGATGCCAATTCCTCCGCATGTGTGTTTCAGTCATTTTAAGATCCAAATCCATCAAACTTGTCTTTTTTCAAGAATACTTGCATACAAAAGAACTAGGGCCTAAAACCCCCAAAAGTAGCATTAAAACATATATAGCAATAATTTATAAATTTAAGTTCAATGAGTTGGTAAAATACCGAGTCATCAAAGGATGCAATTAATGAGGTTTTGTTTGATTTGGCAATATATGAAAAACTTGAATGCATGTAATGAAATTGTTGTCTTATCTAGATAGACAACAAAGTTTATATAAAAATTATTGAAGGATTTAAAAGATTTTAGAAGGATTCCCTTGAATACCCCAATAGTTGTGTGATCACTTAATATAAAGAAAGATCAATTTTAATTTCTTGAAATTAGTGAGGAAGTATCATGTTTTAGTAAAATTGGTGTGATTATGTAGCACATTATTACTATTCATGCGATAATATTTTTTATAATGTGCATGCAAGATATAATTCACTTACATGTGAATGTATGTGAGTGAAATAAAATATTGAGTAGAGTTTATTATTTCTAATCAAGATTATCAAGTGATTATTGGTTATCCATAGAAAAAGATATTTGATCTACATAAGTTATTTGCTTGCATGTGTACAGTCACGTTATCATATTTTACTAGACAGCCAATATTGATACTTATTCAATTCCTACCAAGATACTAGCACCTTATAAAGAAAGTGATTAAACATATTAAATATGAGTGAGTTTTTTTTTTGGAAAAAAGATTTCAAAATTATATGAAAATGATGTTTCTTGTATATCTCAACTAAATGGAGAATTTGTCACACCCCGAGTCTACATCCTAGGCGTTGCTATCACTCAGAAATCATTGTTGGTCCTAAGCGAACCCTTGACCTGACTGACTACTTAGTGGAAGACTAAACACATGCAGGCGGAAACTTTAATGATGGGCATAAAACAAAACATCTAGATAAATCTCATGCACTGTCTTAAAATACTAAATATAGATAATGAAAATGTTCAATATGTATGAAAGGAAATACTTAATTGACTCTCTAACTTTATCCATGAAGCATCTACTTAACTGAAGGACTTGTATGGACAAGAACCATGGCTACCTCAAAAGTACTAACTGACTCTACTACTACTACTACTTATAAGCATAATGAATGGAGTTCCCTGAAAGAAAGGAGGTCTTATACAAGGCAAAAGATACAGTGATCTCAACGGAAGGCTTGTTGGTGATCCTGAGCACCTATATGTGCATCATAATATGATGCAACATCGAAAAATGTCCATACATGGAATATATGGTATGTAATAAAGCTGGATGAAATAGTATCTGAACTAAAAGAATACTGAAAATACAATGACCGAAAGTAAAACATGTGATGTAATAAAACAAGTAAAGCTTTACATATGAATAAGGTAATACGTATCAATTCTAAAATAGTACTTTACATTTTTGTGAAGTTTCTCTAACCGATAACCACCACTACGAGTCACGTGATGATACAAAGTATAGCCCATGTTGCTAGAGCCATCATATACCTTGTCAGAGTATAGGACAACAAAACTTAACTTATGGATTCATCTAAAATGCCCAAAATAAGTATAGGTGAGGATTCGTTCGAACCAACAACATGATGTTATCTACACTGGTGGTGCAAGTTATGGGGTTTGGGTTATCTAAGCTCGTATTCAAATTGGTGCTCAATACTACTCCCAAAACAATAAATAATGATCATACCAATATCTATGTTGAGTTAGTACTCAAAATACCCTCTTTAGGGGAAAATGGTCTTTACTTTACTGACGAAAACTTCTTCAAAAATTATTTATGCTCTTGTTAAATTAGCAATACTTTTCTTAATACAATATAGCGCATTTGGTACAAATAGTGTTCCCTTAAAAAAATTTCTCAACTAATAACTTAAAATATGTGAACTTACTTTAGTTCAAAAGTCAATGCATGAAAATAATTATGCAAATGCTTTCAACAATTATCAACTAAATAGGGTTCGTGTGATAAAATAAGCATGAGCGATAATTAAGAACCAAAACGCATGAAGTACTATAATCTCAATGATAAGAATCAGAATTCAATAACAAGGAATAAAGTCCAATTCAAAATCCATGAAAACTTGGGTAAAACCCATATATTTAACTCTTATCGACTGAATTTTAGATGTAGGGTGTGAGGACGAACTTAGTCCATCACTATGAGTGGCATTACATACCTAGATGATGAATTTTGAGGAAAAGCCTTGGAAGATGAACCCTGACTTTGGTGTTTCTTGAAGTTCTTGAGCGTAGTATTTTGTTGGCGTGAGGGTTGAAGTAATGAAAACTAATTGACTTTGGTTTTTGGGAAAACTTAATACTCGTGGGTTTGGGATTAAGGGATGAGAAAAGACAAAAATATGTCTCCTAGAATGTGAAAAGAAGAGAAAACTAAAAGAATTGTGAAGTAACGTGCACGGTCGCCCAACTGGAGCTTAGTTCACGCAGCACTTTGCACAACCTAAACAGTAACACTGACCTTGCCGTAAGGCAGACTATACGTGTCAGTTTGTGCAGACTACATGGTTCCCAGAAAAAATGGACATAACTTTTAGCATATAACTTGGATTGATGAATGGTCAAAATGGTTTAAAGAGACTTCATAGGCCTTTCATTTTATTGGTATTCAGCTAAAAAACTTTTCATATGTTAGGAGATATGATTTATTGAAGTTGACTCTTAATGACTTACAGGAAAAACTTAATCGTTAGGGAACCACTTAACTCAACTTTGTGCTAAAGGTTCACTATGACCATAACTCACATCCAAAGCAATTGTGATACTTAGGAATGGACCTTAACATATATGAAAAAGTAGTATATCACCTGATCTAAGTTGATACACTTACGATAATTGATTTAGATCTAAGAGTAGAGTTGCAGGGTGTTACAATATATCCCCCTTGGATTATTCATCCTCGAATGATGACTAAGCTATGAAATGCACAAGGAATGAATACAATGAATAGGCTGAAATACACCAATGGATAATAAACTGAAGCACTCAACATATGAGTAAACATTGAATCTGAAATAGGTAAGGGATGATTACCTTCAACATCAACATCGGAGGGATGAATAGATGAGGGTGTCTTGCTTTCATATCTTCTTCGCCCTCCCATGTAGCCTCTTCAACAAACATATCCTCACCTTGATTGATGCAACCTCTTTGGTCCTTAACTTGCAAATCTGACAGTTAAGAATCTGAATCTCTTCATAGGAAAAACTATGTTTCACACCAGTACTTTCTGTGGGCATAATTGTGATGGATCGCCCAAGCATTTCTTAAGCATGGAGATATGAAGTATTGAATGAAAAGCTTTTAATTTTGGTGGTAGCTCCAACTCATAAGCTACATTGCTAACCTTTTTTGAAATTTGGTAGGGCTCAATGTAGTGGGGACTGAGCTTCCTTTTATTTCCAAACTTCAAGACAACTTTCATGGGTAAAACATTCAAGTAAACCCAATCATTTATTTCAAACTCTAAATCTCCTCGCCTAGCATCATTATACAACTTTTGACGACTCTATGCAATTTTTTTACCTCTCTTGAATAATCGTCTCATTCTCCATGGCCTCATGAACCAAGTCTGGCCTTATCAACTCAGCTTCACCAACCTCAAACCAACCAATCAGAGATCTATACCTTCATCCCTAAAAAGCCTCATAGAGCCATATGAATGTTGGAGTGATAATTGTTGTTGAAGGCAAACTCTATGAAAGGCAAGTGATCATCCCAATTTCCCTTAAAGTCAATGACACAAGCCCTCAACATGTCCTCTAGAGTTTGGATCATATTGTTTGCCTAACTATTTGTTTGAGGGTGAAAAGCAGTGTTAAGATTTATCTTTGAACCCAAACCTTTCTGCAACGACTTTTAAAATTGGGTGGTGAACTAAGCTCCCCTATCTGAAATGATGGAAAATGGAACTCCATAGAGTCAAACTATCTCAAGATGTACAATCTGGTGTAGCACCATAATGAATCAGTTGTCTTTCCTGGCAAGAAATGGGTTGATTTGGTCATTCGATCTACTATCATCCACATCAAATTATGTTATCGACGAGATCGCGGTAAGCCAGTAATGAAGTCCTGATAAATCATCTCTCATTTCCACTCTAGAAGAACTATGTTCTGAGCCAGGCAACATGACCTTTAGATCTCAACCTTGACTTGTTGACAATGCAGACACTTAGCAATAAAACTTAGCAATAAAATGTGCAATATTTCTCTTCATTTCATTCAACCAATAAACTTCTCTCAAGTCATGATACATTTTGGTATAACTAGAAGGAATCGGATAATTGGTGTGGAATTTAGCCATGATTCTATCTTCGTAACTGTCAGTATCTGTAACAAATAACTTACCTTGGTACCTCGACACACCACATTCCACTTGTTCAAAAGCCAACACCTTCTTCTTATGAACATTTTCCTTTAAATTAAGTAGAATGAGGTCCTTGTCTTTCTTTTCCTTTACTTCCACCATTAGAGATGATTTAACCTTATTTAACACAAAAACACTACCTTCATTTGAGTCTACAAGGAAAACTCACAACTATGCAAGTATATGCACTTTTTTAACCAACTCTTTCTTTCCTTCCTCAATATGAGAGGTATTCTCCATGGATAATCTGCTAAGAGCATCAACGACAACATTAGCCATATTTGGGTGATAGAGGATACTTGTATCATAGACCTTAACTAGTTGAGCCATCTTCTTTGTCTACGGTTCAAATATTTCTGATTGAAAACATATTGAAGACTCTTATGGTCGGTGAACACATCCACATGCACTCCATAGCGATCATGACGCCATATCTTTAGAGAAAATACCATTGCTACCAACTCAAGATCATAAGTCGCAAAATTCCTCTCGTGGATTTAAATTGTCTAGAGGCATAGGCTATAACCTTACCATTTTGTATCAGCATACAACCAAGTTCAACTCGAGATGTATCACAGTATACAACAAAACCTTTTATGCCCTCTGGTTGGGTCAATACTGGATCAGTAGTCAATCGAGTTTTCAATTCCTAAAAGTTTTTCTCACAAGTCACAGACCATTAAAACTTAGCCTTCTTCTAGGTCAAATTACTCAATGGGGATGAAATGGATGAAAACCCTTCTACAAACCTTTCGTAGTTACCAGTCCAACTCAAGAAACTCCTTATGTCAATTAGGAATGTGGGTCGACCCAATTCTTTATTGTCTCTATTTTCTGCTAATCAAATTGGATACCTTCACCTAATACAATTTGGCCTAAGAACACCACAGATTCAACCCAACACTCACAATTTAAAAACATGGCAAATAACTCACATTTTTTTGAATCTGGAGGACTATTTTAAGATGACTACATGATTGTCCTCTTTTCTAGAGTAGATCAAAATGTCATCAATGAATACGTTAACAAACATATCCAGATATAATTGAAATACTCTATTCATGAGATCCATGAATGTTGCAAAGCATTAGTCAAACCAAATGACATGACAAGAAACTCATAATGGCATAATGGGTTTTGAAGGCTGCCTTCGAGGTGTCACTATCTCTCACTTTCAATTGATGATAGCCATATTTAAGGTTTATCATGGAGAAACAAGTGGCACACCCTGAAGTTGGTCGAATTGATCATCTTAGGGAGAGGTTACTTATTCTTTGTGGTGACCTTATTCAACTAGCAATAATTGATATATATCCTAAGGGAACCATCTTTCTTTCACACAGAAAGAACTAGAGCACCCCAATGTGAGATATTTGGTCTGATGAAACCCTTATCAAGGAGATCTTTTAACTAATCTTTCAACTCAGCTGGAGCCATTCTATATGGTGGAATCAATATGGGTTGAGTATTAGGGAGGACTTCAATTCCAAAGTTTATCTCCCTATTGGGAGAAACTCTGAGAAAATCGTCGGGAAAGACTTCTGGAAATCATTCACAACTGAAACTGACTAGAGGGATGGTGTCTCAAAACTAAAGTCTTTAACTCTAACTATGTGATAGATGCACCCCTTGGAGACTAACTTTTTGGCCTTAAGGTATAAAATTAAATGACCCTTAGGCACTCACACTAAGAATGGCTCATCAGGAAACTAAAATTGACTACTCAAGTTTTACTATCAATTGAGGCATAATAGGCATATAACCAATCCATGTCTAGAATAACATTAATATCTACCAAATTTAATTTTACTAAATCATCTATGGTGTATTTATGATGGAAAGAGATGGTGCAATTTCTATAGACTCGTTTTACTAGAATAAACTCACTGACAGGAATAGAGATAGTGACAGGCTCTAGAAGTCGTTCAGGACAAGTCCCAAACTTCATGTCTACATATGGAGTCACAAAAGACAAACTAGCACTTGGATCAAGTAAGACATAAACATTAATGGAAAAGACTTTAAGCATACCAGTGACGATGTCTGGAAAATTTTCTTGATCCTCACGACTACACATAACATACAGATGGTTTGAGCCTTTGCATGTTCCGAATGTAGTACTTTTTTTGAGCAACCTTGCCTGATGGAGCCGGTAAAGAAGACTGTGACTTATTACCCCTATTACCTTTCTTCCACATAGGACAAGTGTCTCAAAAAGTGATCCATTTTTCTACATACATATAGCAACCACGTATGACATCACAAAATTCTCCTAGATGGGTCTTACCATACTTACCACAAGGTGGGTTCCGAGTAGATCCTTATGTCCTACTACCTTGAGATTGAGAACCCTGAGCTCTAAAGTTCTGAATACTCTAGAACCTTTGATAATATCTATTCCTTGGTGCATGTGCACTATCTAGCAATAGGGCAGGTCCACATGATCTTTTGTGAAAGAATGACGTATTTCCATTTCCATTAATCTGTTGATTACGCTCGTGACCAGTTGACTTTGCCCTCTTGTTCTAGTACTCTTCACTATCCCTCTATTTGTCTTCATTAACCTATTGAGCATACACCATAAGCATGAATATATCCATGTCATTGATCAATAAGGCAACCTTACTTTCCTTTTTCACATGTTTGCTTAACTTAGAGACAAACTTCCTTATCTTAAATCTCATGTTTGGAACCATATCAAGAGTATAACGGAACAGTTGCGCAAATTTTAGACCATACTCTTTCACACTCATTTCCTCTTGTTTCAAATTCACAAACTCTTCTTCCTTAGCCTCTCTTAACTCTTGCGGAAAGAAGTGGTCTAGGATGTCTCCTCAAACTCATACCAAATAATTACATCAGCCTCCTCACCATGGCTCTACTCCCATTGCTCGTACCATATATTCTCCACATCCTTGAGTTGGTAAGCAATAAAACTCCCTCAGTTTCAATAACATGCATCACCTTCAAAATTTTCCACATATTATCAATGAAATTCTGAAGATCCCCTTCTACCTTGGATCACATGAATACTAGTGGATTCATCCTAAGGAAATCTCTGATCCTTGTCGCAGTTGATAACTCTTGGGAACTGGAGTTAGTGACTCTAGTGCCCTAACGACCTAACTGAGCAGCTACCAACTAAGTGAGCATATGAATAGCTCCCATAAACTCTACCTCTGAAGTAGTAGTACGGGCACGTTGAGGAAAAGATGATTCTGGAACCTTGATTGTGTTAGTAGGCATAACTTGAGCCCCAAAACTTTTGCTCTGATCTGTCGAGCGAGATCTGTTCCTAGTCCGCATTCTAGCTGGTAGAGGTAAATTTCTTGCATTAGTTTGAAGGGAACCTCAGTACTTGCAACGTTCCTCTTAATAGTAGTACGCTATGGAGGCATGATCTAAAATACGTAAACGCACGAGTTAGAAGAAATTTTATAGAGTTAAATTCTATCGCACGAACTAGAGTATGAAAGAAGGATCCCCCTATTATGGATGTGGCGTACTCACATCGATCAGAAGGACTCTACTAGACATGTCTTCATAGACATCTTAGGACACTTGAACTATGTGCTCTGATACCAAGTTTGTCATGCCCTGAGTCTACACCTTAGGAGCGACCGTCACTTGAAGACCATTGTTTATCCCAAGTGAACCCTTGGTGTGGCTGACTACTTAAAGGAAGACTAAACACATACACACAAAAACTTTAATGACAAGCATAAAAAAAAACACCTAGCTAACTCTCCTGCACTATCTAAAAACACTAAATATAGATAATGCAAATGTTCAAAGCGTCCGCAAGGAAATACTTAACTTACTATCTAACTTTGTCCAAGAAGCCTCTACTATACTAAAGGTAGGTACCCAAACAAGATCCACGACTACCTCAAAAGTACTAACTGGCAACCTGATAAGCATAATGAATGGAGTCCCCAAAAGCAATAAGGTCTTACCAAAGGCTGATGAGATAATGATCTCAATTGAGCGCATGTTGATGGTCTTGAGCACCTCTATCTACATCATAAAATGATGCAACATTGAAAGACGTTAGTACAGAAAATGTACGGTATGAAATAAGGCTAGATGAAACAGTATTTGAACTGAAAGAATACTAAAAATACCATGACGGAAAGAAAAACATGCAATGTAATAAAGTAAATAAAGCTTTGCATATGAATAAGGTAACACATATCAATTCTAAGAGAGTACTTTACTTTTCTCGGGGAATTTCTCTAACGACAAGTATCACGACGAGCCTCATGATGATACAACATCAGGCCCATGTTGCTAGAGCCATCATATACCTTGCTGAAGTATAAGACAACAAAATGTAACTTATGGTCCTTCTTAAAATCCCTCAATGGGGATGGATGAGGAGTCGTCCCAACCAATGGAACGATGTTATCTACATTTGTGGCGCAGGTTATGGAGTTTGAGTTATCTAAATCCGTACCAAATCAGTGCTCACTACTACTCCCATAATATGCAATAATGCTCATACTGAAATTTATGTTGAGTTAGTACTCAAAAGGCCCTATTTAGGAAAAACTTATTATGACAGTATTTATGCTCTTCTTAAATTAACAATACTTTTTCCAATACAAAATAATGCATTTGGAACCAATAGTGTTCCCATAAAAACTCTTCTCAACTGTTAACTTAAAATATTTGAACTTACTTTAATTCAGAAGTCAATGCATGAAAATAATTATGCAAAAGATTTCAAGAATTCTCAACTAAATAGGGTTCATCTGATAAAATAATTATGAACAACAATTCAAGAACCAAAATACATGAAGTACTATATTCTCAATGATAAGAATCAGAATTCAATAACAATGAGTATAGGCCAATTCAAAGTCCATGAAAACTTGGGTAAAACCCCTATATTTAACTCTTACTGATTGAATTTTAGACATAGGGCATGAAGATGAACTCGATTCATCACTATGAGTAGCCCTTTACATACCTTAATTTCGGATTTTAAGGAAAAACCTTAAAAGGTGAGCCCTTGCCTTGGTATTTCTTGAAGTTCTTGAGCGTAGAAATTTTTGAGAGTGGGAGGGTTGAAGTAATGAAAACTGATTTAATTTGGCTTTTGGGGAAAGTTAATAGTCATGGGTTGGGGTTATGGGATGAGAAAAGATAAAAATATCCCTCCTAGAACATGAAAAAAATAGAAAACTAAAAGAGTTTTAAGTAACGTGTGTGATTGCGCAACTGAAGCTTAGTTAGCACGACATTTCGTGCAACCTGAACAGTAAGACTAAACTTTCCGCACTGTGGATTTCAAGTGATAGAAACTACGTAGTGCCAAGAAAAATGGGCATAACTTTTAGCACATAACTTGGATTGACGAACAGTCAAAAGCAGTTGATAGAAGACTTCAAAACCTTTCATTTTGTTGGTATTAAGCCACAAAATTCTTCATATGTTAGGAGATATGATTTATTGAAGTTGACAATTTAATGAAGTTACATGAAAAACTTAATCATTAGGGAACCTCTCAACTCAACTTATGCTAAAGATTCATCATGACAATAACTCACATCCAAAGCACGTCTAATACTTAGGAATGAACCTTAACATTTATGAACAAGTAGTATATCACCTGGCTCAAGTTAATACACTTATGAAAACTGATTCGAATCTAAGAGTAGAATTGCGAGGTGTGACAAAATATATGTAAGGAAATCAAATAAAGAACATTTTGACAAAGTTTTTTCAGACACGGTGTTCAAATGTATATAAGATTAAGATGCATAGACTGAGAAATAAATCAATGATTTTACTAGGGGAGTATGATACGAGATGTACTCACTTTTCCTAGTCAAGCTTTATCCCACTTAATTTTTCTAACAAGATTTTTAATGTGCCAATAAGTAATGTGTATCTCAAGATATGTGTATTCTTTTTCCTTCACTAATTTTTTTCCACTAAATTATTTTTAGTAAAGCTTTAACGAGACACATTATCTATAGATATCTAAAGGAGAGTGTTATAAAATATATTATTTGAATATCCATTTAATATAATATTTCCATTACTCTTCATCATTATGTGTAGTAATACCACAATTCTACCACCTTCGCATGAACACAATCTTTAAATATACCTGTCGATAAGTGAACTGTTTTATTCATGTCATATGACAAATCATAAATTACAATGCAAAAAGAAAAACTGGTGTTTATGGATATAACTTTAGTGAGATAGTCAACCAAGACAGGCGCTACTACTCAAAAGAATGAAGTAAATGTCTCTATCTAATTACTAGTGTGGAGTCACGCTAAAAGTACTGAGGAGATGTGGAGCTGTCCTATTTGAGGCACATGTTGCTCGAGCTTTGCCCTCAAAGATTCTATTATTTCTTTCTAGCCACAAGCTTTGCCCTCAGAGCTTTTTCTATTTTGGTCTCCCCTTGTGTGTTACATAATCCATTGAAAGCAGTTGACACAACATAGTATAACTGCATCCAGCCAGTTGAGTAATTTGATCCATAAACACTTAGCATGATGGTACTCAAGAAATATATGATCCCTTGTTTCATCTTCCAGCTGGCAAAACACAAAATTAGTCACCAATCGATTGACTAATAGCAATCTGCCATGGCATTGCAAATTCGCAGCCACATTGTGAATTTTGTATTGAATCTTGCATAATTCTGAAACATTAATCCTCTCCAATGCATTCATGGGTTATCTGGCTATAGTTACAAGTAAATATGGTGGATTAGACTTTTATGGTCTATGAATTATGAACTTGTCCCTTAGGCATATTGAACTATCCCAAGGTCATTTTGTCCTTGTGTGGACCCTTAGTTATCAAAATTTATGGATCTTTACGGGTACACTGAGTCAAAATATTGAAGAGGTTGGAACGATGGATGCTTCGCGGAGGTAGATTATTGCTCCTGTATCTTCCACACCTCTGAATCTTTCCCCCAATTTTAAGAATTAATGTAATATTCATGATTATCTTTTTTATATGTCTCTATGTAACACTAGGAATAAAGATTTCGAAAATTATGTTATATACATTATACGTTATTGGAAATACACTTGAAAGGATGAAAAAAAGTTTATCTTGCGTTATTTTGTTATTCCTTTTTATTATTATTATTATTATTATTCTTATATTGAGTGATTTTTCATTATAAAACAAAGACAAAAATGACTTTTTTCAAGAAAACTAGTACGGAGTAATAATTGAGTCACCATATCCCAAATATACTCAACTGTAATCAAATGAAACATCTCATCCTCTTGAAGTGGTGGAAATGCATCTGAATTCTGTGGCCTTTGCTACGAAAAACTGAATAGAGAGGAAGCGCCGCTGTTCTTCACTTCGCCCTTCACCGTAGTAAACCCTAAATTCGCCAAACTACATCCTAAATCATTTGCTGTCAAAATGGTCGACGAGGAGAATAAGGTTCCCGCCGCCGCTGCCGCCAGTAGAGGATCCAACAAACGGGCTTTTGATTCCATAGCCATAACCAATGAAAATGATCCACTGCAAATTTCAGAGAGACCATACCCCGCGAACAAGAAAAGGGTTGTTTTGGGGGAGCTTAACAACATGGGGAACGTTGTCGTGTCGACTCAAAATTCAGATTTGACAGAAACCCACGAGTCCAAGCGCAAAATCAAGTTGAGAAAAACTACAACCAGAAATGTAGTTAAAGAAACTGTCGAACCCGAGACTAGTGCTAATTCTAGTCCTAAAGATAATCTGCAGAAATGTTCTTATGGTCCTCTCATTTATCAGCATCTTCATTCCTTGGAGGTACACTCATTTTGGGAATTTCATAATTTTATGTTGAAAAAAAGGTTTTTTTATATGGTTTAGTAACTTGCTACACAATGAATTGGATATTAATAATTTTTATAGCCGACCCAAACTAGTTAGGGAATGAGGGTATGGTGGTGGTGGTTGAAATGAAAAGGAAATCTGTTGCTCCTAATTTTTCTGTTTGCCTTTTTAACTAGTTTTCTATTTTTGATGTTTTGAATTTTTTCTCTTTTTTAGGTAAATCCTACACAGTTTTTAATTAGATGATACAGTATCTGGTATCAACTTGCTTTTTGGGTGAATTTGGATGTTTCTCTTTTGTCAGATTTAGGGGTATATATTTTGTATCCTGAGTTTTAAAATATTTTCTGAAGTCTCTGATTTTGTTATACTCCTTGATCACAAAGGCCCTCACTTCTTTTCCTTGCATAGTTCTGTTCTTACTCAGGTTTTACTATGCTTTATTACAATATTGGTTTTGTAAGATTCTGCCCTCTGAGGTTTAGCTGAAACTTTGTAATATTATTCTTATTCTGTTAACCAAATGCAGTGTTATCAAAAGGGAAAAGCTTTAAGGACCATTGGGGTTTTAAGTACAAAGTGAAAATAAACCGTGAGCTTTAATGAAAAACGGCCTAAAGGGAGAAAAAAAATACAAATATGCATGTTTAGTCTTGGACTGATAAATACAAGCATGAATACAAATATACGAACAAAGAAATTGATTTTTTTAACAATAAAGTGAAATATCAATTGTTTAGTATCGCTTCTTCAAAAGAGGCTCTTTGGCAAGGGAAAGTATGTCTTAGAACCTTGATGACGACTCGACACTGAAGCGTACGTTAAGTGAGGCGAAAGTTCAACACAAGCATGCTACTTTTGACAACAATGACCAAATGTCTGTCGTAGTTCATCCTAATTGAAATTTATGTGGATGTGAGTCCCAACTTTTCCTTTTTTCTTGTTGAGGGAATGGCAAGTGGGAAACAGGGATCAAACTTGTTTCTTCATTATGAACCCTGGCTACTATCTGGGAGAGGTGGATCCAAAATTTTAAGGCAATCATACATTTACATATTCTTAAGAGACAGTGGATATACGTGCATCCACTGGTTATATGCCGGATTCATCTTTGCATCTAGGTGAAAGACTCAATGGAAAACGAGTCAAATGATGCTACCAGATTTGTACTTTTACATGGACGTGAATTTGTTGAAGTTTTTGTACCGTATCAAGAATAGTTAGTAGTAAGAAAACAGCCAAAAATTGAAGGCTGTTCCACCATTGTTTCAGCTTCTGTAGTTCTGTAAGGCAAGACTTACCTTACAAGTCCCAGTAGCTTATTGCAAATCTTTACACATATTGTTTATCTCAAGGTCTTTAACGTTTTGGAGTGTAAAAATTTCTTTGAATGCATCAATCTGATGGTAAATTTGGTATGTAGGTTGAGGAAAGGAGGAGGCCTTTGTCTAACTACATGGAGAAGGTTCAGAATAACGTAATTCCTTCTATGCGTACAGTTTTAGTTGATTGGTTGGTGGAGGTTACAGAAGAATACAAACTTGTTTCAGACACCCTTTATCTTGCAGTGTCATACATCGACAGATTTTTGTCTTCTCACATTTTAGCCATGGATAAGCTTCAGCTTCTCGGTGTATCTTGCATGCTTGTTGCATCGTATGGATTTTAAAACTCTTATTTTGTTAATTAAAAACTGTTTGTTACATCAGATATATTCATCTATAGTGCTTTATGCATCAGAAAGTATGAAGAGATCAGTCCACCTCATGTTGAAGATTTTTGTTACATTACAGACAATACATACACCAGAGAAGAGGTTGATTTACATCTCTTTCAATCATTTTATTGACTAATATGCAAACTCTTATATTGAATAAATTGGATTTGAACTTCAGGTAGTGAATATGGAGAGAGATTTGCTCAGTTTTCTGAATTTTGAGATCAGTAGTCCCACCACAATAACATTTCTCAGGTTTGGATGCACACAGTATTTCTAGAAGTAGTTGATCATCATTTTCATCCTCAAGCCCATACATCTAATCCTAGTTGTTGCCTTCTGTATTCATGCATTTACTCTTGTTAAATTAGAGTTTTGTGTATATGGCTGTACAATGATGAAAATTCCCTTGGTGAATTTGCAGAATCTTTATCAAGGCTGCCCAAGATAATTTTCCTGTAAGTTTTGCTTATAGGTCTCTGGTCAATATGTTTCTCTTAATGTCATTATTTCCCCGTAATAAATTGTTTTCTCTGCTGCAGTTTTTAACTTTGCAATTTGAATTCTTGAGCTGTTATCTCGCGGAACTGAGTTTGTTAGATTATAGTTGTGTGCGGTTCTTGCCATCAATGACTGCTGCTTCAGCTATCTTTCTATCAAGGTTTACTGTGTTGCCTGAAGTCTGCCCATGGGTAAGACTGGTTTTTTCTTCATTTTTCATGTATTGGAGTATATAATATGTGAATTTTAGGCCATCACTTTGTGTGGTTATGGGATCAGAACCGAGAACCAGATGGTGGGGGAAATAGTGGGCTCTCTCTAACCTAATCATGATATGAGGAGCTTATTGAACTTCAAGTGTGCAACTATACTTTAGCTGTTTATGTTTTACTGACTTTCACTTTCTAATGTGAACATAAATTAATACTGCATTTGGTTAAAAGATAGATTCTTTTTACTTAGCAGTTATAACTTATAAGGCATCCATAAAGTTGAACCCATGAATACTCAATGATTGTTTTGAAGATTGGGACGCTAGATATGATATTGACGTAGAGATCTTCGTATCCAGTCACTGAATCTGATTTTTAAATCGAGATCCTAAATAAAACTGCATATCTCTTCTTGAATAACTACTAGACATTTAGTAAAACCCTACTGTATGTTAAAATTGAGGCCAAATAGAATACTATAGCTCAATGTCTCTCATTCAAAACTGTAACATGAAGTATACATAAAAAATTTCTAAATCTAGTAATGTTGAACAAATTATGGCATTGAATATGTGGTTTATCTTATGCTATATTGTTGTTTATATCTATTTACAATGAAACTATGTCTGGGTTTGTAATGCAGAGGTTACGTGGTAAAATAAAATATCGAAAATAACAAAAACATATAAAATTGCCAAAAGTGGTAGGATGGTGTTTGAGTTTTAGGTCCATCTGTGATACTGATCCTATTTTGATACAAGCATCGTTAGCTTCTACAAAAAACCAGGATTACTAGGAACATACAGTTATTAGGATCCTATGGTAACTTTAGCACTTCACTGTTTACCGAGGATGACCTTAGATAGGAGGCTATAGAGGACACGAACTAGGTAAAAGTATGGCTAGTAGGTAAGGTTTGCGTACTGGCTACCCTCCCGTACCTCACTTGTGGGATTACATTGGGTATGTTGTTCAACTATGTATTGAATAGAAGACACATTAGACAAAAACTAGAAACTTGAGTGATGTTGTGGAACATCTTTTGGTGCATTTAAGTCTTAAAAAGTATGTCATAAATTTAACACAATCACAAGTATTGGTTCGTCAAAATCTAGTTATTCTTAAAGTTTGGATTCTCTTGGTTTGGTTTTGTGTGATAGTTAAAGTAAGATCTTGAAGTAGTTTCATTGTGTGCTTATTGTTTAATTAAGGGAACATATGCGACTAAACAATAGATTTTACTATCTAAGAATAGAATAGATGGAAAACCTGTTTTTAGAAGAGTCAGCGTGGCTTTCATTTACTTCTTTGTAGAGTTTAATATATTCAAGAAGTTTCTAAAATCAAATGTAGGTATTCAATGAGAAAACTTATGGAGTATTTAATCTATATATTGCTTTCTGAATTATTGGGGCCTCCAAATTTGATATAATCAGCGTGCTCTTTGCTTATTTATTTTTTAAAATGATATGAATTATTAAAGATAGTAGCTTCTAAGATCTACTTTTTTTTAAAACTATTCAGCCATTATGTCAGATGCTGAAATTGCCAGCACTGAACTGAATTTGGTTTTGCAGACTTTGGCACTTCAACAATGTACAGGTTATAAACCATCTGAACTGAAGGATTGTGTTCTCGTTATCCATGAGTTGCAATCTAGTAGAATGGAAGCAACTGGGCGGGCATTGAGAGAAAAATATATGATTCACAAGGTACTTAGTTTTGTTTGTATATGAAATTACTCTACTTTCTAGTACTGGCAGAATTCTTTAAGCCTAAATATATCTCGCTGGGGCTTTCCTCCTAAATAATGCAGCCCCTGAACTGTACTACGCTTTTGCTAAAGGCAATAATTGATAATTTTGTGTGCCTTCTATAACATATTCTACCCATGACCCTTCTTGTAAAAATAAATATTTGGATGCAGAACAAGTGTGTGGCTGCATTGCATTCTCCAGATATCCCTGCTTGTTTTTTTGACGATGCTTGAACAAGATGCTCAAGCCAATTTCGAGCTGCCCCAAAGATAGTTCACCAAGCAATATACTGTACTGGAATTTGCTTGGCAGAGTGCCAGGTCTTCATTTGAATTTTACCATTGCTGTCAACAGATACAACTTCTGGTTGTTTTCCCTGGCTAGGAACGTCAGGATTTCTTAGCTTCAGAAAAGACACATGACGTGAAAAATCATTCTTCTCGAATGGGTTGGGTTAATGATGTATTATATATAGATTATGTTCAAGCAGGATGGTCTATACCCTGATGCTTCAAGCATGGAAATGGGAAAATTTGTAAATCTTGTTTGTTAAAAGTTAAGCTGGATACTGTGCATAGCTTGCTAGTTTCTTCTTTCTGCATTTGGCCCTTTGCCAGTTCATTTATCAATCTATATATTTATTTAAATCTTCTTAATTTAGAAATACATCCAAGAATATTACGTGTTGAAATTGTTATTTACCTTGTTAATGCTTCAAAGTGGTTGGTCATGTATGTTCAAGAGAGAGAAATTTCTAAAACATAAGCGACATTGTTTTCACAATTATAGATCTCTTTAATCGAATAATTCTTAGGGTATTTTTGGTATGAAGTGAAATGGTTTTCATGTAAATATATTTTTAGGAAAATAGTTTGGTATGTCTTTTGGGTGGACTAATAATGTTTTGGACCTTTATGAAAAGTTGATAAATAGGGTGTTCCAATAGTACTTGGATTGCTTGGTGATTGTATCCATTGATGATATTTTGATGTACTCGCATAATGAGGAGCAAACATAATATTTGAGGATTATACTCCAAAGATTTGAGATATGAACAATTGTATGTTAAGTTTTTGAAGTATGAAGATTATACTCTAAAGATTGAGATATGAACAATTGTATGTTAAGTTTTTGAAATATGAGTTTAGGCAAAATTCTATGGCATTTTTGGGACATGTGGTGTCCAATGAGAGTATTATGGTAGATTTGACTAAGATTGAGATAGTCCAAGATTGGACTTAGCCTACTTCATCTATCGACATCCAGAATTTTTTTGGATTGGCAAGTTACTGCAGGAAGTTTGTGGAGAGTTTCTCTTCTATTGCATCATTTTTTATTAAATTGACTTAGAAGAATGTTGTGTTCAATAATCGATAAGTCTGAGGCAAGCTTTCAAAAGTTCAAAAATTTGTTAACTTCAACTTCTATTTTGACTTTGCTTGTGAAAGGTGAAGGCTTCACGATGTATAGTGATACTTTGAGAGTTGGGCTTGGTTGTGTTATGATGCAGAAAGAAAAAGTGATTGTATATGCTTTGAGGCATTTGAAGGTCCATGAGAAAAAATATCTCAATCATGACATGGAGTTGGCAACGGTAGTATTTGCTTTGAAGATTTGGAGGCACCATTTGTGTGGAGTTTATTGTGAAATTTTCACCGGTCATCGCAACTTACAATAGATATTCAATTAGAAGGATCAGAATTTAAGACCACAAAGGTGGTTGGAGTTAATTAAGGATTATGACATGACTATCCTTTATCACCCAAGTATGGTCAATGTGATGGTGAATGCGAGTAGGAAGGTAGTGAATATGAGTAGTCTTGCTTTGTTGTTAGTTGAGCCATGGCCTTTGGCTATAGATGTTTAGAGTTTGGCAAATAGCTTCGTGAGACTTGATATTTTTGAGTCAGGTAGAGTTCTTGCATATATTGAGGCACATTTGCTATTGGTGGAGCAAATTAAGTCCAAATAGTTTGAAGATGATAAGTTATGCATGATTAGAGATAAGGTGTTCAAAGAAGAAGCTAAGGAAGCAATTCCAGACCAGAAGGTGTTTTGAGGATCAAGAATCGAAATTGTGTTCCTAGAATTGATGATTAGATTAGAGTGATCAGGGAGGAAGCTCACAATTTGTGGTATTTTGTTCATCTAGGAGAAGTGAAGATGTATCCGTATTTGAAGCTGGTATTATTAGTGGTGTAGGGTAAAAAGGGACATTCAGAATACGTGTTCAAGTGTTTGAATTGCCAGCAGGTGAGGTATGAACATCAGATATCGGGTGCTATGACTCAGAGGATGTGTAAATTTGAGTAGAAGTGTGGAAGCGCATTGCAATGAACTTTGTAGTTGGATTGCCTTAGACTTTGGGGAAGAAGTTCAATATTATTTAGGTCATTGTTGATAATGTGATCAAATCACACACTTTTTGTTGGTTCGGACTATCTATAATGATGAGAGGTTAGTTAAGATCTACATTCAAGAAATTATTCATTTGCATGTTCTCTGCCTATTTCCATCATTTTAGATCGAGGAATTTAGTTTACATCGCAATTCTGGAGTTCTATGCCATATGATTTGGTGTTTGCTTCTTAGTGTACCTTTTGCATGGGTCAGCGAGGAAATGGGAATAGCGGCTTAAGCCATTAGGTGTAGGCGTTTTCCAGAGGTGGACTCTTCTAGTTCTTCTTAAAGCCGCCCGAAAAGAAACTGCAGTGATCTTGAATAGGGATCCTACAGCGATAAATAGAATCCCCATAAAAATACCACTAGATCGAGCACCAGTGATTTCGTATCCAGTCAAAGTCTTGGCTAATTGATCGAATTGGGTTGCCCCCCGTTCTTTCTTTCTATCAGTCTCACCCAGCAAGCCACCCCAACCCTACAGCCAAAAAAGGTAAGCGCCTAGCGCAAGCCTTATTTATTAGTTTAGTAAAGCCAAGCTTTGGCTCCCTAAAGACTAAAGAAATGGAGATGCTTCATACAGGTGTGGAAGGGCTTCACATAGAACGAGTTAAATAAGACTTCAAAATAGACGTGACTAATGCAATAAGTAGACAAATAGCGCCCCGTGTATATGGTTGTTTTCTTTTCGAAAGCATGAACACATAATCACGTGTCTATGATCGTACAAGTTATATAGCCGCTCTAAAGAGACAGATATTAATTCCCAAGGAACTTGTGACTTAGCATCAAATTAAGTAATATAATACTGCAAATTTATGCAAGTGTTTAAGTGACCAAGGAGAGTATGTTTATAAATTGTAACTATTTCAATTAAACTAATGAAAGCAAGTAAAATTGGTTGATATCATTGATTCAGAAAAATATCAAGGTTACGTCTCTCCTAAAATTCATGTCCAGTATTCGATTTCTTAGACTTAGTTTATTTATCTAGTTGCTGATCTACAAAGTTAACAATATGATCATGGTCTTCCGGACATCTAATCATTTATCTACATTGACCTCACAATTACATCTTTAGCAGAGATGTGATAACTCAACATGAACGTATATAACTATCTTTCTGTTTCGTAATCAAGTAGGACCTTCTAAGTACATTCCTATTGTAAATGTAAATTAATTATTTATTTTACTAAATTAAAGATTCTACTCTCTATATTCTTCGTGCTATCTAAATGATCTGTCTTTCTAATTCACAGAGAGATTATTCTTTTATTTCAATGATAGCTAAGCATTGAGATAGTAAACACAAGAATATAAAAATAACTAATATGGATAAGTAAACTTCGTCTACTAAACCATCAATAAACAATCATAATATAGTTATAAACCTTGAACAAGAGCGGTTTGCCGCTCATGCTCCAGTTAAAACTATGATATAATGTATTGTTCATATAAAATAATGCTAGTATAGGCCTGGCGCCAGTGATAGCGTCAGTGGTGTAGAATTTTTGTCTCTTATAGCGCTTGGACTATGTGAAATTATTCTCTCAAGTTTGAGATCTGGACGGAGCCCTTAGGATGTGTGTAGGGTGATAAATGGGTGGATTGGATCGGATTTGGATGAATTGAGTTAAAATGAATTGTATCACAATTCACCCACATAAAATATGGATAAATATGGATTCGGTCAAATATAATTTGGGTAAAATAATTGTAACCCACTTTAATTTTCTAAAGCCAAAAAATATTAAATCAAAGCTAAGTTGTTAATACCTCAACCCCTACATCCCACCCTATCCCTACTACGCCACTCCCCACCACCACCTCCCTCCACCCCCAAAAAAAAATTTAAAAAGACTTTATTTTTGAAAAGAAATTTTTTCCCTACCCCTCACCCCCACCCCGCCACCCCACCTCCCCCCACCCCCAAAAGATTTATTTTTTAAAAGAACTTTTTTTTTTGGAAAAATTAAAATTTTAATTTTTAAAAAAAATATTTTTTTTCCAACCCTACGCCCTACCCCTGTACACCCCTCCAGCAGCTCCCCCACCCCCAAAAAAAATAATTTAAAAATGCTTTTTTAAAAAAAAAAAAAAAATTTCACCCCCACCCGGAAAATTTTAAATTTTTTTTTGCCAATCCTACCCCCCCCCCCCCATACATATACCCCCACCTTCCAAAAAAATTTAAAAAGACTTTTTTTAAAAAATCCACTCCCACCCCACCACCCCCACCTGCCCCCACCCCCAAGAAAAATTTTAAATAAACTTTTATTTTCGAAAAAGAATTTTTTTCGGCCCCCACGCCCCACCCTCAAGGACACCTACCATCCACACACCCAAAAAAGATTTATAAAAAATTCCAAAAAGATGTTTTTTGCCCCCCACCACCACATCCACCCCACTACACCCCCCACTCACCCTCAATTTTTATATTTTATTTTCAAAAATAAATAGTGCAATTAGGGATTTTTATGATAAAAGAGTGATATATGAGTATATATGGATTCTTATGTTTACCCATTTTGTCCATATTTGTATGAGCTTAAATAGGTTGAAGTCCATATTTACCCATTTGAGAAAATATGAGTGATCCATTTAATTTAATATAGAAAAAATAGTTCCATTTCACTTATATGGTCTGAAATTGCCATCCTTAGGTGTGTGGCACCAGCCATAGCCCTAAGGGGCTCTGTCCAGATTTCGATATCCATGAATTTAACTTATTTAAATACAATTTTTGAATTAAATTTGAAACTAAATCAAAAAGGAAAGACATAGAAAATAAAAAGAAAAAATAAAATCAATAGAGAAAATGAATGAAGGAAAAAAAAATGAAGATAAAAAAATTTAAATACAAGGGTAAAAAATTATATGTATTGACTTAATTTAAATACAAGATAAAGAAAAGAAAAAGAAATTTTAATTAAAATATTTTTAAAAAAATAAAAAAAATAAAAATAAAAACTAAAAATTACACACGTGGCGAGCGCATGTTGATCAAACACAGTCAACAGATTGAATGTGTCATATCAGCACAAAAGATGCACGAAGATACAGAAAAAAATGAGTTTGGGGATAGTAGGACTCTGGTTAAGTTAAGATATGTCGCTGGAATTTCGATCATTGTTTAGTGGGTGCTTATGCATTATCCTAAAATATTATATTAATATAGATGGTAAATATTTTTTAATACAATATACCCAGGTGATTTCCTATTAGATACAAAAGTTGGTGCCTTGCTTGACTTTTCCTCTTTTCTTTTTCTCTTGATAATAAAATTCGTAAATAATTTATTTCAATATGAAAATTCGAAGTGAAAGGAAAATTTGTATCTTGAATTAATTTTTATTAAAATTTTCACAATTTTATTACTTTTAGGTGCAAGAAAAAAAGATATTTGGAGGCACACTGCATCAAAAAATTAGTGCTTACGCCTTTAATGCGTCTCACGCGATGAAAATCTAGATTACTAAGTGCTTAATATGAGTATTGAAAATCGAATGAAAAAAAAATTATAGAATTAAAAAAGGTCATGTCTATTTCTAATAATATCATGTCCAATCAGGTTCCTCAACAGCTCGATATTTTATAATTATACCATAGCAAACACTATCATATGACTTAGTCATATCAACTTTTTGAAAATGACAGTAACTATTCAAATATGCTTGACTAATAAATCATTTATGGAGAATTTTCACATATAGCCATTCAAAAATAGTTTAATTATACTCCATAGTTATAGTTTGTTAATTACAATTCGTAGCTACATGTTATACGGAGGAGAGAGGAGATAGAAAGTGTGGAGAGCGGCGAATTGTATGTGTCTGTCAAAATATTTGTATATATGTAACTGGTATACATATGTATTTGTATATCTGGTGATCGAGATTGAGAGAGGGAGGAGAGAGTCGAGTGAGATTGGGAGAGGGAGGAGAGAGGACAGAGAGTGGAGAGAGGCGAAATGTATATGTATATCAGTTAGATAATTGTATATATGTAAGGGAAAAGAGTCTGAAAAATACTCCAATTTTGGTCGAAATTACTGTTACGATACCAAACTTTGGAAATGACCTTTTACCCCCCGTACTATTTAATAGTGTATTTTAAAGGTATATATGTGCCTACGTGGACATCATAAATATTGCATTATTTTAAATAGTAATGTGTCCACGTGAGCACATATATACCTTTAAAATACACTATTAAATAGTGTAGAGGGGTAAAAGGTCCTCCATAAAGTTTGGTATCGTAACAACAATTTCAGCCAAAGTTGGAGGATATTTCAGACCATTTTCCCTATATGTAACTACTATGTATAGGTATCAATTATTGTATTTGTATATCTGCATATAGTTTGAATTCGTATACAATTGAATCAAGTTAAAACATTTGTATTTGTATATCTAATCTCTCTCTTTTTTGTGAAGCTTTTTATGATGTAATCTGGTGGTTAGGGTATGGTCCATGTCCCTCTCTAACATATGTAACTTTTTGAATTAATCGACATGGTAGGGGTCAAGCCTAACCCCCCACACCAAAGGAATCACAACCCGAGGTGATGGTTTTAAAAATATATATATATATATAATCTCTCTCGTTTTATACAAACACAAAATATACATTGTATTTGTATAATTTGTGTTTGTATAAAGCGATAGAGAGAAAGACAAAGGAGAATTGGACAAGGAAAGATTTATATTTGTATAATTATAAGTGTATATGTATTTATATTTGTATATCCCGTCTCTCTCCCTTTATATAAACACAAACACAAATTATACATTTTTTTGTATAAAGTGAGAGAAATTGGAAGAGAAGCGAGAGAGAGATTGGGCAGGGAGAGAGGAGAGAGGCAAGGGAGAAAACTAGGAGAGTGATGAGCAATATTTCAGAGAGAGGGGAGAGAGGCAGGAAAGACAGAGGAAGAGAAGAGAGAGGTGAGAGAGAGAACGTAATTATAGCTAGAAGTAAGTTTCGAATTGTAATTAATTAATGTAAATTGTAGCTATGTTAGCTAAATAAATGTCTAAATCAAGCGTAAGGATTTGTTGGTTCTTGAACGAAAAAAAAACAGTTTCCTTTGTTTTTTCCTATTTTTTTTCTTTTGCAAGCATTGGAATTTTTCATCAAATTGAATGAAACTGTGTGTTGTAGCTTCTTTCAAATTTCTATAGCAAGACTTGTGGATATTAATAACACACATTGATTTTCCTATTTCTTTTCAGTTAGATAATTGTATATATGTAACTACTATATATATGTATCAATTATTGTATTTGTATATTTGCATATAATTTGAATTCGTAGACAATTGAATCGAGTTAAAACATTTGTATTTGTATATCCAATCTCTCTTTCTCGTTTTATAGAAGCACAAATTATACATTGTATTTGTATAATTTGTGTTTGTATAAAACGATAGAGAGAAAGACAAAAGAGAATTGGACAAGGGAAGATTTGTATTTGTATAATTATAAGTGTATAGGACGGAGAGATATGTATTTGTATGTCACACCCTGAGCCTACACCCTGGGCAGGACTGGCACTCGAGACCATTGTTGGCCCCAAGCGAACCATTGGTTTGGCTTAACTTATAGCGGAAGACATAAATACGAGAAAACAGTCTCAAAAGATAACTCATGTAATAACTTAAAGAAATATTAGACTAGCCAAAATGGAAACTCAAGTCTCATAGCAAAACATCTGAAATACAAGACTAAAGAACTCATAACTCACTGTCTATGAAGCCTCTAAATACTAAGAGGGGTGTCGGGACAAGACCCCCAATCATCCGAACAACTGAAATAGTCAAAAACAATGTAAATGAGTCCTCCGGAAAGCAAGGAGGCTCACCAACTGACTCTAAGTGCTCAACTAGATCAGCGAGGCACTGGAAGTGGATCCTGATTACCTGTATCTGCATCATTAAAAGATACAGGCCAAAAGACATCAGTACATTGAATGTACGAGCATGCAAGGGGAACACTAAACATGACATAAGCTGGAAAGGAATTTGAAAAAACATTTACCTTGGCTTTATTCAACTCATGAATACTCAACTCAAATGCAAAGTAAAAACAACAATAATGGTGCAGTTTATACAAAACATTTAAAGCAGTAGATGATAACTCAATGTATTAAAGAAATACAATAACAACTCAGTTTACTTATAAAGTAATAAAATATTGTGGGAGTTTCTCTAACCAACAACCATCACTATGAGCTAAAGTGATGATACAGCGTCTCGCCCACGCTGCTAGAACTGTCATATACCTTGCTGTGATATAGATTGCCTTAACTAAGTGGCTCCACTAGTCTATGCTAAAAAGCATTAAGTTGTCATCTAAAAAGTATGGCCCTTTATACCCACGATGGCTACATGGTTTGTGGAAACTTGAGTTATTATGAACTCATCCCCATATCGGTGATCAATACTACTCCCAAAATATACTCAGCTCATATGTTTTAAAAACAAAACTCTTTCTGTGATTTGAGGTAATTACTCAAAAACTAGCTTAAAAGCTCTCTTGGAAATCGGTGTCTCCTTTCTTGTTTAAATGTGAAAACATTTCAACTCTTGGGAATACTTAGTTTCTGTATAATCTTTTGAAGAAATGAACTTTACTCTTACTCTTTAATCAACTCAAAACTCAAGCCTTAAAACAAAGTTAAAACATTTGTAAAAGACTTTTGAAAGACTATGAACTTCTCTTGACTTGACTCGACTCTTAACTTTCCTTGAATTTAATTATGGATTCAAGTGTGACGTCCCACCACTTGGCCAACCAGATTTTGCATCCGGATAAGGACGAAAGGTTCTAGAGTTGAGGAGAAGCTTGCGGAGAACTCTAAAAACTTTTAGATTTTCCAAGAAGGCTTTGGAGAACTCTAGAGTGGGTAGAGAATTCTAGAGATAGGACCAATGGGTAAATATCTTAGGGACTTGTAAAGTAATTTTAAATTACACTTTAGCCCTTAGGTATTAGTATAAATAGAGGTGTCATTCATTTGCAAGGCATCACTCAAGTTGTAAACAATCTTCCAAAACAATACAAAAGTCTTCTTCCAAAAGCTCTCTTGTTCTTTCTAAGTCTTTCTTTGTATTCTCTTAGAGATCTTAGTCTTAAAGGCTTACTTAAGCTTACAAGATCGTGAAAGATTCGTGAGTAAGTTGTCAAGTGCCGCACGGAGCTTTAGTGAGACTCTAAGTCCGTGACACAAGGCTCATGATCTCATGTTTATAGATGATTTCATGATGTGTAGAAATTAACTAGAAAACTTAGGTACATTGCTAGGGAACTCAACGGAAAGAAGTTGGGAAAGGTAGAAGGCCTAGCGACCCTGGCTCTATGAGTGGCGTGGGGCGCCAGCCTTGAAACTTCAGAGTCTGGGTTGTGGCACTCTGGCTAGCGCGGTGTCCCAGAGGCCAAACTTTAAAGTTCCCTTTTGGGCTCTCTGAGAGGCGCGATGCCCCAGCTCCCTCCCAAGAAAATCTCCGAATTTTCTTACTCGTTTTTCAACTCTAAACCCTCTAAATTCAATTGGTTCTTTCCCCAAACATTTAGAATCGACTATATCACCAAAAAATATAAGAATACACTCGAAATCATACCTAATCTCATGAATCAAAATCAAGAAACTTCTCAACTGCTTCAACAACAAGAATCCATAAGAACTTAGACAAATTTCATCAAGAACTCATAATCTTTTCTTTCAAGAACACAATTACGCTGAATTAAATCATGATTGGCCCATGGGTGAACTAAATCAACGCTATGTGATCTCACATACCTCATAGGATTGAATCCTAGGAGAAATTCACGTCCAAAATCGCAAGAACATGATGAAATCTTGAACCTTTCTTCTCTTTTCTCTTTTCTCCAAGCTCTAGCATGTTTTGGTAAAGCGTAAACTGATATAATTCTGATTAGATCTCAATTAAACTTCTAAAAATGAAATTAATTAATTGGGTATGGAAAATACCAAAATACCCTTCCAAAATTCGGTTTCGACTTTCCTTATCTAGACATCCCAACTTCAAATGGGCATATCTCATTCATACGAACTCGGAATTGAGAAAACTCAGTGGCGTTGGAAACATAATTCGAATATCTTTCCTACGGTATCTTGTAGTACACTTAACTAATATTGAGCTAGGAGTTATGGTCGTTTGAAGTTGACTCAAAACTCAAACTTAACATAACCAATTTTCCAGATTTTCCATTCTTTCCAAAAATGACTCTTTCTAATTCTAACTCTTTCTAGTTCTTTAAAATCACAAGGTGCTACATTGTATTTGTATATCCCGTCTCTCTCACTTTATATGAACAGAAACACAAATTATACATTTATTTGTATAAAGTGAGAGAAATTGGCAGAAGAAAAAGGAGAGAGAGATTGGGTAGGGAGAGGAGAGTGACGAGCGAGATTCCAGAAAGAGGGGAGAGAGGCGGGAGAAAGAGAGGCGAGAGAGAGAACGTAATTATAGCTAAAAGTAAGTTTCAAATTGTAAATAATGTAAACTATAGCTATGTTAGCTAAATAAATGTTTAAATCAAGCGTAAGGATTTGCTGGTTCTTGAACCAAAAAAAAGTTTCCTTTGTTTGTTTTTTCCTATTTTTTTTTTATTTTGCAAGCTTTGGAATTTTTCATGAAATTGATTGAAATTGTGTGTTGTAGCTTTCATTCAAATTTCTATAGCAAGACTTATGCATAGACTTGATAATAATAACAAGCATTGATTTCCCTATTTCTTTTCAGTTAGATAATTGTATATATGTAACTACTATATATATATGTATCAATTATTATATTTATATATTTGCATACAATTTGAATTCGCATACAATTGAATCGAGTTAAAACATTTGTATATTCAATCTCTCTCTCTCGTTTTATACAAACACAAATTATACATTGTATTTGTATAATTTGTGTTTGTATAAAGCAATAGAGAGAAAGACAAAAGAGAATTGGACAAGGGAAGATTTGTATTTGTATAATTATAAGTGTATAGAATAGAGAGATATGTATTTGTATTTGTATACCTCGTCTCTCTCGCTTTATATGAACACAAACACAAATTATACATTTGTTTGTATAAAGTGAGAGAAATTGGCAGAAGAAAAGGGAGAGAGATATTGGGTAGGGAGAGGAGAGGAGAGAAGCAAGGGAGAAAAAGAGGAGAGTGATAAGCGAGATTTCAAAGAGAGGAGAGAGGGCAAGAGAGAGAGAACGTATTTATAGCTAAAAGTAAGTTTCGAATTGTAATTAATGTAAACTGTAGCTATTTTAGCTAAATAAATGTTTAAATCAAGTATAAGAATTTGCTGGTTCTTGAACCAAAAAACAGTTTCCTTTGTTTTTTCCTATTTTTTTTCTTTTGCAAGCTTTGGAATTTTTCATGAAATTGATTGAAATTGTGTGTTGTAGCTTTCTTTCAAATTTCTATAGCAAGACTTGTGCATAGACTTGATAATAATAACAAACATTGATTTCCCTATTTCTTTTTAGTTAGATAATTGTATATATATGTAACTACTATATATATGTATCAATTATTGTATTTGTATATCTACATACAATTTGAATTCGTATACAATTGAATCGAGTTAAAACATTTGTATTTGTATATCCAATCTCTCTCTCTCATTTTATACAAACAAAAATTATACATTGTATTTGTATAATTTGTGTTTGTATAAAGTGATAGAGAGAAAGACAAAAGAGAATTGGACAAGGGGATATTTATATTTGTATAATTATAAGTGTCGGACAGATATGTATTTGTATTTGTATATCCCGCCTCTCTCGCTTTATATGAACACAAACACAAATTATACATTTGTTTGTATAAAGTGAGAGAAATTGGCAGAAGAAAATCGAGAGAGAGAATGGGTAGGGAGAGGAGAGAGGCGAGGGAGAAAAAGAGGAGTGAGACGAGTGAGATTCCAGAGAGAGGGGAGAGAGGCGGGAGAAAGAGAGGAAGAGAGGAGAGAGGCGAGAGTGAACGTAATTATAACTAAAAGTAAGTTTTGAATTGTAATTAATGTAAATTGTAGCTATGTTAGCTAAATAAGTGTCAACATCAAGCGTAAGGATTTACTGATTTTTGAACCAAAAAACAAATTCCTTTGTTTTGTTTTTTCCTATTTTTTTTTCTTTTGCAAGGTTTGTAATTTTTCATCAGATTGAATGAAATGGTGTGTTATAGCTTTCTTTCGAATTTATATAGCAAGACTTGTGCATAGACTTGATAATAATAACAAACATTGAATTCCCTATTTCTTTTCAGTTGCTACCAAATTTACTATAGGTCAAGGTGGGATTTTGAATTAATCACACTGTGGAATATTATTCTCTGTTACCATTAGGGGTGTACAAAACTGAACCAAACCACAAATCAAGTCAAATCGGAAAAAAAAAACTCGAGTAGTTGTTTGGTTTGACTTGGTTTGGTATAAACCCGACTATATTTGGATTGGTTTGGTTTTAACTAAAAAAAATCAACCCGACATTATATATATAATTTAAAATTTTTATTTCATACATAAAAATATTTACTTTGATATAATTTTTCAATATTTCTTATACTTTTTCATAGTTTTTATCTTTTAATATATTATTTCAATTTTAAAACTTAGAATTCTAAATGGTTCAATAAAGATTATAGTCCACAGATGTTGGTAACTATAATAAAGCTTAAATCAAAATAAAATTAATACTAATTCAAAAAGAAAATCAATTCAACACTAAGAATGACAATAATATTGAATATTTGTTCTTTAGTTTTACATTGGTTTAGACAATTAAAATATATAATCTAATTTTAATTTCCTTTAATATTTAGTCATGTAACTAATACTTATTAAACTTACTTTAGCATGATTTAGTACTTTTAAATTATGATCATTTTCATTATGACTTGTTAATTTGCAATATTTGTTTTACTCGATTTCATTATTATTATTTTTGTTGGATGTTTTAGTGCATTAATCATATCATATTTTGTGTTATTTTTCCTAAGAAACATCTTAGATAGTTGTATTTTGGTAGGACTAAAGAAATATTTGAAGTATAAGTAAATTATATGTTTGTATGAATACTTTACCGGAAAAATTCAAAAAAAAACCCGAAAATCCAAAAATCCCTAAAAAATCCAAATAAACCCGAGTTTTATTGGTTTGGTTTGGTTTATAAATTTAAAAATCCGACACAAATGGTTTGATTTGATATTTGAAAAACCCGAACCAGCCTGGCTATGTACACCCCTGGTTACCATTATCAAACCTAAAAAAAGATATAATTTATTTATAGCAAACAATTTTTATTTGAAAAAAACATATCTCTGAATGATTTTTTTTTTTTTTTGCTTTATCTTCTAAAGAAATCTCATAAAATAGTTATTCATAAAATTAAGTAATCAAAAGAGAAGGAAGTGTAACACCAAATTAAGACTTAATATCAAATGGACAATCTGACAACAATATCAAATAGTTTTTTAAAATAACATCATTCTAATATGTTAGTTGCACATAAATTATTAGTTGTGAAGATGTCACATAATGTTTTAAGACTATATATAATATCCATTACATTGAATAATAAGGCTGAAAAATTAAATTATTTACTAATATCATAAGATTTTTATAGCATCATAATAAATTATACAGCTTCACATGTACATTCATCGTATAAAGATTCATAAACAAGATGAAATCTAGTAAATTAAAAATAATAAAATATCAAATGAATTCTATAACTTTTAAATAACAAAAAATAGAGAGAGAAACAGTTTCAATGTAAAAGAATGAAGGAACTGAAAAGCATAAATACATTTACCTCTTTTTTGTTGCATATAAGTGTATGCTTGGGAAAAAGGACAAATATACCCCCGAATTATCATAAATGGTGCGTCTATACCCTTCGTTATACTTTCGGGTTGTGTATACCCTTACCGTCAATATTTTGGAACGTATATACCCTTAAAATAAACGGAGGGACACGTGTCATGATCTTAATGGACTATCCATTAAGATCATGACATGTGTCCCTCCGTTTATTTTAAGGGTATATACGTTCCAAAATTTTGACGGTAAGGGTATACACAACCCGAAAGTATAACGAAGGGTATAGACGCACCATTTATGATAATTCGGGGGTATATTTGTCCTTTTTTCCTTGTATGCTTTAACCTAAAGTGATTTTGAAAATATTGTAGACACACTTAATAGATATAGATACATTTAAATTCACTTTTAATAATATCATATGGGTTCTGAACTTGACATCTATATATTTAGATACATTTAATAGATTTTCTACCAAAGCAAAAGTTATTAGATTCGTACGAACCCATACATAATGATCTAGCAATGTCTCTAATTAGCATCCCAGAGTTAATTATGGTAGAATGGTAGAGGATATACACAACAATGAAATAATACATCTGAATTTCAATACATAATGAACTTATGATGTATTAGCCTCAAAATAAAAAATAAGAAATGCCAAAATCAGTAATTATTAACGAGTGAATCATAATAAGTTTTAAGGGGTAGATATCGTCTACGATTTTGCCAGAAAAATTGATGAACTAAAAATCAATAGCATCAATCGTTATTTGAAGTGGATAACTAAAGTAACGAAATAAGGTGACTATAAATCACGTTAAGATATTCCGTACAAAAATTTGATATTACCATTCAGACGTAATCCTCTCATAATATGGAAGATGGATGTAGTAATGATACATAAAACATATGGATTTGTAATATTTCCTTTTCACTTTACAAGAATACATCATGCCTAAATTAATTCAACTTGGACTTAGTCAAACAAATACATGTATATATACTAGACGATGGCAAGCACATGTCAGCACAGGTCCAACATTTTAAAAAAAAGTTTTAATTTAATAACATAGATAAGTATAAACTAGCAGATTGATCCTTATTTTTATAATTGAAATGAAGGGTTCAATTTGATTTCATCAGTAGAGGTTTCTTTTATTCCCTATATATATATATATATATATATATATATATATCTCTTTCTGAATTTATTTATTTTCTTTTAAAAAAATATGAACTTATTAACATAATTTAATGCCTTGAATTATTTGTAATTGCCTCTGTAGTCATTTAAAATTTATTAAATATAAATTTATTAAATGATTCGGATTATATTAAATTCGTGAAGATATTAGTCCAAATAAATATTATGGATTAATATAATTGAGTTAGCTATTTAAATTCAATAAATATGTATTTAATTAAACCCGCTCCATAAAGTCCATATGACATGTCACTTAAATCTGATTGGCCGAAGGTAGTCCTATTCCAATCACAACTCTTCTATTCTAAAACTATAAATAGGGGTCCTCATAATTCATAAAAGAGAACAAAGAATTCTAAACAAAAAGCTAGAGAAAGCTCGTGCATCAAAAACCACAAATTTCTCTACGAGCTACAAGTTTAAGAATTTAAGAACTCAAGAGTTCAATAATTCAAGAACTCGAGAGTTCAAGAATTCAAGTGTTCAAGTTTAAGAATTGAAGATTTGAAGAAGTCAAGATCAAGATAAAGCTCAAGTTCAAGAACGATCAAGATCAAGACTGCCGGATTCAAGATCAAGGTCGAAGACCTTGGATTCAAGATCAAGCTCGAAGACCTTGGATTCAAGATCAAGCTCGAAGACCTTGGATTCAACTAGAAGTCAAGATCAAGATAAAGTTCAAGTTTAAGAACGATCAAGATCAAGACCGCCGGATTCAAGATCAAGCTCGAAGCCCTTGAATTAAACTAGAAGTCAAGATCAAGATAAAATTCAAGTTCAAGAACTACCAAGATCAAGACCGTTGGATTCAAGATCAAGCTCGAAGCCCTTGAAGTCAACTAGAAGTCAAGATCAGGATAAAGTTCAAATTCAAGATCAAGATCAAGTTCAAGTTAAAGTCAAATTCAAGGTCAAGCTCAAGAGCCCTTAAATTTATATTTGAAAAGGCGAATTTAGAGGAATCATAGAGATTGTAACACTCGCACTTTAAATCAATAAAACGATTGTTGCGATATTTTTCGTTCTTGATTATTGTTTTTCTTGACGCGAATTTTATTGTCTACGGCCTCTTATACCTATATCTTTTTATATATGATTGGAGAGTTCGTATATAACAATATAAAGGTAAACATATTAATTAACTACAAATTAATATGATTAAGTACAATAGATTTTTTAAAAATTATTGTACATAGTTTTCGAAAAATAGTCACGTAGTTTAAATATGGTGGTAATTCACTATTTCCTTCATTTCAAATACTTGTCATATTTTAGTTCTCTAAAGTTAATATCACTAATTTTTGAAATTAAATCAGATTAGATTAAATTAATATTTAAATTTAAAATATAGCTATTTAAAAACTACATAAAAAATACTACTTGAATGAAAAAAATACATGTTAAACGGTTAGTCAAAATGCGTTTTAAATATTTTAAAACAATTTATTATTGGGGCTTGTAGTATTTTTTACATCGTTTTCATATACGTAAAAAAAATATTATTATTATTATTATTATTATTATTATTATTATTATTGTTATTGTTATTGTTATGTCAAAATTTATTTAAAATTATCTCTAACATCATAAAAATTAGATAGATATCCAAATCTTAACACACTCTTCTAGAATTAATAGTGCTCCTTTTGTTTATTTTTACGTGTCTAGTATTGACTTCTCACACTTCTTAACTCTTAGGCAGAGGCTGAGCCACAATTATTTGATTTGGAGTTTGTGGTTCTAAATTTCAATTAGGACATAAAAGAAAAATATTGCAAAGCATGTTGATAGTGGGGTTCAAACACACAACACTAGTGCAAAAAGTATTTCCACCACCCATTCTTACCACAAAGCTGTCAATTATATATATATACCCATTTAACTTAGCCTCATTTTACATGTATGCTCTCCAACTTCGAGTGTGCACAAATAGGCACTTAAATTTATATAAAGTTGAACAAATAGACACACGAGTCCTACGTGTCATAGTACACAGAGGACACCATGTAGGACACAAATTTTCATGTAGGACGTTTGTGTCTATTTATTTAATTTTATACAAGTTTAAGTGTTTACTTGTGCACACCCAAAATTGGAGGGCATAAATATGAAATGAGGCCAAGTTAATGGGCATATTATGTATTAGACCATATATATATATATATAATTTTCTAATACAAATACAGGGTATACGAAAAAGCTAGTGAGTTTGTCCAAACCCTCGCCTAACTCCTCCTCTACTCTTAACAAACAATAAATAGAATCACAATTTTTCTTAATAAATTGAATATTTTGGAAAGAGAAAATGGTCAAATACCCTTCAATCTATATTTGGATTTTCAACTACACACTTATACTTTACGGGGGTCCTATTATCCCCTTAAACTATTTTAAAATGGATTAAATACCCCCTTAAAACGTGATAACCAATCATCTGCCTTGTGGTGAGGCACATGCGCTTGACACGTGTGTTTCACCAATTAAACTTTTGAAAAAAGTTTTTTTTCCTTCTTCTTCATCCTTTCTTCTTCAATCTTTTTGCATCCCTAACTTTTTTTTGTGAAAGCTTGATTTGGGGAAAATATTAGGAGATACATTGTGGGTCTTCTTTTATTTCTTTTTATCTTTCTCACAAGGTGAATTCGTCGGGCCTCCATCAGTTTCACCATTGTCATATGAGAAATCATTGTTATCACCTTCACCTCCATCTTTATCACCTCCCTAATTTACATCGAAATCCAACACCTTAGCACATCTGTATCATCTTCATTTATAATATCTCCAACTTGTTCATGATTTTCAACCCCATTAGTTTCATCATCTCCACCATCCTCATGATTTTTTTCCTCCTCTAATTCTTTCTACTTATTTAGGTAGATTGATTTTGCAAGAGTATTACATGAGTTCAAATATTTGTTTGGAATTAACAATAAAAAAATCGGTAATAATGGGGTGGCAGCAACGACTAGGGTGGTGGCAACACCTATTTAGAGGTGGTGAATGATGGAGGGATTTGTTTTATATTGCTATGGAGAAGAAAGAAAATAAATTAGAAAAAAAAATAATTATACATATATTTATTAAAAAAAGATATTGAAAATAAAATTTTAGTAATAATTTTTTATGTTCACTCTCTCAAAGAGAGTGATATACACTCACATTGCCAACTAAGCATTTAGGGAGGTAATTATTACAGTTATAAACAATTCAGGTGGGTGATAGGACTTTCATAAAGTTAAAGTGTGTAGTTGAAAATCCGAATATAGATTAGGGGGGCTTTTGACCATTTTCTTTTTTGGAAAATATATTATGGAATGACAATAGTTAATAACAGTGTTTTCAAAAACATTTTTGGGGCGAGTCCCAGGGGGATTCTCGGGGCGGGGCGTACCAAAAACGCTCGGGGTGTGAATTAAAAATGTTGATCCATAAGGCGTAAGTCCTAAAATTTGAGGCGTAAGCCTCGAGCATAAAAGCGTAAGTCCTGTTGAGTTTAGGATCTTTTTTTCCCTTCCTATATGGATAAATAAAAGTCTTATTAGGACCAGCCCACTTTAGCCCATAGCCCAAATATTATGTGGCATATATAAGGCTTATTTTGTCTTATTTTTCAGAAACACAAGAGAGAAAAATCAAGAGAGATTCGGTTTAGAGATTGAGAAGAAAAGAGAAAAATCCCCTTTTTGCTTCTGGAAATTTTCTGCTCAGGTAGTCAGCTTCAGACAGAGTTTTCCTCTTCGTTAACCGTTGGATCATGCTCAAATTTGAACTGGAAGTTCTCAACATCTGGTTCTTGCAATTCAACGGTGGAGATCGAATTTTACATCTGTAGTTTCTGATTTGAGGGCGTGAACAGTAGCGCATTTTGGGTGAAATCTTTTCTTTAATTCTCTAGTTTTTGTGCAATCTTGATTTGTTGTTACTCGTTGTTTAGCACTTGTTTTGTGGCCAATTTTAGAGAACAATTTTATAACTCTTGGTGTTTATAGTGGAGCTTTTGGTCCCGTGGTTTTTTACTCTTCACATCGAAGGGTTTTCTACGTAAATCGTTGTGTCTTGTGTGATTGGCTTGTTCTTATCTTATTGCTTTAGTTTGGTTGAATACTTGTTGTCCATTCTTCATATTGCTTGATTTGGTTTGTCTTTTCTTGGTTCAAATTTAAAGGGAAAGTTTAGATTTAAGTATTATTTCGCTGCTATCCTGTCTGGCATTCTTGTTAGTGCCTTGTCTTTCCCAACAAAGTGGTATCAGAGCATTGGTTGTTGTTCATTATTGATTTGAATGATGGAGGCAAATATGAGCAAGATGGTTTGTTTGAATGGTAGTAACTATCATATTTAGAGAGGCAAGATGAAAGATCTTCTATTTGTCAAGAAAATGCATTTACCAGTGTTTACCTCTAATAAACCCCCGTCCATGACGGATGAAGAATAGGAATTTGAGCACTTGCAGGTTTGTGGCTATATTAGACAATGGGTTGAAGATAATGTTCAAAATCACATTGTGAATGAGACACATGCCAGAAGTTTGTGGGATAAGTTTGAGACGCTATATGCTTCGAAGACTGGCAACAATAAGTTGTTTCTATTGAAACAATTAATGAATATCAGGTATAAAGAAGAAACTCCTATTTCTAATCATATTAATGATTTTCAGGGTGTTCTTGACCAGCTATCTGGAATGAATGTAAAATTCGATGAAGAAATATGGAACTATGGCTTCTTAATACTCTGCCAGACTCTTTTGAAACTCTTCGAGTTTCTTTGACTAATTCTGCTCCCAGTGGTGTTGTGACCATGGAATATGCTAAGAGTAGTGTCTTGAATGAAGAGATAAGAAGAAGATCTCAACGTTCAACTTCTTCTACTTCACACTCTGATGTTTTGGTTACTGAAGATAGGGGGAGAAACAAGTTCAGAGGTCAGAGTGACAGAGATAAAAGTAGAGGCAAGTCAAAGTCTAAATACAAGAATATTACATGTGACTATTGCCACAAGAATAGGCATATCAAGAAATTTTGTTTTAAGTACAAGAGAGATATAAGACAACAAAAGAAAGAAGGTAACAATGAAAATCGTGTTGTTGTTGTTTGCTAATGATGATCTTTTTGTTTCTTGTGATGAAAATACTGTCAATCTTGTTCGTGATGAGTCTAGTTGGTTTGTGGATTCTGGTGCTACTTCTCATGTCACGCCCAAGAAGGAATTATTTTCTTCTTATACTCCAGGTAATTTTGGGATGTTAAAAATAGGTAATAATCATGAGGTTGCAGTTCTTGGTATTGGGACAGTTTGTTTGGAAAGTAGCAATGGTTCCAAACTAGTTCTCAATAATGTCAAACATGCTCCAGATGTTTGCTTGAATTTGATTTATGTGGCATACCTTGATGATGAGGGTTATGTTAATACCCTTGGTGCTGGCCAGTGGAAGCTTACTAGAGGTTCGACGGTTGTAGCCCTTGGTGATAAGTTGTCTAACTTGTACATTTTTTAGGGCTCCATTTTTAGAGGCTCAGTAAATTTGGTGGAGAATGATACTTCATCATTGTTATGGCATAGAAGACTGAGTCATATGAGCGAGAAGGGGATGCACAATTTGGCTAAGAAGAATTTGCTTTCTGGAGTGAAACAAGCAAAGTTGAATAAGTGTGTTCATTGCTTAGCTGGTAAACAGAAGAGAGTTTCTTTTCAGAGTCATCCCCCTTCAAGAAAGCTTGATTTGATAGAGTTGGTACATTCTGATTTGTGTGGTCCTTTTAAGGTAAGGTCTCATGGTGGTGCACTTTATTTTGTGACTTTTATTGATGATTATTCACGCAAACTCTGGGTATTATCTTTAAAGTCCAAGGATCAGGTACTTGATGTGTTCAAGAGTTTTCAAGCCTTGGTTGAGAGACAAACAGGGAAGAAATTGAAATACATTCATTCTGATAATGGTGGTTAGTATATTGGCCCCTTTCATAGATATTGCAGAGAGCAGGGTATTCGGCATCAGAAAACTTCTCCAAAGACTCCTCAGCTAAATGGTTTGGCAAAGAGGATGAATAGAACTCTTGTTGAGAGAGTTAGATGTATGTTTTCAGATGTTAAGCTACCAGATTCCTTTTGGGCAGAAGCACTGCTGCATATGTTATCAATTTATCTCCTACTATTGCTTTGAATGGTGATGTCCCTGACAGAGTTTAGTCTGGTAAGAATGTTTCTTATGATCATCTTAAAGTTTTTGGGTGTAAAGCCTTTGTGCATGTTCTTAAGGATGAAAGGTCAAAATTAGATGTTAAAACTAGGCAATATATCTTTTTTGGTTGTGGTCAAGATGAATTTGGCTATCGTTTCTTTGATCCAGTTGAGAAGAAACTTGTTAGAAGCCATGATGTTGTGTTCTTTAAAGACCAAACAATTGACAATCTTGACAAAGTTGAGAAAGTTGATTCTCAAAGTAGTGACAGCCTAGTTGATGTTGATCCAGTGCCTTTGACTATTCCACCACGTGAAAATCTTCATGAAAATCAAGTTGATATTAAAGATAGTGATTATATTCAGAATGACCAATTTGCCGTTGATGCTCCAGTGCAAGACGATATGGTTGGTCTGCAACCAACTATTATTGATGCTCCAGAGAGCTCTCTCAGAAGATCTACTAGAGAGAAAATACCTTCATCTCATTATTCTTCTAATGAGTATGTACTCTTGACTGATGGGGGAGAACCAGAGAGTCTTGATGAGGCCATGGAAAGTGAAGAAAAAGAAAAGTGGTTTGATGCTATGGAGGATGAAATGAAGTATCTACATGATAATCATACCTTTGATCTAGTTATGTTACCTAAAGATCGAAAAGCTTTGAAAAACAGGTGGGTTTTTCGGGTGAAACATGAAGATGGTAATCCAGTTCCACGGTACAAGGCTAGATTAGTTGTGAAGGGTTTTAGCCAGAAAAAAGGGATTGATTTTGATGAGATATTCTCTCCAGTTGTGAAGATGTCATCCATTCGTGTGGTTCTAGGCTTGTTTGCAAGTCTGGATTTAGAGATTGAACAGATGGATGTTAAAACTACTTTTCTCCATGGTGACTTGGATGAAGAAATTTATATGGAGCAGTCGGAAGGCTTTGAAGTCAAGGGAAAAGAGAATTATGTTTGCAAATTGAAGAAGAGCTTGTATGGTTTAAAACAAGCTCCCAGGCAATGGTACAAGAAATTTGGTTCTTTTATGAGTCGGCAAGGCTTTAAGAAGACTTCTTCAGACCATTGTGTTTTTGTGCAAAAATTCTCTGATGGTGACTTTATTATCGTTTTGCTTTATGTTGATGACATGCTTGTTGTTGGTCATAATGCTTGCAGGGTTAAAGAGTTGAAGCAAGAGTTGAATAAGTCTTTTGCTATGAAAGACTTAGGACCAGCAAGGCAAATTCTTGGCATGCAGATTGTCCGTGATAGAGATGCCAAGAAGTTGTGGTTGTCACAAGAAAAGTATATTTAGAAAGTACTTTGTAGATTCAACATGGACAAAGCTAAGGTTGTCAATAAACCTTTAGCTATGCACTTCAAATTGAGTACTAGACATTGTCCTTCCAGTGATGGTGAGAAGGAAGATATGAAGAAAGTTCCTTATGCTTCAGATGTTGGTAGTTTGATATATGCAATGGTGTGTACAAGACCAGATATTGCTCATGCTGTTAGTACTGTTAGCCGTTTTCTTTCTAATCCAGGAAGAGAGCATATGAATGTTGTTAAGTGGATTATGAGATTTCTTTGTGGCACTTCTAGTTTGAGTTTGTGTTTTGGTACAAGGAAGCTTATTCTTTGTGGTTACACTGATTTAGACATGGCTGGTGATATTGATACTCGTAAGTCTACTTCAGGCTACTTGATTACTTTTGCAGGGGGAGCTGTGTCTTGGCAATTTAGGTTGCAAAAATGTGTTGCTTTATCTACTACAGAGGCTGAGCTTATTGCTGCTGTTGAAGATTGCAAAGAGTTGATCTGGATGAAGAGATTTTTGGGGGAACTTGATTGTGCTTAAGAGAAGTATGTGTTTTATTGCGACAGTCAAAGTGCTATTCATCTTGGCAAGAATTCTACATTTCATGGTCGGTCTAAACACATTGATGTGAGGTATCATTGGATTCGAGATGTGTTGGATTCTAAGTTGCTTGAACTTGAAAAGATCCATACCAATGATAATGGTTTGGACATTATGACTAAAGATTTGCCAAGAGGGAAGTTTGAGGATTGTTGCATGATCGCCGGGATGGCGGTCTCCTCCACATAGTTGTGAGGGGGAGAATGGTTGGGTTTAGGATCTTTTTTTCCCTTCCTATGTGGATAAATAAAAGTCTTATTAGGACCAGCCCACTTAAGCCCATAACCCAAATATTATGTGGCATATATAAGGCTTATTTGATCTTATTTTTCAGAAACATAAGAGAGAAAAATCAAGAGAGATTCGTTTTAGAGATTGAGAAGAAAAGAGAAAAATCCCATTTTTGCTTCTGGAAATTTTCTGCTCAGGCAATCCGATTGCTTCAGACAGAGTTTGCCACTTCGTTTACCGTTGGATCATGCTCAAACTTGAACTGAGAGTTCTCAACATCTGGTTCTTGCAATTCAATGGTGAAGATCGATTTTTGACATCTGTAGCTTCTGATTTGAGGGCGTGAATAGTAGCGCATTTTGGGTGAAATCTTTTCTTTAATTTCTCTAGTTTTGGTGCAATCTTGATTTGTTGTTGCTCGTTGTTTGGCGCTTGTTTTGTGGCTAATTTTGGAGAACAATTTTATAACTCTTGGTGTTTATAGTGGAGCTTTTGGTCCCGTGGTTTTTTACTCTTCACATTGAAGGGTTTTCCACGTTAATCGTTGTGTCTTGTGTGATTGAATTGTTCTTATCTTATTGCTTTAGTTTGGTTGAATACTTGTTGTCCATTCTTCATATTGCTTGATTTGGTTTGTCTTATCTTGGTTCAAATTGAAAGGGAAAGTTTAGATTTGGGTATTATTCCGCTGCTATCCTGTCTGGCATTCTTGTTAGTGCCTTGTCTTTCCCAACAAGTCCTGGGCGTAAAAATGTACTCCCGAGCATTTTTAATTTATTTTTTTGAACTTTTTTTTGCTTTAATCATATTTTATTATTGGTGTAATGATATTTCTCAAATAGTAATTATAATATTTTTTTTCTTCATTGTTGATTATTAATACTTATCTCAAATAAAAATCATAAATCATTGAAAGATTTACTTTTGCTTATTTTATTAGTAATAAACTATAAAATTGAATATACATGAGACTACGCCCCGTAGATCAATGGGACTTACGCCCCGTGTCTCGAGGCTTACGCCTCGCCTTGTACTGTATAAAACATCTCGCCTCACGCCCCCGCCTTTTAAAACACTGGTTAATAATAATGATAAATTAAAATTAATAAATCTAGACAAATAAAAATAAATATATACTTTTAATATAGTTGACAAGTAAAAATTAATAGAAGGAATAAATGACATGTAAATCTAAAATCGAAGGAATTACATATTAAGTATTGGACAACTATCAAATGTCTAAATATTTTTATTATATTTTTAAAAAAAAGCCTAACTATGAAAATTCAAAACTGCCTTTGATTTTGAATCTATTTACAATAAACATATGTTGATACCAAGAACTTAACCCACACTACTATATAAGTAGAAGGAATTTGGATACATTATTAATTGCATACTTAAGAAGTGTTTGAAGCTAAAGATGGGCTATGCAGTTGTGCTCTTACTTGTCTTTCTCTGTCATGAAGTTTCTTCATCCATATTACCTCATCTCTCTCACAAACATCATCAAACCATTTCCCTTCTAAAATTCAAGCAGTCCTTTACTATAAATCCTTCACTCTTTTCTTTTTGTCAAAAGCCGAAAACGAGTTCATGGAACATGAGTAGAGATTGTTGCTCATGGGATGGAGTCGCATGCAATGACATGACTGGACATGTCATTGAGCTTGACCTCTGCTGCAGCGGTCTTGTTGGGACCATTCATTCTAATAGCCGCCTCTTCCAACTCTCTCATCTTCAAAGGTTTGATCTTTCTAAAAATGACTTCTTAGGTTCTCATATCTCCCCTGAATTCAGCAAGTTTTTGAGTTTGACACATCTTAATCTTACTGAGTCCTATTTCTCAGGTCAAATTCCTTATGAAATCTCTCATCTTTCCAACTTACAATCTCTTCCCCTCTCCCAATCATTTGAAACTAATCTAAAACTCACAGTCCATGATTTTAAATTGCTCCTTCAGAATTTGACCCAATTAAGAGACCTTCATCTTACTTTGATAAACATCTCTTCCACCATTCCTCTAAATTTTTCTTCTCATTTAACAACTCTGAGGCCGGCACTTACAGGATTGTATGGGATAATACCTGAGAGTATGTTTCACCTTCCCAACCTCGAAACACTTGACTTATTCGCTCAGTGGTTATTTTCCAAAGACCAAATGGAAATGCAATGCATCTCTCATAGAGTTATATCTTAGTGACGTGAATTTTTCTGATAATTTTCTGCCAGAGACTCTATCTAACTTCGTTGTACTTTTTGTATCTTCAAAATTGCAACCTTAGAGGGCCTATTCCTGAATCTCTTTCAAATCTCACCGGCATAAAGCTTTTGGACCTTTCACATAACTCCCTATATGGAACAATACCATCAGGGATGTTCTCTCTTCCATCATTAATTGATTTACAATTGAATCATAACCACTTTTCTGGCCATCTTCCAAAGTCAATTCAAAACCTCGTGAACCTAAAAGCTCTTGATCTTTTATCCAATAATTTTAGCGGTCATGTGGATGTCAGCCTCTTTTCAGACCTCAAACAGCTTTTGTATCTTGGTCTTTCATATAATAATATCTCATTGACCAATGAAAACAAAGTTAAATCTACTTTGCCTGATCATTTTCTTACATTTGGCCGCATGTGAAGTAAAAGAATTGGAGTTTTTAAGATCCGCAAATCATCTTATGTTCTTGGATCTTTCAAACAATGAACTTCAAGGAAGAATCCCAGATTGGGCATGGTCTAACTGAATGTTTTCATTGAGAACTCTTAATATATCCCACAATATGTTGACAAGTGTGGATTCAATTCCTCTTCATATTGTAGATACTATTGATTTATGGTCCAATTTGCTTCAAGGTTCACTATCTATTCCACCAATTTCCACAAAATACTTCTTCATATCCCAAAATAATCTCACTGAAGAAATTGTTTCATCCATTTGCAATTTGACATCACTGGTAATGCTAGATTTGGCTAGAAACAATTTGAGTGGAGAAATTCCGCAATGTTTGGGATATATCACTGCCCTCTATGTTTTGGATATGAGCCGCAACAATTTTTCTGGGAATATTCCAATTACTTTCAGCAATGGAAGTTATCTGAGCAGCCTCAACTTGCTTGGCAATAAACTAGAGGGGAAAATTCCCCGATCTTTGGCGAATTGCAAAGAGTTTCAGGTTCTTGATTTAGGCAATAATAACCTCAATGACACATTCCCTGTGTGGTTGGGAGCTCTTTCAGGTCTGCTAGTTTTAAGCTTGAGATCAAACAAATTGCATGGATCCATCAGAATATCAAGGATTGAGAACATGTTTCCTGAGCTCCAAATCATAGATCGATCTCTCCTACAATGCCTTCTCGGGAAACTTACCTTTGAGTTTTTTTCCACTTCTGAAAGCCACGAGGATAATTGATCCATCAATGGAAGTACCAAGATATGGTAGAAGTACATATTACGAAGATTCTATTACAATTGCAACCAAGGGATTTGATCGTGAAATTGTGAGAATCTTGTATTTGTACACTGTTATCGATCTTTCAAGTAATAAATTTGGAGGGCGAATTCCAAGTATCATGGGGGATCTCATTGCAGTTCACATATTTAATTTATCTCAGAATGGATTGCAAGGTCATATACCGCCATCATTCGGAGATTTATCTTCAATTGAATCATTGGACCTATCAGTAAACCAACTTTCGGGAGAGATGCCACAACAACTGGTTTCTCTTACGTCTCTTTCATTCTTAAATCTCTCTCATAATCATCTCCAAGGATGCATCCCTCAAGGACCTCAATTTCACACTTTTGAGAGCAATTCATATGAAGGCAATGATGGATTACGTGGATTCCCTGTTTCAAAAAGTTGTGGTGATGATCGGGTATTAGATACAAATGATACCATATCTGGACTAGATGATGAAGAAAGCGATTCTGAATTTCTGAGTGATTTTTGGAAAGCTGGTCTTATGGGCTATGGAAGTGGAATATGTATTGGATTATCCATAGTATATTTCATGATTTCAATTGGAAAACCGATATGGTTTGCAAGAATCATTGTAAACCTGGAGCACAAAATCATGATGAGAAGGAGAAAGAAGCAGCCAAGGCAAAGGAATTACAGAAGAAGAAATAATCACTAGACAAGTTATAAGTTTTGATTTCAGAACTTGAGGTAATTAATCAAACTCTATACTAAGCATTTTTTTTTCATTTCCAATTATTACAAAAGGCTCAGCCTCAGTTGATGTTTAACTAAGATATTTGGATTACAGCGAGGAGCTGGAGTCGATGGAAGTGAAGAAAGGGAAGAACAAGTTAAGGAAACAAATAACAATCAGTTTTTAAGCAACAATAATCATCCAACTGAATATTTTCATTGAACAATCTTATATGTGGCTTCAATTCATACTATATAGTATAAATTACATTACAAATTTATGCAGTGTATTCAAAAGTGTGCATGTTTCTGTTGATACATACTCCAATAATACTCGCTCCAATATGCAAAATATTTAATTTCATCATAATATGTGAGTATGAGATATCTGAAACTTATATAACTATATCAGTTATAATGTACTACTTTCCATCATCACTACCACAATCCATTTATATTGAACTCACAAATCCATCATTCGATATGGAAAATTGTTTTCTCCTCTTAGAACCCATAATACTCTGTATAGACTCATTATTTAGTCTCAATAATTTCTGTTTTAATCTTAAATGTATAAGTCATGATACTTGGGAATTTAGAGTAAAGATTACGTTATAGTCGCATCAAAATAAAAAATCAAAGTGAAAGGGATATGATTTTAAGTAACTTTCATTTGAAATTTCTATGGCAAGACTAATGCAAGGAAGGACTTGAAAATTTTGTTTCACTATGTATTTTTTAAACATGTGAATATTAATTTTAAAAATTAATTATGGTTATCGAGTTATCGATATCCAAAATTTTAATGAAAATAGATTTATTAGACTTCGTATTGTGAATAATGACGTAGTGCACAATACACATAGCCTCTATATGATTCACGCTCTTTTCTTCTTTTTTTTAGCGTTATAGGGATCACAAAATATGAATTCATGATTTCTTAGTTTTTTGTGTGTATTAGTGCATAATATTTTTGGAATATGACTAATCGAATTAGATAAGCTAATAAATTTTGCATAGTATTATAACCTCTACTTGTTTCAGTGTTTACATGTCACGAAATAAGAATTCAAGATTTTCTTAAGTTTTTATGTGTACTAATCCATAATTTTTTAGAAATATGACTAACCGGATTTATTAGCCTCCTCAACTTTTTGACATCATCCATAATGACGACCTAGTGAACGATATATACCTATAGCATCTACATGATTCACACCACTTTTATCAGTGTACTTTATGTTTTGCAATCTGTATTCTAAACAATACTGGTGATAACAAAAACTTTGCAAAAACAATAAATTTCCAAAGTTAAATCACCCAGTGAAGAACATAAATTAATTAACAAAGAACTAAAATATGTAAAACGTACCAGAATCTGTATGAAATAGAATAGAAAGAAAATGAAGCTCACTGAATGCATAGTGTCCCCTTAAGGAAATTATTCCCCTCTAGTAGCCGAGGTTTGAATTGGATTATATCCTCCCTAGATAAAACGATCTTAATCATCAGTATATTGATACCTAAAACTCTGGTGTCAGTGACCCACTCAACGACAGTAAAGTACACGAATAAAATTTGTGCAGAAAAAGAAGAAGTAAAAAATTTCGTAAGTGAAAAATCTAAAGATTCACAAGTATTTATAACCAAGAAGCACTGGTTCCGAAAGGTTGCAACCTTTCAGAAACCACACGACCATTCATGAAAGTTTGCAACCTTTCAAACGGTCATGGTTGTTCTTGAAAGTTGCAACCTTTAAGAACATTCATCTCTAACAGTAGGAAATTCAAATAAAACGGGAAAGTGTTTTAAATAAAACGGGTCGCACAGATCCAAGTCGGGTCGGGACGTTTCGGCTAATTATTCAACTAATTAAAACATTTTAGCAATTAATCTCTCGATCGATCATTTTCCAAAGTCGAGCGAGCGACGACGACGGCGTGAGGGTTGTCCCTCTTTCCAACCCTTTTAATAACTAATAAAAGTGTTTCTCTATTTAATCACTTCAATTTTTCTTTCCACCACCTCATCTTACTAAAGCATAAGAGAACTTTTCAAGTTCCTCTCTTTTCATCTTCCCTCCATTTCCCATTTACTCATGCTATATACCCACAATCCCCCACATGAATGGGGAATGGTTATAACATAAAGGAATACATGGACGAGTGTGTACTTTACAAGAAAGGATCAATTGCATCTGGATAAGTAGGTTTCCCATTGAACATTCCATAGTGAACATATGACGGATATACTCGGTCAATCGATAGATGCGATATCTTTGAACCGTTGAACTTTGGTGTATACCTAACAATCATATGTCACACAATTAACCCTTTACTATTTATGGTTCTTACGGTTGTGCTTATTTCAGCCATGAACACCTCCTGGTTTCATGAGTGTATAGAGAATAGACTTTTGACAATAATTCTCTTTGAAGCGACCTACACTTCACACTCACATAGGTAATTTCTAATCGCGTAGATACACTATTTGGTCAAATCAGTCAAACTTAGAAAATCATTAAAAACTTTAAGCTTTATTAACTCATTAACATGCCTAAATGTTTTAGCCTTGTTCTTGAACATTGTCTTCATCATGAGAATGGATTGAGTTGATTGGCAATGTCGAACCGTCAGTCACAATTTTGTTTTTCTCCTTGAACCTAGCTCTTGTGATCTCAAGTCTTCTAGGTAGAGTTACCGTTATGATGACTTGTCCTAAGCCGTAAACCCATTCCCTTAGATGATCTTTCAACTGCCACTCTCACTAGGACTTTCGTTAGTGGATCTGGCACATTATCTCTTGACTTCGCATACTCAATTGTGATAATTCCATTAAAGAGCAGTTGTCTTACTATATTATGTCTCCGTCGTATATGACGAGACTTCCCGTGGTACATGACACTACCTCCCCTACCTATTGTTGCTTGACTATCAAAATGTATGCATATAGGTCCAAGAGGTTTGGGTCAGAATGGAATGTCCTCTAAGAAATTTCAGAGCTATTCAGCTTCTTCACCGCCTTATCTAAGGCAATGAATTCAGATTCCATTGTAAAGCGAGCAATACATGTCTGTTTGGACGATTTCCAAGAGACTGCTCCTCCACCAAGTGTAAACACATAACCACTTGTGGATTTTACTTCATTTGGCCCGGTGTTTTAATTTGCATCACTATATCCTTCAATCATAGCAGAATATTTATTATAATGCAAGGCATAGTGTTGTGTATGTTTCAAATACCCCCAAAACATGTTTCATTGTCATCCAGTGAGTTTGATTAGGATTATTTGTGAACCGACTTAGTTTTCTAATAGCACATGTTATATCTGGTCGCGTACAATTCATAATATACATCAAACTTCCTAACACTCTGGCATATTCCAACTGAGAGTCACTTTCACCTTCATTCATTTGAAATGTAAAGATTATATCAATTGAAGTTTTGACACCGTTGAAATTCAAGTACTTGAACTTGTCCAATAGTTTTTCAATATAATGAGATTGAGATAATGCTAGTCCTTGAGGAGTTTAGAGAATCTTGATCCCTAAGATCAAATCAGTAACTCCTAAGTCCTTCATATCGAACTTACTGGACAGCATGCGCTTAATAGCATTTATATCGTCAATATCTTTACTCATTATTAACATGTCATCAACATACAGACAAACAATGACTTCATGATTCAAGATGTTTCTAATGTAAACACATTTATCACATTCATTAATCTTGAATCCATTTGTCAACATTGTTAGGTCAAATTTAGCGTGCCATTGTTTGGGTGCTTGTTTGAGCCCATAAAGCAACTTAACAAACCTACACACTTTCTCTTCTTTACCAGGAACTACAAACCCTTCAGGTTGTTCCATGTAAATTTCTTTGTCCAACTCTCCATTTAAGAAGGTTGTCTTAACATCCATTTGATGGATTTTAAGATCATGCACTGCCGCTAGTTCTATTAACATCCTAATTGATATTATCCTTGTTAGTGGAGAGTATGTATCAAAGTAGTCCAGGCCTTATTTTGCGTGTTTCCTTTGACTACAAGTCTAGCCTTATATTTGTCAATAGTCCCATTTTTCGTTTTCCTTTTAAAGATCCATTTTGATCCTAAAGGTTTATTTCCTAGAGGAAGATCACTCAATTCCCAAGTATGGTTACTCAAAATTGATTCAATCTCACTATTAACTGCTTCTTTCCAATTAGTTGACTCAGACGAAGACATCGCTGCTTTAAATGTTTGAGGCTCATTTTTAAGAAAGAATCCACAAAATCTGGTCTGAAAGAAGTGGATTTCTGTTGACGATTACTACGCCTAGGATCCTTGTTAGGTAGTGTATTTTCTGTTGATTCTTCCCCGTGGTCGTTTAGATCTTTGACTTGTCGACTCACATTCAGTTTTATACGGATAAATGTGTTCAAAGAACTCAGCATTATCTGACTCAATTACCGTATTAACATGAGTTTCATTTTTATCAGATTTCTTAACTAAAAACTGACAAGTCTTCACAGTATATACAATCCACTATTTAAGTCCAGCTTTCACCCTCTTGGGTAAAGGAACCTCTACCTTGGCTAGACACCCCCACACTTTGAAATATTTCAATCTGGGTTTTCTTTATTTCCATAACTCATATGGAATCGATTGCGTTTTGCTATGGGCTACCCTATTGAGAATCTTGTTAGCTGTAAGGATAGCTTCCCCCCTCCCCCAACCCCCCTCACAGATTTTGCGGTGAACCAGAACTGATTAATAAGACATTCATCATTTTCTTTAATGTTCTATTCTTCCGTTCCGCCAATCCATTTGATTGTGGTGTATAGGGTGCAACAGTTTGATGAATAATACCATATTCCAAACATATCTCTACAAAAGGCGATTCGTATTCTCCACTCCTATCACTCCAAATCATTTTTATCTTTTGATTTAATTGATTCTCCACTTCATTTTTGTATTGCTTAAATGCATCAATTGCTTCATCCTCACTATTACGCAAATATACATAAAAAAATTGAGTGCAATCATCAATAAAAGTTATAAAATATTTTTTCACACTGCAAGATGGTATTGACTTCAAATTGCATATATCTGTGTGAATTAAGTCTAACGGTTTTGAATTTGTGTCAATAGACTTATAAGGATGTTTAACAAACTTGCATTCAACACAAATTTCACATTTCAATTTATCACATTTGAGGTCAGGCAATACATCTAAAGTAATCAACTTTCGCAAGGCTTTGTAATTTACATGTCCCAAACAGGCATGCCATAAATCATTTGACTCCAATAAGTAAATAGAAGCAGAATTCTTATTAATATTGTCAACAACCATTACATTCAATTTGAAGAGGCCCTTAGTGAGGTAGCCCTTTCCTAAGAACATTTTATTCTAACTTATTACAACTTTGTCACTAACCAGGACACACTTAAACCCATTCTTAACGAGCAATGCAGTAGAAACTAGATTATTCCTAATAGTAGGAACGTGCAGAACATTGTTCAAAGTCAACACCTTGCCAGATATTATTTTCAACATTACTTTCATAGTTCCTACAATCCTTGTTGTTGATGTGTTCCCCCATGAACAAATCTTCATCAAACTCAATAGGAGTACACATTGCAAAGGCCTCTTTTGCAGAGCAAATATGTCGAGTGGAACCTGAGTTGAGAAACCACTCCATGGGATTTCCAACTAAGTTGCACTCCGAGATCATTGCAAAGAGGTCATCTGCATCTTCCATCTCTTCCACGATGTTTGCTTGACTTTTGCCTTTGTCTTTGTCCTTTCTTGGAGCACGACAGTTCGAAGACTTCTGACTAGCCTTACCACAGTTGTAACAGTTGCCTTTGAATTTCTTCTTGGCCTATTCTGACTTTTGTTCGTTGGACTTCTTTCTCTTCTTGCCTTTGGTGGGGGCTTCTTCAACAATATTAACTCCCATTATTGTCAAACTCCCACAAGACTTCTTTTCGACGGTCTTGTTATCTTCCTCGATCTTGAGCCGAATCACAAGATCTTCAAGCTTCATTTCCTTGCGTTTTGTTTTTTAAATAATTCTTGAAGTCGTTCCACGAAGGAGGTAAATTCTCAAACATTGTAGCCACTTGAAAAGCTTCATTAACTACCATGTCCTCAGCAATCAGATCATGGAAAATAAGTTGAAGTTCCTGCACTTTTGATCCAACAGTTTTACTATCTGACATTTTATAGTCTAAAAACTTTGCGACCATAAACTTTTTCAAGCATGCATCTTCTGTCTTATATTTCTTCTTAAGTGCATTCCATAATTCTTTCGAAGTTGTTATTGCACTGTAGACATTATATAAGTCATCCTCTAAAGCACTTAAAATGTAGCCCTTACATAGAAAGTCTGCCTGTTTCCATGCTTCAATAACTATGAATTTTTTTGTCTGTCATATCAGCAGCAAGCACTGGAGTTTCTTCATTGGTTAATTTCTGCAGACCAAGAGTGGTAATCCAAAAAAATCCCTATTGCTTCCATCCTTTGAAATTCACACCAGAGAATTTTCCCAATTTCTCTACTGGTGGTACAACAGTTCGGGTTGGTGCAGCAACAGCCAATGAAGTCGTAGCATTGTCAATTGCCATTTCTGATAAACAAAAATCGATACAACTAATTCAGTAAGCAATAACTTAAATTGCAAACTTAATAGGAGTATAAAACCAGAAAGGTCTTTGTCTCCACCGAAAACACGGATTAACAATAAAAATAATTTCCTTAAGATTGTTATGCAATCTGTATTCTAACCAATACTGGTGATAACAAATTAAAAACTTTGCAGAAATAGAAAATTTCCAAAGTTTAAATCACCCAATGAAAAACATAAATTAATTAACAAAGAACTAAATTTGTAAAACGTACCAGAATCTGTATGAAACAGAATGGAAAGAAAATCGAGCCCACTGAATGCACAGTGTCCCCTTAAGAAAATTATTCCCCTCTAGTATCTGAGGTTTGAATTAGATTATATCCTCCAAGCATAGAACGATCTTAATCACAGTGTATTGATATCCAAAACTCTGGTGTCAGGGAGCCACTCAACGGCAGTAAAGTACACGAATAAAATTTGTGCAGAAGAAGTCAAAAATTTTGTAAGTGAAAAATTTGAAGATTCGCAGGTATTTATAGCCAAGAAGCACCGGTTCCGAAAGGTTGCAACCTTTCAGAAACCACACGACCATTCATGAAAGTTTGCATCCTTTCAAACGATCATGGTTGTTCTCGATCGATCATTTTCCTAAGCCGAAGCCAAGCAACGACGACGACAACGGCGCGAGAGGGTCCCTTTTTCCAACCCTTTTAATAACTAATAGAAGTGTTTCTCTATTTAAACACTTCAATTTTTCTTACGATCATCAATGAAGGAGAAATGCCTTTTTACTAAAGCATAAGAGAACTTTTCAAGTTCCTCTCTTTTCATCTTCCCTCCATTTCCCATTAACTCTTGCTATATACCCAACACTGTCTTAGTAATCCTTTCTTCTATTTTAATTTTCTTAGAAATATAACTTTATATTCGCACACAATAACGCTAATCTGGCAATTACAACCCACATTGGGTAAGAAGCATCCATTAAAAAAATTGTTATAAGTTTTACAGATTCTATATGAACTCAATAAGCATCCCAAATAATTTACTTTCATAGAGTTGAGCAATTTTTTTGGAAATAACCTTTCTATTTCCAGGATAAAGTGGTATGTAAAATATGTGTATATTCTATCTTCTTTAAAGGTGTGTTTGGTATGAAGGAAAATGTTTTTGAAAAACAAGTGGATTTCTAACTTATTTACTCATGTTTGGTTGGTGAGTTGAAAATATTTTCTGGAAAAATATTTTTTAATGTTTGGTTGGTAAATGAAAAATATTTTCCATAAAATATCTTTTGTTTTTGGCTTGAGATTAGAAAATACTCTTTAGAAAAATAATTTTTTACCCGATAATTGATCTAGGACCCGACCCTAACACCCATACTAGGACACGACCCGACGACTATTCAAAATTTGACCCTGAGATTTGACCCAGGGCTTGACCAAACTTCCGACCCTAAAATATTTTTCAAAAGCAATTATTTAAAAAAAAAAAATTAGGGGGAGGGGGGTGGCTGGGAGTAGGGTAGCGTAAAAAAGAAATTTTAAAAATTAGAAATATTTTTCAAAAAAATATTTCTTTTAAAAAAATAGGGTGGCATAAAAAATGAAAATTTTTAGGTTGCGTAATAAAAGAAATTTTTAAAATTTGAAAATATTTTTCAAAAACAATTTAAAAAAAAAAATTAGACAGGTGGGAGGGGGGGGGGGGGATTGTGGTGTAGAAAAATGAAATTTAAAAATTTTGAAATATTTTTAAAACAATTTTTTTGTGTGTGGGTGGGAGGGGGGGGGGGGGAGTGATAGGGGTGGGCGAGGTAAAAAAATCTTAAAATTTGAAATATTTTTCAAAAAGAAATTTTTTATTTTTTTGTTTGGGTTCTTTGGGGGAGGGGGTTGGTTTGAGGGTGGGGGGCCTAGGGGTTAGTTTGGGAGTAGGGTAAAACAATATTTGAAATGTAAAATTTTTAATTTGGTTTTTGGCAGGAGAGGGTCGGGTACGGGGTAGGGTAAAAAAAATATATTGTAATTTAAGGATGAAGTATAGTTTTGAAAAATGTTTTCCTTAATTTTTGAAAGGAAATCATTTTTCTTAGATTTGAGGAAAATAAGTTTATGTGGAAAATATTTTCTAAATCATTTAAAACAACAAAACATGAGAAAATTAGAAAAAAATTTCCAAAAAATATTATCCTTCATACCAAACACACCCTAAATCTCACTTGTAAGATTTCATTAATATGTTCTTGATATTGTAGAGTCCAGCAAATGAATGTTGGAATATTCACCCTTTCTTTAATATTCCATATCAAACCTATAATTCATGAATCATGATACATTGTATTATCATCTATTTCTTTGACCATATACTACTTCGTTTTGGATTACAGCTTGAGGCCAACTTCGATGAAGTACAGTAAAACACACCAAGTAATATTCATATCAGTGGCGGATTCAAAAATTACAATTCTGAAATATATATATATTTGATTTTTATATTTGTACACTCGCACACTTATTTACTTACACAGAGCATTGAACTCTAAAATATTTGGTTTGGATGAACTCACGAACCTATTGTTTTTTTTTTAGGAACAGGTAACTGTATATTCACAAAATTCCATCATCCAAACAATGATAAGAGTGAGCACTTACAACCCATAGGGTAAAAAACAGAAGGCCATAAGAACTAGTCTATGGAGCTTTACAATTTCCCTATAAAATCAACAAAAGTTCTATATCCCCCACCATATCCTGTTTACACCAAAAATATAGAAGACTAAGGCAATTCATTCTGATTTTTTGAATGTTGTTGCTTTTGTTTTCAAAGCCTCTAGCATTTCTTCCTTCCACAATTTCCACCAGATGCTTGCAGGGATCAATTCCCACCGGTCCTCTTCTGACTCTCTTCTTCCGATCTCTTTCCAGCAGTCCATCATACTTTTAGTAGTTTTGGGAACCACTCAACTCACTCCAAGTATACACAAGAACACGTTCCAGAGATATGCAGTTGTTTTACAGTGTAGAAATAGATGACTATTTATTTCAACATCTTGGTCACACATAAAACATCTTGAGTGAATCTGTCTACCTCTTCTTTGTAGTACTTCATGAGTCAAACAAGCTTTTCTGCAAACTAACCACACGAAACAAGAAACTTTTAAGGGGACTTTGTCTTTTCAGATTAGTTTCCAAGGCCAATTCCTAATCTGCAATTGGCCAGTATTTCTCCTCCAATAGCATGGCTTCACAGTGAACACACCCTTACTGTGAAGTTTTCACATTGGTATGTCAGGTGCATTGGTAGTTCCATTGAAATCATTTATCACCATAAGAAAATTTGTAACTCTTTGAACCTCCCAATCATTTAGGGCCCTTCTGAAGTTGAAATTCCAACCTTGTATGCTCCACATATGAGCTATAGTGGCCCTAGTCTGTTGGCTGAGGAGGAACAGATCAGGGAAGAGAGATTTCAAGCTTCATTACCCACCTTGAGTTGAAAATTTTTTTGAAGCTGGGGCAGAATCTCCGAATAGTCTTCCAGATACTACAACCAAAAGTTCCAAGGACGTCTTCAGTGATCCAATGACCTTGAAGTCCATATTTCTCAATGATGATTTTTTTCCATAAAGACATATCCTCAGCACAGAACCCAGTGACTCGCCTATTGTTGGATATTCCACCACACAAATGACAATGGACGTGTGGAAAATTGTTTTCTCCTCTTCGATTCTCTCCTCTTAGCACCTATAATACGCAGTATAGACTCGTTACTCTGTCTCAATAATTTCTATTTTAATCTCAAATGTATAACTAACTATAAGTCATAACTATCCCTTAAACTATCATCGAAATCTTAGTGGCACACTTTACCTATTACTCCTCTGAACTCATTTTTTCTGTATTTTCGTGCACCTTTTTTGCTGATGTGACACCTTCAACCAGGTAGTTGACTGCATTTGTACAACACATGCCGCCACATGTATAATTATTTTTTGGGAAAACTATGCAAATTGACAAACATTACTAGGTTATTATTAAATGAAAATATAGTTTCATTTAATTACTGTGTGTGACTAAAGTTTAATATGATTTGCTATTAAATAGGGGACCCACCGTGGGTTTGTATACCTAAGGAATAAAGTCCTTACCGGATTTGTACACTAATTTATACAAATCTAATATTATCTCTCCTCCCCCGTTTTCCTAATTCTCTTGTATAATCACTCATGTACTTTAAATATGAATTTCAAAATCTACTCTCCCTTCTAACCGTGGTTTCACAAATGAAGGTAACCGCTCAAAAATGTGATTCAACCGAGTTTTTTTCGTTTGTATATGATTTATGTTTGTTTTATTTTGAACAAAATATTGTCATAAGTCTTCCTATTTTCAATTTTTTTTTTTTTTTAAAAAAATGAATTATGCAGGGTCAAACACAACTAATGAGGTTGTTTCTGTTCATTAGATAGGGACAAATCTGAAGAATCCTAGGTTTATTGTTTAAACGCTAATTGTATATAGCAATTCATATATTTTTTGTTATTATCTGTACATATACATAATTGTGACTGATTTCTATCTATACTTAACTCTATATATATATATATATATACTAGTTTTACGGCATGTGTTGCACGTGCATATCGTATATATAGTATACGATGTTGTAAAATAGAATTAATATTACTAAATTAAAGCTTTTAATAAATAATTATAATTTAAAGAACATAGGACAAGTGTTTTTAAATGATTAATAAAGATTGTCATAGAGTTACTTCCATTTTGAGATTGAAATGACCAGATATTATTGAAACATTTCAAAATACATTTAAAGTTTAAATATGAGGAGAAAGTGGCATTTCTTTAGTAGTACGATTATTTACTTCACTCAATTTTGTAAACAAATCTAACCAACAAAATTTTAAAAAAAACATCAATACAAAAAATGTCACCAATAGTCTTTCCTCTTTAGGCTATGAACATAAAAGATGGACATCATTTAAGTATAATTTTTCTCTTAAATATTCATACTTGAAATTTAGTATGTACATGACACTAATAAGGATTACCATAAATATTTCAATATTTTATCTTTATACGTAATCTATCTTTTACCAATTAATATTTGAGTAAGACTATCATAGAGAGGTAATTCTACAAAAAATGTACTTTATTGTTATAACGAATGATGGTTAAATTAAGGTTTGAGTGGATGTAAAATATTTAGTTTGACCAATTCTTTGTTTTAGATATGCATATATATTTCAGTAACATAATTTAATTTAAATATATGTACAACATCATCTTTGGTGAAAAATATTTCATTTCTTTAAGTTTCTACCTTATCTTTGTAGAATTGTAGTCTTCTCCTTTTTCCTGACATAAAATTTTCTCAAATTAAAATGAACACAAAATAATAGGGAAAAAAATATATGGAACGATACATAGCCAATGAAGAAGGAAGACGAAAATATATTTTCATGCTATATTCACTATAGTGTTCCATTTGATTAAAATCTCTTGTCACCAACACTTTACTTTCTTCATTCACTTTTACCTACATATCTATTAAAAATAATTATTATCATGTCAATATTATCATATTATAAGTAAAGGTGAAAATCTATTTTTGATTCAATGGACAAAGTTGATGTGCGTTGTTTTAGCAAAATCAGAAAGAAACTGCTTCATTTGAGGGTAAAAAAATAAAAAATAAAAAACCAAAGAAGAAATATCTTACCCAAATTATGTGACTTTTTTCATATTTATTATTGTCTTTTCCACAACTTTTTGTCAGTTTTAATTCATGGAAATCGTAATAAAAAATACGAGTGTGAATTTATGGATGACTACAATTTGTTCAACAACTCTTTCTTAGGTGGTACCTTGAATTTCGTTGAATTTTGAACTTAATCAACTGTTGCAAATAACCCTTAGATTTTTTAAGAAGGAGAACAGTAGAAAACTTTCAAAAATCATAGTTTAAAAGTGAGAGGAAACCATCTATTTATAGCTAACAAATAGTAGTATGCATAGGTGCTAATTGTTCCTTATCAGAAGAGTTACAACTTTTTGAAAGCCACTGCTCATCAGGAAAATCACAACCTTTTGAAAAAGTCACAACTTATCGGAAAAAGGCACAACCCTTCAAAAAAGTCACAATCCTATTAAAAAATCACAACCCTTCGAAAAAGTCACAACTCATCGAAAATATCAAAACCCATCAAAAAAGTTGCAACCCTTTGGAAAAGTCACATCTCTTTGAGAAAATCACAACCCTTTTAATATGAAAGGGTATCTACATTTAATACAATACAAATAATTAAATTAATAAATAAAATAAATTGAGTACTTTTAATTGAGGGTATTATAGTAATTCAACATTCAGTTTAGGAGTTCATGCTTTTAAGGTAGTATAGATATAAATATAGATATAGATATAGGGTTTATATTAAAGTGTTTTTATATATTTGTATATATAAACCATATGTTCATTATATGTATATACATACTCATATACATATACAAATATTATTATCTGACGCATATACAATTTCAAATATACATATGGAACATATACGCTCTATGATAAATCCATCATCAAACAAACACATATACAAAATAAAACGTATATTTTTTTCCCTTTTAATGGAGCTTCTTCAATATGATGAATCCAATTATTGTGGTGTTATAATCGTAGTAGAAGTCATTTTAGGCAAAAGAAAAAAATTTGTTAGCATGAACAATGAGATTGATTATTACTTAGGAAACTAAGCAAATATCCCATAAAAGCAATATAATTAAAGACATATACCCCTTTATATTCATACCCAACTAAATACTTACACTATATACCAACCAAGTAATTTTGCTTTACTGATACTAAATCAGTATCATATATCGTATTGTATCATTAAGGCTGATAATTTCGGTTGACTGATATTAAACTTGTATCATATATTGTATTGGTATCATTAAGGCTGATAATTTCACCTAATTGATACTAAATTAGTGTATATATATTATATTGGTATCATTATGGTTTCTTGTTCAGAAATTACTTATTAGTCAATGATACTATAAAAGGATATATATATATATATATATATATATATATATATATATATATAGTTAGTTAGTTAGTTAGTTAGTTAGTTAGTTACTTCATTGTTAGTTTCAGCATTTTGAGTTAGTGGGGGATTTGTCCCAGCAACTCATCGGTATTAGAGGCTTTCAGACATATAGTCAAACTCAGTTAATTCGGGTTGTTCTACTTTGCACTCAGTTATTTCTTTCAGATATTCTTAGTTGAATTCCTTTAGAGTATATTCATTATTTAGTTATGCTTCCGCTTGGTTAGAGTTATTTCAGTATGCTTGTGATATGTCTGATTCAGGGTTAGCTTTGGGGTTACTTGTGACCCTAGGTCCCGTGTTACATCTAGGGGCTAGCCTCGGAGCGTGATAGAGAGTATCAAACACAATAAATTATTTTATTTAAAAGTATTTTTTCAGAAACTTATTCAATAAAAATACCTTAAACTGTTAGGACCTAAATAATTATGTGTCATGCGTAAGCTACCAAATAAAATCTCGAAAGACCACGAGTAAGAAAACAAATGAGAAATATATCAATAGGGACACAAACATTTAATGTGGTTTCATCGATCGACCAAATCCACAAGAGAAAATAAGTGATCTACTATATTAAAGAGTAAAAAAAATATCGAGAGAAATAACCTCACAAAATTCACTTAGAATAAAAAGAGGCTCACACAAGTAATATTGTAACACTTGTGTCTCACAAATTCTCCTCATAAACAGCACTCTTAAAGCTCTTAGGACTACATTGTGGATGTTGCCATGTTAGAAGGAATGAACCTTTATTGAATTTTCATAAACCTTTTTTACATGAGAAAGAACTAGCCAAATATGAAAGCGTAGTGATTTCCTTCTAGGAAAAAGAATAACCCAATTATGGTAAGAAATTTCGAAGAAAACATCCAACAATACTCCTCTTTGGCCAGGATTTCTGACAACTTGAATTTGCTCCACCTTCTTCTTATAATTTTTCATTAAGTTAAATCTCCATCTCCAAAATATCCCCCATTTAATCTATGTCTCCACACAGAGTAACATTATGATAAAATTTCTCAAACAAAATTTTTCGTTATCGTCCATAAGATTGCTGTTAGAACTGAATACACCAAGACAAATACTCATTTTTAACCTTATTCTGATAGCACTTGTTAGGATTGAAATAATCAAGTGTCATGCATAATTATCTAGCAAAGCAAACATCAAAAGATGCTAATTAAGAAGACAGAGGAGAAATATGTCAAAAGAGACACAAATATTTAACATGGTTTAGTTAATTGACCTAATCCATAAGAGGAGATGAGCAATTCACTATATAAAATAGAATACCAGAGATCAAGAAAAATAACCTCACAAATTCACTTGGAATAAAAAGAGAGACTGCATTGTGGATGTTGTCAAGTTAGAAGGAATGAACCTCTATTTATAGAGTCATAAACCTTTCCTACAAGACAAAAGCTAGCCAAGTATGAAAACTTTATATTTTTCTTTTAGGAAAAGGAAAACTTAATTATGCAAAGAAAAATTAGGGGAAACACCGCCCAAAATTAAGAACATGAAAAATGGTCGGATATACCCCTCAACATTGTACTTTAGAGCTAAGATACCCATTATAAAAGAGAGTCAGCTATAACCCTACAAAAGTGACTCACCTATACCCACTATTGTTACAAAAGTGTCGTACATATACCATTTTCATCTAACACAAGTGAAAAAATTAATTTAATTTTTTTTTGACTTTTTGATTATTTTTTTAAAAAAACATGTAAGGGTATCTATGATCTTTCTAGTAAAGTTCAAGGGGGTATTTGATTCTTCTCACTCATAATTTTTTTTGACTTCCTTAATTCTACGACGGATTTGAGTTTTCAATATGTCCCTTGTAGATCTATTTGCTTATTATTATTTGATTTTCTTATTCTTTTTTTTTCATTCTTTGGAGTGAAAATATGAGAGATACAAATTAAAAACTGTGAATGCAAAAAGAAATAAAGTAAAAAAATAATTTAAACAAAGTTTTTGTGGCTATATTGTAATTTATTTTTTGTATGAATAAAAAATATTAGGGAAACTATGATAAATTTTGCAAGAAAATGAGTGAAAAAATATATTTGACCATCAAAATAATAAATCAAAATTAGTTGTTGGATCAAAGAAGTAAAAATATTCACGTGTGAGAAATATCAAATATAACCCTATATATATAGATTGTTTTTTTAAAAAAAAAAATATCAAATTGCTCTTGTTAGACGAAAAGGGTAAATCTGGGTCATTTATGTAACAATGGGGGTATATATGAATCATTTTTTGCTAGAGATATATCAACTTGAATCGCAAAATCGAGGGGTATATAAGACCCCTAGATTCTTTTAAAAGTTTGGTCAAACTAGTTCTAAATTGACATTTTATATTAAATTAATTCACTAATCATCATTTCTTTGATTATCATGTGACAAAAGAACCACATATTTCTATGACAAATCTAATTAATTTTCTAGTGATATAATACAATTTATATATAAGTAATTAACTTTTACTGTATTTCATTTTACTTCCTTCCGAGATTATTTTCCCAAAACAAAAGGTTTAATTATAAGGATTAAACTCATTTAGGTAAGTAAATAACAACTATATCAATAAATCTGATTCCAATTAAAGAAAATTGAAATAAAACTTATTATGTTTCCAAATGAACTAGGAAATATGGTAGGTCAACTATATGTATATTTGATATTGTCATTAAATCTGATTCCAACAGAAATTAGGAATGCAACTTATTAGTTTTCCAGTGAACTAGGAAATATGGTAGTACATCTCTATGTATATTTCATATTATGATTTCCAAAATAATTTAGGAATGCAATTTATTATTTTTCCAAATGAACTATGAGTTATAGATTGATCAGTGTCACTCAAAATTACTATACATTGTTTCTGCTGCTTGTGTTCCTTACAAGAACTCAAAAAAATTCTCAACATTGTTTTTATTTAATTTGTTCTTTAAATTAATTAGTGTTATTGAAGAATAATGAGTAACTCACATACTCATTCTTGATCCGGTGTTGGTATAACTAACATGAGTGATCATGATTCAACATATATACTCTTAAGGGAAATTAATGTAGTAGACAATCTACAAAGTCTATCCTCGGAAAATTGGAGATATCCTCCAAATTATTCACAGTCAACAATTGACCCCTTTCCAGTGACAAGAGGAAGGACTTTGCATCATTGTCAAGATGAAAAAGTTATAATGAGGTATGTCAAAATAAGAACTCATCGTGTTGTTGTGCCTAAAGACGGAATAAATAACCCCACAAAAATTGAAGAAATTGTTGATAGAGAATCCACGGAGATTTGTGCCATATGTCTGGCCGAATATAAGCATGAAGAGACTATTGGAACACTTCGTTGCAGACATGAATATCACGTCGACTGGATCAAATAGTGGTTTCTTAGGAAAAAAGATTGTCCTATGTGTCGAGCTTCAGTTTTTCACTTTACATGAAGAAATATTTTTACTATAGAAATACATAGTCTTTTCTTTTTCTTTTATTTTAATAGTTTTTCTTTGATTTTTCTTGATTTCAATCAAAACCTTAATTACCCTTTCAAATTTCTTATTATCATGACCCAAGGTAGCCCCTAGGCGTAACATGTCGTATAAGACGTCGGAAGGCCCCATTCATACAAGATAATAGAGATTTCAGAGATTTAAAAGACAATTTCATACATAGAGTTTCATAAAACAAAGCGGAATCCAAACATCGTCTCAAAGCATCTAGTACATAAGAAGTAATCGGGACATATCTCGTACATCAAGTTCGAAACTGAAATGAAATGACAAAAAAATGAAATAAAGGCTCAGTCCTCGAATTTATGAGGATTCACCAATTTTCAAGTCTCTACTAAAGATCCCTAGCCATGGAAGTTCGAACCTGGAGCATCAAACCCTACATTTGGATAAGAAATGTAGGCAAGAGCATTCGTTTGTACAAATATGTACCAAGTATGATAGTCATGCATAAAACATTTGAAATCATGCTAAAGGGGACATGTTCATAAAGATGCAATGACCAAGCTAGAAACGTGTATGTAAAAGAACTAAAAAACATAAGTTATAAAAACATGGTCAATACAAATAAACATCATCTTAAGTCACATGTGAGATACTTCTTGAAGTAACCTTAATTTATTATTGTGGGAGATTTACCTTTAACCGACATATGAGACCATGTGAGCTATCAACACAGAATCTGGTGTTTGCCCCACATCGAAAAGGGATGTCCTACTTGCCAAGGTAAGACCATGAACTTTTAGCTTATGTGGATCCACTAGCTAATGTCTATCTAAGACAATCATCCTATGGGGGCACATAGGTATGGGATAAAGATATTGCTTCTAGAAACCTGACCTCTGCTAACGAGAGAGCTTTCATCTTAATATTCTCTCGGTGCTAAGAGTATATCCCACAAAATAGTCATTTTCTTAACTTATATTTATCATCCATGGAAGGGCACGTCATATTGCCAATCCAAGCTAAATCATATGTCATCCATGGAAACGTAGAATTAAGTAACCAATCCAAGCTAGATTTCATTAGAATAGCTCCTTAACTTGATTCATTTTAGGTGAGAAGACCTTTCAACCTTAGAATCCTTTATGTGAGAAAACCTTTCACATTCATGCATGGAGTAATTATGTGAGAAATCCTTTCACAACAATTAAAAACATCAATATCATATATGCTTTACTCTCAAAGCAACCTTCATCATAATTCACCTTTCATAAGAACATGCATAATTCCATAATTCTCTTTTCATTCAAAACAAATCATCATAATATAGAAAACATGGGTTAGGCATGGGTTCATGGGAATTCATCTTAAAATCACGAGATTATATCAATTCATGCATAAAATTTTCATAATTCAATTAAGTAAATCAACATTGAAAGGAACTCATGACATGGAAGAAAAAAACCTTTACTCAATTGGATATTTCTAACTTTATAAATTGGAGAATTTAGGAACTCCATGGAGAAAAGGGCTCCATGAATGAAAACTATCATACCTCAATGTCATAAGCATGTCTTCGATGTTGGAATTGGAGGCTTGACTTGAAACCCTAGATTAACTCCTTCATCTTCAAGCTTTCTAGAGAGAGAAATATTTTGGAGAGGAAGACTTGTTCTTCTTTTAGGAATTTGAGATAATGATTTCAATTGGGGAAATTTGGGGTTAAAAACACTAATATAGGACTTTAAATGAAGGGTAAAACGACGTAGTATTAGGTTAGAATAATTAGAAAAAGACCAAAAAGCCCTTGAGAAAATAACTACCTATAACATCCCAAAAATATTTCTAAGTTAAGACCCGAATTATTCTTTATTTACATGTAAGGTCGTATCGGGTGATTTTTAAATTGACCATATGTGTAAAGGTAAATTCTTTAGTGTGAGAATGATTTTGGATATCAATTAAGCTCACTAAAATCTCCTAGCACAAAGTTGAGTTGAAAGTTTCCTAAGTTTTTTATGTAAGATTCTACTTGTGTTAACTTCAAAAGACCATATCTCTTGGAATATAAAGAGTTACATGGCCCATAACCAATCAAATTAAAGGTATTTGAATCTTATTTCCAATGCCACCAATTTCGCGTCAATCTGAGTTTTGAGTAAAATGTTATGACCATTTCAGTAACCTGATACAGTGCAGTGATGAATTAGCTGACAAGAAACATTACAAGGGGTCGTTTTTGTCTTTTTACCTCTAAGAAAACCCTAAACGAATTTATTGACTAATTAAAGACCCAAAACAATCAGATTTTCATCTCTTAATCCATCATTCTTTTCTATCTCAAACCCTAAGACAAAATCCTAAGGAAAAATCAAAGTAGAAGACTCCATTCAAGATTCATTCAATCTTTTTCAAGATTCTTCTTCGAGGTAAGTCCTTCTCCAAGAATTTTATTCTTTCCAACTCAAATTCCTCCATATAATTATGAATCACTAATGAAAATCATAATTCTTGGCCATAGAGATTTCAAGAAACTAATTCAAGAATCTCAAGAAAGACTTTATTTTTCTCCATCAAATTAGGGTTTCAAGGCTTCTAATCAAGTTCTTCTTCAAGATTCTTCAAGAACCTTGTTCTTCCAGGTTTGTAAGGCTATCATAGTTTTGAATTAGTTCGTCCTCACGCCCTACATCTACTTTTAAATGAGTAAAAGAGTATTCTAGGATTCTATCCTCAAATTTGAGTATTGTTGAGATGATTGATTTTGAGTTCTGGATTCTTTTTGAAATTCTATTCCTAATTATGGAATTGTTATATGTTATGCATTAAGATTCTTGAGTTGATTCGTTCAAGTCTATAATTCAGCATAAACCCTATGAATTGAGTATTTTTTAGATGAGTAGTATCATTGAGTTATGAATTTTGAGTTCGAAGTTCTTGAGTTCTGAGTACTGAGTTTCCATATTGCTATTAAGATCCTTGAGTTGAGTCGTTCATGTCCATAATTCCGCATGAACCCTATGAATTGAGTTATAAATCTTGAGAAGCTTTATAAAGCCAACACTTGAGTTTTAAATTAAGTTTAGAGGAAGTAAAGATGAGTTTTGATAAAGAGTTTCTAAAACATGATTAGTATGACAATCGAGTATGCCATCAACGTTTAAGCATTATGGTATTTGTTATGCCATCAATATTTATACAGTATGACTTCCCGAGTCATCAATGATCATATCACAATATGATTTTGATATATATTTTTTTTGTTTTTGTAGAATAAACAAATAAAACTATGTTTTACGGTTTCTACTTTTATTTTCTTTGGACTAAAATTTCCTAAAATAGAAGTCTTCTTAATTAAACCCACTTAGCAAGTATTACCATAAATGCATAAATCTCATTCCAAAACAAACTACGAAATAGGAATACAACTTATTATAAATATACTTCATTGGCCATCAACTTATTATACGTTGATTTATGCTGCTCTTATTCCTTTTAAGAACTCAAAGAAGTGTCATCATAATTATGGAGGGTGGAATCAATATTACTAATTTGAGTGATCGTGATTCGGTGGATAGGCTCTTAAGATTAGACAATCAAAATCGGGGAAATCCACCAAATTATAATGTCAATAGGATTGATCCCATTGAATGGACTTCGATGATCTTGTCTAGTCATGATGATCTCAGTGAACAATATCTCCCTCACTTTAATTTTGATTTTGATTTTGATTATCATGAGGGTGACAATATGGATGGTCAAAAGAAGGAGGATGCTATGGAGTATTTCAAAGGAAGAATTCATCATGCTGTTGTGCCTAAAGATGGAATAAATAATTCAATGGAAGCTGAAGAGATTTTGTATCATATGTCACGTGGAAGTTGAACATGAAGAGACCGTTGGGACACTTGGATGTGGACACGAATATCACGCAGGATGCATCAAGCAATGATTGCTGAGGAAAAAAATTGTCTCATGTGTCGAGCTTTAGTTGTGCCCTTCACATCAACAAAGATTTCTACTACATAGCTTGTAGAGATTATTTTACTCTGAAATCCCGTTGTACTAATTCAATTTTTTCCTAGTTTAATTTTGCAAGATCGATACTTATTTGTATACGTATATTTGAAAACTCATCTCACTATACTTAATAAAACAAGTTGTTAAGTTGTGAATGTTGCACACTGATACATCTTTGATACATTCAATAACAATTTGTTTCATTGTCATTTAGAGAAACATTAGTGAAAACTAATTATATTTCCTCTCTTTCTCCAACTACTACTCCTATTTCTTTTAAACTTTCTGTTTTTATCAAATAAAATAAAGATATAAATCCGACTCGCTTTAATTTTGAGGGTGACAATAAGGATGGTCAAAAGGAGGAGGATGCTTTATTGGAGTATTTCAAAACGAGAATTCATCAGGTTGTTGTACCTACAGACGAAGTAAATAATCCAACGGAAACTGAAGAGATTTGTGTCATATGTCACATGGAATTTGAACATGAAGAGACCGTTGCGACACTTGGATGCGGACACAAATATCATGCAAGCTGCATCAAACAATGGTTGCTGAGGAAAAAGGATTGTCCCATGTGCCGAGCTTCAGTTTTTCCCTTATATCAATGAAGAACTATAGAAATTTATATCATTTGGAGATTTTATCTGGAAGTTCTGTAGTATTGATCTAAAGTTTTCTTTCTCTAATGTTGAAAGACCAATACTAATTTGTGTACCTATTATTTTAAAACTCATAGAATTAAACTTCGTAAGACAAGTTATTTTTAAATTGTGGATGTCTCGCACTATATATATGCCTTTGATACGTACAAGAACCACTAGCAAAATACAATATCGTCAACATTAAGCTTGTGTAGACACTAGCGTACATATAGTATACAAGTAATTTGTACAGTAATAATCTGTCTTTTCAATGTCACTGATGCTTTAATTTCTTCTAACGCTCCCCACTTGGACTCAGGTGGCATCAGTTTTATAACGAACATAACAAATGCAAACATAAACAATACACTTCCTAAAATGTCCCAATCAATCAGAAAATTCAATAGTAACCGAAAGCAGAGTTTCTTGTCCCAACCAAACAGATCTTGATGCTAGAGAAGAACAATCTAAGCGACCTAGGGGTCCTACTAAAATGCACTCTGGATGGGGAAAAGATGATGGCATTTTACATGTTGAGTTGAACGATCTTGGCCAACCTATTTCCATTGGAAGCTACTGCCCTGTCTCAACATAATACCGGTGAAGCTTGATTAGATTGAAGTGATTGATCTTGTGCAGCATGTTCACTTCTGTACGTGCTTGTCTTTGAACTTGAAACATTGGCTGCAGTTGGAGGTGATGAATCTGTATCTGATTGAATCATTTTGCACCGATGGCTATGATAGCTGAACGCAAGAAAGTTTACCACATAACAGTGAAGTCAGCTCCAATTCACATTCATAATAGCTTCCTGTAGCGACAAAACGTTATTTAAATGAGTAGTCAAAACAAGTTTTAGGAGAAATCTTGGAACATTCTTCCGATAAACAAGATGAGAGTCTCTAATATGTTTCTCTTTTCTATTTAACTTAGTTATGATAAACAATTACACTCAAGCTTTAGCAAGTAACACTGAAGTAGTAATAATTGGATTTGTATAATGGGTGCAGCAAAGAGGGCACAAGCCATGTATCAATTCTTCTATGTGAAATTAGTTTCAAATTTCAGAAAGGTCTGGTATCATGTGAGAATCGACAGATATCTGTAGTCGTTACTGTTAAATTTAAGAAAAGCAGATACCTGTAGTCGTTACAATTGCTCACAGTTGTAATCCCCTACATAGATCCGCCCCTGCTATCAAGGAACTGTGAGGTGTCTTTCAAAACTATCCTTACTGTTGCAGACTTTCAAAATCATTCTTTGTACCTTTTTTTATTTTAAACGCTCATTTCAAGCCAATGACATTCATACCTACTTTCCTGGGAACAAGACTCCATGTATCATTCTTTTTGAGTGTTTCCAGCTCCTCTTGCATTGCGATATGCCAATGTGGAATAGCTAATGCTATCACAACATTGCAAACAAAGTCATCAAGGTAACCTGGAGTTTTTGTTTCTCTCTGACTTCTTATTCTTGGTACAACAGCCTCAATCGACTCATTTGTTACAGCAGTCTCAGTTGACTCCTCGATCAATTCATCTGATATACTAGCATCAGTCAGATCACTTGGAACAACAGTAACGTCATTTGTCTCAGTGACGTAACTTTTCACCTCTTGTCCACACTTCCCCTGAAATAGCTGGCTCCTCAGTTTTGTTCCTGCATTCAAAATTTGAAGTGCTCACACTGGAGCTGAGGTACATTGGAGGCAGAATGAGTTTCATACAATTTGAAAATGGGAGTTCCATCCTGAGAACCGATGAGGGAATCCTATTTACGAGAAACATAGCAGTCAAGAATGCATCAACCCACAAATAAAGAGGCAGCTTAAACGACACAATAGTGTTAAACCAGTCTCCAAAATATGTCTATGTTCCTTTCCGCAACTCCATTTTGTCCAGGAGTATTTGGGCACGAAATTTGTCTCACAATTTTCAACATGAGTAATAAATTCAGCTTTAGAAAATTCACCCCCTCGATCACATTGAAAAACTTTAATCCTCTTTGAAAGTTGGTTTTCTACCATTTTCTGGAACTCAACAAACACTTCAAGTACTTCAGATTTCTATTTCGAAGGATACAATCAAGTGTACCTAGTATGATCATCAACAAAAATGACGTAATATTTCATATGTAGTGACAATCCAATAGGTGTAGGTCCTCATACATCACAATAAATTTTCAACAAGGGTTCATTCTCAGTTTTATTTTTCAAAAGATATCTTACAACCTTTACCGATTTGACAACTAACACATATTCTCGGAGTTTTATTCCAACATGGGCTATTAATACACTTATTATTACTCAAAAACTTCATATTTCGGATGCCCCAATCAAGCCAGAATTTTTTTGCACTTCCAATATGTGTTATGCTGAGTTTTGAACCATTACCAACAACAATTTTATCGGGACCTTTATAAGACTGAAGGTTGGACAAGTTACCTGTAGAATTGATCACATGGTGTTGTTCTCATCCTCTGTGTGCTGTAAGTTTACTGCAGATGGACTTGAGGAAGTTCATCAGATGCTTGATAAGAGAAATTCAGTGTGACCAATATCTGGATGAAATCCTCTACCTCTAGAGGAGAAGCTGCCCCTTCGTTGATAGATCCACCACAACCTCGGCTAAGCTTTTGAGCTTGAAAAGCAATATTGTGATTTGGTTGAGTATCTTCCACTATATCATAGTTGTGCATCGTATTATTTGGAGTTAGATCATTCCATTTAGTAAACCAATGCATGTACAAAGCCCAAACATCCCCCTTTCTTGGGAATATTTGGATAATACCTCCAGCCCCTTTCTCCCACTTGACCTAGTGGGCAAAAGTATTGAATGTCTTACTGATATCATGCTTGCCTATCCTGAAATCTACACTGGTCTTGAGGAAGCCAGAGCCAACCCAATTAACTGGGCGGAGTTCAGAGTTATTTTTGGAGTTCAACCAGCTAAATTTCACTTAAAATGGTTTTTTAGATATCATATCGTGAATCGGAGCATAATAGCGTGACATGAAATCATTGGTGTCATAAGCAGCCCGGACTTGATTATCATCAAAAGATGTTTCCATTCTATCCTTGTCAAAATTATGGAAGTCAGAACGAGGAAGTCGTTGATTTAGTTCTGATTTAGAACCACAAGCTAAGTCAATGACTATTCCTAATTATGATTTCCACAATTTTGGCAAAGATAAAACGGAAATATTTTTTTATGGTAATCAATTCTGGGCTGCTTATCACGCCAATGATTTCATGTCACACTATTATGCTCCGATTCACGATATGATATCTAAAAAACCATTTAAAGTGAAATTTAGCTGGTTGAAATATCTCTGAACTCCACCCAATTAATTGGGTTGGTTCTGGATTCCTCAAGACTAGTGTAGATTTCAAGATAGGCAAGCATGATATCTATAAGACGTTCAATTCTTTCTCCAGCAAGGTCAAGTGGGTGAAAGGAGTTGGAGGTGTTATCCAAATTTTCCCCAGAAAGGGGGATGTTTGGGCTTTGTACAGGCATTGGTCTCCTAAATGGAATGAGCTAACTCTGAATAATATGATATGCAACTATGATATGGTGGAAGATACTCAACCAAATCATAATATGGCTTTTCAAGATCAAAAATTTAGTGGAGATTGTCGTGGATCTAATCCACAAAGAGGAAGCTTCTCCTATAGAGGTAGAGGATTATCTCCCTCATATTCAACTAACAAATGAAGCAACACTCGACGACCTGGTCACTGCATAAAGTTTATTCACATAAATATTGTGGAGAAGAACTTTCTTCGACTCTTCAAACCCTAGAAATCATAGCAAAAATGCAAGTCACAAAAGCTACAAACGAGAAACCCAAAAATAATATCATAGAAAAAAAGGGTACTAGTAAATAGTACCCTCTGTCCCAATTTATATGACACATTTTGTTTTTCGAGAATCAAACTATTTAAGTTTGATCAAGAATTTGCTCATGGAATCTTCATTTTTTTTAAATGAAATTTATTAGTTGTAAACTACGTAAAAAGTATTATAGGTCACAATAATTGACAATTCAAAATGTTTAAAAGATATATGAAAAATTTATGATCAAAGATAGACTTATTTGATCTCAAAATTCAAAATGTATCACATAAATTGGGACATAGGAAAGTAATGCAAAGTAACAACCACCTAAAAAAAGAAAGGCAATGCAGATAAGTTTGATTACATTTTTATATGGATTTAATCAACTAATGCACTATCCCATTTCCAAGTTTTTTTGCTAGATTTCTATGGAACAGTAGTGATGAGGGTAAAAGATGACACTGGGTTTCATGGTTTGACATTTATTTGCTAGAGGATGATGGAGGTTTATGATTTAAAGCCCTATTTGATATTTCAAAACTCTTGTTTGCTAAGTTATGGTGGTTTTTCAAATCTAAGAAGTCCCTTTGGACTAACTTCATGTGGAATAAATATTGCAAAAGATTATCCCTCACGAGGTGGAGTGGAGGGAGGGATCAGAATTATGGAAGCACATGTTGGAAGCTAGGGATTCTACTGATCGGGAAATCTGGTGGGAAATAAGATGTGGCCATTTCAATGTTTGGTTTGACAAATGGACAAGGTTAGGAGCTCTATACTATGTGATTCCTCCAAATTTTCAGATAAACAGATCAATAGATGAAGTTAAGAATTTAATGAATTAACATGGATGGGATAGTGAGAAGATGCAACAGTTTCTGCCACAAAGTATTAGTACTCACATTCATAATAAAATACAGTCTCCAAAAGTGACTAATACTTGGGATAAGCCATGGTGGATGCTCAATGGGTCTGGTAAGTTCTCTGTAAGGAGTGTTGTGAAGATTTTTGTATGAACAGAAACAACACTTGTTTATAACTTGTCCTAGCACCATGAGAACATGCCTGAACCAAAAGTAAAAGCATATCCAGAAGCGTTTTTCATATCATCAACAATTCCTACCTAATCACTATCTAAATAACCCGTCAATACCCTTCCCGTATGGTTCGGAGAGCACTGAATTAGAATGAGAAGTTTACCACCCTTGCTCTTCCCTTTTAAACAAAATACAATAAGCAACAGTTCCCTTGATATACCTCAATGTTTTCTTAGCGACACCAAGATGAACTTGACTTAGAGCATGCCTACATCTCAACATAGGGGGATTGCCTAGTTGCTTGAGAGCAGTGGCGGATCCAGAAAATTTAACAAGGGGTTCAAAATCTGAGAAGTAAACACATGAACTAGTGGAAGGGAGTTCGACATCTATTATACATACCTAAAAAATAATTTTAACCATGTATAAATAGTAATATTTTTAGCTGAGGGATGACCCCCCTCATTATATGCTGCCTCCACCACTGCTTGAGAGTTACTCATTGTTCAACACGAGCAACACAATTTTAGAATTTCTGAAAGAAATAGAGCATTAGAAAACAGAACAAATTTTGGATTTTTTTGAGTTATTGGAAGGAACAGGGTATGAGAAACACAATTTTATAATAACTTATTAGAGGCTTTCAATGACGCTCTGTAGGTAGCTAAATATTTTATCACTTTTATATCCCTTCATTTTTTTTTCTTCTATTATTGAAGTTACTGATTGATGGGTACATATTGGCAGGTGTATAATTTATGTTTGCATTTGTTTTGTTCATTACAAAACTGATGCCGCCTGAGCCTAAGTGGGGAGCGTTACTAGAAATTAAAACGTCGGTGACATTACTATAGTTGTGGAAAACACAAATCATTAACGTACAAATCACTTTTATACTATATGTATTTTAGAATGTCTACACAAGCTAAATGTTGATGATATCGTGTTTTGCTAGTGATTCTTGTGTGTATCAAAGAAGTACAGTGCGAGACATCTACAACTTAAAAACAACTTATTATCTTACTAAGTTTAATGGATGAGTTTTAAAATATTCGTCCACAAACTAGTATCACTCTTGCAAAATATAGCTAGAAAGAAAATTTAAGATTAATACAATAGAACTAATGAATAAAATAATCTCTAAATGCAATGCATTTCTATAGTTATCTTGTTGACGTGAAGGGCAAAACTGAAGCTCGGCACATGGACAATCTTTTTTCGTTAACCATTGTTTGATGCAGCCTGCATGATATTCGTGTCCTCACCGAAGTGTCCCTATGGTCTCTTCCAGCTCATATTTTGTGTGACATATGACACAAATCTCTGCAGTTTTTGTTGGATTATTCACTTCGTCTTTAGGCATAGCAACCTGATGAGTTCTTGTTTTGAAATAATCCAATGTTGCTGCACCTAAAGACTGAGTAAATAATCCCACGGAAACTGAACAGATTTGTGTCACATGTCAAGCAGAATTTGAGCATGAAGAGTCCATTGGGACACTTGGATGCGGACATGAATATCATACCGGGTGCATGAAACAATAGTTGTTGAGTAAAAAAGATTGTCCCATGTGTCGAGCTTCAGCTTTGCCCTTCACATCAACAAAGATAACTATAGAAATGACTAGTATTTAGAGATTATTTTATTCAGAAATTCTGTTTAGTAATATAAAGTTATGATCAATACTTGTTTGTGTATTTTGTAAAACTCATCTCATTAAACTTAGTAAGATAATTAGTTGTTCTGCAGTTGTGGATCTAACGCACTATACGTCTTTGATATATACGAAATCAATTTGTTTTTGTCTTATATTGTTAAGAGATCACTACCATATCATCGACAGTTGTACCATATTGGTTCTGCTCAGCCATCCTCTGAGAGAACCATTTTTCATATATCAAAGACAAGAAAGAAGCAGCCTTTATTTTCACAATGCTAACAAAGACTTAGATTGAAGAAATTGATCTTGTGCAACATTTTTACCTAAATGTAACTCTTCAGAGAAAGACTTTACAGGCATTGCAACCTAAGTTGCTCAGACTCGGTGTAGATCTAGAGTTTGGATCATTCATCATTTAAATTTTAAGATTTGGGGTGTGGATCCAGGAATGAATACGGATAAAAATAATTCAAATATCAAAAATAAAGTTATAAAAAGGAATAATGCATAAGTACCCCTTGAACTATTTACGAAATTTCAGTGACACACCTAAACTTAATTAGAGTCTTATTACCCCTACACTATTTTACAATGGAATAAATACACCATAAATACTGATGTGGCATAGATAACCAAATGAGTATCCTTTGTGTATTATACGCGCTTCATGTTTTTTTAAGCATTAAAAACCTGGTTACTACGTGAAGTTTATTCACATAAATACTATGGAGAAGAACTATTTTTGACTCTTCAAACCCTAGAATGCAATCATTAAAAAAATGCAAGTCACAAAAGCTACAAACTAGAGACCTGAAAATGATAGAGAAAATGGGTACAAGTAAATAGTACTCCCTCCGTTTCAAAAAGAATGACCTCCTTTCTTTTTTAGTCTGTTTCAAAAAGAATGACCTCTTTCTTTTTTTGTTAACATTTTAATTTCAATTTTCCACGTGGCATGCTTAAGGCCACAAGATTAAAGAGCAATTTTTTACATTTGACATAACTTAAAATGATAGAGAAAATGGGTACAAGTAAATAGTACTCCCTCCGTTTCAAAAAGAATGACCTCCTTTCTTTTTTAGTCTGTTTCAAAAAGAATGACCTCTTTCTTTTTTTGTTAACATTTTAATTTCAATTTTCCACGTGGCATGCTTAAGGCCACAAGATTAAAGAGCAATTTTTTACATTTGACATAACTTTAATTTAGGATCACAAGATTCAAAAGTCTTCTTTATTTCTTAAACTCTGTGCCAAGTCAAACTAGGTCATTCTTTGTGAAGCGGAGGGAGTAATACAAAGTAGCAATGACCTTAAAAAAAAGGCAATCTGAATAAGTTTGATTACATTTTTTATGAATTTCATGAATTAATGCACTATCCGATTTCCAAGCTTTTTGCTAGATTTCTATGAAACAATAGTGATGAGGGTAGAAGAAGACATTGGAGAAGAGTTGATCAAAATGGGAGTAGTAGATGATGTGAGGAGTTCTTGTTACAATGAAAATGCACAAAAAACTTTTCAACATCTGGTTTTAACTTATTCTATCACTATGAGAGTGAGCAACTCTAATTGCAGCTACTGGAAATCATATTCCCTTGCTACAACTTCAAGTGACAATTTAAAACTGGTGGAAAGTGGATTTTGCCCAGCTAAGCTAAAACCCCTATACAAGGCTATTCTTATTTCATTTTGTAGCATGTTAGGAAAAGAAGAAATTTTATAATTCATGGTGAGAGTAAGACTTTTAGCAATCTGATTTTTGAAATAAACAGGAGACTGTATAAGTTGGCTAGAACAAGGTATCCATGGTTGAAGTATTTACCTAAGCAATGGCTCCTGATTGTGCAATTTTTAGAAGACTATACACCACTAATCATCCACAAGGTGATAGTTTAGGAGAAACCACAAAGAGATACTTCAAATACAACTGGAATGAATTATCAAAAGGGAGCCAGGCATAGTGCAATTGGTTTCTATATAAGTGATTGATGAAGGCAATTTGATGTATGTTAAAGCTAGAAAGTTAACACAAGACACAAGTTTAATAGCTGAAGCAGGAGAAATTAAAGATGGTATGGAGTTTTGTTTCAATAATGGAATGACTCCAATGGTGGTAGAAATTGATTCTTTAATTATGAAGAAGGTATTGGATGGGGTTTGATAAGTACCTTGGAGTATTTCTTTAAAGATCCAATACATAAAAGGTATAATGGATAAATGTCATATTTTTGTGGAGCATGTAAGTACTTAATATTTAGTAGTCTACAAGAGTAGCCCCCAAAAGGAAGAATATTTTTCTCTTTGATAACATCAGAATACAAAAATGCCAAAATTCCAATTTTGACATTCAAGTTACTACAACAACCAGATACTACAATAGCATCAGCTGATATAGTCTAATTAGGGATAATGATGAACAATAACCTCATGTTAGCGGTTTGGGTTCAAATTTATTCTATCAAGATGACAATTTGATGGTTCATACCTGAATTGTCTTAGTGATTAATCCGCTATGCACCTTTTTTCTAACAGTTGTGGGATTAACTTCTTTTGAAGCTTAACCTGTTGAAAAGAGTAAATAATGAATTTGTCATCAATTTTTTTAAAGTCATCATCCTAGCTATTACTAAGGTTAAATCTATGAGAGATTGAGAGATAATTTCTTACCATCATTGTGTCAAAGAAGTCTTCAACGAAATCAATTATGCGACATCAGTGAGGTTTTCTTATGTCTAGAATGAAATCAACCCAACACATGCAAGATTTTGGTCATTGCACAATCGTTTCATGGTAAAAGAATCAATTTTGCATATAGACTAGCTTGCTCGTGAAGATATGATGGATTCTATGAGAATTTCATTTTTTGGGCTTAACGTTCTCCTTTTGCTTCTTTCTTAGTTGTTTCTAGAGTTTTCATTATCTTTTTATTTTCTTTTTTGTGTTTTTTTATTTTCTAATTCGGGTGGATATGGGCTTAGCTGAATTAGGCTTTGTGGACCTTTGTTGTTTTGGAATAAAAACTGGTCTTTGCCACGTCTTTAATAGAAAAAGAAAAGAAAAGAGTGTATCCTTACAGTCAAGTGGCTTTCAGCTCCTCCTTTCTTTAATTCACGGGCACAGGAGGCCAAATTCCGATTGATGTGAAAGTTACTGAATGAATTTATTTCATTCTAATTCAATCTAAGAAGAAAAAAAAAATCTATCTTATTGTATTGACACAATTGGAAGATCAGGACTTCTCCCTGCCGCTCAAGCGGGATCAGATTGGGCTTTAGCAAGAACAACTGTAATTGAATCGGGAACGGAAAGACTTCACTTCAACTCAATAAATGACGTCTACTATCATAATTAATGAATAGTTAGTTTAAAGTCAATGTATACTTTCTACGACTTTTTGACATTTTTTTATGTAAATAAAAGCATAACTATATTTGTTGTATGCTAATTACTTTATTGTATATATTTGAAACTATTCCTTTTGGTTTTGCTAATAAAATTTTGCCCCAATGGGTCTATCAAAACTATTCCTTTTGGTTTTAAACATGTACAGACCTTTTGGGACAAGTTTAGAGAGAATTTATGTCTTTTCCCTTAATAAGACAATACAATAAAATACATATATTGTGAAGGATACACCCATCCAAACAGAATGTAAATGTGTAATAATATATCTAACAAAATGATTCCTAATGTATCTAAATTCAACGTAAAAGGGTTAAATATATCCTTAAATTATGCAATATTGAACAAAAATGCCACCACTTAATAGTTTGGTCTAAAAAGCCCATGTAGTCAATAGTTTTGTCCAAAATGCCCCTACTGCTAATAGTTTGGTTCAAAAATATCCTTATTGTTACTTAATGGATCAAAAATGTCCATTTTCCTAATATATATTATTATTTTTAAACACATTTTATTCCTAATAAAAAAAGTTTACTTCTAAGAAACTATATCCTGGTTTCTAATCTTTAAAAGTCACTTTAACTAATAAATAAATACGAAAAATCATTTTTTCTTCCTTATCTTATTTTATCAATTAAAATAGAATAACTATTTTAAGATGTGTAGAACTAACAACACTTCTTTCTACTATGAACGTAGCTCTAATACCATCTTTATTATCAGGATCGCTTCGATGTAACTACATGTTCTTTTACGATTCATGTAATCTAAGGATGGAAAGAACTTTTATGGTTCCAACATGGCCCAAACAGCACCTCATTCATGGCTAACATGGGCCTTACTAGGAACACCAGACAAAGCCAAGAGTTTTCCTTCCCTCGATTACACCACCTCGACCTTAGAGACATCGAAAAAGTCCTTTTCTCACCATGTCATAATAGATCAAGTTGTTGTTAGTCCAACACGAAGTGTTTAGCCTATCATTTAGGCTATTAAAAATTGAAAAATGTTTTTAATTAATATTAGAAGAGAGAAGAGCAATACCTTAACTGGGAAAGACTTTCAACAATAATTCTCAAAAGTAGGAACACCAACAAATTTTATTTAGATGGTAGGGGAAATACAAAGGAAGTAACACCAAAAAGGTTGGCCAAAGCCTCCCTTATAATTACCAGATTGACCCTTTTATAGAAAGGATCGAGAGGAAAATCTGAAGTTCATGACGTAAGGGCTTACGTCATGTTACATTATTGGACTGACATTGGGATCCTCATCTTTATGAAAGTTTACAATAATTCAAACTTTATAAAAAAACATACAATAATTTTAACTTTATAAAAATTAATGTCTTGTTCTCTAATCTTTCACAATCTATTTCCTTTTTGATTTGCCTGAGCTAGAAGATTCTTTTATCTGATTTCTGAATTGTTGAAGAAACGTTTCAATGTCCATTTCCTCCGTGCTATGAACACTTTGAGATTCTCCTGCGAGACAATTGTCTTTTTCTTTATTAGAAGTGGCCATGGATATACTGTCTGAAAACTCTATATCCATATTTTTCTTTTTTAACTTCTTCCATATATGAAACTAGATGTTTAGATTTGGAAATAGCCCCTTTTTTCATCTGTAATTTTCTGGTTATGTGTTTAAAGGGACTGATATCATCTTTATCATGTATAACTTTTGTTTGATGCTTGTTGGTCTCAATAGACACATTGATCGAGTCTATAATCTCACGTCCATGAAGTTTTCCCTTCGCATCTCTTTGGAGTAACTTACTCCAAAATTTTGTATGGAATTTTCTTTTTAAGCAAGGGAACCCTTCTTCATTTGTTTGAACTTCTATCATCCATTTCATTATCCATAGCATAGAAAATTCGATAAAAAAAATACAATAAGGATATTCCCTTAAACTATACGTCCTTCTGTTGTAATTTTATTATTTTGGGCGAAACATCAACTCATTAAGCATATAATTTTTTGTAATCCTCTAGGAGGATATTCAAAGTCGGACCATATAAAGTCCACCACTGCCAAAATCAGTTTGGTATATATTGTTTGAAAACATTTGAACATATTTTTATGAACCACGAATGCTTCTTATTAGCATTCTCATATAATAAAGCTTTATTAAAGCTCTCAATGTAATCCCAGAAATTAAACTTAACAACTGTTTTTTGATCCAAAAGGGTGTATTCTCGTTCCTTCATCGTGCTGATTCCCCATTCTTCTGGGGTAAATATCTTTTTTATAATAATTTTTGAAAAGTTATAAACCTTCTTAGTATTTTCTGGGTAAAAAGGCTGGAACTCCATAGACCCAATGGATGAGAGTAAGGCTGGGCACCGAACCGGGTTGGATCGGTACCGTTCCGGTACCATTCCGGTTCATTCCAGTCCGGTAGTCTTGGGACGGAACGGGACACCGTGAACCGGTACACGGGACGGAACGGTATCATGATTTGATACCGGTGTCCCGGTACCGATTTATTCCGATTCCGGTCCGGTTCCGGTCCAATTCCGATCTGATTTCGATTAATTAATTTATTTTTTATATTATAATTTCTATATTGAAAATAATATTATATATATATATATATATATATAGGCGTGCTGTCCAAATATAGGCGTGTAGCGTGTTGTCCAACTCCCACAGTCCCACAGTTGACTGTTCCATGCAGCAGCTTTTCTGAAAAGCTGCTGCCCCCAGTCCCCTACGCCCCTGCCCGCTGCCCCCTACCCCCTGCCCCGACCGACCTGTCCCATCCCCAAGACCCCAACGGAAATAACAAACGGCTATATTTTTCAATTCCTAATATATAATCACAACTCACAAATTCACAAATCACAATTTCTAAAAACTATATACACTCCCTCTCTTTATATTTTTAATTACAATTTACATATTTACAATATTTAATAATTAGCAATCATCAATTTCTCTCAATTCTCAATCTTTCTCAAAGTTTCAGACTTTCAATATTCAAATTTCAAATTTCAATCATATTATTTTGTAATTGTGAAGATTTCAATAATCATTTGGTGCATTTTGGAGTAGGAATCTTCTTCAAACTTGAAGTTTCGAGTTTCGACATCAATTTTATAATCATTTGTTATTTACACATACATTTGGTAACTTCGTTCCACTCTCTAATCTTAATTCTTATATTTATTTTTTGTATTTATTATTTGTAAGTTGTTCTTGTTATATTTTATTTGTTCTTGTTAAATTTCGTATTTTATAATTTATAATTTTATATCATGGAGTCTTCTAAAAAAAGTGGAGGTAAAAAAGGTATTGTACACGGAGTAAAAAATATGTTTACAAAAAATAAGAATGGTTCTAGTTCTTCTAAATCTAAATTTCCTCTTGTTAGAATGAATACTGATGAATTTACTCATGTGAATGAAACTAGTTTTTCTCGTCCCGGTCCTATAGAAATTAATTCGGATACTCCTATAATTCCCAAAGAGGTTTATGAAAGACATTATGGTAATTATCAAGAAAATGAAGAAGTAGAAATTGATGAAGAAAATTTAGATGATACACCGACTAGTCCCGACCTCAATAGTACTGAAGTTCCACCTCAGGAGGACAATCCTCCGGTTGAAACTAGTCGTCCCCCTATTGTTCCAACTAGAGGTAAAACCAAGGTACAACGTACTTTAAAATCACATGTGTGGAAATTTTGTTATTTGAATGAAGAAAAAACTTTTAGTATATGTAATCTTTGTAAACAACATTTTAAATATACATCTGGTGGGAGTGGAGGTTCAACGGGGGGATTAAAAAAGCATTTGATGCAAAAACATAGTAAAGAGTGGTTTGCATATTTATCTTCTATTAATGTTTGTGAAAATTCTAGCATTGGAGCATCGGCTAGAGGGTCAAATATGGTTCAAGGTGAATTAAATACTTCGAACCCAAGTGGTCCTCTTACACATCGAACATATAATAAGGATCGTGATCGTGAAAATTTTGCAAAAATGGTTGTTGTTTGTGGTTTACCTTTTAGTTTTGGAGAACATCCGGGTTTTATTACATATATTCGTGATACATATAATCCTAGTTTTGAAGGTTTATCAAGAAGCATGGTAAAAAGAGATATTTTTGAATTTCAAGAAAAACATTGTCAATATTTGCGTGCCTATTTTGAAATAATGGATTGTAGAGTTGCTATTACCACTGATATGGGTCATAGTCCTAATGGTTTTGATTATTTAACTGTTACTGCTCATTGGATTGATTATAATTGGAATTTACAAAAAAGAATTATCGGTTATAAAATTTGTCAACAGAAAAAAACTGGAATGTATATTGCTACTACTGTGTTGGAAATTTTAGATTTTTTCGGTCTTTGTGATAAAGTCATTAGTATTACTTTAGATAATGCTTCTGCTAATTTAAATGCTATTAATATGCTAGAACCTAGAATTTGTCCTATTAGTAAATATGCTTTTCATGTTAGATGTGCTGCACATATATTAAATTTGGTTGTTAGTGACGAAGTGAAATTATTTGAAAATAGTTGTGATAAAGTTGATAATGCTTGTTTTTATATTTTTCATATGCATAGTAGTAGTAGAATTAACCAATTTAAAGAGCTTTGTAATGCATGTAAACTTCCGTTTAGAAAAGTTCCTAAACATGTAAAAACTAGATGGAATTCCTTTTATGATATGCTTGAAGTTGCTAATACATATAGAGAACCTATTACTATGCAATTTAATAGTCATAATGCTTATCCTGAATTAAAACTTAATGATAGTGATTGGGATGAAGTAAATGAACTTAGAATATTTTTGAAATCATTTTATTATGCTACTAAAATTTTTTCTGGAATGTATTATCCTACTATTTCCGAAATTTTAATACATATATGTGAGATTTCATCTCTCTTTTCTGAATATAAAACAAATGAATTATTTGCTAATGCTATTGAAGTTATGATTATAAAATTTAAGAAATATTTTTTTCCTATCCCTCAAATTTATTTAACTGCAATTCTTTTCAACCCTGAATATAAAGAATATGGTGCAAAAGCTTTAGTTGAATGCATTTATCAAAATTTAGATATTAAACCAGAAGAACAACCTGATTTGGTAACATGTCAAAATAGTATAAAATTACTTGCTAAAGAAATGTATGATAAATATTGTTCCTTAGATAATGTTGAAAATCCTCAAATGTCTATGCCTCGAGTAGGTGCTCATGGTAGAGTGAAACATAAACTTGGTCTTGACTCTTCTAATAAATGTGAATTTGTTAAATATCTTGAACAGGGTTCAGATAATATTACAAACGAGGAAGGTATACCACAACTACTAAACTGGTGGAGGGCTCGTGGAACTCAATTTCCAAAACTTAGTAGGATGGTGAAGGATGTGCTTGTAATTCAAGGATCATCAGTAGCTTCAGAAGCAGCTTTCAGCACGGCAAGATTTCAAATTGGAGACCACAGATATTCGTTAGCAGAAGACAGTTTGGAGATATCGGTGCTTTTTAGAGATTGGATAAATGCTGAGCATAGAAATCAAGGACTTCCAAAGTTAGATAGTTAATATGAACTTTTCATAGATTCATCCATTAGATGTGGTAGTGACGATGGCATGGAACTTCAAGATCGTCAACGAGCTTTACCAAGACTAGTAGTTGATTGCGGTCAATCTATAGCTGAATTAGAGAAAGGCTTTACGGGACTATACAACTATTAGTATTATATTTGAGGCTTAGTTGAAACAAAACCCTTCCTAGAAGGTGGCTGCGTAAAGTATGCACTCTACTAATAGTTGTAAATTATAATTGTAATTTGTAATACAAATTTAAATAAATTGGATTGATATTTTTTAAATTTGCATTTGTGTCATTGTTTTATCCTTATTTTTATTTATTTTTTTAAAATTACAAACTTAAGTTATTTAAATTACAAGTTATAAATATAACTTATAAGTTATAACATATTAACAACTTAACAAGTAAGAACTTATAAACTTCAAAAGATTCAAATCTTGAAATTTGAAAACTAAGCTAAAAAACTTTTTTAAAAAACTTTATTAAACTTAATAGGTAAAAATTAAAAAATATATATATATCTTTAAAATAAACTTAAGTAAAAACTAAAATTACATTATAAATTTCAAAACTATTAATTTAAAGTTAAACTTAGAAAAATTAAAAAAAAATAATCATATTTTCGTAATTCAAAAAATCAAAATAACTAATTTTTTTTTTATCATTTTTTGAAATAGCAAGATGTGTCGTTCCGTTTATCCCATCCCGTTCCATTCCGGTCCGTTACGGTCCGTTCCGGTTCCATTCCGGTATATAGTGGGACGGAACGGAATCGAGTATTAGTCCCGGTAATTCCGGTCCGGTTCATTCCGGTACCGGTCAACAAACCGGTCAAACCATTCCGGTCCGGTCCGGTACCGGTTTGTTCCGGTCCGGTGGTTCCGTTCCGGTCCGTTGCGCACTCTTAGATGAGAGTATAATCTCATAATGCATTTTGTATTTGTATCTTGGAACAACATATGATGCCGTATCAAAATATATCATCATCATTTGCCAAGGATCATCTCTCCACTGTAAATCCCTTGGCTCAAGAAGATGTATTACTTCATCTTTCTCATTCTTACATATACCTCAATGTTTTCACTTGCTTCGTCATTGACGACGGCAGAATATGGCGATGGTGCATTGTTCTGAGGTTGCCTTGATTGTATAAAATTCATGAATTATTTATACATTAGGTGTTCGATATTAATTCCCGATATACCTGTAGAAGTTCCTGCAATGTTTGAGGCTATTAGTCTCTGATTTCCTAACTGAGCCAAAATATTATTTCTGCTCATGGGTACTTTTCCTCTTCATCTTCCTCTATTAGAGGAAGAACATCCAGATGGCCGCATTATCCTATATTCAGGAAATAAAAAATTATTAACTCAAATATTCCCTAATAGAAAAATCGGGAAAGACTATTATATGTTTCCTTTTTATAATGTATTTCAAAATTGAATGGTGCCAATAAAGCTTGCCATCTTGCAAGCATTTGTTTAGAAACATCATGTTTTACATTTTTATTAAAGATGAATTTAGCTGCTTGGCAATCCGTTTTTATGATAAACTTTCCATAAGTGCCCTTGGAATTTTAAAACACTTTTGACTGTAGCCAAAATTTCTTTAGCTACAGTAGCATAATTTTTCTAACTATTATTCCATTTCCCAGAATAGAACTGTATAAAGTATTCTTGCCTTTCAGCAGGAGAAATTTATTTTAAAATTCCCCAATAGCCAATATCAGAGGCATATGTCTCCACAATCTTTTGCCAATTCGGATTGGTCAAAGTGATACATGGAATGTTATTAACCTTTGTCTAAATGTGTTTGACTACTTTAGTATGATTATCAGTCCAAGCTTTAGAATTTTTTTGAGTCTATCTTATAATATAGCCGTGTCTTTAGTAGAATTTTTTATAAAAGGAGAATTATAATTTAAGCTTCCCAAAAATCGTTGGAGCTGAGTTTTATCAGTAATAACATCAGAAAATTTAGAGGCAAACTCAATACTTCTTTGAATGGGAATAATTTTTCCCTTTTCAATATTATGACCTAAGAATCTAACATTGGTTTGAAAAATATGCATTTTTGGTCTAGATATAACCAAACCATTTTGAATAATAATTTTTTTAAATAGGTCAAGATGTTTAAAATGCATTTCTAAGGTTTTTGAAAATACTAAAATATCATCTATATACACAATGATAAAATTGTTAAAAAGGTTAAAAATATCATTCATAATTTTTTGAAGTTCAGAAGAAGCATTTTTTAACCCAAACGGCATAACATTCCATTCATATTGTCCCATTGGGAAGTTAAAGGTTGTTTTATATTTATCTTCTTCAGAAATTTGCATTAGCCAATAACCTGATTTTATATTAAATTTTGAAAATACGATAGCTTCATGTAGTCTGTCTAATAAATCTTTTTTATTGGGAATAGCTAATCCAGTTTAAAACTTTATTTAATGGTTTATAATTTATGACAAGTCTGAGTACTCCTCTTTTTTGCTCTACTTGTTTATTAACATAGAAAGCAATACAAGATCATGGAGATTTTGAGAGCCTTATTAATCCCTTTTGAAGAAGAGTATCCATCTTTTTTTCTTTTTTTTTACATAAATCCAAATATTCTGAATTCATTTGGCAAGGTCTTGCCTTAGTGGAAATATTATCTTTAGAAAATTCTTCCTCATAAGGAAGACTTACCACATGTTTTTTCCTTTCCCAAAATACATTTGGGTGATATCCACATATTTGTAGGGATAATTGATTCTTTAAAATCTCAATTTTCCTTGGATTTTAGGATTTTGTAAAGTTTCTTCTATGATAAGACTACAAATCTCATTTTTAAGAAAATCAATTTGTTTATTTTTTAAAGAAATCATATCTTTAACTTCATTAACGAATTTTGAAAATGGTTGAGATATAAAATCTATTCTTATTTTTCTTTCTTCAAAAGTACTAGTTATTCCAGTCTCATCCTAGAGAGTTATAGGATAAATATGCCAGAAAAAAGGCATTTCTAAAATGATTTCGTTAGAAATATTTTTTATTAAAACAAAAGTTTCAGGGATACATATATTATTTGTACATGTATATGCTTTAGGAATTTTTTATTCAATATCCATTTTATGACCTCTAGCATTTCGAAGACCATGGGTAGTCTTTTTAAAATATCTTGACGGAATTAACCCTTCTTTAATACAATTTAAATCAGCTCTACTATCAATAAGAGCAATAAAATCTTTTTTTAAGTTATAATCAATAAAAAGAGTTACTTTGCCAAAGGTGAGCAGTAACTAGCTCAATTGTTTCTAAAAATAAATTCTTATTATCTATAAATTCATTAGGGATATCAGAAAGATTACCTTCAGAAATATCAAGAGGATTACCTTCAACCATAACCTGTTTCCCATGATGATTATTGTCTTTATTTTCTATATAAGTAATTCTCTCATCAAGAATCATTTGAGAGAAGATATTTCTTTTTTGAGATTATTTATCTCCTGAACCAAGTCTTGAATTGTAGTGGGAATATGATCCCTTTGAGACCTAAGTTTTAGCTGTCTCTTTACTTCTGTCATGGTATAAACATTATTATGAGCAGGATTTTCTTTAGGAATTCTAATATTACTATAGAGGTGCTGGTATTACCAATTTTGTCAATAATTTAGGACCTTAACATTGGATCATCAATCATCCTGAGCATCTCTACCCAATTATCATTACTGATAACATTGATATTTAAGTCCTTGAACTGAGAATACAACTGAAAGAATTCGTTCTTATCTTTGGCCATTTTGGCAAGACATACATTCTTCCTCAGATGAGGACATGCAGTCATCTTCATGAAGAACTTTTAGGTCTTCACTTGAAGAGGAATCCTCTTCGTCGCTATTGTTAGGGCTTGAATTTTCCAAAGAAGAATTGAGGAGGATTTTATATGAAGAATCCTTAATATTATCCTCTAGGTCAAGGCTTTTAATCTTATCCTTGACCTTGCAATCCCTTGCATAATGACCTATTCTACTATATTTGTGGCGGTCATTTGATTTATTATTCTTATAAAACTCATTTTTCCCTTTATAATCCATTTTTCTTTTTCCACGTTTGTCTAAGCATTTCTTTTTTTTATACTGCCTATGAGGTTTTTCCTTATAATCTATTTTTCCTCTACGTCTAATCGACTTCTTAGAGGATTCATACATATCAATAGCAAATTGCTCACAAAATTCACCCAATTGTTGTTTCTCATTGAGATGATACCTCTTTATTTGTTGATTCAATTTGAGAGAAACCTTCTTGGCTACAAACACTTGTAAGTTTGCCATAGATATAGGTTTCGTAGTTAATACTCACCCCATTTTCTCTAAGGGCTTTCCTAACCCTTACTGCAAATAAAGCAGGTAGTCCGTCTATAAATTTGGATTTTCAATGAGAGTCATTACACTCAGGTAATTCTATAACTCTAGATAGGAAACATCCTTATACCATCTAAAGGACGTAAGAGTTTTACATCTAAGGTTTTGGAGCATAGTCCTAATGGTTTCACTATTATCCGACCATCTTCCAGAAAAATGTTCTATAATGGTTAGGACCAAGGTGTAAACTACATTTGAAATCATTTCATTTTCATCCTTAACAACATTCAGAATGGCCATACGGGATTCTGAGAGATAATTATCCCATCAATTCTTTAATTGTCCTGTAAATTCGATAATAATCATGTTGGTTGTATCCTTTTCAGAATTCTTGTTTGCCTTGCAGATCGTACTATACATAAGAATTCTATGAGCCAGGGTATAAATTTGCCTATCAGTAAAACCATCAATGTTCCACTCATAAATTTCTGTCCTAGTAAAACTACTGGAGACATATATTCTTGCTCCTCCAGGAGAATGTCTTGAGGAGTAGGCCTAGGATATACATCCTTTGTATTGGTTTTCTAGCATGTTTCTCCAAGATTTTATTAATCTCATCTGGAATATTATTCCTATTAGTGATATCACTTTCACTTAGTAGGAGGGGATTAATATTTAACCCCTGAATCTTTCAATATTATTAAGTTTTGATAATTTAAAGTCCTTAATTTCTGGAGGGGGTTAAATAGTAGGAGTAACCTTCTCATTTCCTTTATCAGGGATTTTAGACTTTTCTAATTCGGAACATAAATGGCTAATTTTATCATATAAAGAAAGAATATGCTTTGCTAAAACTCTCACATAAACATTTGTGTAATTATTTTGTCGTACTAAAGTTTTAACATACTTCGAAGTAATAAGAGCAATATAATTATCATCAAACAACTCTGCAAATGCAGTAAAATATACAGTCTTATTATCTTTTTCGATTTGAAAAGATTGTTGAGGAGGTAGAGGAGATTTGGTAATTGTACCATCAGCTAATTTATAATCTTGTTCTAACATACAAATATAGTTATAAACATATTTCGCCATAAACCATGGTACAAAAGCAATAGCTTTATTTGCTTTAGAAAGATTATGTCACGCCCCGAGCCTACACCCCAGACGTGACCGGCACTTGAAGACCATCGCTGGCCCCCAAGCGAACCCATGGCCTGGCTTTCTTAACTCAGCGGAAACTTAACACAACAGGATAACTCAATGCAATGAAAGGTTATAAAACAACTCAACTGAAAGTAATTTGCCAACAAGGCATCCCGAGTCTCAAAATAGAATATTTAAATATATACATGCATGAGAGACTCCAAACTAACTGACTGACTATCTGACTGTCTATGAAGCCTTTAAATACTGAGATGGATGTTGGGACAGACCCCGCAACATCCTAATAAAACAAAAACTAAGAACACAAAATAATTGAGTCCTCCGGAATGCAAGGAGGCTCACCACTGACTCTGGAGTGCTCAGCTGGATCAACGACGTGCAGGATGCTGATCCGGGGTACCTGTATCTGCATCATAAGACGATGCAGGCCAACTGGCATCAGTACATGGAAGTTACTAGTATGCGAGCTGGAAAACTAAGCAACAAAGGCTAGAAGGAAATTTGGAAGAAACTGAAAAGTTTACCTTGTTCAACTCAACTCAACCTGATTGACTTCTTTCAATATAAGGCAATTTAAAACAAGTGTGATATAGAGAAAGACTGTTTAAAACATGCTATAAAACTCTGTGTGTATACAAGGATACAATAAGCCTGAGATGTATATAGAAATACAATAATTTCCGTGTATAAAAATACAATAACTGCTGTGGGAGTTTCTCTAACCGACAACCATCACATAAGAGCTAAAGTGATGATACAACGATCAACCTCACGCTGCCAGAGCATCCTATACCCGGCCAAAGGTATAAGACCTGAACTGCCTAATGGATCCACTAGTCTAATATGAAAAGGATTCATCTAAAGAGTATGATCCTTTTCTACCCATGGTGGCTAACATGGTTCTATGGGGGCTATGGGTTCTTTGAACGCTCCCCCAATTCGGTGCTCGATACTACTCCCAAAAATGTACTGGCTCTTATGCTTTTAAAACACATTTCTTCCTGCTGACATGAGATAATTACTCAAAAAAAACTATCCCGAAGGCTCTTTGGAAATTTCAGTTTCCAACCTTGTTTAAATGTAAAGACATTTCTTTAAAACTTCTTTGGGAATACATAGTTCCCTAATAACTTTGAGAAAATGGACTCAACTAGAAACTTGAGATTCTTTACTTAGCTTGAAACTCTAAGCTCTTTGCTTAACTTGACACTTGAGTCTAAAAATAAAGTTAAAACGTTTAATAAAGACTCTTGAACAACTTTACAACTAGCTTGACTTACTTAACTTCTAAGCTTAACTCTTAATTTCTAACTTCACTTGACTTCTAACTAACTCTCCTTAAAATGGAATATGGATTCAAGGTGTTTGCTCACATGTTACGGATGAGTTCTTGACTTTTAGAAGTACCTTGGAGTGTTGGAAACAACTAGGAAACATAGGTATAATACCTAGGAACAAAATAAAATACAAATGGGGAATTAAGGTAACGGGAAGGATTGGCGTTCTAAGAGGCGCGGGGCGCCAGCCCTCAACTTCAAACGGGACTGCTGGCCACACTGCCAGGCACCAGTCCTCAGCTTCAAAAAAAGGGGACTGCTGGACCCTCTGGTGCAAGCCCTTTTTCCCAACAAAAAAACCGACTTTCTCCCTCTTTTCTTCAACTCTAAACCACCCTTACTTCAATGGATTTAACCCCAAACACTAGGGATCATCAATCTCTCAACATACAATAAATTACAACTCAAATACACAACCCAATCATGTCCCACATCCAACAATAACTTCAACAACACAACTAACAACATCAACAACAACTAACAACTTCAACAACTTCAACACCAATCAAATCTTTTCTCAAATCATAAAAAAAAGAGCTTGGTGTGTGGGGGAAAGGATCAAACCACACAAAGAACTCACATACCTTGATAGGGATCACCCCCGACGAAAATCTACGACGGGAACTTGTTGATCTCCTTTCTCCTCTTCTTCTCCTCTTCTTCTCCTCTTCTTCTCTTCTTCACTCTCAAGAACCCTAACTCTTTCTCTTTTAAAACTAGGATAAAAATGATCCAGAAATCAGCCTAACACACAATATAACCTCAAAAGAAATGGCTAGGGAAAAGACCAAAACGCCCTTAAAATTTCCGGACGGATTCCCTGCCAACTGCCCAACTTTCAATGGCCATAACTTGCTCATACGAACTCGAAATCGAGCAATCTCAGTGGCGTTGGAAAGATCATTCCACAAGCTTCGCAACCATAACTGGAACTACTCCTAAATCATCCTGATCTAGGAGTTACGACTGTTCAAAGTTGGCCAAAAATCACTGATTTCCACACTTAACCAAATTTTCCAGATTCAGTATTTTTTCTAAAAAAATGGCTACTTCCAATTTCAAGCTTCTTCATAGCTATTTCAAATTGTCGGATGTTACAGATTATTATAAAAATCTTCTTGGAAGAATGTTTGTTGATTATAATCAAAATTTTTGAAAAATCATCTTCTAAATGATTTTCATTTGGGTCGGAATTTGAAATTTTCTTTCTTACCAACGACCCTAGTCTGAAATCAATAAGTTTTGATCTATCCATGTAAATCATTTGGAAAGTCCATTTCAGACAAAGTAGGGTCCATATCAGGAGTACCTATATGATTTTCAATCTTGATATTATCAACTCTCTTTCCTTCTTCCATATAAGAAGTGGATACTCTAGAATTATCTTCTTCTCTAATCTGAGAAGTAGACGCTCTAGAAGGCATATCAACAATATAATCAACAGGAGATATATAAAATGAGATACTAAGCATTCTTGAAGGAAAACCTATATTATCAGCATAACTCATTAATAAATTTTGGTCAGTGAATTTGATTCTCACTGTCCCATCAGGAGTTTGTTCAATATCAGAAATATTAGAATTTATATTATTTTTGGGTGGGACTGCCTCTTCGATCACCCACTCCTTAGGAAAATCAATTTCAACCCATTTAATAGGCCTTCTAGTTATAACTTTAGACTTACTAAAATTTGTTTCTATCAAAATTGTTTCATTTTTAAAATCCATAATTTTACACATAAGATTTAAAGTATATAATGGCTTATAGTAAATTCTATAACAAATACATATAACCTCTATACCAGGTAAATAATCATAATCATGCAATTTTATACTTAATATTAAAGTAATTAGCAAATTCTCATCATTCAAAGAAATTTGCAAATTAGGATATACATTAAAATAAACAGGGCTATAGGCCAAACTAGTTTGAACTGATTTTTTTCAATTCAGATTTCTGCCATCCGTTAGAGCTGCTATAAAGCTCTCTAGTAAGCCTCTTAGAGTGAGGGGCTTAAAAGCAACTTGAACCAAACCAATATGCATAAATCTATAATTTTCTATATAAGGGATAAAATCACTTTCAGACAATAACCTAAAAGTACAATGATCAGAATCCACAGTAATAGTTTCTTCTGTGGTTTTAACAATTTGTTTAAATCCCATTTTTTCAAAAGTGCCCATTTGGTATATAACCTTGGGCTAGATTTTAGAAATAGTCCATTTATTAAGAAGATCTAGCTGTTGAGACATATCATATTCCTTTTTTCTACTGTTTTTAACAGTAGTATGTTTTTTAATGATATTCTTCCTTATCTTATTTTATCAATTAAAATAGAAAAAACTACATGTACATCTTTTTAATTTATAATATAAAATAAACACAACGATAATTTTCTTAAATAAATTAATAAATATTTGTATTCTTTTAATCTTTTTCAAGTTGAAGCAGGATAAATATTGCTGATAAAAATTATTATAAAAAAAAGGTAATAAAATTATTATATATTTAATTGAAAAAAAGACATTTTAACTCATTAAATATTACTCCCTCTGTCCCTAATTACTTTTTCACTTTTGAATTGACACATCTATTAAGAAAACAATTAATGACATAGTGAGTTTATCATTTTATTCTTATTAATTATAAAGTAAATGAAAAGTTCTACATTTTTCAAAATAATTAATTATTTAATTGAGGGTATATTAGGTAGAAAGAATTTGTCCTTTCTTGATTTGTCAAAATGGACAAGTAATTAAGAACAACTATAAAAGAAAAAATGGACAAGTAATTAAGGACAGAGGGAGTAATAAAGTATTTTTGAACTAAAATGAAATAACATTTTTAGATCAAACTATTATGTATTAATTGAGGATATTTATATTTGCACTTTCCCTAAATTCAATTTTTATAATGACTCCTGCTCGACCAAGTCGCCACGGACCGGAGAAGTGAAACTTTTGACTTTGGCGATCGATAATGGAGTGGGAGAGTGATGCTAAAGAACTAAAGGCGGCCGGAGCTGAACCTCTTCCGGAAGGCCGTCGAGGGCTCCGCATTCACGGTTGGGAGATCGAGTGTCGCAAGCTTTTCATTCTCAATTCTCTTCATCTTCAACGGTTTTCTCCTTTCCCCAATTAACCCTCATTTGTCTTTCACTTGCCTTAATGCTTAATTTTTGTTTGGTTATTCTGTGAACTTTTAAAGACTTATATAAGCATCTAATTTATTGCCTTTTAAGCTTATATGATTTCTGGAAGCATTGGAGATTTCTGGTGCTTGTTTGGTTGCGTCTTTTAGTTTTACATACTGTAATTGGGAGCTTCCAGCATTCAAAAGGTCTGATTGTGAACTGCAAGCGCACCGTCATTGCTTCCCCTTAAGGCCTTTCCAACTCCCTGTTATCTATTAGCAGAAAGACGTTTTTAAATTTCCTCCTTTGTTGGTTTTGAATTTTCCTCTAGATGTTCTTTTCTCTGTTCAGGAGCAAAAGATTTATGGTTTAACCAACCTTTTTTTTATTCTTTCTATTCCATCGGGTATCTGCAACCAACTCCAGTTGGTACTGGGTAATATGGGTTAGCCAACTATTGATAAATCAATCTGCTAACTATGGACAATTGCAGTATTTCATATTATACTGGAAGTTAACCTATGGTTTTCCTCCTCCTTTATCCCAACTTGAAGCCAATATGCTTTGCGAAACTCACACAACAGAGTTTGTAATTAACTATTAATTGAAAGATTGAAGCCAAGCGCAGTAGAAATGTAGGGTTTGAGTTAGGCTCAAACATGAAACTGGAATTCAAGAGGAACCAAATTTAAGGTTAAGTAAAAAAGTATGAAAATCTAGGAACAAAAACACTTTTTTACTTAACCTTAAATTTGGTTCCTCTTGAATTCCTATTTCATGTTTGAGCCTAACTCAAGCCCTAAGTACTGGTTTATAATACAAATCGTTACCTTCTCAAAAAAATAAAAATAAATTTAAGGTTAAGTGATTATGTTTATTCCTAAGAGTACAACTTTAGTGTGACAAGAATTTTCCTTTCCAAATTTACCTTTTCTTCAATGTGTACTAGGCCGTTACTTTTCATTCATAAAAGACATATGGATTGTAATTGACGTGCTGCCAAAAGTTTCATGAAAAGCGATGTATCATCATGAAATTAATGGTTGGAAATACTTGTGAGATTCAAGTGACCTGTCTTATTGTAGTAATGCTACAGTGAACAATTGGTTGCGGATTTTTTTTGCTTATACATAGAACCATTGCTATCCTGTTCTTGTCAAGCATTTGATATCTTCTTTAGTTGGAAAGGTCTAGTTCCTCAAAATGCTAGTGCTGTTCTTGTCAAGCATTTTGATATCTTCTTTAGTTGGAAAGGTTTAGTTCCTCTCTAAATGCTAATGCTTATATGCATATACAGATGGGAAAAAGAACTTCAGACGACTCACTTGCCGGAGATGGTATTTGGAGACAATTGTTTGGTGCTTAAACATATGAATAGTGGCACAAAATTCTTTTTCAACGCATTTGATGCTTTAGTTGGTTGGAAACATGAGGCCTTGCCGCCTGTTGAAGTTCCAGCGGCTGCAAAATGGAAATTCAGGAGGTGCTCTATGCTCTCTTCTTTATACTATGCTATATGAAGAATTCTGCATATGTTTCTCCAGCTTTTTTATATATAAAAGTTGTAGAATGATAATGAAAAACTAGAGGTAGTGGGTTTAGCTGCACTTTGATTTGGTGGTTAGATTTCATTCACTTTGATTGTTGAAAGTTTTTTTGTTTCAGTCCAGCTGAAAAGATGTTTCTCAATAAAAGAGGAGGACATTTAAGTAGCTCCAAGAGCATTCAGTCTTCTGTTCTTTCGTTTTTATTTGTTGGTAAAAGGGGGTTTGGGGGTTGAGAACTTTTTAAAAATTTGAATTAGGAGGGCAGAACCCTCAGGCATGCAAGTTATGTATCCTTCAAGAATTAACCATCATGCATTAGGTTGTCAGTAATATAAAGGTTTTGTATGTTCTGTCTTGCTGTTCCTTCATATCTTGGTATTAACTATATATGTTTTCAAATTCAACAATATCAAGCTGCTTTATTAACTAATAAAGGAGGTCAAAGTTGCAATTTTGGTCGGTTCGCCTTGTTGGTGTTGATGGTAGAATCAAACAACTGCATATTAAAACAACTCTATTTATGGACTGTGGTTAAGGCATTGCTGTCAATCCAAATGAGAGAGAACTTCATGATCTGAGAGAATGAATTCTTGATGAACATGCACCAATTGGACCAACAATGAACTATTTAAATGAATGGATAATTCTTAATGCTACTTCAGAAAACTTCCTCTGCTAAAGAAAAACACCAATCTTCCATTTTGTCCAACAGTGACTGCTGTGTCCATGTGGACATCCTCAAATTGAGGGGAAAATAGTGCTTCTTGAAAATATGGCTGGCACTAACACTAGAAGTCTACAACATGATGATAGCTATTTTATAAGTTAAACGCACTTGTAATGGCTTCTGTCAGGATATTCATATCCAGTTCTCTGTGATTGGACTCATTTTACTATTGAAATGTGAATCAATCTCCCCCACAATGATGCTAACTTACAGAACCTTAAAGAATTCAGAGACTAGAGAAGATCGGGTTCACTAGGATCAGCCTTTTGGCCTTTAGCTGAATCATTGGACTCCACAACATGAGACTATCACACCAAATGAGCACTTCCTAAATTCAAATGAGCTTCCTTGAGGAAGATAGTATCTCCATAAGTTGGAACGAAGTTATACAAGACAAGGTGAGAGTGACATCCGTGGCAGACAAGATGAGGGAAACAAGATTGAGATGATTTGGACATATGAAGAGGAGGTGCACGAATGCTCCAGTAAGGAGGTGTGAGAGGTTGGCTATAGAAGGTTTAAGGAGAGGTAGAGGTAGATCGAAGAAGAACTAGAGGAGGATATTAGATAGGATATTACACATTTTCATCTTACTTAGGACATGGCCCTAGATTGGATCATAGGAAGGTATGAAGGTTAAGGATTAAGGTATAAGGTAGAAGGTAGTAGGTAGCCGAGATTTTTCGTATTTTTATGTGGGAGAGGCAAGGACTAGTATCCTCAACTCATCTTCACCTTGTTTAGTAGCGTAAGTTAGTATTCACGTAGTTCAGTTTAAAAAAAAAAAAGTTAGTATTCACGTAGTATCGTACTCGGCAATATTTACTACTGCCTATTGCTTCTTTTGCTTTGTTCATCTTGTTATTTCTTTTCAATCCTGCTTTGCTCTCACTTCTTTTGAGCCAAGGGGCTATCGGAATCAACTTCACTAGCTAACAAAGGTAGGGGCAAGGTCTTCGTACATCCTACCCTCCCTAGAACCCACTTGTGAGATTATGCTGGGAATGCTGTTGTTATTGTTGTGTCTGTGTGTGTGTTATAGTTTAATTTATATATATGTGGCTTTTAAAACTTATGGTTTGAAACGTATCATTACATTTATGTGGCTATAGGAATTTTGAAATTTGTGATCTTAAACATGCCTAACATTTTTGAGGCTATTAAAGTTTGTCATTAAGGGTAGAATGGAAAGCTTGAGTTAAATTGTTACCAAATATATAAAGTTGTCAATCTTTTGAAATGGACTAAAAAAGAAACGCTTTCACATAAACTGGAAAGGAGGGAGTATAGAGAGAGGGGGAGAGAGAGAGCATGCGTCAAGTGTCTTAATTGCTGTCCTTCATTATTTCTGTTAGAACTTCATTGTTCGTGGTGATCAACGAATCATATAACCGACAGACATCTCTAGCATCTCTTAGATCATTGAGATAAAGAACTGAAATATCACGTACTCTTGCTTCTTGGTAATCTGTTAAATTACTTTGTTGATGTGGAAACCTTGCTAATTATAATAGTCAATTGAATGGGTGTGATTTTGGTTCTAAATCACTAGAATTATCTGTTTTTACCTGAGGTGATCTCTATCAAAGGAGACCATGCCTTTTACTCTGTGTTCTTTTTCCAATTTTCCCTTTGGACATAGTTTGCGACTTCTGTGCAATATCAAAATTTCTCTAAGTTGATAGTACGGTTCTTGACCAGGGAAAATGTATTTCTTTTATTTTCTATGGTAAAGGTGAGTACTCTGATATGTTTTCTTGCTTACCTTTTTCTTCTTTTCCTAACTCCTTTTTGCCTTTTTTCTTTTATTTTGTCCTTTTGGTTTCTGCAGTAAACCTTTGCAACAGGTGGTGCTCGACTATGACTATACCTTCACAACACCTTACTGTGGAAGTGAAACTGTTGAAAGAAATGTTGAGGTTTCTACCTTATGCCCTTCGAATAAAACTTTTTAAAGATTGAGAAGGTTTTGTCTTTCAAAATTTTCTTTTGCAGAATTTTCTTAAGCCAATTGACAATGTGTTAAGCTTAGTAGGTTGTCTTAGAGCCCGTTTGGATTGGCTGACAAAAGTAGTTTTTAAGTCAAATAATAAAAAGTCAAACTTAAATGACTTTTAACTCAAAAAATAAAAAGTAGGAGGAGTCCTACTTTTGGTTTTTAACTTTTTTTAAAGTCATTTTAAACTTATTTTAAGTTATTTTTAACTTTGTCAAACCCTCCCAAAAGTTAAAAATGACTTAAAAGTAGGTTTGACCAACTTTTAAGCCAATTCAAACTGGCACTTATTTAAGCCAATTGACTCATGTGCATTTTAGGGTTACAACATAGCAATGATCTGCGCTGAGTTGAAGCATTATATAATTTGAATAAATTATATGCTATAAATTATTGTTATTCCGTTACTCATTTAATATTTATATAGTTTTTCCATCTCTGCGTGTTATTGCTTAAAATATATTTGATCCATCAGCAATAAAGACTTCTCTTTGTTTTCCTTTCTCAACCATATCTTTCAATTACAGGCTCCTTTGCTTTCAAAAGTTGTTTGACTTATTCTAATGCTGTTGTCTGTTCAGTGTGGAAGTGCAATACCTGAAGAAGGCAGCAGCTGCATTCAGTGGGAGGATTGCAAGGAGAAAATTGATTTGGTTGCATTGGCTTCTAAAGAACCTATTCTCTTTTATGATGAGGTTGGTGACTCAGGTTTAAGTGATTTCTGGGTCATGCAGCTGAGCAGTGTCATTCATGTCAATTTGATATATCTAACCTTTTTTGCACGAAGGTAAATTTTACTTCAATTTGAACAGATAATCTTATACGAAGATGAACTGGCTGATAATGGGATCTCACTTTTGACTGTTAAAGTGGTAATGTTCTCATGATGCTGTTTTTTAAAATTAAACTATGTCAATAATTCAAACTTCCACAATATTAGTTGGTTATAATAGATTTGGACTGACTTTTTTATGTTTCTAGAGAGTCATGCCTAGTGGTTGGTTTCTATTACTGCGTTACTGGGTGAGTGACTCTGCTACACATTTGCCACATAAATAGTATTATGGTTTACTAACGGATCCATTGCATCAGAAATACTGTTATGTCTTTCATTGATAGTTGGACATGTTCCTATAGCTTAGGGTTGATGGAGTGCTTATGAGACTAAGAGACACTCGTTTGCATTGTTTATTTGGGGAGCATAACGAATCCTCTATTCTTCGTGAAAGCTGCTGGAGAGAAACCACATTTCAGGCCTTGTCTTCGGTGAGTTTAACATCCCCTCTCTTCCTTTCTCTCCATGCACAACCACACACACGTGTCTAGTATAAATCTATCTAGTGCCTAAATTCTTTCCATTTTCAATGTTATGGGCACTGCAACCGGTTTTATATTCTGAATTTTGCTTAATAATTGCAGTTTATCTTTAAATTTTACTGAAATGGTTGGTTCATTCACTATATTGATATAGGCTGATGGTATGTTGCACAATTTTACAAAGCTGCTGCTGCAGTGATTATGGGATATTGTAGTGGGTAGATAGTTTACAGGAGCAGAGAGTGTAGGTTTGCTTCTGATGCGAGAAGAAGAAACCAGATCCAAATGTAATAAAAAGTGGTGGAGAATTTAGAAAGAGACAAGCAAGTAGGAAGAAAAGAGTGTGCTGGTGGAGGTGGAGATCTGGCTATACCTCAGACAGGCTGCTAATCTTACGTATATCACATTCTAAAATTCATAATTATGTTAAATACGTAGGTATTGCAACTACTGTGTGTGTGCGTGCACTTGATGTTTATTGCAACTAATGAATTGGAGACCAAGAACTTTTACTGCCTATCGAAGTCAGGAAATAAGTAATGGCTACACATTTTAAGACCTCCCCTGGTATTCACTGAGACACTAGACTAATATGGATAGAACTAACCGCAATAAGAATGACCCTACCATGCATAGCACCCTAATTGCCAAAAAGGTTCAATGACAAAAGTTGTGCTTCCTTTTACCTATATTTTAAAAATATACTTGAGAACTTGAACGTGAACTCTCAAAACTATTGGCAGCAGCATATTTATGTGGCATATCACACTATTTCTCTATAACGTAAATGATCTATGCAACATTCTGTTTCTTATAAATAAAAAAGACGTACATAATTCCCTCTAAAAGCAATTTTTAGGGACACCGTGAACTTTCCCTTCTTTGAGTACATTCCATATCAGTTTTATTGTTGATATAATTTACTCCATCCGTTTCAAAAAGACTGACCTCCTTTCCTTTTTAGTCAGTTTCAAAAATAATGACCTCTTTCTTTTTTGGTAACATTTTAATTTTAGCTTTCCACGTGGCATGTTTAAGGCCACAAGATTAAAGGGCAATTTGTACATTTGACATAACTTTAATTTAGGACCACAAGATTCAAAAGTCTCCTTTATTTTCTTAAATTCCGTGCCAAGTCAAACTAGACCATTATTTGTGAAACGGAGGGAGTATTTTTTTTTTGAAACTGTTAATTGTGTATATATGTCATAGAAACAGATCAGTACATGGAAAGTACTGAAATCATATCTTCAATAGAACTTCCAAAATCTATGATCCTATGTCTATAAACTTTTCAAAAAAAAAAAATGTCTATAATGAGTCTAATACATCAATAATAGAGACAGGATCATTAGAAAATATCTGATTACACCAAAAACAACATCAAGTTACAATTTAACTGGATCTGCTGCATAATATTCTCTATATTCTCAAAATATCTGGAGTTCCTCTCCTTCCAAATTGTCCACCAGATGCAAGCATGAATAGTTCTCCATCTGCTTCTGTTCTTAGCCAGCAACCTACTTCTTCCCAACACTGATGTGCCTCTGTAATCTTTTCAGTTTTCAGGCATAAATTATGAAATGCCTTTAAGATTTAAGAATAATCTCCATATTGTCCCTGTGATCTTACAATGTATCAATAGGTAGTTAACCGTGTCTGGTTTTTCCCTGAAAAAGAAACATCTGGGACATAAATGTATCCTTCTCTTCATAAAATTATCCTGTGTAAGAACTGTGTCCTGAGCTAGAAGCCATATGAAAGACGCTACTTTGTGAGGAATTTTGGTTTTACAAATGTGTTTCCAAGGCCAACTGATTTGCTGCTGATTGAGATGGTTCATCCTCCTGTAAGCTTTACTACCTTGGAAGAGCCTTTATCACTACCCTGCCACCAAAGTTCATCATCACAATCTTGAAGTCCACTGTAGTGATCTATTGTATTGAAAAATTCTGCCACTCTTTGAATTTCCCAATCATTAAGCTGTCTTCTGAAAATGAAGCTCCACACCTTCAGCTGTCCACACTCCACAGATTTGCTACGGTTTTCTGTTGGTGCAACACTAAGTTCTGAATGTCTGGAAAGAGCATTGACACATCGCCTGCCTCATGCCAATCATCTTTCCAGAAGTCTGACTTTTCTCCACTGTTCACTTTAATTTTGGTATTATTCTTGAACTTATTCCACAGAACTCTGATTGATCTCCATAAGTCCACCATAAGGTGTAGTAACTTCCTTGTTCATCCATTTACCATCCTCATATTTTGCTTCAATTACTTCCCCCACAGAAGATATTTTCATTTGTTTATTTCCATAACCAGTTCATTCTCTGTGCCTTGCTATGATTATTCGATTTCTTAATCCCAAGTCCCCCATACTTCTTATCTTCTATCAGTGCCTTCCATTTTATAAGAACTTTCTCCTAATGCTATCCAATCTCTTAATAACCCTTTTTGGAAATGGAACAAAGACATCATATATGTTGGCATGGCATGTAAGACTAAATTGATGAGTGTTAATTTCCCTACCAAGGACATTTACTGACTCTTCCATCTGGCCTATTTCTTCACACTTCTCATGCACATTATTCCAAATTTCAAATGATTTGAACTTAGCTTCCAGAGGCATTCCAAGGTATGTGGTTGGTAATGAGCCAACCTCACTACCTAAGATTGCATTCAACACCTCCATATTAGCAACCTCATTGATGGATATAGAAGGCTTTTCCTCCCATTGATGTGGAGTCCTGATATCCCTTATAAAAACCAGAATCACCCTAAATATTTGACTTGTTCTTTTACTGCATCTCGAAAAATGAGTGTATTAGCTGCATACTGTAGATTGGTCACCTCCAGAGTTTCCCTTCTCTATCCACATCAAAGCCTTTTAGCCAACCATTTGCTTTTGCTGTTTTCAACAAGTTGTTGAGACTTTCCACAACTTGTAAGAACAGAAAAGGTGGCAGGAGATCACCTTGTCTAAGACCCTTTTGTGGTCTAAAGAAACCTGCTGGTGCACCATTAATTAGCACTGAGAAGCTCACTGTTGAGATGCAATATAGTGTATCCAGTTCTTCCCAAAGCCCATCCTCTCCAGTAAACTCAGTAGATATCCCCAGTTGACATTATCATATGGTTTTAGTTGCTCCCAATTGCACATGCAAGTGTACACGGTTGCGCAAGTAATATAATGTCTCTTAAAAGAACCAGATTATCGAACCCAAAGGACTTGTCAATTAACTATTTTTACTAAATTATACTGATCTAATTATTTATTTAAGAGAGCCAAAAGAGAAGAATGCAAGAACAAAATAATAAAATTACTTACAATAGTTGGAAAATCCAAAGGCTGCAGCATGTATTGGATTTCATGTATCATATTTTTGGCTTAGAACTAATTTCAGTTGTCAAGTTAATGGTTTATAGGGTTAATTATATGATCCGGTTATACGCCTCTCGTCGCCTACCCTAATTAGCTATCTAACTACATTGTTGAGTGGGGATAAATAGATTAACTGGCGAGCATTTATATTTCATCCTATTTCTTAACCAAGCAAGGCGTTCGTCTGGCGTCACTCCTAAACACTAATCACCTCAATCTAATGGGTGGACCGAACTGTCTATATTCCTTGGTCTATCTAACCTCTCCTCTCCCAATTTTAAGATTATACAATATATTTATCTCATGGTGATCAAGCACAAAATACTAAAACAAGAATATAGAAGTAACTTATAATGACAACCAAGAATTAATTCAAAAACCTTAAATAATCAACATTGAATCCGTAGCTACAGCCCCAGAACAAGAGCTTCAGCTACTAATGTCTAAGAAAACAAGAAGAAGAAAAGAACCCTAAAAAGTATTGACGACTTTTTCTTCAAAAGTGCCTCCTCCTTACTCTATATATTGGTTGTCCAATAATTATTTCTATGGACTATTTATAGATGTAGAAAACCCTAAATAAAATAACTGGGACCAAAACAAATGAGGAAACCAAAACCAAAACTGAGTTGGAATTGTTGTACGCGTTCTGTCTGCCGCCTTCAAGATTGTGCGCAGTTCCTCAATTGGCCACTGCCTTCAGAATCTGCCACGTGGCTGGCAGCAATATTCTCCTTTCAAGTTTCCAATTGAATGTGCACTTTGCAGCATATAATTTTATATATTATTATTCTCAATTTAATCCATTAAGCTGCCTGTTTGATTTCTTCTATAGTCTTTCATCTTTAATTCGTTTTAGCTCCAAACTTCTTCAACTTTACGTCAATTTACTCCTACAAATCAAATACACTATTTAGCACAATCCATAAAATTAATGCTCAAAAAGGACGGATATAAATAATAAATGTGCGGTAAATAATTATTAAAAATATATATTTTTGGCATCACATCAACACCCCACGCTTAAATTTTGTTCGTCCTTGAGCAAACATTAAAGTTCATCTCAAAAATCATACTAGGAATGTCATCACTTGGGTTAATACAAACAATTAGTCCATATACCAATTTCAAAACACCAAGTACTCTTCTCAATCATTATGCAAGACATCCAAATAAACAACAAACCTCTAACCTCCTACCTCAAAGAAAGAATTTGAACTCATCAAATTTAAGCTTGCTCCCTTACTCTCATCAAAGAAAGTTAATAAAATCACCTATCCATCATGAAACAAGTTCCCTCACAAGAAGAAATAGTCCACACACTCAATTCAAAAGATTGAATATAAATTAAGGACTTCATATCAAGAACAACTCTCACAGTCACAAAGAAAATTCACATGTATGCACAAAGAACCATATGCTTGCCCATTATGTACATCTCCACTAATTAAGCATGCTCGAATATAATCAAATAGGACTTTAACAGGTTGTAACGTAGGCTAGGGGACGGGTAGGAAAACTATATAATAGTGACTTACGCTTCCTTAAGCACTTTGCACTTTTAAGACTTCATCGCTCATTATTTTCTTCTTTATTTTCAGCCCTCTATTCAACTATTGTTTCACAAGTAATTCTCATCATCTCGTGAATGTTTCAATCATTTTTTTTTTTTAAAGTTTTCCTTCATAATAGCCACCCTCAACTTACGTATTTTACATGCATTAAGTATTTTACATGCATTAAGGTGCACGATGTCCTTGGAAGGACCAGGGCCATCATCAAGGTAACTTCTTTTGTTCATCTTTTTTTTTTTACATCACATTCTTTCAATGAGGGCTTTTTAAGCACTTCGTAGCTATCATTGATTACCTTTTCACTCAACCATCACTTTTTCTCAAAATTGATAATTAGAATAAGTCTATGCTATAATGCTCAAGGAAACAAGATGCAAAAACTAGGTATTCAACAAATAGTCAAGGGCAAAATATGGCTACCAACAAAAGGCTATAGGCTCAAAAAGGCTAACTAGTGATACAATATCTGAAAAGGCTAAAATTTACCAGACAAATCAAAGAAAGCCTATTATCATCTCCTAAGCAAATCAACACTTTCTTATTTCGCTTCAATAACATGCAGGGCAAGTTCTAGACTAAAATGCAAAATATGGAATAAAGAAATTCTCACCACACATGGCACAAGTATCAATGAAGATGGATCAATTCCACTTCTAAGAGAGACATAATCATAACAAACTACAAAATAAAATAAATTATATACAGAGTCACAACCATGAGCTTAGGTGTCAAAGAGTCTGAATTTTTTTTTTTATCAAGCATTCACAAGAAAGTACTACTAAAAAATTAGACCTAAATAGCAAGTATCACACCACTCAAAAGGTTCTTTTCTTTTCTCTCAAAAAAATAAAAAATAAAAAATTATTCCTAAAAAAATAAAAGACACTCGGTTCAAAGGGACTATCCTCAGGAAAAGAACCGAAAACAAAAGTCAAGGAACCCATCCTAAAAAAATAAAAGACTCAATAAAACAATAAAAACTAGGAATTTATTCCTCCACCCCACACTTAAAAAGATGCTATGTCCCCAAAGCATAAAATAAAATTTAAAAACAAGGGTTAGAAAAACTTTCTGAGGCCTTTAAGCCTAGCTAGTAGCATGTTCTCTTTATTTTCATCAAGGGTCGTCACCCTACACTTAAGCTCAAATGTGCTCCTTAGCTCCAAATTCTGGATACTCAGACTTCTCCAAAAAACCTGTAAAAACAACACAAAAATAAAACAATAATAATAAAAATAAAAATAAAAATAAGAAGTTACACTATAAATTGAGTTGCCTCCCAATAAGCACCTAATTTAACGTCGCGTCGCGACACGACACAAATAAATTCACCACTTTTCTTTCCACGAACTTATGAATTTTACCCCTAACTTTGCATCAATTTTTCTGCTCCTCTCAAGGGGTGGTGGTATAAAGATAAAGGAACCAAGTAATATATGTCGCATTTTGCACTTCTTGGCCCTTAGGTGAGGAATGTCGTTTTGTCTACGTGGACTAAAAAACCTTAGAATGTAGGGGTCTTGTTCCTCATCAATACACTCATCCATTAGTTTAGATTTTATAGAAAAGTGTTTTGAATGAGATTCAAATTGCCTCAACTCCAAAGCAACATTATTTACAACATTCTCACTTTTGTACTCTTTCACATCTTTCACAACATTGATATTGAGGAATAAGGTGTAGTTTAATGGTTGAAATTCCTCTTTTTGCTCCACTTGTTGATCATCATCCATGACAATTGATAATTGGGCATCAGACGTCTCAATCTTTTTGTTCAAGTGAGTCTCCAAGTCATGAATATTTGAGCCAAATTGATCTATTTCTTGTGTGGGCTCAACTCTTCCTTCAATCAGTTGGCTTGTCATGTATGTCAGACCATCACGGATAGACTCATGAAACTTTAGAAGTTAAGTTTGTTCTTGTAGCCAAGATTGGCTCACTATCTCTGCTTCTTCATAGCTTTCTCCTTGTTGGGTTGCAATCTCTAGGACAATAATTTCTAATTGAATAGCGTCAAGCGCATCTCGCAATTTCGTGATTATTTTTTGATCTTCCACACATTCAAACATTTGTTCAGCGATTTTTGAATTAACTTTGTCCAGCATGTCCGTACATTCCATAAGTGATTCACATTGCCCGCCTCTTGTTTTGCATTCTCCACTTCATCGCCCCTACCAACATCACAAATAATAGAAGAATCATAATAGGGGTTTAGGGGAAGGGAATAATATTTAGGACAACCATTCCAATGAATATATTGACGACCACATATATCACATAAAGGACATTCATCAACCAACCATGATGTATTCCAGTCATCCATATCAATAAGAGTATCAAATTATTCAAAAAAAGAGAAAAAAAATATTTGTTAAGAAAAAAATAACTAAAAAAAAGAACTAAACTTAAATAAATAAAAATAAAAAATATAACTTAGACAAATAGTTAATTTCTAAGTCCCCGGTAGCAGCGCCAAAAACTTGTTGCTCCCAATTGCACACGCAAGTGTATGCAGTTGGGCAAGTAATATAGTGGCTCTTAAAAGAATTAGATTATCGAACCCAAAGGACTTGTCAATTAACTATTTATCTTAAATTATACCGATCTAATTATTTATTTAAGAGAGCCTAAAGAGAAGAATGCAAGAACAAAATAATAAAATTACTTACAATAGTTGGAAAATCCAAGGCTGCATCATGTATTGGATTTCATGTATCATATTTTTGGCTTAGAACTAATTTCAGTTGTCAAGTTACTGGTTTATAGGGTTAATTCTATGATCCGGGTTATACGCCTCTCGTCGCCTACCCCTAGTTAGCTATCTAACTACATCGTTGAGCGGGGATAAATAGACTAACTGGTGAGCATTTATATTTCATCCTCTTTCTTAACCAAGCAAGGTGTTCGTCTGGCGTCACTCCTGAACACTAATCACCTCAATCTAATGGGTGGACCGAGCTCTCTATATTCTCTGGTCTATCTAACCTCTCCTCTCCCGATTTTAAGATTAGACAATATATTTATCTCATGGTGATCAAGTACAAAATACTAAAATAAGAATATAGAAGTAACTTATAATGACAACTAAGAATTAATTCAAAAACCTTAAATAATCAACATTGAATCCGTAGCTACAGCCCCAGAACAAGAGCTTCAGCTACTAATGTCTAAGAAAACAAGAAGAAGAAAAGAACCCTAAAAAATATTGACGACTTTTTCTTCAAAAGTGCCTCCTCCTTGCTCTATATATTGGTTGTCCAATAATTATTTCTATGGACTATTTATAGATGTAGAAAACCCTAAATAAAATACTGGGACCAAAACAAACGAGGAAACCAAAACCAAAACTGAGTTGGAATTGTTGTACGCGTTCTGTCCGCCGCCTTCAAGATTGTGTGCAGCTCCTCAATTGGCCACTGCCTTTAGAATCTGCCACGTGGCTGGCAGCAATATTCTCCTTTCAAGTTTCCAATTGAATGTGCACTTTGCAGCATATATTTTATATATTATTATACTCCATTTAATCCATTAAGCTGTCTGCTTGATTTCCTTCTATAATCTTTCATCTTTAATTCGTTTTAGCTCCAAACTTCTTCAACTTTACGTCAATTTACTCCTACAAATCAAATACACTATTTAGCACAATCCATAAAATTAATGTTAAAAAAGGACATATATAAATAAGAAATGTGAGAAAAATAATGATTAAAAATATATATTTTTGGCCTGACATCAGTTTTCTATAGGTTTAACTTGCGTAGGATTCCTTGTTTCTTTTGTTTCAGTCCAGATCCCACTGCTTTGTTAGCTACTAAGACAACATCCATGATTTGCCTTATTGGATGAAGGCTATTTGTTGTGAGTCAACTAGCTTAGCCATCACCCCTTTCAACCTCTCTGTTATAACTTGGGAGAATATGTTGTATATGCAGCCATCAAACTGATAGGCCTGAAGTCCCTTAGCTCATTGACACCTTTTTTCTTTGGATAAGAGCAATGAATGTGGCATTGAAACTTTCTTCCAAACATTTCATTATCATAAATTATTTGAAAGGCATTCATAATATCTTGCTTTACTGCGTCCCAATATTTGATAAAGAATTCCATGGCAACGCCATTTGGTCCTGGAACTTTGTCAACTGCACACAATTTTAAACTCCTCATCATCTCTCTTCTTCCTCAAATTATCCATGTAACCTCTGCTATTCCTCTGTTGTCAATACTGGACAGTTTTGGAAATGACAAGCAGGTCTCCAGTGTATTGTTTTTGTGTATAGTTTCTTGTAGTAATCAACTATCTTACCTTCAATTCTGTTTGCATCCTGAGTTGTCTCACCCTAAATATATAACTGATCAATGTTGTTATAGCTCTTATGAGCATTGCCCATCTTAAGGAAGAATTTTGTATTCTTATCACCTTCTTTCAACCATAGAGCTCTTGATCTTTGCCTCCTGGCAATTTCTTCCACCAGAAATCTTCACAGCAGGCCTTCATCTTGTCCACCAGATTTTGTCAAGATTTTAATGTTACTCATCTTGCTTGTCACCTTTGCTTCATGAGATTCTTGCTTTGCCATTTACTGTCTTGTATGACTTTCATGTATGGGTAGTTGGCTTCAGTTATTCTTGGAGGGCCTTCTGGTCCCTGTCTTTTAGGGCATTTAATGAGGTTCACAATTTCGTGTTCTATATCCCACCAGCCTGCATTCAAAGCTAGTTCTGGTATAATAAGGACCGATCTTTCTCCCTTATTTAAGAACAAAATGCTCATATACCTCCTTTACTCATTTTGTTTCCAGTACAAAAATGCTCTGCATCTCTTTCTGAAGTTTTCCATCTCTTGACCACTTTCATGTGATCTCTAGAAAGCATTTTTAAGTGTAAAGCATATCTATTCCATGATCTTGTTGCTAATCGATGATCTTTTCATCAGTTTATGACTCCTCTCAACCCACTCATACCACACTGAGTTGTTAGGGGTCCATCTCGTTATATCAAAAGATTTAAAACCAGCATTGAAATATATCCTATTTTCCTCATGTTTTGCAAGCAATCGTATGATTGGAGAGGGAAGAAAGAAAGATAAAGATTATCACAGAAAGTGATGACTAAGGGGATGAAGAAGAAGAAGAAGAAGAAAAAGAGAGTTTTCTGGCTGGAGCTGCTGGAAGAAGAAATAAGAAGGTTGTTTCTCTCTTCTAGAAAGTAGAAGAGAGAAGATTCTTTGGGGATGTGCTTGGAGTATTTATTTACTAGATATTTGCTTAATACTTTATGAAGAAAGAAGCATTCTTGATAAGAAATTAGAGAGGGAGAAAACCTTAGTTGGTCCATTTAAGTAAGGAGATCTCTCTTCTTGAATGCCTATTGTTAGAAAATTCATTATTTTTACAGGAGTGTTGTGTCCAATTAGCACTACACCTTTGATTGCATGTTGGCGTAGTTCTGATGTTAGATTGTGTTGCTTTTGTGTTATAGTTACCTGATTTGTAGCATTCCTTTGCTAATCTTCTTAATATCTGCAGAAAGGATATCCCTCTGATGCTGCTGCATATAGTGATCCAAGCATCATCGCTGACAGGCTTCCCATTGTAATGCAGAAGACTCAAAAACTCAATATTGGTGTCCTGTAAGCAGTAGTATGATCCTAGATTGTTGTCTAAGATCTTTTTCAGTTGCCCGCTTTTATGGAACTTAATTTACATTCTGTTATTTATCCTCAAGTAAGTTATGAATATCACAACCTGGATTGCTTTTGCTTTTTCCTTCATTTGAATGTTGATCTTTCTGCATTTAAGTGTGTCATCTGGATTTCTGGAGCAATCCGTACTGCATGCAAAGAGTGCAAGAATATGGTTTGAGCATCAGATAAATGGGAGTGTAATGGTAGAGAAGCGAGAATAATCCCACTTTCCTAACAATAATCAAAAGACATTTTGACCCCAAAATCTCTTATCTACTTAGAACCTTCTCACTTGAACCTCTAATAGAAGCTTCAACTGTAAAAACTCTCCATGTGAAACTGGAATGACTATCATTGAAGTCCTAAACAGCGGACAGAAATGATATTGTGCACCTCATGTGGGCTTTTACGTCGGTATTCAATATTCTGTGGGACGAAATTACAGGTGATAGTGGAGAGTCGATTGGTATTCATGTTTCGTCTGATAGAGGGGACTCCTGTGCTGAGAAATGGTCAAAGATGAAACCCAGCATATGTTTTGTCATAATTCTTCCCTTAGCATTACATCTGGCAACCAAATGAATATAGTTGGTGAAGTTGCTGATAAAGAAGCTAGCTGTACACCTACAAAATAGCTCCCATCAGCAAATTACCCAATATTTTCCAGAATTACTTTATTAGAACTTTTTCAAGTGACAGATTTCAACTTTTGGACATGGGTTCCGTTATAAGAATACAAAATCCATTAGGGGTTGACCGGTTGATGGGTTATACTATAAGATTCTTTAATTGTACCATTATTGACCCAATAATTTGAATTCTAGTTAGAATAGATAATAGTTATCTTTCAATATCTGAGAGGTTGTAAGACGGGAGTAGGGGTAACTTCTTTTAGATCTAGATGGAAGATTCAATACCAGAAGGATCACTGATAACACCAAAAATTCACAGAAGTTGTAGGGGTGGGTGAGGTTGCACAGCCAAGGCTAGCCCCTCTTCTGTCTGTGTTGCTTCCAAATCCATTATAGGGTACTGTTGGAATAGGAATAGAAATATTATTTGTATATAGTATCCTACTTGGAGAAGGATTGTCATGTAGTGTCTATTAATAGGGTTTAGTGTTATAATGTAAATACACATTTGGATAATAATATTTTTCTCCTATATTTCTCACATGGCATTAGAGATATCATGGAATATTATCACTGTGCCTTTTTTTCCATTGACTGAATATTATTCTGGCATTGTCAGACAACCATAATCTGGTTTATACAGGTGTTGTGCAAAATCCGATAACAATATCAGGTCCCACATCTCTCCGCAACCAAACCCCAACAAGCGTCGTCATGAACTAACGTCCCACATGCTGATCAAATGGTTGTCACATCCGACGAGATCTGCCGAGGTGCAGACGCGTGAGGCTTGTTCCGACCAGTTTTTTGAGAAATTATTTTTCTTATAGGCTCGCCCAATCCTTGTGAGCCTTTCCATCAATTTTTTTTGGATTTAGATCACCGGAACCCTAATTCGGTGATCTCTGCCAATTTTCCTGCGGATTTGTCAATTTTTGATAGGTTTCACACAATTTTAGACCATAAGGCGAGCGATGCAATCGACACACTAGGCTAGATGGTATTAGAGTGAATTAACTCACAATGACTAGACCTGGCATTTCTTTTCCTGTGAGTGTTGTATGTCAGTTTATAGATTCTTCCCGTGATAGTCATTGGCATGCATTTCACATCTATGATATATAAAGTCCGCTCTAGGTAAAAGACTCTTTTTTCGAGGATCGAGGTCATGAGCAAATCGTTGGATATACAAATGCTGATTGGGCAGGGATCACCTTACAAACGCTGATAGGGTGGGGACCACCTTCTAATAGGCATTCTACATTCGAATATTGTGTATTAGTAGGAGATCATTTGGTGTCCTAGAAGAGTAAGAAACTGAGTGTGTTTGCTCTATCTAGTGCAAAAGCAGAATATCTAGCAACGATTGTAGCAACTTGTGAGCTAGTTTGGATTAAACAATTGCTTAGAGAACTAAAATTCGGAGAAATCAGTCAGATGGGACTTGTGTGTGATAACCAAGAGGCCCTTAATATCACATTATATCCAATATTTCATGCAAGGACTAAGCACATTGAGATTGACTGACAGAGAACTCTGTCAGTGAAAAGATTCTCTCCAAAGATATTGTAACAAAATTTGTGAAGTCGAGTGATCAACTTGTAGATATTTCACAAAGTCCCTCACTGCTCCTCGTATTAATTATTGTTGTAGCTAGCTCAATACATATGATTTGTATGCACCAACTTGAGAAGGAGAGTTAGAGTAGGAATATGAATATGATTTGTATATAGTATCCCACTTGGAGAAGGATTGTCATGTAGTGTCTAATTGTCTATAAATAGGGCTCAAAGTAAGAATGTAATTATACAATTCAACAATAATACTTTTCTCCTATATTTCTCACAGGTACCAATGCTTTGTTTTGAGAACTTAGATGTTTAGTACTTCCTCAAAAAATCTAAACAGAAAGTTCGTAATATTCAATAAGGGAAAAAGTGTTTGACAGGAATAGCTTTGAGGTTCTCAGAACTTGAAAAAGGAGAAGCTACAAGTTTCATTTGTTGGTAGCTGTGATATAGTACGTTATCAAACTTGGATTATGTCACTCAGGATGTAAGTGCATTACATAGAACTAATATTTGGTGCTTTAGTAAGATGTGAAATTATAGCACTGTATCTTATATATTACATAATATGAAATTCAGATTGATGATGACTATCAGGTATCAAAGATATCTCTTCAGAATGTGTGTCAGTAAAGATATATAGAAGAGTATTTATGGGTACTCACATGATGTTTTTTAGAGAGCACTTGTGATGTCATGCTGAATATTTTAGGTCTTATTTTGGTTGATTTGGCATTAAACAAAAGATGAATCATCCGGACATGATTTTCATTTGTGGCTGTTAGTTTTCAAAAGGTTCTATGAGAGGTGCAAGTAGTGGCTTTCTGTTTGTAATCTGCTGATGTCATGTAGCAGTTGAATTTAAAAGTGTTAGAGAAAGCTTGCTAATATTTGCTGATTAGTAAGGGCTTAGATTTCTCATTTCTGTTCACCTGGGACGTGAAAGTGAAGAATCGGTCAAACTGACGTGTTGAAAGTACTAGCTTGAAGACCAAATCATTCTATTTCAATTTAATATGTGACATCTTAGTCATGAACATTGTTGACCACCATCCGGAGAATAGGAAATGATGGAAGCAAACAAAAAAAGTTGAGAGAGTCATTTCCTTCTCCTCCTACATCTTTTATTGAGAAGGAAATGGAATTTTTATGAAGGTTCCCCCCATAGTTTCCATCTTCCACTAATGCTGCAAAACCAGTGTGTGTTGCTCAATGCACTCTCTCACTCCCTTGCAAATATATTATGTCTTCAAACTTCATTAGTAAAGAACGTTTGAATGTTGTTGCTTTTCTTATAACTTCTAGATAAAATTTGTCCAACTTCTTGTAGCATAAACATGGTACTTTCTAGATTACAGATCATAAATAGAAAAGAAGATTATAAACACAAGATAGAGAACCTTCTGCTATATATTTGATGGAGATTATGGTGTTATGCTGTTCCAGGTGCTGTAGGAACAAAAGCACTAAAGTACATTTTACACTTCTGGTTTCATATCTGGCATGAGAAAAGCTTGAAATTCTTGTTATTGATTCTTACACTAGGGTCTGGAAAAAAATCCTGATATTAGAGAGCCGTACTGCTATAGGATTCTTTTGCTTTTAAATGTTGCCCAAAGTTCATCAAAATAGTTCATGTACTGATGGACTGAAGCTGTAACAGATGGGCAAATAACGAGTTTTATGTGGGCGGTTAACAACAACAATTACAACTATGCCTCAGTTCTTAAATATTTGGGGTTGGGTTGACTATATGGATGAGGAGAACAATTACAGCTTCAGATTCAGGTCAAGCTTAGTGGGATTTGAGGTATGGTCTTTTGTTTGCTGCTGATTTAGTTGAAAACTTCCTGGCCACTTCAGATTAAATGATCTGTCCATTTGATTGGTAAGTGATGTCATCTGATATCCTGCACTAGCCTCGCTGAACGTAGCCGCAGTTGCTCTTGTGTCTCTTCTGGATTTATGCACAAGTGAGTGGGGAATCATACCAAGTGATCTGAACATGGGTTTATTGATCGGCAAAGCCATCATTGTCATCATCCTCTGAGATTGATACTGTCTTACTGTACCTCTTTCCCTCTTGTGAGCATTCTGGTGGCCTCCTAGTGCCTGTGAACTGTAGAACTTCCTCTTGCAGAAGTTACATGAAAAATCCTTGCCTGAAGTTGGTATATGTGGCTCAGATTCTTTAGATATCAAAGACAGGTTTCTTCCTAAGCTCAAATTCAACCATTCTCCTTGATCAAGCACAGAAGTGCCTTGATTGCCATCTTCAGCAGTTCTCATTCCCGATCGTATTGTAATTGAGTAGAAGTTGCTGTTTTCTTCTCCCACAATTTTCACTGAAGAGCCAGCTTGAAATTTTGTGGATGTACAAAGGTGCTTTATGGAGATACTAGCCAAGAGGACTTTTAAAGGGCTCCAGACAGATAGGCAAGGAATAAAAAGAGATCACACAGAGACAGATAGGCAAGGAATAAAAAGAGATCACACAGGAGGTGAAGGTCAGATCAGATAACTATGATTGATCATATCTATTTTCACTGTCCCCTCCAGCTGATGCTTGGTGTTCTAGGGGACAATGCTTAGATCATGTTACACTGCAGTCTTTGTCAAATCTAGATTCCCCACTGATATCTCTCGTCTGTTGAAATAGTTCTACCTTTAATTAAGTAACCTATTAAAGTAATTCTACCTAATTATGCAGAAGGTAGAATAAGATTACCCCTCCTTGATGTAGTATTAATGAATTATTTTGATATATCAAACTTTAATTATCTTCCACTAGAGTTTTACTAAAATAAACCAGGTGGATATTTTCTTTATAAATAAGAAATAAACAAGATGGACAATCCAGTTTTGATTCCATTTTTAGTCTCATCATATTTCTACAATTTATCGTCTTCCGTGGTTTTGCTGCATCTATTATTTGCTGTAGCTTATAGATATATTTGTTTATGATCGAATCTGGTAGCAGTTTATGACTTAGAAATCTCGCAAGCGGCTTTGTGGGTTGACACATGCCGAAAGGTAGGATTTTTTTAATGGACCCTGACTGCCTGAAGCTTTCAGTTTAGTTTTGTTATATTATCAAGAACTAGATGGTTTATAGGTTACACAAAATCCAAATGTTTCATTAAGTTGCTCAATGTGTTTTCATCATTTCCCATGCTTTTTTTTTTGTGCGGTGTTAAGATTGTACACTGCAGAAACTTTCATTATCAAGTAGGTGACAAGTATTATAAAGATGGAAACCCTACTGCAAAAATTTATTTCCTGTATGAGAGAACTAGTGTATGAGAAGTTTTTGAACAGAATGTAGATGTTGGAGTGAGTGGTGGCAGTGTGTTATACTACATTCAATTAGAATGTGATTGATGTAATGTTGTGAAGTGGTAGGCCCAAAAGTTTGGCAATAATGGTAATAAAAAATAGGAAAAGGATGAGAGAGAATGTTGTGGACAACTTTGTTTAGTATTTTGTTCTGATGGTGGAGTATCTTTGTGGCTGTCTTCATGTTGGGGTTTCTTTCCTGACATGTTGTGGCAAATAGTATATGAACAGTAGAAATCCTTCTTCACCATGCAAACAAACTTTTTCTGTCCAGTCAGCCAAAGTATTCGTGGCAGAGTTCCTCAGTATTTGTGTTGTGTAGGCGGGTAAAGCTAGAGCGGGTGAAACATGATTAGTTGAATCCCTTTGTTGGGAAATGATGCCATCCATATATATAAGTTAAATATTACTGTTCATACATATTCAAATCTTCAACAACCTTAATGAAATCTTTGGCTTCACAATTGAAGGTAGTTGGTAGTTGGTGGAATAGTCTAGCACTCAATCTACATGCTGAGGCAGAACTAAAAGTTGTAGCTTTTGCTGCATACTGGAATGGATAACAAAATATATTCAAATTTAAAAATAATATGGACAAGTTTTTAGAGTAACACAAGTAAAAGTATCTTCAAAACAATAAAACATTAAGAGGTTGTTTGGTAGTGTATTAGGAAAAATAATACATGCATTAGCCTTGTGTATTACTTGTACCTTGTTTGGTACTCTTTTCCAACCCATGTATAATTAATGTTTGCATTAGTTACACACTCAATTGTGTATTAAGCTGTGTATTACTAATATCATGGATATCTTGGTATTAGCAATGCAATGGTTTTTATGCATGCATTAGCATGATTAAAAGACTTACTTGCCCCTTAAAACCTTTTTTTACATTTTTCCACCATAATAGTGAAGCGTATCGTTGTAAATAAATTTTTTTATGCAATGCATGCTATTTTTAATGCATCAAATCAAACAATGCATAAAAATAATTTATGTATCATTACTGCAAGCATTGCTAATACACTCTATTTAGCATTATTTTTATACACTCTACCAAATGACCCCTAAGTGGTCTATCCATTCATACATAACAACCATTCTACGTTAACCAAATCCTCTTCAGCTGGTGCTGTGAAATAGCCCTTGGGCTTTGGTGAATCATTTTCACCAACATATCTTCCCGTCGCCCTCTGACTGCAATATTTTCATAACAGAGCTCCATATCTTGTATGAAGGTAATCAGATCGGAAGCCATCAGATGGAATTGAGATTTCGTCGCTATGGAACTCGGCAAAAGCAGCTGCAAATATCCGCAGTCCCTGAAAAATGCAACAAATACATTTATATACTTGAATTAATCATAAATTCAAAAAAAATAAATAAAATGATACGATACTTACAAGCTGTCGCTTCCTTGTTGAGCAATGCCTTGAACAAATTGAACATCAAAAGGGTGTTGTGGTTCCAAAAAGGCTGCCAGTTTCCTTATCCTTGTAAGCATCCAGTGATGACCAATGAGTTTGCTCTGATTCATTAAAAAAACCACTATCATGAAGGTAAGCATGCAACCTTAGTGCCAACTTTTTTATCTCATCCGGTAGATATATTTGTCTTGAGCCCAACGATGAATCGTATATACGTATTGGCCTTCGTTTTAAACAAGAATAGCCAACACCCAATGAAACTCTGCATCGCAGTTCACTGGAATGTATACATCATCTACTAGATGCCAGGGTAAATCAATCTGGATGGAAAATCCTTTGCCAATGACCTCTCAAATTGAGATGCAAACAGACCCATGCGTCATGTCTTCCTGCGTACTAAGAATATCATCAGCAGAACTGCAATAGTACCTTGTGTGTGCATTGTTGATGTATGTTTTGAACATGCAATTAGGTATGGCGTATCTGTATTGATTTGGGCTTCGAAGTTTTGACTTCTTCCAGAGGTAGTGGAAAACTACATCGATGTGTTGCACAATAAATAAGAAAAAATGCAATACAATAATTAATCAATATGATACAAATCCACTAATACATGTAAATTAAATGTATTTACAAATCTGTGGTTACAGATGCATCATATAAATGTATCTGATACAACATAAGTGTATCAGATACATATCTGATACATGTATAAGGTAGTTTGCTACTATACCTTATCAGTTCAGCATTTATTCGGCAGAGACATAACGTATAACCAATTTTTGTCCTTAGGAAATGCAACAACAAAGTTCATCTTATCAAACCCAAAAGAAGAGGATTTTTCTCTGTATTTATCCTTCTTTGGTTTCCTGTATGATTATTACTAGTCAATACAAGTTAAAACCTATTTAGAAATATTAATATAGAACTTACTTGTTGGCATGTTTTTCGAGGACACCTTTAGCAATTCACTGACAGTACTAATCCATTAAATCGGACTGAGGTTGATAACAAATACCACATCCTTCAAATGGGAAATTCTGACGAATATCAAAATCTAATTTATCTTTGCCTTTCTCACTGGATCCGAAAATAGTCAAATATAGAGATTGAAAAATCTTTGACGGAATCCTGTTTTGTGTAGCGGGGGTCTTTGTATCATCATGTAATATGATCTCTTTGCCTGAAATTTCAGTGGGTAGCTGACTGTCCGATAGAAAATCATGGTTGTTAGTTAATTCATGAGGACTGACAACATTCAATGGGAGCACAAAGGCTTGATAGAAGTGCATCTATCGCTTCTTGAGTTTCGGAAAAGATTGAAATCAACGTGGTAAAATCCTATATGATGTGAAGCAAGTATAATATTATTTATAGCATTCAATAAATGGAGGACAATACACGGTAAACGATTGAAATCTACATTTGATTGTCGGACGTTATGTTGCACTGTATCAGCACCATCTTGATTCATCCAGTGTTGCTTCTTCAGTTGTTTTGGGGCCTTCATCTGCTACATCATTCTAATAAAGGATGTGGTTGGTTAGAATAAACATTAAATAGTTAAATGTATCAAAAACTGTACTTACAAGATCTTTGTTAGAAACACTTGCTTCAGCAGGAACATGAATATGATCTGTTGTGGATGGAAGTTCTGTTACATTCTCCATGACTGATTGATTCTTACATATATCATCACCCTGTACTTATAAAATATTAAAAGAAATTTCAAATAATCAAGATAGTTGTTAATGATATAATGTTAAAATTGTGGATCAATATAACTTAGGGTATTAATGAAATTAAAAAATGTATCAGCAAATGTAATTGATACAAGAGTACATATTATAGACATGTGTAAATTCAATGTATCAAGAGAAGGAGAAATGTATCAATAATAATTTAAACTGATACAAGACAGATTAAGTTAGACAATATGAATATTGTAACAAGGAATGCAGTAATGTATCAATCAAAAAAGTGTGTGTGTGATAGAAGTGTGTATTTGATACACTTTAAGAAATCATGTATCAATGCTAAATTAATTATAAACAATGAATGAAGAGAATGCATCAGATGCTTAACCTCTACAACCTTCTGTTGTTCTCAACTTGGTTGTTCAAAGAACTGATCAGTACTGGGGAAGGAACATTCTTTCTTCTCTTTGGTGGGGGTGTAGAAGATGGTTCTCCTTAACAACTGCTCCGGAGGTTTTGTAGAAAAATTCTCGAATTCGGAAAGCTTTTGTGGTTGCACTTGCTTGGGCTTGGCAGTTGATGTGGAAGGTTCAGAAGCTGAAACACCAAGAGTAGTAGTTGCCAGTTCTTCCATGTTGGAAGTATATTAGTGCATGCATTCTGAATTACAATTGTAAATCAACAGACAAAAACAAAATTATGTATCATCAAGTGAAAAAAACCTGGTACATTAATATGAACAGAATAATTTGCAACATATAAATTGTAGAAACTAACTCACTCCTAAAAGGCTAAAACAAACTCGGGACCTCTAAAAAATCAACCAATATCTCATCGATGCCTGTAATCATCCCCCGAATTCAATGGAACTCTCAGAATTTCAATCTGAGCATTCGAACCCCGAATGTTGATCAAAGTCAACCCAAAGGCTAAATTTCCACAATTTTACAATTTAGGACCTCAAATCCTCAAAAGGACTTGAAAACTGAAACTGACAACTCTCACTGCTCAGATTCCACATTCCGGGATGATGGAATCGACAAAATTCCATTTTGACACTCGAAATTCCAAAAGAACCCAAAACCACTTCCTTAACAACTTAGCCTTTAAAACTCACAAATTTACCAAATTCTCAACTTTTAACTCAAAGTTCAAAATAAACTTTTCAAACTCAAACATAAAAGAGTTGAGATTGATATCAATAGGGGCAAAACAGTAAATTCATGAAATTTTTCAAAATGACTGTCCAGGTCATTACAAGTAGTGGGTGCTAATGATGATATCTGTGAATAAATGAGTGGTAATTGGTCTTCATTATAGTTTTTTTTGGGAATTGTTTTTCAGTAATTATAAAATTGTTAAATATTAGAAGAACTTGGATCTATTCAACTCTACACTAAGTTGGTTTAATCTTAAGAAAAAGAAAGAATATATTTTTTTAATAGTTTGAGATTTCAATCATTTAAATTCAAATATCAATAAAGTGCAAACAAATAAGGCTCAAAGGCAATAATTATTTGAATATTGTCAAGCTTAAGAATTTTCAATGAAGAACTATAGAACTTTTTCTGATTAGTACTTTAGAGACTATTTCAGTTCTACGTTCCCTACCAAAAATGATGTATGACATTCGTGTCTCTAGGACAATAGTAAGACCCTCCATAACATCAAATAACCAAGTGAAATGATGTTTGACATCCCAAAGTGCCAAACATTATAAGACTTGTACAAGTCATCTCCGATCGTTTATACGATCGTAGTATTCAGTCTAATTTTCGTGAACCTCAATTAATTCTAAAATGCATTTGCCACTTTTCACCAATAACAAGTACCAGATAACTCTATTCACCAAAATTAGAATAGATAAAAAAAATCAGTTAATAATTTTATCTCCACTAAAATTCGAACCCGAGAGCTAATGACTCCAAACCACTACTTTATTAATTGTTTTGGATGTGTGTGTGGGGGAAGTTCATCTAATCTTTCTTGTGAGCTTAGGGTCATTGGCCTAAGTTTGATTTATCCTTGGGTAAAAAGTGGACCATATTTAGGTTGGTTCCTATTTCAAAATATCCAAGCTTGTAATGTGGTCCAAAGTCTAAATTAAAGTAGCACTTAGGTTTATTCCTTGACTTGAGTGGTTAGTTACAAAAAGAATTTGCCGACTTCATTTGAAATATCATCCAGATGAGGATAACAGTATATTAGAGCCCGTTTAAATTAAGTTTTTGTAGTAAAAAATAAAAGAACAAATTTAAATAATTTTTTATGTTAAATAAATGGTAAGAGAGATCTATTTTTGATTTTTAATTTATTTAAGTTATTTTTAATCTTGTCAAACATTTTCTAACTTCTTTTAAGTCATTTTTGACTTATTTTAATTTATTTCTATATTTGCCAACAGTTCCAAAAATAAAAAACTAACTTAAAAGTGGATTTGACTAACTTTTAATCCAATTCAAACACTCTTTGAGATTGATATTTTCTCTTCTGCTAAACACTTTGGCCTGTGAATATGCGGGAAAAACAAAAATCTCCAAAGTAGAAACTTTTCATTTCTTACTTTTTCATCCTCAATGAAACTTTTCTTTTGCTTTATTTTGTATATCAATGACGTTAGTTAGTTCTGTGAGACTTCGTTTTATTTCATAATTTCGATAAATTCATATTTTGTAGACCCAAGTGTGTAAGAATAGAATTTATTCTCTTCATTCACTTTTACTTATTTATTTTGAACTTACATGTTTTTTTTCATTATATTTATAGTAGTTAGTGTTTAGTTTACGTCTTGATAAGAGTAAAACTTGAAAAAAAAAAAAAAAAAAAAAAATTCTCTTGATATGCTAAAAGTATAAAATTAAAAAAAAATAAAAATTATTGTAGTGAACTAATAAAAATGAATATATGACACAACTAGTGTTTATTGTGAACCACGTAATAAAGTATTTTCAACTTACTGGCTTCGACTAAGATTTTGTGCTATAGCTTTAAAGGAAAACACTCAATATTCGAGTTTGACAAAAGGGATACAGGAAATATATGTGCTGGTTTTGTGGGCGTAAATTAATTGAAAAATATAAGTGGCATATATTAACAACCCCTTTAAGATTTGCCAATATAGTTCATTTAGACACTCAAAGATTGTTCTATGAAGCATCTAAATATATAATGAAATATTTTTATTTAATAATTTTAGTTTAATTTTTGAAAAACCTTCTACACATATTGTCAGACACTCATTATACGAATAGGTTAATAATTTAAAATATATCACCTCCTTTAATGATACACATTTACGCTCTACAAATCGTACAACCTCATATCTATTTGAATTGAGTGAATAAAACGTCTAAAGAAAATTCATCATTTGTCAGGTTGCTCAATCACTTAATTGAAATAGTCTTTAATATATAACAAAAGGTGTTTATTTTAACTCTTTATTCTAAGCCTAACGAATTTATTTTTAAAAAGTATTTAATTTAACTGTGGATCCCACTTGGCTAACAAAATCTGCCATTATCGTTTTCTTTGTTAGCTCTAAAAGAAAAACTTCATGAAATCTAGCATCATTGTCTTTACTTTCTCTAACAAAATTTACTATTTTCTCTTACTTAAATAAAAATGGATATTAGGTCGATGGAATGGAGTAGTATTTTAAGAAATAGAAAATAAGAAATTATGTTAGAGAAAATGATTTTAGAATTTACAAAGCTTTTATGAAACATTAAGGACCAAATGTTATGGTTTGACTTTTCGTAAATTAACGTATAACAAAAGGTATCTGAATGTCACTGTTATGAAACTAAAAAGTTTAAAGGTATGTCAGTGTATTTCGCCAAAAAATATTATTCTCATCCCAGTGTGTTCGCCAATGGTCGGTACATCATTTCAAATCAATTCCCCCATCCACTTTTAGTTGTCGTGATTTTCTTTTTTTAGAGTCAAACGATAAAAATCTTGACTAGCATTTTACGATATATTTTTCATCATATTGACATGCAAAAAAATTGCACCTTATAGTACTTTTCGTATAGTTTTTGAATATCTAAATTTTTTGTTCAAAGTATCGAATTAATGTAATCTAATTTAACTTTGAAATTAGTCAAATTAAATTTTGAAAAGCGCAACATAACAACTAAAAATGGACGAAGAGAGTAATATATAATGATTTAAGGTAAACATTTGATTAATGACTCGATAGATAAAATGTTGAATCAAAGATGTGGTGGTGTTGGTATATTTTATAGTGGTTTGTTTTTCCCTTGTTGGATTAAGAGGAAAGAGGAGATAATGAAAGCAAAATATAGGTTCGATGTACTTGTACAACTTTTTGGACATTTAATTTCCATTGAATCCGAGGATAAGTGCAAGGTCAACAATGCAAAATTCTGTAAAATGTCGATTGCCTGCACGAAACCAGCATATTTTTTAGAAAGGTACAATAGTTGAAAGGGCATCATATGGACTATTTTTAGGGGAAATGCAAAAGGTTCTTTGCATTAGCATCAAGCCATCAACAATTACATACAAACAACAAGTAGTGAACCTGATCCGACTGCGAGGAATCAAGAGATCTTTATCTGTGTTGACTTGGATCCAGAATTCTCACTCATTAACTATGTCTATTTCTCTACCTTCTACTAATGGCAAACACAATAGGTTTAAAACTTGACATACATAATAAGAAGCACAGCTCAACAATACAATAGGTTACTAAAGCAATAGTTATAATTGTAACTTTGTATGTTTTGAAATTTATCAATCTATTAATAAAAGTCAAAAGCTTGTTGAATCTTTGCATTTCTTATTTTCTTTTCCATAAAATTTCTATATCATCAATTAAATAATTTTAATTACTTTACATAACCATGTATTGAAAATCAAATTTGTAGTCATTATAATAAGTAAATACTTGAAAAAATAATGTTAGCGAACATTACTTAAACAAGTATTGACACATAAAATTCAAAATACTTTTATTTAAATATCTTCTAAGTTGTAACTTATATAATTTAAGTGTGTGTGTATATATATATATAAACTATTATTACAGATAGTATATTGTGAGTATATTTGAACACTACATTCTTTCATTTCAAGCCTCCTCCTCCTCGTTGTAATGACACAGAAGATCATTTTTAGAAATTTTCATAAAATTACTGATTTACCTCTCTCTATAGCTTTTCCGAGTCATTTCTGATAAGTTTCTAGAATTGGTCTTGAAATATGATTGAAAAGTTTTGAATTTTGGAAGTTTTGAGTTTTGAAAGGTTTAAAATGGTTAAAAATGATTTTTGATAACAATGAAAGTTTCAAGTCTTGGAATGAAATTCTGTCAGTTCCATCCGCTCTGGAATGTGAAATTTGGTTTAGGAGTGTAATTTTTCTTTGATTCGGAGTTGTTTCGTGGATTTGAGCCCTTGAATTGGAAGTTTAGATGATTTTAGACTAAGAATTGACTTTGGTCAACATTCGGAGTTTAGACGCTTAGATTGGATTTCCAACGATTCCATTGGATTCAGAGGATGATTTTAAGTATGGGTGAAGTCTTAATTGATTTTTTGGAGGTCTTGAGGGTAGTTTGATCTTTTTGAGTGTTTGTTAGTTTATTGCGACTTTCATGGGTTCTGGGTCACAGAGACATCAAATTCATGTTTTGATGGTTCTATTGACTCCAGAACGTCAAGTTTAGTGAACCATCATATTTGGTTTGTATATAAAAGTTCCGAACGAATTTTGAGGGTCCATTCGGAGTTCTGTGTGTTTGCTGAATTTTGCTAAAATTTGGTACTAATGCCAACTGATGCGTTCACGAAGTTGGTGATGACGTTCGTAAAAGGTATGTTAGTGGAACCCTCGCATTTGCGGAAGGTCAAATTACTGACCTCCGCGTTTGTGGGAGCCTTGCCTCATTCAAGGAGGGTTGAGACTATTGCCCTCCGCGTTCACTAAGACTTAACGAACCTTTGTGTTCGGAGACAAAGGTTGCGTTCGCAAAGAGTGAAATCCCCTACAATATTATGTTTTTCAAAATTCGGGGTTCTTCCCCATATTTTCACCATTTTGAATTTTGGAAACCTTTGAGAGGTGATTTTGAAGAGAGATTTCGAGCTAAATTATTTGAGTAAGTGATTATAACCTTAAATATTCATTTCTCATAATATCTTTCACACCAAATTAGAGATTTTGAACATCAAAGTTCATAAGATTTTTCAAGAACTTCTAGTTTTACAACAATGATGATTGTGAGTTTGATTCAACTTTATTTTCAAAAGGGTATTCACTGACGACTTCTAAATTCTTTGGGTAACATATTTTTACACTATTTACTAGATTTACCTTTCATTTTTGGAATTGCGTTTTTGGGTTGATTTGGTTATGTTTTTCAAATTTATTGATATGGATGTTGTTAGTTTCAAATCTTAGTATATATGCTTATTTGATTAGATTGTGTTGAATCAAAGACCCAACAGAGAGGGAAAGCTCATGAATCAGGGTGACTATTTGATTTATTGATGCAAGATGACTTCTTGAATTTTCGTTAAATTTAATTTTATTGAACCTTGTATGTCATTGTATGATTGGGAGTAATGAGAGTTCGCGAAGGAATTCATAGAAGAACTATGCATTGCAAATTGATGATGTGATCTTGCTAAACAACTTAGATTAAGATGAGAATTTTGTTTATTTATGTTACTTGATTATATTATTGGCAGTTGGATGAATGAGATGATTCACTTGATTTGCTTTGATTGACTGTTTTTGGATATCGGTGTTCAATTATCATCTTCATATTTCATCATTGCACTATTATGTTTGCATTGATAATGTACCACTTTAGTGATATCATTGGTGAATGAGTGGAAATAGGAAACGGATCACACATCCATGGTGAATTCATTGAGTGGAAATAGAAAATGGATCACACGTCTGTGGCAGATTCATTGACTAGAAATAGGGAACGGGTCACACGTCCGTGATGGATTCATAAAAATGAAATAGGGATCGGGCCACATAATTGTGGCAGATGCATGGACTAGGGAGTCCTCCATGAGTTCTGAACTGAGAGACATTGGGTGTGTATCGTTAGGATAGAGATGCATCACTCAATATGACATTGAACTTCATTTGATTATGATCATTGATACATTGTCGAGAACCTTGATTGTGAAATACTTGGTGATTGTCTATTTGTGAGGTGCAATTTGAATTGTTCTTTATATGCTTTGTTGTGTGGAGTGAGAATTGCTTAGGTTGGGTTGATTAACTATTGCAGGTTGTAGTTGTGAAAGTTAAGATGAAGAGGTTGGAGTACTTGTGTTCAATAATGTTTTACTTAGAGTCAGTTGTGTACTTGTTGGGTACTCACCCATTGCTTCTATACTTGTGTTTGTTACGAGCCCAGATTACTATGATTCTGTTTCCTCCCTACTTTGTTCGAGGCTTACAGTGGAGAGTTAAGACGTAGCTTCTTGTTTCTCTACAGACCATCTTCCTACTTTTTATAGATATGTTATATTCTAGAAACAATGACAATGACATTTGTATTTTTCTTTAATTCTATTATAATACATTAGAGGTTTGTACATGTAACAATCAGGTTTTGAGAGTATGGTATCTATATTATTGTTATGGTGTTAGACTTTCATCCACGTTTAATTTTTGTATTTATCATTAAATTTTAGATTTTACGCTAACTTATTTTGAAGGGTAAGATGAGTGTTATCACGTCCATTTTTGGTCGTGAAAAATATGATATCATAACCCCAGGTTTATAGGTCTTATATGTATATAAGTCAAATCTAAGTAGATTTTAGAGGATCGGTAGGGAGATGTTTATACTTATCTTCGAAAGGCTACGGAGGCTGTTATGAAACTTTCTTAGTTCATTAATTCTTATTGTGCGTGATTACCTTCGTTAGTATTGATTTGTGACATATTCTTTTGACAGATGACGAGGACTAGATCTTTTTTGGGGGTAGCATAGGGAAGGCAGTCTTTAAGCCAGTTATTGAGACCCCATCTAGGGGTAGAGGTAGAGTCCAAGCTAGAGACCATGCCCGTGGAGTGGCATTAGCCAGACGTTGTGCCCGTGGAGTAGGACTAGCTAGAGGTTATGCTCACGGAGTGGCACTAGCAAGAGGTCGTGGTAGAGAGGTTTCTCTGGAGCCAGAAGTTGATGTTAGAGAGGACTAGATTCCTTCAGAGTACGTTGTTGCATCTTTGCTTCAAGATACCTTATTGAGGGCGTTGGGTGTGCTTAAAGCTTTACTCATAGTGATGGTGCGGTAGGCTTACCAAGGGGTTCAATGACTAGAGTGGGGGCTCAGACCCTAGAGTATAGATATGTTCTAGTGGTTCAGAATCTGATAGGGCAGCCATCAATGGGTCCCGTGGTTGAGGGTGGCCCTGCACCAGTAGTTGGGGTTTAGGGTGCCTTCTTTAGTGGTTTTGATAGAGGATGAGCAACGTAGGTATGAGAGATTATGAAAGATGGACCCACCCAGTTTCAAGGTTGAAATAACAAGGATGCTCACGAGTTCTTGACCACTTGCTGAGAGTTGCTAGAGACTGTGGGGTTAGCTGAGTCGAATGGAGTCATGTATGTTACTTGGACCAGTGAGAGAGTGGTGGAGAGTTTATTCGGGGTCCTTGTCGGTTGGGTCTTCACAAGTAACTTGGTAGGTATTTGCCAGTGTCTTTTATGACAGTTTTATCCTTTCGAGCATGAGAAAGGAGAGTCGGCTGAGATTTGAGATTTTAAGGCAGGATAGCCTCACAGAGTATTAGGCTTGGTTCTATCAGCTATTTAGGCATGCCATGTCCATTATCTCTATTATCCCTGATGAGGCGGAGAGGGTTCACAGATTTGTGAGGGGATTGATTTATTTAATTCATCTGGCCGTGTTTAGATCAGCTTCCAGTCTATTGTGAACTCTGCCAATAAGGCAGAGTTGATGGAGAGAGAGGAGTTTGGGGACTTAAAAGGACCCATGCATTCAATCAATTTTCTGATGCCTCATCTGGAGGCGGGGGATCTTATAGAGGGAATGGTTCCTTCCAATGTCTGGGACTAATTCATGCATCTATACCAGTATCCAAGGGTGGTCAAACAACCTTGTGGGTCTTACAATGCAGGTTAGGGTCCTACAGATCACAGCACCGATTTGCGTGGCAAGGTTGTTATGGTGGTTCATCCAATTCATCATAGCGGCCTTCATATCAGAAATGTTGTTATACTTGTGGAGATCCAAACCATATTTCTTAGCAATGCTCTATTCATGGTTGGAGAGGATCCCAACCAAGTTTTCTAGGCTAGATTAAATCATCAACACCTCATACTAGAGGTTGAGGTAGAGCTCTTACGAGTAGAGACAGTTGTAAGCCTGGTAGGGTTCAGGTAGTGGTGCTACAACACATCAGAATGAGGGTATTAGGTTTGGTTCTATCAGTAAATAGGCATGCCTTAACTATTATCCCTGATTAGGCGAAGAGAGTTTACAGATTTGTGAGGGGATTGATTTATTTCATCCACCAGGCTGTGTTTAGATCATCCCATGAGGGGGCTTCCTTCCAGTCCATTGTGAGCTTCGCCAAGAAGATAGAGTTGATGGAGAGAGAGGAGTTTGGGGACCTAAGAGGACCCGTGTATCCGTACAATTTTTTGATGCCTCATCTAGAGGCAGTGGATCTCATAGAGAGAGGTTCCTTCCAAAACCGAGGACCAGTTCATGCATCTATACCAATATCCAAAGGTTGTCAGACAACCTCGTGGGTCTTACAATGCAGGCTAGGGTCCTACAGTTCACAACAACGACCTGCGGGGCGAGGTAGTTATGGTGGTTCATCCAGTTCATCACAACAACCTTCAAAATGTTGTTATACTTGTGGAGATCCAGACCATGTTTCATAGCAATGCTCTATTCAGGGTTGGGGAGGATCCCAACCCATTTTTTCAGGCTAGATTAAATCACCGGAACCTCAGACTAGAGGTTGAGGTAAAACTCTGACTAGTAGAGGCGATTGTAAGCCTGGTAGAGGTTCAGGTAGTGGTGCTACAGAAATATGATTCGTTCGTATGTAAATATAGTGTTCAAAACAAGATTGGGATCAAATTTCACAGAAAATAGAGAGAAACAGTACGAATTAGATACTAGATTGATGATTTGATTTCTATTTCATAAAAGTTGAAAATAATTTTTATAACTAGAACTAAAGTTGCAATAACAATTTAAAAGTATAATACATAAATATGCCCTTTAGATTGACCTCATTTCACATTTATTCCCTCCAACTTTAGGTGTGCACAAGTAGACACTTAAACTTGTATAAAGTCGAATAAATAGATAAACACGTCCTACGTGACATCCTGCATGTCAATTTGTGTTTTATGAGTTCTATGTGGCATAATACTCGTAAAACACAAATTGACATGTAGGATGTCACGTAGGACATGTTTATCTATTTGTTCAACTTTATACAAGTTTACGCGCCTACTTGTGCACACACAAAATTGGAGGATATAAATGTAAAATAAGATCAAATTAAAGGAAACATTTATGTATATAACCTAGTTTAAACAATGTAAACTTATGAGATTAAAACACTATGTCCTACAATGGAATTCTCAGTTTATCGGTTTTCATGCCAATAAATAAACTGTAGATTTTAGATATGCACTCGATTCCTAAACCATCACTTAATCTTTCCCAAGAATCAAATGATCAATCTCATTATGATGTTTTCACAACTATACAAGTTATTTAAATAAGAATAATCGATGTCCCATATAAATTTAATTTATTTTTTAAGCATATCTATAAAATGAGTCATAAAGGATGTAACAAACATACCCTGTCTCCACATCGAATCAAGAACAGGATCAGAAGTTGAAACATATGCATATAAATAACTATATACATATTAGTCTGGTCTGATGGAAACCCAGATTTCTATAACCAGCCAGTTTTGGAACCTCATAGTTAGTAGATTTCTTATCCATCTCATTAAAGATGATAAAGTCATCTAAATTCTAAGGGTCCAACCTCATCTACATATCTTCCTAGATATTATCATCAAATAATATATGTAAAATAATTATATAATTTAATATGTATAAATATAAAATCAATTACTAATGTGTGGGACACACTTAATGAAAATCTAACATTATAATTTGCTTTTGGCCACGCTATTGTGAAGGTATATATGCATTAAACATTTTTCAACGAAGTGTTTTGTGTGGAAGAAAACAACACTATTGACTCCTTCAAACATTTGGTGCTCAATATTATACTTCATTAAAATAAGACAATTGTGGAACCCCAATTTGAATTAGGCTTGCATATCTTAGATCATTGTATTTGACACTACAAGATTGAAGTCTGATTGCTATTGTATGTCCTCCTAGATATATACTAATTTTTAAACTTTATTAACTAGTACTTTAGAATATTTTTATATTTTGTATTTGGATAGTTATATTTGTCATTAAATGCTAGATAAAACGTAGTCTTATGGAAGTGGGTGAAAATGAAGAGTTACATTGGAAAAATTCTAGATACTTTACAATTCCTCTTTTTTCTTTTCAAATATTATCTTTTTTATTTAAGAGAATTATTGAAAATATCTCTAATCTTGGCGTAAATTATTAGTTTCATTTTTGAATTATTGATAGCCTTAAAAACACTCTTCTACTTGACTAACTAAACTTAGATATAACTCCGATCCGCCACATGAAATAACAAATGGTCTCAAACTCTTGTAGGAGACTAGGAGCATAAGGCTCTTACTAAAAATTTGAGAAAAATATTGAAAACGTGTTTAAATTTGACGAGAATTTGGGGTTGTATTTCACTTAAGTTGCAAGATCGGGATGTATGTAAATTCAGTTAAACAAGTAAAACAATATTTTTTAAGTCTGTCAATAATTCAAGGATAAACTAATAATTCACGTCAAATTTAAAAATGTTTTCAATACTTACCTCTTCTTATTTAGATAGTTATACTCGTCGTTTAATAGGAGTAGCCTTATTTTGACTGAAGTTACTACGGCAAGAGGGAAATTGGTGAAAATGACTGTTACCGATCAAGGACGTTTAAATTACCAAGCAAGTGACCATTTGCCATAATTTAAGGATAAATTAGCTAACTAGTCAAAATCGCAAACATATCTTTTGTTGATCGTAACTTAATCTGCTTTGACTTTCCTTCTTAATCATCAATATAAATAGGAAAGCTTAAAGAAATTTCATTAGTTTAGAAGTTAATTGCTTAGATATGCTTTAGTTTGCAATATTATGAATCTTACTAGATTTTGGTTTATTCAGCTACGTCCAGATATATGTATCTTAAGATATATACATCAGGTCAAAATTAAGTATAATTTGTTGTAGATACATTGTATTCCGTGGATTCGCATGTATATGTGATACATAGACAAATCTCGCTCACCTCCTTCTCATCTCCCTGACCACTCTCCTATGTTCCTTGTATCCCAAATACATGCAAATAATATGATATTCATACAAACACATGTATCTAATCAGTATCGAGTGTGATTCGCATAAAAGACTATCTCCCTCCCTATCTCTCTCGCTTCTCTCCATATTTTGGTATGTCGGTAGGAAAAACATATGTATCTAGGTGTATCATCCTCAATATATGATATGAAACTCTTAATTAGTGGTAAACCACATAATTATTTGAAAATATAGGTAAAAATTAAAATTTATATATATAAAAACTATTTTTAATAATTCAAAATATATTTGACCCTTTTATATTTTACAAATTTATCCTTTTTAGATACAAGGTAGAATATTAGTAAGCTTTGACCATTATTTGGTGGAAAATACTACTATTAAGAATTGCATCAAATTCGTCGACACTACAAAAATGAATATTCAACTATATACATGGGCATTGGTTAAAGAATATGTTGATAAAGGGCAAAATTAGATCTAGTGAGATATGGAATTGAATGGGGCCTTGCACTCCACAACAAGAATAATGGGAAAAAACAATTGAGTGTCGTGATGGTAAAGTGAAGTTGGGTCTTTGAAAGTTGGTAGGGTTGGAGGAAGGGAAGCATGCCTCCACCAATAAATAGTATTATAGAAATATATGATGGTAGGTGATAAAAGTATTAAAAGATATTCCATTCTTATCTTTTTGAGGCGATCGTGGTATTAAGATCAGCATGTATATATTTTAATTATTTTACTGAATATATATTAACTATCGATATTATAAGTTTCAAAACACTCCGTCAAACAAGAGTCTAAAAAATGAGAGAAGTCACCCTTATTTTTTTTAGCTTTAACTTATATACACCAAGAGGGTAGCCTATTTTATACATTATATGAGGTTATATTTGTATTTTTAACAAGTAATATGTCTTATTTCTAAGATAACAAATTTTACATTTTATGGAAGGGTTATATATAAGATATTATTTGAGTGATTTGATAATGTGAAAGTGTTCTTTCCCCCTTTCGATTCCCCTTTGGTCCTAAACACTTTATTTTAAAAAAATTCTTTCAAAGTTTAGCTTTTATATATATGACCATGTAACGAATTTTTACACCATCAAATACTCATCTATTATTTATTGTAGTAGATAATTTATTGTATGTTAAAGATCACAAATCTCACATTTTAAGAAAGCTTATACTATATAACCTTATTATAAGGTGACCTGATAATGCGAAAAAAATATATTTTATAATGTCATGTATATAACTTAAATATGTTTTCTTTATATTGATGATGTCCATAAGTCAAACTCTACTGTTTTTTTATATATACAGAACATATCTCATTCTTGAAGCCAGAAAGTTATGTGAAACGTTTAATCAAAAAGCTAAATCTTGGATATTTGACAAAGGAAAATGTTGTTATAGAACATATCTAGCTAGTAATAAATAATATTCAATATGCCTCATTCCTTGACTAAAATTATTGTTAACATTCAAATGTACATTTAACATTTTCAAACATGAAAATTCAAATGTATGAATAAGATGACTTCTTGCTCCTCCTACACCTTTAATCAAAATAGTCAAAGAAATATACCTACTTAACTCCTGAATATCACCTTTATATATAGGGATCATCCTTTTACCCAAAAATTGTAAACCCAACACTTCATTTTTTTCTTAACAAAAAATAAAATGAAGTGCTTCAACTCTTGTTTGTTGGTTGTAAATGTCTTGTTAATAATCCTCTTTGTTTTCTTTTCCAATAACTTGATGCAAGTTGAGGGGTTCAGACCTCTTAAAGAACAATCTTTCTCATCAATGGTAGAGAATTTTGTTATACAAAGAGCATATTCTGGGCCAAGTCATCGTGGACGGGGTCACTAGGTAGCAAGTTCAAACGTATTGTTCAACGATACTACATAATCGTGCTCTTCAACTTGAGTTTATCTGACGTTTATGTTCTTCAACTTTGGAGTATACAAGTAGATATTTAAATGGTAGAAAATTCCGTTATACAAAGAGCATACTCGGGGACAAGTTATCGTGGACGAGGTCACTAGGTAGCAAGTTCAAAATTGTTAAGCTATTGTTTTTCTTTAATACTTCATTTTTGGTCTGTATGTTTTATGATTTTCTTCTCATAACTGTATACAAGTCATTGATACAATGTAAAGAATTGATGAGACATTAATATAACTAACTTTAATATGCTTGGAACGTTTATGCTAACTTATTATGAAAAACCTCCGAGAAAAAAAAACTACGACCTATAGAATGTAGGATTTTAGAAACAACTTTCACTAACTTCAAAGAATGGTTTCAAATATATTACAACTATATAATCTAAGCAACTAACTATATATAGTACCTCAATCTCAACAAATATATATATATATATATATATATATATATACATACTAGTTTTTCGACATGTGCGTTGTACGTGATTATCAATTCATAAAATTTAAGCGAAGATTTGAATAATAAGGTTTGATAATTAGCTAATTTTTATTATTTATTTAATAGCTAATTTTTATGAGATAAATCATGACAATTTTCTAACTCTTGAAAAGTTTAATAATTTTTGAAAAAGATATTCAGAAGCATATGTCTGTATCACAAGAGAAATTGGTAAAAAAAATAAAAAGCAATGAATTTGGACTACATCATGTTAACTTCATATATTGGAACATTACATACTAATGTATATACTAAGCAAAAAAATAATTATTATATCATTAGAATTATTTTCCTTAAGTACTCGAGGTTAAGGAATATACCTTCTTAGGATAGAACAATTTACTTCATCAGAATAGTGGTACATCATATTCTGTTGAACTTCAAACTCACTCAACGATAATAAATCACACAAAATTTTTTAAAATAAAAGAAGCAGAAGAAGAGTAGAAGATTAAACAAGGTTGTGGTTGAAAAATAAGAGAAAATCCCTCTATTTATAGTCAATAAAGGGTAGTATGAACAAGTGTATTTTGTGTGTTATCTTAAATGTCATGACCTTTCTGAGAAGTCATATCCCTTTGGAAAAGTTACAACTCATCGAAAACTCACAACCCTTTGAAAAAAGTCACAGCTTAACAAAAAAGTCACAACTCATCAAAAAAGTCACAACCTAAGTTAGGGATATTATAGTAAAGGTAATATATATATATATATATATATATATAAGAGAACCCTAGGCCCGCCTACGTGGTGCTACCACAAACTAGGATTCTCTTTTAATTTATTTATTTTCATAACTAGTCTTCCCCTCCTTTCAGAAACCTTCGCAACTGTCATCACCATATTACAAATTAAGCCTCCACCAAATCTTCCATATGTATAAATATTAGCCCCCTTTGAACTTTTTTAAGCAACTGATCGCCAATAGGAAGAAATACTAGGCTAATAGTAATTTTAACCAACTGGTACTAGAATGAAATATTGGCCAAACTATGTGAGTTAGTTGACGCAGATGTATATATAACAACTATACCTTGAGAATTTTCTTTTTAATTATAGAATTGCGAATGTTTCTCCTTTTATCCTATGTATACTTGCATTGTTGCAAGCATTACTCTACTGTTTCTCCATAATCTTACTTTATCTTTGGTGATTTGAGTTAATCATTTTTTTGTCTAGGGTGGTACGATATAGATTGAAGGTCAATGTCATTTATTAGAGCTTTGAATTAAATATATGAAGTACACATTGTTGGATTTAAAAGGTATGAATCAAATATAAAGCGTTGCGACTTTCATGAAAAGTTGTGACTTTTATGAAAAGTAGCGACTTTCACGAAAAGTTACGACTTTTATGAAAAGTTGTGACTTTAATGAAAAGTTGTGACTTTTATGAAGAGTTGCGACTTTTATGAAAAGTTGTGACTTTTATAAAAGGTTGTGACCTTTCCGAAGGGTTGTAATTTTTCCAAAGAGTTGTGACATTTCCGATAAGGCACAATAAACATTTGTTCACACTAACCTTTGTTGTCTATAAATAGAGGAATTTCGTCTCATTTTAAAACAACAAAAGTTCTGAACTTCTTCTTCTTCTTCTGAACAATTAAAGGTTCGTGTACTTTGCTCCTGTTAAGTGGCTCACTGACACCACTATTTTTGTATCAATACACTGGTGAATAAAATCGTTCTATCCTGAGAGGATCAATTCCTTTAAACCTTGGGTACTAGAGGTGAATAATTTCCTTAATTGGACTATGTATTCAGTGGGCTCGATTTTTTCCTCTATATTTTATTATATTGTTGCAGATCTTGGTATGTTTCTTACAGTCATTAATTTATGCTTATATTATTAATTGCTATTTTTAGTACATGCTTTAAAATTTATTGTTTAAACCTTTAAAATTCCGAGTTCGATTCTCGTTGAGTGCAATAGGTTTCAACCTTTTTTTTTTTGCTTTGAAAAGGCTGAGATGGACTCAGTTTTGGGCTTAGAATAGCCAATAAAAGGCCTCATTATTTTTGGATTCAATCTAAAACTATATTATTTTTGTTTTTTTCTAATTTTTCTTTTTATGTTATATCTTTTTCTTAATTTATCTTTGTTTAAATTTATCAGCCACATTTTTTATATTTTTGTCTTTTATTCTTCTTATTTATATTGCTCATTTTATTTCTACATAACTCTCTTCTCATGCACTAACTTAAAGAAACTCTTTGAGAAAATGATGAATTGTTACTAAATTTACAATTGAATTAGAAAACTATTATATAAAATAAAGTAAATTAAGATTAATCAAATGGAAAACTTTAAAAGTTGTGAATATTTTTTTTAATAAAATCTATTTAATTGAATTTTTTCTTAATTTCATTGTATCTATTTCTTACTATTTTCAAGTCGATTCTAAAGAGATTAAAACTAAGCTAAACTTATTTGATTGGTTCATAATTTTTTTTTTTAACAAATGATTAACCTAGTAAATTGAATTAAATGAACTAAAAAAATCGACGATGTCATTTATTTATCTTCGTAAAATGCACTATAATATTAGTAACTCGATCTTTACACATTTCTAAAGAATCTTGATGGTTTTTAAAGTAACATAAGATTATATGTGCACTAATTCAAAAATTAGGAAAAAAATCTAAAAAGTAGAATACTGCAAAATAAAAGGAAAGACACTAGAAATTTTAAAAGCTCGTAGGAAGAACCTAAACACAACATGACAATATAAGTTAAATTTAGCAGATTAAAATTAAAATTTTCCACCCATGTCACTCGGATTTTTCATCTTGTAACTTTTACGTGTTTACTTCTTTATACTTCGAACCCCCTCAACAAAAATTATGAATCCATCGTTGAAAATAGTGTATATTTAAGGGACAATTTTGAACTTGCTCCTAATTATAAAAAATCATTTTAGTCATCTCCCTTAAGTGGTGAAATATTGATACGTGAGTGAGTGAGCCGACTCGAGCATCACCATTATAAAATATTATGAGGTGGGACTTAATCAAAATTTGTAACAGAAGAACAATTGTGTCTTTTGATCTTTAATTCAATCATAAAATAAAGCAAAATTTTGTGTGTACAATGCCCATATCCACATATTGTTTTTCAAAATGGAGAATTTGTGATAGTAATAATGATGATACAGATATAGTCGACCCAGACTAGCTTGTGATTGTCTTGTAGTTATTGCTATCTAGAAAATGACAATTCAGGAAGAGATACATTTCTTGCTAAACTAAGAAACCATAGAAAGCTAATGATTCTAGTCAGAGGCGGAGCCATAATTTGTACCACATGAGTTTGGATAGATTATTTATACATACAAAATGGTTATTCAACACAAAATACATGGTGTGAGCGAAAGCTACTCGTGCCTATGGTGGCTCCGCTCCTACTTCTAGTCCAAGTGCAACTTTATTTCAGGGTCCCCTGTTTGGTCATGGACTTGAGCAATCGCAGCAACAGTCTGATACACTTGTTGCATCGTTGGCCTTTGATCTGGAATGAATTTCATGCAATCACTTGCAAGTTCAAGTAGCTGCAATACCATATTAGGCATGTATTTGTAAACCAGAAGTCGCTTATCCCTCTCAGAACAAAAACAGATTAGAGGCACCAAATTCGGATGCCTCAGACTACCTAGAGTTGTGATCTCAGAGACAAACTCTTCCTCCAAATTATCGGAACTTTGGAACCTCTTTATGGCAACAGTCCATCCATTTGGGACCAGTGCTTTGTACACTTTCCCAAGCATTCCATTCCCCATTTCATTGTCTAGGCTGAAATTCAAAGTCGCTTTTGATAGTTCCATAAAACTCATTATTGTAACAATCTTCTCCATAAAACTCATTCAAAGAACATATCTACCATTACCACATTTTATTTCTCCTCTACAACAACAGTTTGATTAAGTAGTACCTCTTTCGTCCAAATTTATCTGGCATACATAGTTTGATTGTGCACAAATTTTAAGAAAAAACAAAAGAAGTTTTTAAAACTTGTGATCTTAAACGTGCCATAACACTTATATGACATAGTTGTTTACGTCTTCTCGTTGAGGCCATTCATTTCCATCAATCACCATTATCTTTGTTCTCTTTTTGATCAATAGAAGCATCCAGGTAAACCAAAGAAAAAAAAGGGACTGCCAACGATTCTTTTATCGATTTCAAACAATCAATGTCACTGTTGCATCTTATAGAAAAGCTGGGAAGTACTAGGAAAAATGGTAGTACTAAGTATATTTAGAATGTTGCAGTTGGACATTGTTGAAATGATAATTTTTGTTATAGAATAAGAAACCATTGCCTTGATTAGAAGTAACATGAAATTTATTGAGTTATTTGTTTTGGCAATTGTGGATTTGTGGTGTCATATACTAATTGATCTTTTGCAAAAATGGAAACCAGTTGACTTGGGTCAATTACACGGTAGAATAATTCCAACACATTTTTCTCAACATCTTTGACTCCACAACTTGGGCCAGTCTGTAGGATATGTTGTAGGGAAAATTACGCCTATCAACAAACATATACTAGTTAATTAGTTAATATAGCTATAGTTTGTTTTAATTACAATTTTCGACCTATTTTTAGTTATAATTGGATGGCTCGACTTTTTAAGTTTTGTATAATTCACACATTTGTATGAAATTTGTATAACTTTTATATAATTCAGAATATATAATATAATTTATATAATTGTTTACACTTATAATATTTTTGTAATTATATAAATTCGTTATTTTGAGTTTATACAAAAATAACTGAATAATATAAATCTGTGAATTATATTAATCTGCGAATTATATAAACGAGACAACTTAAACTGTATCTACAACCCGTAAATATGCAAACTATAGTTATAAAACATAATTAAGTTTATTATAATGTCTATTTAAAAAAGTTTCCCATTATCTATATTATCTCTCTAGATGCGGTCCTTTTCTGAATCCATAAAACCAATTGCTTAAAGAAGCAAGTTTGCCACGACATCTTCTATTAGAGTCCTCACATTGACGGCGGCACACAATTTTCCATTTTCAAATTGATAATTCCCGCATTCTCGCTTGCACATTGGGTTTTTGGGGGACACTACTGGTCTGTGGCTATAAAAATACGGGAATTTTTATTTTGTACGTATATTGGAGTGGGAATCAAAATCAAGTATGCTCAACAGTATGTATGTATGTATGTGTATATATATATATATATATCAAAAGGTCGCTTAACTTTGAGATTTTGTCTAGCAAAGTCATTAAATTTTATTTTGTTTCAATAAAATCACTCAATTTAGATATTTATATCAATAATCACTCAATCCAATTTATTGTTAAAATAAATTAGATATGATAAAATCATTATTTTTATACTATATTCATGATTGAATAATAAATAAATAAATAAATGAGTCAAAATTACTACTTTTATTTTTATTTATAGATAGTAGTTGCCTCTATATTCTTTGCTGCTACTTTCTCCGTCAACGTCCACCTTGGTCTCTATTGGCATAACCGTCAATAAGTAACCCGTAAACCTCTCTTCACTCATTCAATTTAAACGGAAGATAATTTCTTTTTCTTTTTTAAAGGAAGATTGCCTTTTATTTATTTATTTGATGTTTACTAATATAAAGAGGTAAATACATAAAGAAATTAAGATAATTCAATGTTTATTATATGAATATAAAAATGATTTTAATTTTACATATTTCAATGAAACTTTTACAATATCGCGACGACACCCCTGGAAGTATAAACTAAACCTATGCTTTTGATGCAGTAGTAATTATGCATGTGCAAACCCTTTAAGGTATCCAGGGGCGGCTCAAAGTAATTAGAGGCCTAAAACGAAATTTCAATTAGAGGCCTAAAATCTAAAGAAACTTCATATATATTTATTTAAAACTCTCAGATGACCCCTCACTTTCAATCCAAAGGTTGCGAGTTCGAGGCACCATTGGAGCAAAAGGGGTGGAAGAGCTCCTAGGAAGGGTAAAAAAAAAAATTATTTTTCAAACTTTTAGATTTCAATTAGAGGCATAAAATCTAAACTTTATATGTATTTATTTAAAAATTATTTTTCTATCTCTTTAGATGTAAATTTTTGCTTAAAATTTCTTTATATATGATTTCTTCAAAAAAAGTTTTTTAATTATTATTAGTTTTAGGTAAGATTTCTTCAAATATTTTTTTTTAATTATTATTAGTTTTAGGTAAGATTTTATCAATTCAACATTAGAAAACACTCTTTTACTAGGGCCACTACTATATGAATTGTTAACATAATTCTTAGTAATAAGTTGACAAACTTAAAATAAAAAACAAGAGTTAAAATCAAAGAATTTGATTCAAGAAGTTGATAACTTGGTATATTCTACTTTAATATGTTTGTTGCATTGCTTGAAAATTTAAGAAGAAATAAAAAACAGTTGTAATTTACTTTGTTCAACACTTTTCAACTATTGACTCATATTTTTGACAGACTATTACTCTACCTTATCAAAGATTTGGATAAAAATAGTTCAAACAGATAAATAATATGAGTCTTAGCGAAAAATAATTGATTTTTACTATTTGAATGGGTTAAGGAGAACAAAATAATATAATTTTATGTAAAAAAAAAATCAACAAAAAAATTATTCTTGGTAAGAATTTGAGGCCCCCCAAAATTGGGGGCCTAAGGAATATGCCTCAAATTTTGTATGCAAGAGCCGTCCCTGACGGTATTCTATGTATAATTACTAGATTGATGTTTAAATTATATAACACAAAACTTACTTTCATAAAAAGAAAATAAATAATCCTAAATTGAATAAAGTAGGAAATCTCATTTCGTAGTCTAACATTTGAATTAATGAGTCTAATAAGCAAACAAGAAAAAAGAAGAGGAAACGGGAAAAAATTTTAACCAACTGGTACTAGAATGAAATATTGGCCAAACTATGTGAGTTAGTTGACGCAGATGTATATATAACAACTATACCTTGAGAATTTTCTTTTTAATTATAGAATTGCGAATGTTTCTCCTTTTATCCTATGTATACTTGCATTGTTGCAAGCATTACTCTACTGTTTCTCCATAATCTTACTTTATCTTTGGTGATTTGAGTTAATCATTTTTTTGTCTAGGGTGGTACGATATAGATTGAAGGTCAATGTCATTTATTAGAGCTTTGAATTAAATATATGAAGTACACATTGTTGGATTTAAAAGGTATGAATCAAATATAAAGCGTTGCGACTTTCATGAAAAGTTGTGACTTTTATGAAAAGTAGCGACTTTCACGAAAAGTTACGACTTTTATGAAAAGTTGTGACTTTAATGAAAAGTTGTGACTTTTATGAAGAGTTGCGACTTTTATGAAAAGTTGTGACTTTTATAAAAGGTTGTGACCTTTCCGAAGGGTTGTAATTTTTCCAAAGAGTTGTGACATTTCCGATAAGGCACAATAAACATTTGTTCACACTAACCTTTGTTGTCTATAAATAGAGGAATTTCGTCTCATTTTAAAACAACAAAAGTTCTGAACTTCTTCTTCTTCTTCTGAACAATTAAAGGTTCGTGTACTTTGCTCCTGTTAAGTGGCTCACTGACACCACTATTTTTGTATCAATACACTGGTGAATAAAATCGTTCTATCCTGAGAGGATCAATTCCTTTAAACCTTGGGTACTAGAGGTGAATAATTTCCTTAATTGGACTATGTATTCAGTGGGCTCGATTTTTTCCTCTATATTTTATTATATTGTTGCAGATCTTGGTATGTTTCTTACAGTCATTAATTTATGCTTATATTATTAATTGCTATTTTTAGTACATGCTTTAAAATTTATTGTTTAAACCTTTAAAATTCCGAGTTCGATTCTCGTTGAGTGCAATAGGTTTCAACCTTTTTTTTTTTGCTTTGAAAAGGCTGAGATGGACTCAGTTTTGGGCTTAGAATAGCCAATAAAAGGCCTCATTATTTTTGGATTCAATCTAAAACTATATTATTTTTGTTTTTTTCTAATTTTTCTTTTTATGTTATATCTTTTTCTTAATTTATCTTTGTTTAAATTTATCAGCCACATTTTTTATATTTTTGTCTTTTATTCTTCTTATTTATATTGCTCATTTTATTTCTACATAACTCTCTTCTCATGCACTAACTTAAAGAAACTCTTTGAGAAAATGATGAATTGTTACTAAATTTACAATTGAATTAGAAAACTATTATATAAAATAAAGTAAATTAAGATTAATCAAATGGAAAACTTTAAAAGTTGTGAATATTTTTTTTAATAAAATCTATTTAATTGAATTTTTTCTTAATTTCATTGTATCTATTTCTTACTATTTTCAAGTCGATTCTAAAGAGATTAAAACTAAGCTAAACTTATTTGATTGGTTCATAATTTTTTTTTTTAACAAATGATTAACCTAGTAAATTGAATTAAATGAACTAAAAAAATCGACGATGTCATTTATTTATCTTCGTAAAATGCACTATAATATTAGTAACTCGATCTTTACACATTTCTAAAGAATCTTGATGGTTTTTAAAGTAACATAAGATTATATGTGCACTAATTCAAAAATTAGGAAAAAAATCTAAAAAGTAGAATACTGCAAAATAAAAGGAAAGACACTAGAAATTTTAAAAGCTCGTAGGAAGAACCTAAACACAACATGACAATATAAGTTAAATTTAGCAGATTAAAATTAAAATTTTCCACCCATGTCACTCGGATTTTTCATCTTGTAACTTTTACGTGTTTACTTCTTTATACTTCGAACCCCCTCAACAAAAATTATGAATCCATCGTTGAAAATAGTGTATATTTAAGGGACAATTTTGAACTTGCTCCTAATTATAAAAAATCATTTTAGTCATCTCCCTTAAGTGGTGAAATATTGATACGTGAGTGAGTGAGCCGACTCGAGCATCACCATTATAAAATATTATGAGGTGGGACTTAATCAAAATTTGTAACAGAAGAACAATTGTGTCTTTTGATCTTTAATTCAATCATAAAATAAAGCAAAATTTTGTGTGTACAATGCCCATATCCACATATTGTTTTTCAAAACGGAGAATTTGTGATAGTAATAATGATGATACAGATATAGTCGACCCAGACTAGCTTGTGATTGTCTTGTAGTTATTGCTATCTAGAAAATGACAATTCAGGAAGAGATACATTTCTTGCTAAACTAAGAAACCATAGAAAGCTAATGATTCTAGTCAGAGGCGGAGCCATAATTTGTACCACATGAGTTTGGATAGATTATTTATACATACAAAATGGTTATTCAACACAAAATACATGGTGTGAGCGAAAGCTACTCGTGCCTATGGTGGCTCCGCTCCTACTTCTAGTCCAAGTGCAACTTTATTTCAGGGTCCCCTGTTTGGTCATGGACTTGAGCAATCGCAGCAACAGTCTGATACACTTGTTGCATCGTTGGCCTTTGATCTGGAATGAATTTCATGCAATCACTTGCAAGTTCAAGTAGCTGCAATACCATATTAGGCATGTATTTGTAAACCAGAAGTCGCTTATCCCTCTCAGAACAAAAACAGATTAGAGGCACCAAATTCGGATGCCTCAGACTACCTAGAGTTGTGATCTCAGAGACAAACTCTTCCTCCAAATTATCGGAACTTTGGAACCTCTTTATGGCAACAGTCCATCCATTTGGGACCAGTGCTTTGTACACTTTCCCAAGCATTCCATTCCCCATTTCATTGTCTAGGCTGAAATTCAAAGTCGCTTTTGATAGTTCCATAAAACTCATTATTGTAACAATCTTCTCCATAAAACTCATTCAAAGAACATATCTACCATTACCACATTTTATTTCTCCTCTACAACAACAGTTTGATTAAGTAGTACCTCTTTCGTCCAAATTTATCTGGCATACATAGTTTGATTGTGCACAAATTTTAAGAAAAAACAAAAGAAGTTTTTAAAACTTGTGATCTTAAACGTGCCATAACACTTATATGACATAGTTGTTTACGTCTTCTCGTTGAGGCCATTCATTTCCATCAATCACCATTATCTTTGTTCTCTTTTTGATCAATAGAAGCATCCAGGTAAACCAAAGAAAAAAAAGGGACTGCCAACGATTCTTTTATCGATTTCAAACAATCAATGTCACTGTTGCATCTTATAGAAAAGCTGGGAAGTACTAGGAAAAATGGTAGTACTAAGTATATTTAGAATGTTGCAGTTGGACATTGTTGAAATGATAATTTTTGTTATAGAATAAGAAACCATTGCCTTGATTAGAAGTAACATGAAATTTATTGAGTTATTTGTTTTGGCAATTGTGGATTTGTGGTGTCATATACTAATTGATCTTTTGCAAAAATGGAAACCAGTTGACTTGGGTCAATTACACGGTAGAATAATTCCAACACATTTTTCTCAACATCTTTGACTCCACAACTTGGGCCAGTCTGTAGGATATGTTGTAGGGAAAATTACGCCTATCAACAAACATATACTAGTTAATTAGTTAATATAGCTATAGTTTGTTTTAATTACAATTTTCGACCTATTTTTAGTTATAATTGGATGGCTCGACTTTTTAAGTTTTGTATAATTCACACATTTGTATGAAATTTGTATAACTTTTATATAATTCAGAATATATAATATAATTTATATAATTGTTTACACTTATAATATTTTTGTAATTATATAAATTCGTTATTTTGAGTTTATACAAAAATAACTGAATAATATAAATCTGTGAATTATATTAATCTGCGAATTATATAAACGAGACAACTTAAACTGTATCTACAACCCGTAAATATGCAAACTATAGTTATAAAACATAATTAAGTTTATTATAATGTCTATTTAAAAAAGTTTCCCATTATCTATATTATCTCTCTAGATGCGGTCCTTTTCTGAATCCATAAAACCAATTGCTTAAAGAAGCAAGTTTGCCACGACATCTTCTATTAGAGTCCTCACATTGACGGCGGCACACAATTTTCCATTTTCAAATTGATAATTCCCGCATTCTCGCTTGCACATTGGGTTTTTGGGGGACACTACTGGTCTGTGGCTATAAAAATACGGGAATTTTTATTTTGTACGTATATTGGAGTGGGAATCAAAATCAAGTATGCTCAACAGTATGTATGTATGTATGTGTATATATATATATATATATCAAAAGGTCGCTTAACTTTGAGATTTTGTCTAGCAAAGTCATTAAATTTTATTTTGTTTCAATAAAATCACTCAATTTAGATATTTATATCAATAATCACTCAATCCAATTTATTGTTAAAATAAATTAGATATGATAAAATCATTATTTTTATACTATATTCATGATTGAATAATAAATAAATAAATAAATGAGTCAAAATTACTACTTTTATTTTTATTTATAGATAGTAGTTGCCTCTATATTCTTTGCTGCTACTTTCTCCGTCAACGTCCACCTTGGTCTCTATTGGCATAACCGTCAATAAGTAACCCGTAAACCTCTCTTCACTCATTCAATTTAAACGGAAGATAATTTCTTTTTCTTTTTTAAAGGAAGATTGCCTTTTATTTATTTATTTGATGTTTACTAATATAAAGAGGTAAATACATAAAGAAATTAAGATAATTCAATGTTTATTATATGAATATAAAAATGATTTTAATTTTACATATTTCAATGAAACTTTTACAATATCGCGACGACACCCCTGGAAGTATAAACTAAACCTATGCTTTTGATGCAGTAGTAATTATGCATGTGCAAACCCTTTAAGGTATCCAGGGGCGGCTCAAAGTAATTAGAGGCCTAAAACGAAATTTCAATTAGAGGCCTAAAATCTAAAGAAACTTCATATATATTTATTTAAAACTCTCAGATGACCCCTCACTTTCAATCCAAAGGTTGCGAGTTCGAGGCACCATTGGAGCAAAAGGGGTGGAAGAGCTCCTAGGAAGGGTAAAAAAAAAAATTATTTTTCAAACTTTTAGATTTCAATTAGAGGCATAAAATCTAAACTTTATATGTATTTATTTAAAAATTATTTTTCTATCTCTTTAGATGTAAATTTTTGCTTAAAATTTCTTTATATATGATTTCTTCAAAAAAAGTTTTTTAATTATTATTAGTTTTAGGTAAGATTTCTTCAAATATTTTTTTTTAATTATTATTAGTTTTAGGTAAGATTTTATCAATTCAACATTAGAAAACACTCTTTTACTAGGGCCACTACTATATGAATTGTTAACATAATTCTTAGTAATAAGTTGACAAACTTAAAATAAAAAACAAGAGTTAAAATCAAAGAATTTGATTCAAGAAGTTGATAACTTGGTATATTCTACTTTAATATGTTTGTTGCATTGCTTGAAAATTTAAGAAGAAATAAAAAACAGTTGTAATTTACTTTGTTCAACACTTTTCAACTATTGACTCATATTTTTGACAGACTATTACTCTACCTTATCAAAGATTTGGATAAAAATAGTTCAAACAGATAAATAATATGAGTCTTAGCGAAAAATAATTGATTTTTACTATTTGAATGGGTTAAGGAGAACAAAATAATATAATTTTATGTAAAAAAAAAATCAACAAAAAAATTATTCTTGGTAAGAATTTGAGGCCCCCCAAAATTGGGGGCCTAAGGAATATGCCTCAAATTTTGTATGCAAGAGCCGTCCCTGACGGTATTCTATGTATAATTACTAGATTGATGTTTAAATTATATAACACAAAACTTACTTTCATAAAAAGAAAATAAATAATCCTAAATTGAATAAAGTAGGAAATCTCATTTCGTAGTCTAACATTTGAATTAATGAGTCTAATAAGCAAACAAGAAAAAAGAAGAGGAAACGGGAAAAAATATTGCATTTGGGCTTTACAAAATCCAAAACAGGTAAGAGTTGAGTTGTTTTAAGAAATATTAAGAATTACCCCTTAATTATAATCAATACATATAAAGTTTTACCTTACTCAAGGAAGAATTGTTACCATTTTATTGGAAGTTCTTATCCTATATATTTCAATGGACATTTCTTTAGTTTCTCACCAAATCATTTCTCAATTGATCTCCAAAAAAGTCCTTTTCAAAAAATGCAACACCCACCAACAAGAAGAATGGCTAAACAAAGCATCCAACGCATAAAAGTGTTTTGTGCTTAAGATGCACCATATGTTGTGAGGTGTTCATTTCGAGTCAAGTGATCGTTGGGAACCAATGCAAGCATATAATGAGGGTACATGGATGAGAATTGCACCCCTTACAAGTTTTTTGTCCATCTGCTTACCTCTCAACCCTTTAGTGTCACTTAGGTAATACAAGTCTACCTCAACAGCGTTATCCAGCCAGAGACGTTTTTATCATCCCCATCTGAGTAATCCGTCAATACAAAGGCCTTGCTGACTTCCTGGCCATCCATGGTCAATTTTTGACCCATTGTAGAATGACTTGATACCTCTCTTACCTAATAGTCATCAGTGGTTTAGTTACAATAAACCACAACAAAGTTATCTGATGGTATATGCATCTCAACAACCTCCTTGTGGTTCTAAATCATATATTCACAATCAACCATAGGAAATGCACAACGATATTCTCTTGGTTGTATGTCATATAACCGTCAGTAGATGAGTGCATCATACGACCACATACAACAAAGAGAAGGTCGTTGCTTCTGTTTTTTTGGTTGATTGGGAATATACAAAATACAATCATAAAGAGTTTGTTTAGTTACATGTACTATCACATGAAATTTTTGTGGATATTATAAAAATATCGTGGACGACCACGAGGTTGTGAAGGCACCAATGCAGTGTACAAGGGAACATAAATTGATAGTGTACGACTAAGAAATTTGTGATGTCTTTGCATCGCCAGATTCCTCAATTGGGATGGTAAAAGTATCTGTCATCAGGTAAAATCGTTAGGGTACACTTGGACTTACCCAGAAGACAGTAGAGTACATGAAGGTAAAAATATGGATAGAAAAATATATGATAGGGCGTAATGCTCATCCAAGAGACCTAAATTATATGTGTGTGTTGGTGACCATTGATCCTTTGACTTGATGTTAGAACTAGTTCTGCATTGTAGCACCAAACACCTATTGACCTCTTTATAATGCCTTGGTGAGCCATTCTACTAGTTCGTGGTGGGTGCTTTTTTTCAAAGGTTTCTATTGGAGAAATGTGAAATGAATTGGTGAGGAACTAAAGAAAAGCCCATTGAAATATAAAGGACCTGAACTTCCAATAAAATGGTAACAAGGCTTACACCACTAAGGTAAGAAAATAAATGTATATATTATCATTTAAGGGATATATCTTTGGATATTTCTTAGAAAAATAACTCACCTTTGACCTATTTTGAATTTTGTAATGTCTATTGTACCTATGAGTATAGTTTGAGGTTCTGATTTCTAAGTGTGCATATCACTTATGAGTCTGGTATTGGTGTTGATATAGTATTAGGCTCAGATTCAACCTTAAAGAAATATAGAATTAGTGTTTTTTTTTCATAGATCTAAATTTAGATGTTGGTATTAATTAATTTCATTTGTGGGATTCAATTCATCGGATATGGATTTCAGGAGAGGAATTTCTAATCTTATCTAGATTGTTCGAGCGTAAATTTGATTTCATTGTCATGATACCTGACTATATAAATCATAAATTGATTCTCTCTACAGAAAAATACTTCAAAGCAATTCATTTTTGTACAAATACATTTACCTCTAGGATTCAACAAAGGGTATGCGCTAGTTCAACGGATCTGAAATTTCACTAAGCCTGGTCGTTGCTTGATTTAGTGTTTCATGGAGAGGTTGTTGTGTTGTAGCAGAGAGAAGTAGGGTTAGACCAAATCGAAGTACAAAAGGTTTATGCTTGATCTTACAAGAGTGGAATCTCATTCATGTGAAAGAACTATCAAAGTTGTGACTCGCAACCTTCAAAGAAGATGAAGAGACAAGGGCTGAGCTGCATCTACAAGAATTTGTTTGTCTGAGACTTGATTTCAGGTTGTTTCTATGTTTAGATTTGATTTTTCTTTAGTTCTTTTGTTGAACTAGGTTTAAGTTGGGCCTATTCATTGTAAATATTGTTGGTTCCTCTTATTTTAATAAATGGGCTCATGCCTACTTTTAGATTTTAAAGAAATGTAGTAGAAATTTTAAGTCATTTTTTTATTATTATTTTAATTATGATGAACACGATAATATCAATAATTTATTTTGTCATGTTAAATTTATTTTAATGATAAATTTAATGAAGTGATTTTTGTTGATAGAAGGATTTAAATTGAGTGGTTTTATTGATACAAAATAAAATTTAATGACTTTATTAGATAAATTCTTAAAGTTGAGGCATATATCGGAGTGGAAATCAAAATCAAGTGTGCTCAACAATAAATATACCTTATATTTAAGATATATGCATGTATATTTTTTTGAGGTTATCAAGTGGCACTCTTTCCCTTACTCTAAGGGTAGGTCCACCTCTACTTTTTGAGATTTTTCTGTTCATTTGAAGATTCAAAGGCAATTTTGAGAATTGTTCAAATTTTGTACATGTATTAATATATTCTATATAAATATTTGGCTATTAAACAAGTTATAATTGTCATATATTAACATAAAACCATTGAAGAAACTCATAAACTTCAAATTTTGAATCCATCTTTAGCTATAATATTTTCACAGGCTAATTTTGATTGTGAACCAAGTTATAATTATTGTATATTAACATAAAATCGTTGATGGAAGTTCATAAAGTTCAAATTTTAAATTTTCTTGTGGCTAATTTTTCCACCCACCCATAAATACTTCATTCTCAAAAGCAAAATCCTTAGAAAGAGAAGACTATCACAACAATAAGATTAGCTATTACTATATAATTAACTTTGTTTAGCATTAATTCAACAAAAAAGAATAATGAAACATGTTTAATTTTTTGAGCTCAATTGATTAATCACATGCATCTAAGTCAAAGGATAAAGTATTTTGTGAAGTATCAAAAGTTAATCCTATTGCTTGGAGTTGATGACGTCCTAATATTGTAAAATCTTTATCTCATCCTTTAAAAGCTAAGCAATATTGATCACCTATAAGTGTTACAACTTGATCATGCGCTAAAAAAACCATCAAATCGGAACTTTTACTATCAAAGTACAACTTCACAATAGGAAAGTACTCCTCACGTCCTTCTTGATCAGATCGATAACAAGTGTCAAAATCTCCTACTGGATCTTCAACAACCAAAATATCTCCTACTTCAGATCTAAATATGTAATGAAATACTATATAGAAATCATTTGGTAAATGTGTAATAGTGGTCCCCGTATCCACGGCTACTTCACCGAGCATTTTTTTAACCAAAAAACTTCCACCACGACGATTTCACCAATACTTCCTGGTCATTAATAAAATTTTTGTATAAGTTGACTAAATGCAATTGAGAGTACATATATCGCATCAATCCATTGTTTATCAATCCATTGTTTGCTTCTTGAAGCTTCCTGAAAGGACTTGGGTTCTTGGACAGTTGCTCAGATAAGCTTGATAAGTAGTGGAAAAATATGAGTAAGATATATATGGTTTCTATTGATATTATGAATGTGTATATTCAAAATTAGTTTAAAATATTATTAGTTGTTGTAGTTTGTTACTTGTCAATTAGTTAATTACAAATTATCAGCTGTCAAGTTGGTTATTTTTATTAGTAAGGCTTCTAGATATTTGATCCCTCTAATGTATAAATAATGTTGTATATTGCATTTTGTAAATCAATAAGTTGAAATCCCACAAAATCATCTCTTTACTTTCTCTCGATCTGAGCTCTAGGTTCTTATAAATGGAGATCTCACTCTCCTAAAGCCTTTTATCTGAATATGGTATCAGAGCTTAGACATTTATTTTAGCTCCATTTGATCCATCAATTTTTAGATCTCCATTTATAGATCGATCCATAAAAAAAAAAAAATTAGATCTCCATTTACAATTCTTCATCACCCTCATCATTGATTCAACATGGTAGAACTCACCAATGTAAGCACATCCTCTGCAATTGATTCGGATGGCCATCATCTTTCTGACAATCCTGGTGTGATATTTGTTCTCATTTTTTTTATGGCACTGGATTCCATTCATGGCGAAGAAATATACTCACATCCCTCTCAGTGAAGAAAAAATTGATTTTTATCAATGGTGAATGCAAACATCCAGCTAAAACCAATTTAACTTATCGTCAATGGGTTTAATGCGATGATATAATTGCGTCTTGGATCCTTAATTTTCTAGGTAGAGAAGTTGCAGATAGCATCGAGTATGTTGGTGATACTCTTGAACTATGGAATGAGCTTGAGGATTTTTATGATTAGACGAATGGAGAAAAACTATATCAAACTCAAAAGGAAATCAATGATCTCAGTCAAGGTATTCTCGACATCAACCACATATTATACTAGAATGAAGAAACTTTGGGAAGAACTGAACAATTTGCGTATAACTAGTCAGTTTAATTGTGTGTGTGCGTTTGTGGGGCCAAATAAAATGTACACTAGGCTGAATAGGATAGTCGTCTGATTTAGTTCCTCATAAGCCTAAATAAAGTTTACACTATAATCAAGGGCATCATCTTGATGATGAATCCACTGCCCTCTATGGCACAAACCTTTGCTTTGTAGGTTTAGGAGGAGTAGCAAAGGGAATTCAAACCCACTAATCAGATGTTTTTTAAGGACAATTGTCACGATTCGAGCCTATACCCTGGATGTGGCCAGCACTCAAGAACCATTGTTGGTCCCCAAGCGAACCCTCATCTTAGATGACTACAAGTGGAAGACTAACTCAAGTATACACAGCTTAAAAGATAATAAAATTCATTGAAACTCAAATAATTAACTTAGAATATAATCGTATATTTAACTAGCCAAAACTAGGCAATTCAAGTCTTTAAAACATTTAACAAGATAAATGAACAGACTTCTCAAACTCTACTGTCTATATATGAAATCTTTAAATGATAAAAATGGAAGTCGGGACAAAACCTACGACATCCTGACAAAACTAAAAAGTAAATAAAATCCTTCGAAAGCAATGAGGCTCACCATAGCTAACTAGAACTCCATGTGATATCAACGAAGCTCCTGTTGATGACCCTGAATACCTGTACATGTATCTGCATCATGAAACGATGCAGGCCAAATGGCTCAGTACATGAAATGTACGAGTATGTAAGGGGAAATCTAAAGCATAAACAAAAGCTTGAACTAGTAGAAAAGAAACATATTTACCTCTTCTCAAACTTACTCAACTCAAAGAATACTCAAGGATACTCAAAACTATTCAAACTTACTCAACTCAGAAGTACTCAAGGATAAGATACTCAACTCAGTAAGGTTCTCAACTTAGTGAAATGGGGCTCAACTCAACAATAAGGTACTCGACTCAATGAAGCACAACTCAACTCAAGATACTCAAGATTAAAGCAACAATAAAAAATGCAATATATGGAAAGCTTTTAAAACAGTAGACAACAACTCAATGTATTGAAGAATACAATATCAACTCAATTTGTATATAAGAAAATATAATATAACTCTATGGGAGATTCTCAAATCGACAACCATTACTATGAGTTATATGATGATATAGTGTTTCACCCACGCTACCAGAATTGTCCTATACTTTGCCGGGGTATAAAACCTCTCAACTAAGTGGATCCACTAGTTTATGCTAAAAAGCACTAAGGAATCATCTAAAAAGTATGACCCTTTTTATCCACGTTGGCTATATAGTTTATGGAGACTTGAGTTATCTGAACTCATCCCCATATTGGTGCTCAATACTACTCCTAAAATATACTCAACCCATATGTTTAAAAACATAACTCTTTTTGTGTGAGATTATTACTCAAAAATCATTCTCTTAAAAGAGATGTTACTCAAACTTCTCAAAACTCTTTTGGAAATCTCGGTTTTCCCCTCTTTTAAATGTGAAAACATTTACTCTTGAGAATACTTAGTTCCCATATATCATTTTAAAGGAAATGAACTCAACTCTACTTTTACTCAACTCAAGTGCTCAAGTCTTAAAACAAGTTTAGAAAAAAATTGTAAAAGACTTTTCAAAATAAGGTTCATGCTGAATTATGGACGTGAATGACTCAATTCAAGGTTTTCAATAATCATACATAGAACTCAATACTCGAGATTCAACAGCTCAGAACTCAAGAACATCAATGGTAATACTCGTTTCAAGAATACTTAACTCAAAGGGTTCATGCGGAATTATAGGCATGAACAATCTCAACTCATAGGACTTCATGATACTACTTCAACTCAAGAATGTTTGACTCATAGGGTTCATGCGGAATTATGGACATGAACAACTCAACTCAAGGACCTCATAGGTAACCATAATAGCCCCATGATTAGGAATATAATCTCAAATTAAAGGGTTAGGAACTACTTACTCAAGACTTAGAACTTGAAGATATTACTCCTCTCAAATATGCTCAATTTATGAAGTTCATGCGGAATTTATTGGCATGACGACTCAACTCGATGGTCTAAATAACAATATGGAACTCAGGGATAAAACTCTTCTCATTCTCATACTTACTTCCTCAAAACGTAGTTCAAATCGATAGTTGATCTCATAGGATTCATAATTGGACTCAAAGACTTACTTGAACTCTACTCTTAACTCTCTCTTGAACTTGAATTATGAATTGAAGAGTTTTGATTCATGATATGAAATGTCACGATCCGAGAGCACCCCCTAGTCATGATATGAAGGATTCACATTTTCATTCATTGCATAAGATACTTGAAAATAGAGAAGAACTAAAAATTTTCCTTTACAATCGAAGACATTTTATGAAAAATCATGCGGAAGACTATCTAAACTTTATACACTATGTCTCTAACCATCTAATACTTTGAATACAACATTGGGACTTAGCCTATACAAAAAGCTTTAACAAAACTAAAAGACATAAAAGGAACATAATGGATTTTTTCCTCGAAAGTATGAGAACTCACAAAGTCTTCATCTTCAAGCACCTTAGAAACCTATCCTTCAAGCATAGAACACCAACATCTCCAAAGCCTACACTTTGGTAAAAAAGGGAAAAGAATGGGATTAGTGTACTAAGTATGATGACAATACAAAAACATGCTTGAAAAGGGACATTTGAGTTGAAAGTCATGCTTTTATGACATTTTTGTAAAACTTCACGAACATTGATACAAGAGGCATAATATAATTCGCAACCAACATACAAAGTCACATAATTCACATTTAAACAAAGTCATATATAAACCCTTACCTTCACTTGGAGCCTCCACCTCAAGTAAGCCTCAAGCTATACCTTGTGCAATGTATGGATAGCGTCTCATACCACCATCCACACCAAGGCACCACCTTAAGATCACCAAAAGTGAACTTACCATTTATCATGCTTCACATTCCAAGTAATCATGCTCAACCAGTTCCAACATATAACACATAAACATATACCTCAAGTAAGTCATTTCATGATCTTAGGACCTCCATCTAAAGTTACCCTAAGACGCACCTAAGCAAGACATGAAGTGGCAGCTCATACTACCTCTTCATACCACATCTAGGTATTCCTCAAGGCTACAATAGACAAGAACCTTTATATTTCAACATAACATGCTACGTATCTCATTTCATACATATGAACTACTCATTCATCATTTCATTTAGACAATAAGTCAGCATTCATCAATAACATCATTCAAAGGACCTCCATTCATTAGACATTAGACCAACAATCTCAATAACTTCTTCCTAGGAGGACATTCTACTATAGTCATTAAGACTTAGAGAACTCACTACAGCCCTTATGAAGCCTACTCATGCCATGTATGGATAGCATCCCATACTACTACCCACACTTCATAGAACTTCTCAAGAAACTACAATGCACATCTCACATGATGGGAATAAGTGTTTAATCGACATAGACCATGCAAGCTAGACATGGAATCTGGTGCTTTCCTACACCATAAAGAAGTGGTCTCCTTGTCGAAGAAAGACCGGTAGTATTAACTTGGATGCACATTGGATCCACTGGCTAATATCCTATGTGGGCACATAGTTATGGGATAGAAAGATGTTCATTGGAACCCTAGCCTAACATTGGGAGAGTTTCCATCTTATCATAACCACCCTGTGCTTAGCCATATATTATTCCATTCATATTACATTAGTGTATTAGAGAGGAATGTCATAGGCCTATCGACCCATGATACATCATTACTAAGTAAGGAATGCTATAAGCCTATCGATCCATGGTACATTCGAGGATAGCTCTAGGGTCTACATGAAAGGAATGTTATAACCTATCGATTCATGGTCCCTCATTATATTCTTATACTCATGAAAGGAATTCCACTAGACTATCAATTCATGGTACATTAACTCATTAAGAAAGGAATGCTACTAGCATATCGATTCTATAGTCTTCATTACATTAGATCATTTATGAAAAGAATGCATAAAGCCTATAAATTCATAGCCATCAAGTCAAGACACATTCATCACTCATATATGAAAGGAATGTCATAGCCTATCGATTCATATTCATCAAGTCAAGAAACATTCATCAATTTAGAAAAGGATATATAAGCCTACCAATTCTAGATTCAATCATTCACATTCATCATTATCATTCATGAGTGCTAAATTGAGAAAGTAGCCTTTCAATATTAACACTAATACATTGAATGCATGTTCATCATTCTATTATTGAATCACATGTAAATCCTTCACATTATACATTCACATATACAACAACATGATAATACTTCAATTCATCAAACTATGCCTTCAAGGCCATGATCACAATGTACATAGTAAGTAAATACCTCCACCTTTTAAGTGGATCAATATACAAAGTAAGCAAACACCTCCACCTTTCAAGCGGATCTGGATCAATATACAAAGTAAGCAAACACCTCCACCTTTCAAGCGGATCAACAATTTAAGAACAGTTCTACACTAACATAAAAATTAAGTCAAACCTGCCCTTTCAAGGCTATGATCACAAATCCTCAATTCATCAACAATTCACCATAATTAGGCATAGATAATGATAAATATCAATAATCTAAATCAATCTACACATAAATCCATCATCATTCATTCATAAATAATAAACCACTTCATAAGTCCCAATTTAAGAATTTAGAGAAATCATGGGTTCATAGAGTTTTTCATCTTAAAACATCAATTAAACATCAATGTAATCATACTTTATCATTTGAAATCGTTTGATGCAAGAACCCATGAGTTTGAGTGAAATCTAGGTTTTTGGTGAAACTTGAAAACCTTGAAAACATCTGTGAAATTGAATCTAGGGTGAAAGATAACCTTAGATAAAGGATAACCATACCTTTACTAAGATTCCCCAAGAAATTTGATGAAGAAACACCTTGGAATCACCAAACCCTAGCTTCAATGGCTCCCTTCTTCTTCTTCTCTAATGGAGGAATTCTAGTGAGAGAAATATTTGAGAGGAGGTGGGTCTCTTTTTTAATTCTATTTGGAGTGACTTAAATGAAAGGATTTAGGTCTAAAAGGGGTCTTATAGTTGCTAGGAAAGGATTAAAATAATAAGGACTTAACTTTGGAAAAGGACTAAGGACCCACAAAGTTTAAACTTAAAAGTTTGCACCAAACCCGTCTAAGCTCGCCTTTTGCACCCCATGGCTCACTAAGGGCACTAGGCGACTCTCCTAATGGCCCTTGGCTCACCCATTTTTCCAGCTTGACAGTGCTTCACCATTTCGAGCATAACTTTTTACTCCAAGATTGGAATTTGGCAAACATGGTGGCGTTGGAAAGAGGACTTAGAGATCTTTAAAGTTCCAACTTAAAATCTCACCTCCTTCACGATTTACCTCGCCCATTTTCCCCTCTTGGCTTGCCAAGGGCACTGGGTGACTCGCCTTCGCTCACCCAATTTTCCAGTAAGCTCCCAAATTGGGCAGTCCACTAGGCATTCAATAGTGGTCAATGAATGGCACACCAAGCTAGTTGGCGAGCTAGGACTTAGCTCGCCCTTTGGTCCAGCATCTTGGCTAAATGGGGAAGCCACTTGGCGATCACAAGGACACAAGGGCGACTCGCCTAACCCTTTGGGCGATCAAACAACCCCATCGCCAAACAACCTTTCAAGGAACAAGGCTTCCTTCACCCTATCTTGCTAGTCTAGGCCCCTTGCTTGCACCCTAGGCTTCTACCTTGCTCCATCTAGGTTCTAAAACAGTATAGACAACAACCCAAAGTCACACTAACCCAAACGTTAAGGCTCTAGTTCAACCTATCATTTTCTGAGTCGTTACATTATCCCCCACTTAGGAACATTCGTCCTTGAATGACACTTCAAACACATTAAGGGAAAACGACTCGAGACTAGAAGCCCAAAAATCAAGACACATCAACCTATATGCATAATGATTGGAGGAAACATCAACTCTACATCAATAAGCTCAATGCATATACAAAAAAGTAGGAACTACATCTACAAACTCATTATGCTTCAAAGCAACAACATTTCTCATTTCGTTGGAGGAACTTCCTTCTCCAACTCATATCATGCTCATCATAACATCATTAAGCACATTATGCAATTTTCTCATAAAAGCACATTTAAGCATGTTCAACAATTTAACCTCACGGAGCATATAAATAACTCATACTAGATGCAAATCAACATGAGGAACATAAATTATGAAAAATCATTTTCTTCACTAAACAAGAATCAAACTAGAAAATGCATAATATAAGGAGAACATGGAAACACAATGTCACACATGACTCCAAAAACATGCAACAAGCGAAAAAGGAACTCTTTGTCTAAGGCTTGAATAGGCACATAAAGAAGAGGCAAGGATATCAGAACTCTCAACAACCTTACTACTCCTTATACTATCCCCCACTTAGGAGCAAACCCAACTAAGGTTAACATGAACACCACAAGGAACCTTAATCAAGGCATTCATAACTTCCAAGAAACCATCAACATACCGGTACTTTTAAACTAGAAAGGTCCTCATTAAGCAACTCTTGCTCATAAACAACCTTACCACATCGCTCAAGGTCTTATATGAGTCTACCACACCGGGTATAAATTCCTAAAACTCACTACACCTCTTAAGGTGAGAACATCAATCATCCCTAACTCATGAACATCAACGACACTCACATTATCCCCCACTTCAGAGTAAGCCTATACTAACTTTTCTAAGCTTCACTTCTTTCAATTCTTTCAACATACCTCAAAACTCATCATTACCTTCTACCAACTTCACAAATAACCATAAAGCAACCAATTCACACTAAAGTCAACATCACAATCTTTCATCTCACATCTATCAAGTCACATAGCCATAGTTGGCATCAGAACCAACCTTTTCTCTCCTTCAACCCATCTAGCATACTCATTTCAAGTGGTTACACTCTAAAGATCATCACATAAGGAATAAGGGAAAGACGTTATAGAATTAAACTCTATGGCACGACTTGAAGAATGAAGAAGTGAAACTTTATTAACACCCCATAGTCTCCTATTCATAATGTGGCACGCTTCATATTATGAAAAAGACTCTACTAGATGTGGTTTGAGACAACCTAAGACCATTCCAAAGTCTTGTGCTCTGATATCATGTTTGTCACGACCCAAGAACACCCCCTAGTGGTAACACGGCGTACTCACCAAAAGTGAACTTACCATTTATCATGCTTCACATTACAAGTAATCACGCTCAACCAGTACCAACATATAACAAATAAACATATTCGTCAAGTAAGTCATTTCATGATCTTAGGACCTCCATATAAAGTTTCCCTAAGACACACCTAAGTAAGACATGAAGTGGCAGCCCATACTACCTCTTCATACCACACCTAGGTATTCCTCAAGTCTAAAATAGACAAGAACCTTTATATTTCAACATAACATGCTAAGTATCTCATTATCCATATAAGCTACTCATTCATCATTTAATTTAGACCATAAGTCAACATTCATCAATAACATAATTCAAAGGACCTCTATTCATTAGACATTAGACCAACAATCTCAATAACTTCTTCCTAGGAGGACATTCAACAATAGTCATTAAGACTTAGAGAACTTACTATAGCCCTCTTGAAGCTTTACTCGTGCCATGTATGGATAACATTCCATACTACTACCCACACTTTGTAGAACTTCTTAAGAAACTACAATGCACATCTCACATGATGGAAATAAACATTTAACCGACATAGACCATGTAAGCTAGACATGGAATCCGGTGTCTTTCCAATACCGTAAAAAGCTGGTCTCCTTGTCGAAGGAAGATCGGTAGTACTAGCTTGGATGCACATTAGATCCACTGGCTAACATCCTATGCGGGCACATAGTTATGGGATAGAAAGATGTTCATTGGAACCCTAGCCTAACATTGGGAAATTTTCCATCTTACCATATCCACTCAGTGCTTTGCCTATATTCCCATAAATTATTTTATTCACATTATATTAGTGTATTAGGGAGGAATGCCATAGGCCTATCGCCATGATACATCATTACCAAGGAAGGAATGTTATAAGCCTATCGATTCATGGTACATTCGAGGATAGCTCTAGGGTCCACATGAAAGGAATGCTATAAGCCTATCAATTCATGATCCCTCATTACATTCTTATACTTGTGAAAGGAATGTAACTAGCCTATTAATTCATGGCACATTGACTCATTAAGAAAGGAATGCCACTAGCCTATCGATTTTAGAGTCTTCTTCACATTATATAATTTATGAAAAGAATGAATAAAGCCTATAAATTCATAGCCATCAAGGCAAGACACATTCATCACTCATATATGAAAGGAATGTTGTAGCCTATTGATTCATATTCATCAAGTCAAGACACATTCATCAATTTAGAAAATGATGCATAAGCCTACCAATTTTAGATTCAATCATTCACATTCATCATTATCATTCATGAGTGCCAAATTAAGAAAATTCCCTTTCAATATTAACACTACTACAATGAATACGTGTTCATCATTCTATCATTGAATCACATGTAAATCCTTCACATTATACATTCACATATACAATAACATGATAATACTTCAATTCATCATACTATGCCTTCAAGGCCATGATCACAATGTACATAGTAAGTAAATACCTCCACCTTTCATGTGGATCAATATACAAAGTAAGTAAACACCTCCACCTTTCAAGCGGATCAACAATTTAAGAACAATTCTACATTAGCATGAAAATTAGGTCAAACTTTCCCTTTCAAGGCTGTGATCATAAATCCTCAATTCATCAACAATTCACCATAATTAGACATACATAATGATACAAATCAATAATCTAAATCAATCTACACATAAATCCATCATCATTCATTCATAATCAATAAACCCACTTCATAAGTCCAAATTTAGGAATTTAGAGAAATCATGGGTTCATAGAGTTTTTCATCTTAAAACATCAATTAAACATCAATATAATCATACTTTATCATTTGAAATTGTTTGACGCAAGAACCTATGAGTTTGAGTGAAATCTAGGTTTTTGGTGAAACTTCAAAACCTTGAAAACATCTTTGAAATTGACTCTAGGGTGATAGATAACCTTAGATAAAGGATCACCATACCTTTACTAAGATTCCCCAAGAAATTTGATGAAGAAACGCTTTGGAATCACCAAACCCTAGCTTCAATGCCGCCCCCTTCTTCTTCTTCTTCTCTAATGGAGGAATTCTAGTGAGAGAAATATTTGAGAGGAGGTGGGTCTCTTTTTTATTCTATTTGGTGTGACTTAAATGAAAGGATTTAGGTCTACAAAGAGTCTTATAGTTTCTAGGAAAGTATTAAAATAATAAGGACTTAACTTTGGAAAAGGACTAAGGACCCACAAAGTTTAAATTTAAAAGTTTGCACCAAGCCCCTCTAAGCTCGCCCTTTGCACCCCTTGGCTCGCCAAGGGCACTAGGCAACTCGCCTAATGGCCCTTGGCTTGTCAAAGGCACTAGGCGACTCGTCTAATGGCCCTTGGCTCGCCCATTTTTCTAGCTTGACAATACTTCACTATTTCGGGCATAATATTTTACTCTGAGATCGAAATTGGGCAAACTCGGTGGCGTTGGAAAGTGGACTCAGAGACCTTTAAAGTTCCAACTTAAAATATCACCTCCTTCATGACTTACCTTGCCCATTTTCCCCTATTGGCTCGCCAAGTACACCATTGGCTCGCCTAATTTTCCAGTGAGCTCCCAAATTGGGCAGTCCACTAGGCGATCAAGAGGGGTCAATGGGCGGCACGCCAAGCTGGTTGGCAAGCTTGGACTTAGCTTGCCCTGTGGTCCAACATCTTGGCCATATGGGGCAGCTACTAGGCGATCACAAGGGCACAAGGGCAACTCGTCCAACCTTTTAGGCGATCAAACAGCCCCATTGCCAAACAACCTTCCAAGGAACAAGGCTTCCTTCACCCTATCTTGCTAGTTTAGGCCCCTTTCTTGTAACCTAGGCTTCTACCTTACTCCATCTAAGTTCTAAAACAGAATAGACAACAACCTTAAGTCACACTAACCCAAACGTTAAGGCACTAGTTCAACCTATCATTTTTCGAGTCGTTACGTGAAGGATCTCGTGATGATAATGTAGACTCATGAATACACTCTCTTCATTCTGATACTCACTTGCTCGAGTCTTGAAACAAGTTGTTAGAAGTTGTAGAAGACTCCTAAAAAAGACTCAGAGGGACTTTCTCAAAATACTAGAAAGAACTCTCAAGACTTAACTATTAACTCTACCTTGAATTTGAATTATGGATTCAAGGGTTATGCTTTTGAATGTAGGACCTCTCAATGATTTAGAAGGGTTAAGATAGTTGATCACTAGAACGGGCGAAGACCCAAATTAAAGAACACCAGCGCGGCGAAGAGATGGAATTAAATTTTTGGTTTCTAAAATATTTTTGAGGCAGAGGACTCTGTATCTTATCCGCGACGCAGAGAGGAGGTGACCGACTGGATGCTAAAAACCTTAAGCACCTCCGCGACACAAACCTTGGCGCAATTATTTGCCGATCTTTTCTTTATCTCCCAAACTTGACTTAACTCGCACTCAAAGTAATTTTATCGACCAAGTTCACAAACAATCACAAATCCAAAAAGATTTCAATGAAACCCATATAAACATCTATCAAGGAACTCAACTCGTTTGCAAAACTCACACCATAAGAACTCAAAGACCTTCAATAATGGCTAGAACTCAAGAACTTCTCAAGAACTCACTAATTCAATCTCCAAAAAATGAATTTAAGGATAGAATTAAACATGATTGGCGTGAGGGCGAACTAACCCAACACTATGAAACTTACATACCTGAAAGAATCATCTTCTTGAAGCAACTTGAAGGAAAATCTTGAAAAATGAACCCTAGCCTTAGCGTTTCTTGAATTTCTTGAGTGTAGAATTTTAGGATTGAATGAGAGGGTTTGATTTATGAAAAATGATTTTTGCACACGTTTAGGGTAATTTAGATGAGCTCTTAAGGGTTTTTAGGACCAAAATACCCTTTAAAGAATAAATAAAATGAGCTGGGAGTCGACATAATTTTTCAGCAGGCAGTGAGGTCCGTATTGGGTTCGTAAAGCAGAGCCATCGCGGAGCTGCTGCCAGGTTGAGCGTCATTAGTAAATCAGTCATAACTTTTTACTTAGAACTCAAAATTTAGCAAACTTAAAGGCGTTGGAGAGAGGACTCGAAGGAATTTAATTTGATAACTTATGGTTCTTCTAAGTCATCATGTACTAAAAGTTATAGTCATTTGAAGTTAACCCAAAACTTAAGAAAACTTAAGAATGAATTGAATGAACTCTCTTTAGTTCTTCTTGGAACTCAAGGTGCTATATCTAGTTACCTTAACACTTAAGAAATTTTTAATTCATTGGTAAAATGTCACTCACTATGAAGAACGGTTCGAGTCTTAGTTCAAAAATTTTATGGGTGTTACAATATCTCCCTCTTGGGATCATTCATCCTCGAATGATGACTGAACTAGATATGGAATGGAGTTACTCTTACTAAGGTCTTAGTATAATTGTATGCTCTTACTATATTCAAGCTTAACCCAATCCTTAGGTTTGGGTTCTGTACCTTTCTATAGGGAATCTCATCCTAAAACTATTACTCTTTATTACGACATTGGGCTCATATCAAGAACCACCTAATGTTAACAACACCACATTCAATCTTAGTACTCTAACAACTCCATGGACTCCTACTAACCAGCTCCTTAAGAAATTCTCAACACTTGACTTGATTTCTCATCTTATCATCTCCCCCTTAAGTTTAAAGCTAGCACTTGAAGCTATGGACCTATTTCACTTTGACAACTCAATTAAGCTATCTAGGCACACATGGAAAATTATAACTTAATTGGAACCTCATCTGGTAACATATCATCTCGGCACACCTCTTAATGTTTTTGTTACTCTTGTGACTTAGCCACACTTCACTGCCCATATCTAAACATTAGGGTCTCTCACTTGAACCACTCATATTTATTGCAACTAATCACCTCAATTCCTCACATACTCTGTGTCAAGTCTTCTAGATCAAATCTCAAGACTAAAATCATCACCCTCATGTTGCCATTCTTTTGATCATGACACTTATCTCAAATTCAAGCTTAATGTTTTTTACTAAACCCGAATATCAATATAATTGCTCGTCTACTATACTAACTTACAACTACTAGATACAAAGTTAATAATCATTCTCCCACTAGAAATTCATGACAAATAGTCAACCATTACCCCTTAGTCTTTATATGTACAATTTACTATCACATTTCCTTTCACAACTTGATTACTATTCACTCATTCACTATACATCACTGCCTAATTAGTTCTATAACACTTTGAATATTATAGGCTCTCCCTAAAAATCATAAGCCTAGCTTAGATATATCACCTCATGAGTACTCCCGCTCTTCGTTTCAACACTTACACTTGGTCATTTCCTACTCAATGACACTTCATCACCAACTCCTTTCTAGCTATAACACACTCTACCTCCTATGATGGAATCTTCACAACTCACCACTTCTTAGTCTACCTATATGGGAAAAATCCTTATTACTAACTTACTAGGTGCATGACTATAGTAACATAGCTTGTCAAAACACCATCTCCCTTACTTAGATTACTAAACCTCTACATACTTTCCTCTAACTCTGGGCTCTTTCACTACTACTGCTTATGATCTTGTAACTCATGTTACCTTTTCGGGTGAAGATATTACCCAAGCTCTAAACATACCATCCTCTTAAACGTCTGAGCTAAATAAGGTTTAGGGAAAAGTGTGCAACTCAATTTTAGCTCAAACGCACAATTTATATGACCATGAGTGCATTCCTCTGAAACTCAACACTTAACTCACTGATGGGATTCTCTCAAGCCCCTCTGGAGTCTCATGACTTCCTCAAGACTCTTGCTAAGAATAACTCATCCATAAGGATCTTCGGCTTAACTTTTCAACCACCATTAGTATGAGAGGTAGTCGAATGAATCTGAAACAGGAACGAGTATGAATAAATCTCTATGACATAGATCTATTGCACAATTAAGAGTATAAAAGAAGGAAAATTTTTCCTAAATGTCCGTAGTCCCTCATTTATAAAAATGGGGCCTTTACAACAATAAACAAGACTTTATTGACACGGCTTCGTAGACACCCTAAGACACTTGAACTCTGTGCTCTGATACCAGGTTTATCATGACTCGAGCCTATACCCTAGACGTGGACGGCACTCGAGAACCACTATTGGTCCCCAAGTGAACCCTCATCCTAGCAAACTACAAGTGAAAGACTAACTCAAGTATACAAAGCTTAAAATAGAATAAAATTCATTGCAACTCAAATAATTAACTCAAAATATAATCGTATATTCAACTAGCCAAAACTAGGCAACTCAAGTCTTTAAAACATTTAACAAGATAAATGAAACAGACTTCTCAAACTCTATTGTCTATTTATGAAGCCTCTAAATGACAAAAATAAAAGTCGGGACAAGACCCACGACATCCTAACAAAATTGAAAAGTAAATAACATCATCTAGAAGCAAGGAGGCTCACCGTAGCCAACTCGAACTCCATGTGATATCAACGAAGCTCATGTTGATGACCCTGAATTATTGTATCTGCATCATGAAACGATGCAAGCCAAATGGCTATGTACATGGAATGTACGAGCATGCAAGGGGAAATATAAAGCATAAACAAAGCTTGAACTAGTAGAAAAGAAACATACTTACCTCTTCTCAAACTTACTCAACTCAAAGAATACTCAAGGATACTCAAAACTACTCAAACTTACTCAACTCAAAAGCACTCAAGGATAAGTTACTCAACTCATTAATAAGGTTCTCAACTTAGTGAAATGGGGATCAACTCAACAATAAGGTACTCGACTCAATGAAGCATAGTTCAACTTAAGATACTCAAGATTAAAGCAACAATAAAATATACAATATATGAAAAGCTTTTAAAATAGTATATAGCAACTCAATGTATTGAAGAATACAATAACAAATCAATTTGTATATAATAAAATATAATATAACTCTGCGGGAGATTCTCTAATTGGCAACCATCACTAAGAGTTATGTGACGATACAGCGTCTCGCCCACGCTGTCAGAACTGTCCTATACTTTTTTGGGGTATAGAACCTCTCAAATAAGTGGATCTACTAGTTTATGCTAAAAAACACTTAGGAATTATCTAAAAAGTATGACCCTTTCTACCCACGTTGGCTACATGATTTATGGAGACTTGATTTATCTGAACTCGTCTCAATATCGGTGCTCAATACTACTCCCAAAATATACTCAACTTATATGTTTAAAAACATGAACCTTTCTGTTTTTGGAGATTATTACTCAAAAATCTCTCTTAAAAGAGATATTACTCAAACTGCTCAAAACTCTTTTTGGAAATCTCATTCCCCCCCCCCCCCCCACCCACCATCTTTTAAATGTGAAAACATATACTATTGTGAATACTTAGTTCACATATATCATTTTAAAGAAAATAAACTCTACTCTACTCTTTCTCAACTCAAGTGCTCAAGTCTTAAAACAAGTTTAGAAAAAAATTGTAAAAAACTTCTCAATATAAGGTTCAAGCCGAATTATGGACGTGAACGACTCAATACATTGAACTTAATACTTGAGACTTAACAACTCAAAACTGAAGAACTTCAATGGTAATACTCATTTAATGAATACTTGACTCAAAAGGTTCATGCAAAATTATGGGCATGGATAATCTCAACTCAAGGACTTCATGATACTACTTCATCTCAAGAATGTTTGACTCATAGGGTTCATGAGAAATTATGAACATGAACTTAACTCAAGGACCTCATGGGTAACCTATAATAGCCCTATGATTAGGAATATAATCTCAAAAGGTGTAACACCTCGCTTTTTGAAAGAACTAGAAAGAATTAGAATTGGAAAGAAACTGTTTTTGGAAATAATCAAATTTAGAAAGTTTGACGAAGTTAAGTATGAGTTTGGGGTCGACTTCAAACGACTATAACTCCTAGATCGGGATGAGTTAGATATGCTACCAGATACCGTAGGACATATATTTGAATTATCTCTCCAAGGCCACCAAGTTTGCTCAGTTTTGATATCGTATGAGGGAGATATATATGTCCATTCGAAGTTGGATTATCCAGATAAGGAAAGTCAAAACCGAATTTTAAAAGGGAATTATGGTATTTTCACTACCCAATTAATTAAATTCGATTTTGATAATTAAGTTGGGGATAAAACTGATTGGATTCAATTTACTCTTCATAAAAATAAGTTAGGGTTTTGAGAGAAGAGAAAAGAAGAGAAGAAAAAAGGAGAGGATCAAGGCGTTCGTCAAGTTTCTTGCACTTTGTTACGGATTTTCACCATGAGTTTAATCCCTAAGAGGTATGTAAGCTTCCATAGTGTTGGGTTTGTTCACCTACACGCCAATCATGTTATTTTCAATGAAATTTCATTGTTAAAGTTGAAAGATTAGAGTTCTTGAGAAGTGTTCTTAAAGTTCATCATAAATCTTGTTGTGTTGGGGTTTTGATGATTTCTTGAGATGGAAGTGAGTGTTTTGAGGGTTGTATTGAGTAGATTAGAGTGTACTTATGTTAAGTAATCGAATCCAAGTGATTGGGGAAGAAATTGTTCGATTCTAGGCGAGTTAGGGTTGGAAAACGAGCAAAGAAATTTGTCGCATTTTATGGGTTGTGGCCTGGCGCGTCACTCTAGCTAGTGCACCCCAAATTATGTTCTAAAGTTTAGTGGCTTGCACTCTGCACCACTCAGTGCGCAGGGTTGCCTATGTAACAACCTTTTTGACATAATATAAGCTAATAACTTACGAGATTTTTATGCATATATCGTCCTCACACTAGAAAAATGATGTATAAAAAAAATATTACCAACTTTCGAGAACCCAAACCTAGTGGTTTATGCTTCATACAATCATTCAAAACAAGTAGTAAATTTAATATATTACAAGACTTGGGCTTACACACCCCAAATGAACAAAACATGTAGCCATACTTATATTACAACCCATGGTGACATGATCCGATTAGCCCTCAAAATTTCATCCAAATATACAACACATAGATCATGTATAAGTACCAAAGTTTATACAAAATATAGATGCCTATACGCAAATGTGATCATCCTTAAGGCACTCAAAATTTCCATCTCCATTGGCCAGCTTCATGCCTCCTCTCGATCATTCCCTACAATAGAAACAACTATCGCTAAGCATATAGTTTAGTGGTGTAAAAACTATAGGTTCGGAGCCCTCAAATTCACCAAGCTACTTTTCTCAATTCATGAGTAGCATAATTGAAACATAATAATTTAATCAAGTAACAATATATAAAGAGTATCAAGTTCAATATTTAAAGATTCAAATGTCAAGAATGCTCATAGCACCATTTTCCAAGAGATTCAATAACAAGGCTCACCCAATATATACATCATGTTGCACAAGCAAGTATCAAGAAGGGCCAACACCCTATATCAAGAAGGGTCAAAGCCCAAAACTCAAGAGAACCAAGAACCATATTAAAAATGGCTTTCTAGTTCGTACTTAAAATGGACAACTTTCATTCGTAAGACGGACTAAAAATCCAGAATCAAAATGGAAAATGATCTGAATCAAGAGGCATGCCAATAGTGACAAAGTCACAGCCACAAGAAGGATAAGGTCCCAACAAGAGTGCCAAGTGATCAAACAATCCGTACAAGTGGACGAGTTACACAATCGTCATACCAACACAACAATGCAAAGTGACAAGAGGTAACCAATGTACCAAGATCAATTTTCAGATATACCAGCAGTTAAAAGAGTGTAAGTACAAGTTTATATACAAACCTCAATACTTTAGCGTAGAACAGTCCAACACAACTGCGCGAGTTCAAACCGTAGACCAACCCACATATCAAGTTCCTCAACTTGTTCACAAGTATATAAAACCTTACAAATACAATTAAATAACTTCTTTAATTCCTAATATCTCAATAATGTTGAAATAAAATAGGATTATCATCACAAGTAAGCTTAGCTTGTACAGATACAACTATACTCCCAAACAGTGATTCTGGCCAGTCTAGTACCTCATGTTGCAACTTAGATTTGAAAAGGAAAACGGCAAAAATGGACAGTATATCCTCCATGAAATATGTAGATACATCTTTTAAGGTTGCAAAAAAACAAGAATCACCACAAAATATATTTTGTACAAAAAGATATCATTGATACACTAACAGTTGTTCATACAGGATTTCTAAACCCAAAATTTGTACAATATTTGTCCTATGTTGCGTCCCATATTTCAAATTCATAACAGCTAAATTAGAGTTTTACATAAACATAAGAGTTGTAGATATACGAATTATCTTTCCAAATCATACTTATTCACTCAAAAATAAGCTCTAGAGAATGAGATATTCTAAAAGTAATACACACTACTCAGCTACAAAATAGATTTCGACTACTTACCAAAGAGCAATGTGTGTCTCGAATTCCAGCCAAAAGGACCAAGTTTTTATTTTGTGATTTTAAAGAAAAAAATTTTAGATAATGCTCTAAGGTTCTTAGACTTCAAGGGACACAAAATTCACTAGAAGAGAGGTCAAAATATAGTCTCAAGAGTGATGTTTATCCTAAGTGCACAGTTGTCCCTCAAGGGCTGCCCAAATAGTTTTGTGTGCTGCCCAAAATGTTTACATATACCCTTATATATATATCCTTCACTTCCTTCTAAAATTATACATAATTCTAATTAAAATATTACGTAAATACCGCAATCCAATCCTATAAATTACGATATAATTTATGTTAAGCAAGCTAGCAATTATCACAAAATTCCAAGTTCCCAAAATGGGAGTAAAACATATTGTAGTAATTAAGCAACGGCAAATCGACAGGCGACTCTTGTTAGCATTTAGGGGTGGTACAGCCTGCCCCATCCAGTTTGCAATATGTTGCTCTGTTTGAGTTCTTTCGACGAGTACCTTCACTCTTTTTCGATTCTAACTACTTTAAGCTACTTCTAAACACCTAGAAATCATTCATAACATGATCATAACCTTGAATTCATAATTCAAACTCAAGGTAGAGTTAAGAGTTAAGTTTTGAGAATTCTTTCGGACATTCTAAGAAAAATCCCTTTGAGTCCTTTTATAGAGTCTTCTACAACTTCTTAGTAACTTGTTTCAAGACTCGAGCAACTGGGTATGAGAATGAGAAGAATGTATTCATTAGTCTACTTTATCATCGCGATATCCTTCATATCATGAACCATAACTCTTGAATTCATAATTCACATTCAAGAGAGAGTTAAGAGTAGAGTTCAAGAAAGTCTTTGAGTTCAATTGTGAATCCTTTGAGATCAACTATCGATTTGAGTTAAGTTATGAGGATATAAGTATAAAAATGAGAAGAGTTGGATACATAAGTTCCATATTGTTATGTCGACCCTCGAGTCAAGTGTTCATGCCAATAAATTCCTCATGAACTTCATAAATTGAGTACCATTGAGAGGAATAGTATATTCAAGTTCTAAGTCTTGAGTATTGAGTTCCTAACCCTTCTGAGAATATATTCCTATTCATGGAACTATTACATATTACCCATGAAGTATTTGAGTTGAGTTGTTCATGCTCATAATTTCGCATGAAATCTTATGAGCTAGTTACATTTTGGGAGTAGTATTGAGCACCGATATGGAGACGAGTTCAGATAAATCAAAGTCCTCATAAACTATATAGCCAACATGGGTAGAAAGGGTCATACTTTTTAGATGATTTCTTACTGCTTTTTAGCATAGACTAGTGGATCCACTTATTAGTAGGTTCTACACCCCGACAGAGTATAGGACAGTTCTGGCAACGTGGGCTAGACGTTGTATGATCACATAGCTCATATTGATGGTTGTCAATTAGAGAATCTCCCACAGAGTTATATTGTATTTTTATATACAAACTAACTTGTTATTGTATTCTACAATACATTGAGTTGCTATCTATTGTTTTAAAAGCTTTCCATATATTGCATCTTTTATTATTGCTTTATCTTGAGTTGAGTATCCAGAGTTGAGTAATCCTGAGTTGAATATCTTATTATTGAGTTGAGCCCTATTTTCTCTATGTTTAGTTGAACTATGTTTCATTGAGTTGAGTTGAGTAAGTTGAGAAGAGGTAAGTATGTTTCCTTTCTATCAGTTCAAGCTTATGTTTATGCCTTAGAATTCCCCTTAAATACTCGTACATTCCATGTACTGAGCCATTTGTCCAACATTGTTTCATGATGCATATACAAGTATTCAGGATCATCAACAGGCATTTCGTTGAGGGCATGTGATATTCCAGACAGTTTTGGTGAGCCTTTTTATATTCCAAATGACTTCAACTTTATCTTACAGTTAGTAGTTTTGAGATGTCGTGGTTCTTGTCTCGATATCCTTCTGTAATAGTATAGGCTTCATAGATAGACAAAGTTGATGAGTTTTTGTATTTACTTTTATTTTAAGTATTGTACAGATTTTTAAAAAGGTTGAGAATTCAAATTTATTGAATTTATTTTAGTTTTAAGCTTTTGTATGCTTGAGTTAGTCTTCCGCTTGTACCCAGTCAGGATAAGGGTTCGCTTAGGGACCAGCAATGGTTCTTGAGTGCCGGTCACGTCTAAGGTGTAGGCTCGGGTAGTGACAGTACTCACCCCCTACTTCTATTATCCATTTGATGCAAATCCTAGTCAGAGTGAGCCGTGTAGCAGTTGATTGGTGTTGGGTTTGAAAGTGATTAGGGCGTCATGTGGAAGCTTACAATTGTAAATCATAGACATGATAAACCAGATAACAAAAACTTATATGAAAAACATAATATTATTATATGAAAAACTAATATAAAAGAAAAATATTATAAATTGTTGAGAGAATAAATCTCCTCATAAATAAAACTCTCTAGACGTCTACATTGTGGAAGTTATTATGTTCTACTATGAGAATATGGATCTTCAATTTATAAATCTCCAAACTTTTCCTCTAAGGAAAGAATAAATCAAATATGGAAGAAAATAATATTTTTCTTTCATAAAAAGTTCAAGCATTTATGGTAATACTTTGACTTTTCTTTAAGGAGAAAAATAAACTTCAAATAAGGTAAGAAAATCAGGGCAAAACCCTAACAAAACTCCCCTTTTGGCTGGATTTTCTTGACAAAACTTGATTCGCCTTCTTCATATGCTTGATAATCTTGTTCTTCACAAAATCTTCATGTATCACTGTTGCTTACCATGATTTAAAAATAGATATAGGTTAAAAATTGAAGCCTTGTATATTAAAAGTTACAAGCAGGGTTGAAAGTGGACCTCATGCTTTAAAAGTAATATGCATGAGTTGAAAATGGAGCTCATGTGTTATAAGTAAGATGTATGAGTTAAAAGTGGAGCTCATGCGTTAATAGTAAGATGCATGAGTTAAAAGTGGAGCCCCAACATTAAAAGTTTGCAGTGGTTGAAAGTTGGAGCCCATGAGTTAAAGTAATCATGGTTTGAAAATTGATTTTGTTTTAAGCAGCGGGATTTGTTGAAAATATATCTGAGAATTCTCCACATGTAGTAGCACAAAAATCTTCATTATCATCATGTTGATTGCAAATTGATATAAAACCTCCTTGAACATGTCTTCAACTTTGTTTCATTGGATCATTGAACCATGTGATATAATACCATTTATTGGGATCGAAAGTGATTAGGGCGTTATGCGGAAGTTTACAATTGCAAAACATAGACATGATAAATCAGATGACAAAAATTTATACGAAAAACATAATATTATTATATGAAACATTAATATAAAAGAAAAATATTATAAATTGTTAAGAAAATAAATCTCCCCATAAACAAAACTCTCTAGACATCTACATTGTGGATGTTATTATGTTTTGCTATAAGAATAGGGATCTTCAATTTATAGATCTCCTAACTTTTCCTCTAAGAAAAGAGTAAACCAAATATGGAAGAAAATTATATTTTCCTTTCAGAAAAAGTTCAAGCATTTATGGTAATACTTTGACTTTTTTTTAAGGAAAAAAATAAACTTCAAATAAAGTAAGAAAATCAGGACAAAACCCTAACAATTGGGTCTAGCGGAGTTCTCTCTTTTGGAGTTGTGGTGAGATCATGCTTTTCGGATCGCCATTAGTCTTCATCTATCGTTTAAAGTCTTTAACTTTCTTTTCAAAGACTTGAGATGTATTTCGGACTCTAGAAATGTATTAGATGTTCTTTATACTTATGCTGCCAGGTTTCGGGATATTCTTATTGTTTTTCTATCGTTTCTAACATGACTTCCCTTCGGAAGTCTCGTGTGTGTATTACTTTCGGTTTACACACCATTTTGAAATTCTTGGAATGTGTGTCATCATGACCTCGAATTTTGGATCGTGACAATATGTTCTTAAATATGAAAGCAATATTTGGCCTTTAGGAAATTGGAGAGATGGGATTTGATTATTTGTATCCTAATTAATTGAGATATCTAACAGATTGTGATTGGTGCCAATTGAAGTTTCCAAATAACATATATTTTCTATTTAATTCATGCTAAATAATCTTACAACTCCCTCATTCACTTTTATTGTTCATAACGGAGTTTACTCTTCCCTTAAAAAAATAAAAGGACATGATATTGTGCCAATTGAAGACTTAAATGGTCCCTTAGGCCAATTCTTCTTGGTAACAAGCACACCCATAGTTATTACCATCTTATTTTCCAAAGAATGAGACATAGATGAAATCCACTTGCATCTGCTCTAGAAGAGGCCACCAAAGTCCAAACCTTCAATCCTTGCACCAACTCAAATAGATCATACAACACTGAACCATATAAGAACCTTTGAAGGTAATTAATCTTTTGTACATATTTGGATGTGTACCTTGATAAAACTCACATATACTTAAGGGGGGTGTTGGTCGATACCGTAGACATTGAAATTTTGTGGAACTCTACAGGACTGTACAATTAAAGTTGGGATTGTACAAAGTGTATCAAATTCCAATAAGGATTCTTGAAGGCTACTCAGCTCTAAAGTCTAGTTCAGACCCTTATAAAGGTATTATATTTCCTTGAAAAAACATCTCGAATATTTCGTAAAATTCATGAAATATTCATAAGGAGATTAAATTCAAATCATCCTAGTTCGAGAAATATATCAAAAACGACCTTTGAATCATGGATAAATATCTTATGAGAAAAGAATCAAGGAACAGAATTGTGCATGCACTACTTATGTATATATATTACGTATTGACTCTCCTTTACTTCTGCGTGATTTCACTTTACATTTTAAAATCTTAATCAAAACTCTGACTCCATCCCTGCTTATAATACTTTTTTTTTGGGTCTCTACAACAAGTTCTATTCCTCCTATTTTTTGATATTTCACCACTATTAGATTGCGATGTAAGCAACACTTCCAAAACATGAAAAGTGTGTATATGCAGCAATCGTTCACCTACCTTCTTGTTTTGTAGTCATCAATTAATCATGACTTTAATAGCTAAAAAGCCGTGTAGTTAGGCGATCGAATGTTTTGAAGAATAAATGAAATTTTGTAACTATAAACAAGAATAAATACACAATTCTTTTCTTCCATCAACAAACAAATTGATATTCGTAAATTATATTTATTTTCATCATGTAATAATAGATCAGAAAATTGACAAGTATAAAAGATTTTACATTATTTAGACCATAAAAACATCAGTTTTTAATATATTAGAAAGAAAGATTCACATAGATTTGTATATAAATTGATTGATGCATGATGTTGATTAGTGAAATATTAAGAGATGTTTACATAAAAGTTAAAAGGCATATTAATATAAGGTAAAAGGCATAACTTTTCTTGAAAGGTTATCCTTGCGTAAGCTCTATATTCTATCAAGTAAAAATAAAAAACCAAAAAGATAAAACAAAAGCAAATAAATCTATTACTTTCTCTATACTACTTATATGAGTTAGTTTCCTTGTAGTCAGTTTTAAAAAAAGGATTTATTTTTATATTAAGTAATAATTTAATTTTAAATCAATTAATTTTATTTTTATTAAAATTATTTATAATTATATAAATATTTATCATTTATTATTATATTATTATTATTATTATTTATTATTTATTTAAGACTATAAATTTTTAAAAAATCATCATTAATTATTTAAACTTCATATCAAATCAAATTAACTCATAAATCAAACAGAAGGAGCAGTATTATTAACCTTTTTCCTAATACTAAATCCCAAGAAGCAAAAATGTCTTTAACTATATATTACTATACTACCAAATCCTTAGAGGATCTGCCTATTAACTTTTACTAGTATACATACCAGTGTGTTGCGAGAATATTTTAAAATATAATATTTTAAATTAAAATAACTATTAAAATTTATCATGCACTTAGTAATGTATATTTTAAAAATATGACACAATTCGTTAACTTATTTATTTGAGCATGTTAAATTAATCATTATTGATACACAATTTAATAATTATATTATTAAAATATTATGTCTATAGCTATAATTAGCTATTAGAATATTATTATAGCAATTTTTTTTTAATTTTAAAATTGTTGAGTTTTTGTTAGTATTTTATTATATTAAAAGAAATACAATACGTGTAATACAATTGGTTTAATTTACTAATTTTTACTTAATAAAATAGTATATAATTATTTATTCCTATTATATATTATTAATAATTTTAGTATTTTTTAGAATGGTAAATAATTTATGTAACCAATTTAAAATTTATTTTAAAAATAATTTACAGTACCCTATTCTTTAGAACGGTTTTAAGATTATTTCTATTTTATTATAAAAACTACTTCACAATCATTTTAAAAATAAAATAGTAAATAATTATTTATATCTATTATATATAATTAATAATTTTAGTATTTTTTAGAAAGGCAAATTATTTATGTTCAATTATAAAAACTGATTTAAAATTATTATAAAAAAAGTAATCTTTTTATTTAAAAATAAAATAGTAATTAATGTAGGTAGTTTCGAATTCAAAATGTTCAAACTATTCTTCATATTTTTAAATTCATGTAAAACTATAATAAAAATAATGATTTAAAATAGAGTGAATATAAAATAATTTAATAATAATACAAATAAGTATTATATATATATTAAAAAAATTAACATAAAATGATAGCAAATTCATTCAATCTAAAGAATTTAAGTACATAATATGAATGAAAAAAGTCAAATTGAATGAAATGAACGAAAAAATCACAATAAGATATTATAGACCAAAAAATATCATCACGTGCAGGGGATTTAAAATTTTATAAATATTGTTCGTCCTTTTCTTGGACTTTACTTCACTATAATTTAAAAGTAACATACAATCCTAAAAGAATATTAATCAAAGTAAAAATCAATAAATATTAAAAATGTAAAAAAAAACACATAGAAAACTCATTCGATCTAATGAATATAAGTACATAATATGACATAAAAAAATCAAATTGAATAAAATGAACTAAAAAATCACAATAAGATATTACTGATCTAAGAATCACATTTGCAGAAGATTTTCACTTTGATAAATATTGTTCTTCTTCTTCTTCTTGAACTTTCACTTTTTTATTTGCAAATATAATCAATTTTTCTTCGGCTAGCCATCAAATAATCTACCTATTCGCTCCAAAAAAAATGAAGATAAGAAGAATGAAAATAATTCAACAAATAACGTTACAGATTTGAAAAAGAATAGATCAATTAATTTTTTTAATTAACTTTATTTATGTATATATAGAGAATAGAGATAATGGGTATAGCAGTTTTAGATAACCACTTTTAACTCAAATTAAAAAATAACTAATTTGCCATTTTCTCTAAAATAGCATTATGTGGTTGGTTAATTAATTTGAAAAAAAAAACACATTTAAAATTATTTTAATTTTTTAAAAACTAAAGTATATCTTCATTTAATAGATTTTCTTTAATGTGTGGGTAGTTTTCCTATTTATTTATTTAAAATGTTTGATGCACAACATTTCTATTTTATTTTTTCTTTTCTACCTGTTTAAGTTGTAAAGAAATAATAATATAATATATAATTTTAAAAAGTTGCTTTTTAAAAAGAAAAGTTACAGTTTTTTTAGCCAAGCAAAGTCTTTTTTTAAAAAGAAAAACGTTACACTTTTTTTAGCCAAACAAATGTAGACAATAATAATAATAATAATAAAAATAAAAAAAAATAAAAAAAATAAAAAAAAAAAAAAAAATAATAATAATAATAATAATAATAATGTGGAAGACTAGAGGTTGTTAATCATGAGGCACCACCAAAACCCCCTAATATAATATGCTAGTAACCTGGAATGTTAACGGTTCAATCAAGAGGTCAAACATAAGGAACTGAGGTTGTATGGAATCCTAATATGGTCAAATTCACAAAAATGGAATCATCAGTTCAATATGTACATGGCATGGTAGATATGCAACAAAGTGGTTTTAAGTTTCTATTCACAACAATGTATGGCCTGCACCATAGCTACCAGGAGCTCATTATGGAAAAAGGTAAAACAACTGAGCACACACATCAGGAAACCATGGCTGATCATGGGAGATTTTAACTTAATTTTGGCATAAGAGAATAGACTCATTGGGAGTCAAGTACAGCTGGCAGAAATCAAAGATTTTAGAGAATGCGTGATTCACAATAATACCATAGAACTACACACAGTAGGGAGGCAATATACATGGAATAATGGGCATATGTTTAGCAGGATAGACAGAGCACTGGTGAATGATGAATGGGTAATCAGAACACCACCATTACAAGTGATGGTGATGGATCCCCTATTCTCAGACCACTCCCGTCTGAGTATTGAAGTAGAAACACAAAGGAACATAAGAAAGAAGCCATTTAGATTCTATAACTGTATAGCACAACATCCTAAGACAAGCTGACAGAGACAAAATGGAGGAATGCAAGGGGTGTGGAATAATCTGAAGATTGTAAGAAGAGAAATGCAACATTTAAACAAAAAGAAGTATATAGGGGTCACAGGAAAGGTTCAGCAGCTACAAAAAAAACTTGTGACTAAACAGAATCAAATGCAAAATACACCTATTTCACAACACATGATAGAAGGAGATGAGGGCACAATTGACCAAATAGAGCTTGATTGAAGAGTCCATTTATAAGCAGATATCTCGAATGCAATGGCTCAAATTGGGGGACTCAAACACTTCATATTTCTTTGCAAGTATGAAAGGAAGGAAAACTCAGAATCAAATCACAATTCTCACCAAAGAAGATGACATAATCATTAGGAATCTAGATGACATTACAAAAGAAGTTGTGGGTTTCTACAAAGGGTTGTTAGGAAAATCAACTTCATCCATGCCAACCATGTCAACCATGCAACCAGCAGTAATAAGAGATAGCCCTAGCCTTGTGCTTACCAGAACACAACAACTTGCACTTATAAAACTTTTTACTGCAGAGGATGTTCTAACAACACTCAAAGGAATTGATAATAATAAAGCACCAGGAGCAGATGGTTTCAATGCACACTTTTTCAAACAAGCATGGACAACAATAAGAGATGAGGTAACAAATGGTGTATTACAATTCTTTCAAACCAATAAGATGTATGGCCTGTTAACAGAACTTCTGTAACTTTGATCCCAAAAGTACATCACCCTTCGATTAAAGAATATCGACCTATTTCATGTTGTACCACCTTATACAAGATAATTTCTGAAATGCATATACAGAGGTTACAAGTTGTAATGAACTATCTTGTGGATCCTAGTCAGGCTGCTTTTGTACGAGGTAGAATGCTGAATGATAATATGATACTAAGTCATGAACTAGTGAAGAGGTATGGAAGAAAAGGAATTTCACCTAGGTGCATGTTTAAAATTGATATGCAGAAGGCTTATGACTCTTTGAAATGGCATTTTCTAGAAGAATTCCTAGTTGGGTGGCAAATACATGCACGGTTTCTAACATGGATAATGATATGTGTTAAGACAGTCTCTTATTCTATAATGATAAATGGTAGTCCCAGCAGGCCTTTCCAAACAAAAAGAGGGGTGAGACAAAGGGATCCACTATTCCTGTATCTATTTGTGCTAGCCATGGAGTATTTCACTAGACTACTGAAGTCACTGAGGGACAACAAGTTCATGTTTCATCCAAGATTCCATAAACAACATATCATACAATTGAGTTTTGCTGATGATGTTTTTTTATTCAGTAGAGGAGATATCCAATCAACTGTTCTCTTGTATGAATGCTTTCAGCAATTTTCACAAGCATCAGGATTAATAGCAAATTAGGCCAAAAGTTGTGTATTTTGGTAGAGTGTCAGAACAAGAATATTGCAGCATACAGGCTTCACAAAAGGCAACTTACCTTTTAGGTATCTTGGAGTCCCTCTAAGCTCCAAAAAATTATCAATAAGCTAATGTCAACCACTTCTAGACAGGATACTGGAAAGAATCAGCCTGTGAAGTTTCTATCTTATGCAAGGAGGCTCCAGCTGGTGCAAAGTGTGCTAACTTCCATTCAAGCATTCTAAGCACAAATATTCTTACTCCCAAAGAAAGTGTTGCAGCATGTAAAAGCTATATGCAAAAGATTCATATGGAATGGTGATACACAAATTAAAGGGAAAGCTCTTGTAGCATGGGATACAATTTGTTGTCCAAAAGTTGCTGGCGGCCTAAATATTACAGATGTGTACGTGTGGAATAAAGCAGCAATACTCAAGTATTTGTGGGATTTGGAAAAAGAATAAGTTATGGATTGTATGGGCCCATACTTACTACATTAGAGACCATGGGAAATACAAGCTAATCAAGCTTCTTGGGTTGTGAAGAAAATACTACAAGCAAGACATTGGATCTCAGAAGCTGCATTACAAGTGACAGAGATAATGGAGGCAGAAACTTTTGCAATCAAGGATATGTAAATTAAACTTAGAGGTGAACTGAGCAAGGTGCCATGGAGAAGAATGATTTGCAATAACCAAGGCAATCCTAAATGGACCTTCATCCTAAACTTGGCTATACTAAGGAGATTGAACACAAAAGACAGGCTAAACAAATGGGAGATTTACACTAATTCAATTTGCTCACTGTGTAAGGCAGAACCAGAAACACATCAACACCTATTTTTTACATGTAATATGGCAAATGTGATATGGCAAAGGTTACTTCATTGGTTGTCCATCAACAGAAGCAGTGCAGGGTAGAATGAAGAGCTAGAATGGACTACACTGCATGCTAACAAGAAAACTATACAAGATGAAGTATACAAAATGACATTGGCTGCAACTGTTTACTACATTTGGCAAGAGAGGAATTACAGAATTTTCCAGCAAAGGGAGAGGACCATAGAAGAGATTACAAAACAAATCATTTAGAAAATTCATTTAGCATGACTCCTAGATTGGCTAATGCAATGCAGAATTTAAATTTCTATCCTTAGTTGGTTTTCTAGCATAAGAGCCTGGTTAAGGCAAGGGTGATGGGCTTTGAGACTTGAGAATATATGCATGTCTTAAACATCAAATTTGTACATCTTAAAAATCTGATAATATAATTACAGTTACCAAAAAAAATAAATAAAAAAATAAAAAAAATAAAATATATATATATATATATATATATATATAATATAATATAATATTTTAAAATTGATGACCAGTATTGATAAACCCACGTTTGGAAATTTCTTTTAAAATTCATCATTTAAATAATATTTCATATTTTAAGTTTTATATCAATTTATTTTTCCTCTTTGCATATAATCTGTATGTTCTATCTTTATTGATTAAAAAAATCAATCTATAAATATATAATAGGAGAAATGATAGTGCCTACGTGTCAGCACCACATTAATCTCTAATTTTAACTTTTAAATAATCAACTAATTAAATAGAACTAATTCAATATTTTAATAAAAGAAAAAAATTTGCTTTTTTAAAAGAAAAGTTACAGTTTTTTTAGCCATTTAAAATTGTTAGTTTTTTTTAAAAAAGAAAAACGTTACAGTTTTTAGCCAAACAAATGTAGATAATAATAAATGATAAATAATAATAATAATAATAATCTATATATATATATATATATATATATATATATATATATAAAGCTAGAAAAAAAAAGTGATGTGGCACCTTTCAATTGCCAAGGATTCTATTTATCTCTTTTTGACATTTTTCTAATTTTTCAATTATTTTATTTTATAAATTATCTCTTTAATTCATACCTCTTCAATTATATAATTAATTTAGTAATATCTATAACTCCTAACCTTTCATATTCATAATCTTCAAATTATTTAATATATAAATTTATAACTCTTCAAAATCACACTTACAAAAACTATTTTGAGACATATATGATGATTATTTTATTTTTACTTTTCTTATTCTTCATCTTTTGTGTCTTTGGTTGGTTAAGTTGTTTTGTCTTCTTTGATCTGATTTTGAGGAGACAGATCTATAATGAAGAATATTATAAATTTTTGCATAGTTTTGTTTTATAAGGTAAAATGATTTGATATGCATAGTATAATTATCACTTTTTTCTATTGTAATTATATATTTTATTATTTTTTTAGATTCTTGATTATACGAATCATGAGTTTTCTTTTAGAAAAATGATTTAATTTTTTCTCTGTGCTTCTCTTTGTAGGTTCCTTCTTTCATCTTTAACTCATAACTAAATATTCTTTAAGGTTTTTACTTGATTAGTGAACTTTATTTTTATGTTTTTTTTTTGTTGTTGCTTAAGGTTAACTTGCCGTGTTTCCAGGTCTATATATTTTCATGTATGCTACTCAAAAAAGTATGTAGATATAATATCATAGTTATGTAGACCACCTTTTTATTAATTAAAATGATAGAACATGAGAATGTAAAATTAATTAATTTTCAAAATATAGTTTAAATAGAAAAACTGACTATTAAATACGTAGCTTTGTGATCTTCATATTTTATTTATTTCTTATTATTGTTAGAAGTTCTTAATCTTTTGAAATTTTCAGAGATTACTACTATTTGTTGGATTCAAACTCAAAATGCAAAAGTATTTGGTTAGGATAAAAATGATTTAATAAAATTGTTTGTCTCTCTCAATCTACTTTCTTTACCAACATATAAACTATCTAGATAAAAGAAAAATGATATGACATATTTATTTTTTTTTGCCAAGAATTATATTTATCTTCTTTTTTTCTTCTCATTTTTTTTTGACAATTTTTCCTATTTATATATTTCTTATTATTGTACAAAAAATGAATATATCAATTACTATTTCTTCATTTATTTATATTTTTAATAGAAAATTTTAATTGTCTTTATTTTCATGACTTTTGATGATCATAGCTCTTAAATTATATTAATAATTATGTTATCATTTGATATTTAATTGTCTTTATTTTTTTTAGTTTCGTGACTTGATCATAACTCTTAAATTATATTAATAGTTATGTTCATGATATCATTTGATATTTCATATTGTTATCCTATAAATAGATGCATAATATAATTTTATTATAAAAATAATAAAATTTATATATATATATATATATATATATATATATATATATATATATATATATCGAGAATAATTTATAATCAAATTTATAAGTATACTAAAAAATAATTTCTTTAACCCTCTTATTTATCGAGAAAAGCTTTATTTAGAAATCATGAATGCACATCTAATTTTAATATAAACATGTTACTTGCCAAGAGACTAAAATGAATGAGATGTGAATAAGGTTAACAAAGAGTCATAAATTTTTTCCTTTTTAACCACAATAAATGTGAATATATGATTAAAGTGTATTACATTTATTATTATTATTGAAAGTAAAAGAATATTTATTTTATTTTTCCTACATAAAAAAAAATGGAATTATATTTTGGAGAGTTATTGCTCCAATTTATTTATAATAATTACACAATAATATTGTAAATAATAAGAATAATTGTATTAATGTTGTCAAACTTTTATTATCTTACATATGTATATTGAAAAAAATTATCCAACTCTTGATACTTTTTCTACATCTTCAACGCTATATACATGTATTCTTTTTTAAAAATTATTTCTTCATCACTCTCTGATAACTCTATACAACTAAATTATAATGAAGAAATAATAATACAGTCGGATAATATAATGATATAACTAATCCAAAAGAAAAAAAAAAATTATAACATATATCTTTTAACCATCGCGCGAAGCGAGGCCATGTTCCCTACTATAATATATAATTTTAAAAAGTTGCTTTTTAAAAAAGATAAGTTACAGTTTTTTTAGCCAAACAAATAATAATAATAATAATAATAATAATAATAATAATAATAATAATAATAATAATAATATAATATAATATAATATAGTATTTTAAAATTGCTGACCAGTATTGATAAACCCACGTTTGGAAATTTCTTTTAAAATTCATCATTTAAATAATATTTCATATTTTAAGTTTTATATCAATTTATTTTCCCTCTTTGCATATAATTTATATGTTCTATCTTTATTGATTAAAAAAATCAAAGTAATAATAATAATAATAATAATAATAATAATAATAATAATAATAATAAAGTATAAACTATATAAAAAAAAAACATCCAACTAAATAGTGCATTTTATAATAATAATCTGAATTTATAATTAAATTAACTAAATTAATTTAGAATCCAAAAAGAAAAAATTACAAACGAAAAAGGAAAAAAAATTGAAAAAAGGGTTTTGAGTTATTATTATTTTTTTAAAAGTCTAACTTCCCACGTTTTCTAAAAAAAAAAAAAAAAACACATTATGGACAAAATCCAAAATTTACAACTTCTCAATTTTAAAGAATTAAATTTAAATTTATAATTATATCAACTAAATCTATCTATATATAATAGGAGAAGTAAAAAGTAAAAAAGAAAAAGATAAAATCTAATAAATTCCATGTTTATCTAACTTTCCATTTAAATCTGAAAAATTTACTTGAAGGATAATCAAATACGGTTTAATTTAAATCTGAAAAATAAACATATGTGAAAATACGGTTTGTTTCAGATATGTAATCACCTTTTATTTTTGAATTCCTATAATAAACGCAACCACCTACCCATTTATCCATTTGCTTCATTCATTCTATATATGTCTTCTTTTTCAGAAAATTTTTATTCATTTTGTTAGTATCATCCTTTAGAACAATCATTTTTCAGAGTGAGGAATTCATCTTCATTGCACATATGTATTGCTTCAACCAGTGAATTATCATATGCATTAATTTAAAATCAGGTATGAAAAATTATCCAAGAATTGTTTAAATTACATACCAAAAATTGGTTTACTTATTTACAGTCTATTGTTCTTCTTCTAATAAAAATATAGTTTGAAGGAAAAATTGTTGTTTAAAGGAGTATGGGTAGTCATTGATCATTTATATTATAATAAATATAATTCTTTATTTATTATGCACTAATATTGTTTTATATCTTTTAAATTTGAGTTGATGTGATCCCCGCAACATGAAAATGTAAAGTTGAAAGTCGTATTTATTTTCTATCTATACATATTTGCCTTTTAGTATAATACAACTTAAAAATAAGAGGTAAATATTTAAATAATAATAGTACTAATAAAAGAAATAATAATAACAATACTACTAATAATAATACAATATAATAATAATGTGGATAACAATGAATTTAAATTGCTAATCAGTTTCCACGAAAACTGTTTTCTTATTTGAATTTTAAAATTTACTATTTTGTGTTAAGATTTAGAAATATAAGGCAAATTGTTAAAAAATAAAAATAACAATAATAATAATCTATATTCTGAGAAGTAAAAAGTGTCAAAATAAAAACGTAAAGTATTTCTTAAATTAACATTTTAAAACTAATTTAACAGTACAAAACTTATTTAAATTAATATTAGTATAACATTTAGGAGAATTGAAAAAGGGAAAAAAAAAACACTGCCATTTTGATAGGTCTCTCAAGGAATATTTCAAAAAATATTATTATTATTTATCATTTATTATTATCTACATTTGTTTGGCTAAAAACTGTAATGTTTTTCTTTTTTAAAAAAAACTAACAGTTTTAATTGGCTTAAAAAAGGGTAACTTTTCTTTTAAAAAGCAATTTTGTTTATTTTATTAAAATATTGAATTAATTCTATTTAATTAGTTGATTATTTAAAAGTTAAAATTAGAGATTAATGTGGTGCTGACACGTAGGCGCTATCACTTCTCCTATATATATATATATATAGATTCTTGAAAAGCTGGAGAAATGAGCAAAAACAAAAGAAATAAAAATAGGGGTAATGTTAAATGACCAGAAAATTTGGCCAAAAAATTAAAAAGTCAATAATATCCTTTTTATTTTAGAATAAACTGATTTTTTTTTTAATTAAAAGATATTAAAGTTAAAAAGATAAAAATTTTCAATAAAATAATATAAAATATATTATTACCCTTGTAGCCAAATTTTGGCTAAATTTTCTAGCCAAAACATTTTTTCCTCAAAACAGAACCAAGCAACGGGTATATACAAGTTTTGTCCCACCCTGGCAAAAGAACTTTTATGTTTTGGAGAGAAAATAAAATAAGAACTTCTTTGTGCTTACAAATAACTCCAACCTAAAAGGAGTATTATGTATATACTTAGACCCTGTTTGAATTGGCTTAAAAAACATGATCTTTAATATAGCTTCAATTGAGAACTATGACCTTTAAATTTGTGTATATATAAATAGATATTTAAACTTATATAAAATTGAACAAATAGACACATGCATTTGTCCCAAATGGCGTCCTACATGACACTTGTGTCCTACGCGTATTATGTCAGTAGGACACATGTGTCTACTTGTTTAATTTTAATTTATACGAGTTTAATTGTCTACTTATGCACATCCAAAGTTGAAGGGCATCTATGTAACTAAAGCCAAGATAAATGACATGTTTATGTATTATGCCTTAAAAAGTAGTTTTAAGTTAAAACTAAAAAAATCAAAATTTAATTGACTTTTAAATCAAAAAATAAAAAGTAGGGAGAATTCTACTTTTGATTTTTAACTTTTTTTTTTAAAGTCATTTTAAACTTATTTTAAGTTATTTTTAATTTTGTCAAACACTTCCAAAAACTAAAAGTCACTTAAAAATAAGTTTGACCAACTTTTAAATCAATCCAAACAGACTCTTATTTTGTTTTCATGTAGGGAATACTTTCTTTTCATGTAGAACGTCTAAAATATTTGACACAATTTTATTTTATAATGTATTTTCTTAAATTTCAAATAATTAAGCTATCTAGATAGGAAATTTTTCTACAAGATGTTTTCTGTGTCTAGCTTACTGTCTTTTAGTTTAGATTTATAAAAAGTGGGTCTGGTGTTTTGTCAATAACTATGAGGATGTGGACTAATTAAAAAAAAGGGCTTCATGTACCGTTCGCTCAATTAATTTATTAATATGATTAAAATATAATTAATTTATATTGTGTATAGATATGTACGGTATATGTATAAAATATTATATTATTTAATATAAAATATACACCACTTACATGCATTTTGTTATCTATATTAATGTGTTTGTTTTGTGCCTGTGTTTCGCTTTCAATCAATAAAACTATTTACTCACAAGAATAACTTTATTAAAAATAGCAATGAATGTTAAATACATGTTATATCTATTTAAATTATATAAATAAATATTATCCCAAATTTGTTCTTTTCCACTGTATCTCAGTTGATGTTTTTTTACAAACGCAAATGAATAAACTTAATTTAACTTTTGAAGTACCACATAAATTGAGAGAAAAATAATAATTTAAAAAATTATAAATAGAAACTCTAATTTTTTTTTGTGCTGCTCTTTAGCATTTTAATATTAATATTAGTAATATTAAGATTGTTTCACGCAGTTTGGTCTTTCTCATTTGTTGGCTTTAATTTAAAGTTCAGTGACTTAATTGTCATTATTCATTGGAATAAACGTTCCAATGAACGTTGGGACTTGGGGTCAATAGTCTTGGGCAATATCTTCATTAACTATTGATGCCATTTGTTATTTTTCACTTTATTTCAATTGTAACTTAGATAATCTCTAGGTTATCTTTCTCTATTTACTTTCTTCATTTATCTTTCTATTTATCGTTTGAAAGAGTTTCTCACCCATAAATAGTGATGATTTTTCTTTGATTTGAGTAAAAGAAAATATAGAGTGAATAAAAGTTAGTCATAAAGAGAGTTATTATTAGTTGAATGGAGATGTTTTTTTTTGTGGAGCTTTAGACTCAACTCTTGTTTAGAGTTTGTTGAGTTATACTTTGTGAATTAACTATTTCCTGAAGAGAAGAAGTCAAGAAGACTACTACTGGACTATTAAAAAACATATGTTGTATTGAGTTTGAATCTTCTTAAAGAGAGCAAGCATTCCCGCCTCAACTAGAAGCGATTGTATTTCTTTTCATTTTATTTTTCATTTGTAATTTCGCCAACATTTTGTGTAAGAAATGATTATGATCCTACATTTTCTCAAATTCCTGAGGCAAGTCCAATAGATAAAATATGTGGTGAACACTTTTGGTTTAAATTAAAGATATGTAAAATGTATCAAAATACTTTAATTTTGCGATTTTAAACATGTCAGGTGAAAAATTAAAATTAAATAATTTTTTTAAAATATAAAGAGATATTCTTTTCAAAGTAAACTAAAAAAAAAAAAATAAGACAAACACATATTAGCTAATAGATGGAGTAATAAATATATTAGAGTTTCAACTGTTAGAGAATGTTTTTATTAGCTAATTTAGTTCGAATTTGAAGTCTACTTTTCGTTTGTAGTTTTCATGGCTACGTGAAGTCTCATGAATTTAGTTATATAGAGATTAATCAATAATTAATCAACTACATGAAGTTAATGTAGATCATTCAACAATAAATCCACTACATGAACTTAATTATAGAGATCAATCAACAATTAATCAACTATATCAGTCCAACCTCTTTTTCCTTTATAATATATTTTATGGCTTTTTTGTCACGTACTTATAAAAAGGCATAATATATAAATATGTCTTTTAACTTAAATTCAACTCACATTTATGCTCTTTGATTTTTTATGTGCACAAGTAAACACTTAAATATGTATAAAATTAAATAAATAGACATACACGCCCTACATGACCATTTGCGTCTTATGTGGTGTTCTACACGTGTTATGTCATGTAGGACTCATGTATCTACTTATTCAACCTTATACAAATTTAAGCTCTTAGTTGTGTACACTCTAAGGTGTCTACTTATTTAACCTTATACAAATTTAAGCTCTTACTTGTGTACACTCTAAGTTGGAAACATAAATGTAAAATGAAACCAAGTTAAAAAGCATATTTATGTAATATGCCAAAAAAAAACTATCAACAGTAATTCTCCATATATTTTTCTCTTACCATAAATTTTAGGATTCTTTATATTTTCAAGATTATAAAATAATTAAATAATAATTTTTTAAAAAATAGGAAATGATAATTTTGTCTATTATAAATTCTTTTAATAAAAGATAAAAAGTTTACTCAATATTTTGAAGGACCTTCATGCTTTTAAGTCTAGATAGATTTGTCGGACAAAGTATTTAGGGTCATTATTACTCTTTAAAAAATAATCACTTATTTAATTAAATCTCATGTCATATTTCTGTTAAAGAATAATTTTAAATTGAAAGAAAAAACATTAAGGGCCTTTTGTACAATCGGTGGAGGGATGATATTTTTGAAACGTTTCGACAATTTATAACCTTTGTCGTAAAAAAATAAATAAATAAAAATAAGTCATAATTCATTAAATCTTTTGTTTAGTATTATTCACATTTCACACCCAGATACTTTATATAATTTCAAATTAAATTAATTATGCATTTTTCAAGAAACTTGTTCAACTTCTTTTAATCTCTTTTAAGGCAAACATAATATAGAAAAATAAATTTATGTTTTGAAAATTGGTAAAACTTTTGGTTGAAAAGAAATAGGGAAATTGTTTGTCATGTGTGTCCAAACTAATATAAGCACCTACCACCACCTTTAACTTCTCTATAATCGCTCCTCGACCGACGAGCTACATATAAAATTCATTTTTTTTCCTCACTTCTGCTCCTCCACCTTCTCCTCTTCGATTCACCACTCTTCTATTGATCTGTTAACAATGGCGGCATCTGCTTCTTCCGCTATCAATCTCTCCATCAAACCCTCACATACCTCTCTCTCATGGCAAACTCACCTCTCTTCTACCTCCGCCTTAGCCGTTTCTCCACTCTCCGGCCACCGTCAGTATCCTCGTTTCGTTATCTACGCTGTGGGAGATAAACCGACGGTTCTCGTAGCTGAAAAACTCGGTGAGGCAGGGGTCAATCTCCTTAAGGAATTTGCCGATGTTGATTGTTCTTATAACCTGACTCCTGAGGAGCTCTGTAATAAGATCTCATTGTGTGATGCGTTGATTGTAAGGAGTGGAACGAAGGTGAGCAGAGAGGTATTTGAGTCATCAGGTGGACGGCTCAAAGTTGTTGGACGAGCTGGTGTTGGTATTGATAATGTTGATCTTGCTGCCGCGACTGAGCATGGATGCCTTGTTGTAAATGCCCCGACTGCTAACACTGTTGCTGCTGCTGAGCATGGAATTGCGTTACTCACAGCTATGGCTCGAAATGTTGCTCAGGCCGATGCTTCCGTGAAAGCTGGTTAGCCTAATTTGGTTTTATGTCTATATAAATGACGGTGTATGTTGATTTTTCCTCAATATAATTTGTTTCATGAGTGCGAAATTCATGTATTTTGAATATGAAATTGTCTATGCGAGATTCTGATTAAAAAAATCATTGCTATGCAGCTATGGTCTTGTAGAGTTGATCGGATCTATTAAATTGATCCAAACGATTTGGTTCCTATTTTAATGAGAATATGCGCTGATCTGTTTGTGATAGTACTAGTGTTAATGGCTTGGTCAGGTGCACTCAAACTAGTACCGGTTTGCAATTCAACCTCGCTTAGGTAGCGCTTCATTTGTAGGCACTAAAATGCTAGAGCATTTCACCGTGCATGAACTCTTTATCTTAAAGAAGGCAACAGTAAAAGCTGGCAAAAATAGTGTAATTATTGCCGGCAAAGTGATATATCAAATGAAGGAAATAATTTGAATAGCTTTTGTTATTGTTAGAAATAGGAAATAGGAGATTTCAGATGAGAAAACTAGTCATTAAACCTTTATTAGATTTTCAGCTACATCTTTGATGTGAGTAAAAAATTCAGAATGATTTTGCACTTATTACATGATTTTGTTGTCAAATTTTTGTAGTTGTTTTGGTTCTTTTCATATAATACTTTTTTTTTTTTCTTATAGCTGTTCTTGTGAATTGTTGTATATTTTATTTTTTTTGAAAAAAATCATTTCATCTTTCTTTACTTGTGTTTTTAATTTACACTGTTCTAGCCTTTTCATCTTTGACAACACTCTGTATTTACCTGTTGCAGTTACTTTGTATTAATACTGCCTTCTTAATCTCAATTCACTTTTTTATTGGGAGACTGAAATGTTTAGTAAGTGTGCTAAACGATGAATATTTATGTGGACATCGTCACATTGCTACTGATAATGTATCTTAAAGAAACAGGAAGGTCTAAGATATCAGCAGCAACCTCTTTTTGGTCTCATTGTTGTTGTATAACATCTATGGCTGATTTTTTCTTCCACTATCCTTTTTCCTTTCTTGATGTACATCGTATTTGGATAACAAAGAAGAACAAACCCTCAACTTAGACTTTGTTGGGTGGCAGCCTAGGCAATGACCTTGCCACCAGTTCTGTCTTTATCTTGCTACCCTGTTCATATGTTTATTGATGTAGGTTGATAAATTGATTGCAATTATAACATTTTTATGGTTGCTAATAGTTCCTCAATTAGCCTAGTTGCTTTTGCATCTGAAGTTCATAACCTTTGAAACTTTACCATGATTTGGTTTTCAGGGAAATGGCTGAGAAACAAATATGTTGGTGTCTCATTAGTTGGCAAAACACTTGCTGTGATGGGTTTTGGAAAGGTTGGATCAGAAGTTGCCAGGCGAGCTAAGGGGCTTGGCATGCATGTTATTGCTCATGATCCATATGCCCCTGCTGATCGTGCACGTGCCATTGGGGTGGAGCTTGTTAGCTTTGATAAAGCCATTTCTTCTGCAGATTTTATCTCACTTCACATGCCCCTTACTCCTGCAACTAACAAGGTCCTAAATGATGAAACTTTTTCAAAGATGAAAAAGGGAGTACGAATTGTAAACGTTGCTCGTGGGGGAGTGATTGATGAAGATGCTTTGGTCAGGGCATTTGATGCAGGAATTGTGGCACAGGTCCTGGATATACACGATGCACTTATTTTTGAACTACTTCTTTCTGTGTATTTTGCTGATATTCATGTCTGTCTGACAGTTGGGAGACTAAAATCAATATTTACTTTCTTTTCTTCCATAGCTTATCTGTATTGATTTAAAAATAGATTTGCAGGCAGCACTTGATGTTTTCACTGTGGAGCCACCAAAGGATAGTAAGTTGGTTCAACATGAGAATGTAACTGCAACTCCTCATCTTGGTGCTAGTACTATGGAAGCTCAGGTCTGTGCTTGATGTCCGCTTTTGTTTCACACTTTTTGTACCAGTTGATATATGTCTTAGTACTATCTGAACTTCTTGTTCAGGAAGGGGTGGCCATTGAGATAGCAGAAGCTGTTGTTGGAGCTTTGAATGGAGAACTTGCAGCTACTGCTGTCAATGCTCCAATGGTGCCTGCTGAGGTAAATCTGCTGAATATTTGCTGGTTGTAATCCCTGTTTTTAAATATTTGTTTAAATAAGGAAGGCTCAATACAGTGCCTTCAACTACATTGGCCTGCCCACCTAGTTAATTGTTGCCTGTTTCAAATTAAAGAGTTATTTGTAATTGTGGTAGAGTCTCCTCCCAAAGTGTAGATAAATGCATTGTCTTTTTGCATTTGTTTTTTGAGGGAGGGGACTTGGAAGACTAGTTTGGAGTTGAGCTTGAAGGAAATATCATTTCTACCTTTCCATAATGCAGGTGCTTTCCGAGCTGAAGCCTTTTGTTGCACTGGCTGAAAAACTTGGTAGACTTGCTGTCCAACTAGTGGCAGGTGGAAGTGGTGTGAAATCAGTGAAAGTAACTTATGGTTCTGCTAGAGGACCTGATGATCTTGACACAAGATTGCTTCGGGCGATGATAACTAAGGGATTGATTGAGCCTATTTCCAGTTCTTTTGTGAACTTGGTAAATGCAGATTTCACAGCTAAACAGAGGGGACTGAGAATAACTGAACAAAGATCTCTTCTAAATGGTTCTCCTGAAAGTCCACTCGAATTCATTCAGGTTCAGATTTCCAGTGTGGAGTCCAAGTTTGCCAGTGCTCTTTCCAACTCTGGAGAGATTAGAGTGGAGGGCAGGGTTAAAGATGGAATCCCTCATTTGACAAAAGTCGGATCTTTTGAAGTGGATGTGAGCTTGGAGGGCAGCATTATTCTGTGCAGACAGGTTGATCAGCCCGGAATGATAGGAAAGGTGGGTAGCATCTTGTCTGAGGGGAACGTGAACGTAAGCTTCATGAGTGTTGGAAGGGTTGCTCCAAGGAAGCATGCTGTTATGGCTATTGGGGTGGATGATCAACCAAGCAAGGAGATATTGAAGAGGATTGGTGAAATTCCTGCTGTTGAGGAGTTTGTTTACCTAAAGATATAGGCACTGTCAGATTTTCTGTCTGAATGCTCTATGAAGCCAATTTTGGTATTGTTGTGTTTTGTCTACAAGTAGGATAATGTAGGATAGAAAAATAATTTGGATGTGAAATTATAAGTGTACTACATTGAGTTGTCAATTTGACAGTTTTTTGGGCTTCACGGGGGTTGAGCATTGGATTTTTCCTCTGTCAAACTTGTCTTTGGTGATTTGTTTTATCAGTAAATAGATGCCCTAGGGCACAACATTCGCTCTCGGGGAATTTGATATGAACAGAGAGTTTGAAATCTTACGGAAAATACTTGAACACGAACACGAACACGATAGGACATTCAGGTAAGCTTGAGGCATGTCAAAGACAATGTCCTAAGGATATTTCATTTAGTATAGGTGTGTGTATCCTTTAGGATTTAGTAAGTTGTCAAAATCTAACAACATTAAATATAGAAGAAATCGAGCTTCAACATATCAGAGAAAGAATGAGTTTTCCAGCTTTTCTAAGTAAATAAAAGGACATGAGTGTATAGAGATCAAGAAATGGACATTTTGATTCTATGGGACCTAAGATATCGGCAAAAGTCATTCAATTCTATTGAAAACTATTAAGGATATTTAATAGTCAGTTATCATTTGTCAAATATAATCATTTTAAACCATCAATATATTCTCGTAATGAAGGTTATTATGGCTAATCAAAGGCCACATCAATTGTCTATTACGATTGTGAATGAGAAGGAATATTATTATTTGTTATAAATTCTCTGTGTGTTTGTCGTATTTATTCTTGTCAATTTAAGTATTAATATTTTTTTTGGCTATTCATGCACCAAATAAATAAGTCATCAATTCTTATATTTAAGAAGAAGATTTGTGTGAAAGATACAGAAAAGACATACAATCACCACTGAAGTTATCTCGAATTTTCAAAAAGGCATCTTAACTTTGTGGGTACCCTATTACCCCATTGAACAATTTAAGAGTGTTATAAATATCCCACTTTGCACACAACTCAATTGCAAGAAAAGAAGTGCAATCACATACCAATTATTGTTTGCCACATATTAAATTTTTGTAATTTTTTAATTTTTAGTTTCATTTTTTCTAATTTTATTAACTTTATTTCATTTTTTCCTCTTTCATCTTCAACCTTCGTTACTCAAGTCTCAAACCCTTTGTTCTTTGCGGTAAATCCTCTAAAGTAGCAACCATTGCTGCCTTCAACGTAGCCTCCATGATGCTTCCCTGTTGTAGCACTATTTCCACCACTAAATCATCACTAAAACTAAATTAAAATTGATAAAATAACTATTAAATTAAACATCAATAATCACTCCAATCTACCATCTTCTTTTCAGCAATATTACAATAGTGATGCAGTGAAACTCCATTACAATGGATTTTTTTTAACATTACACATCACTGAAAAATTATAAGTAAATAAATACAACCAAATCAATTCAACTCGCAAGTTACTAAAGCAAGGAAATGGAGTTCTATATTTAGACCAAAAATAAAAATAAAAATGGAGTTGCATAGTACTCTCTAATCAATTGAATAATGAAGTTCATATTTGATTATTATTACAAAAAGGATAAAAGAAGAACAAGAAACAAAGAAAAGCAAGAGACAAGGAAAAAAAATGATAAAAATGGATGAAGGAAATGGATCTTCTAAGTTGAAAAAGATAAAGAAAAGGTAATTGGATTTTTGAATTTTGGTGAAGAAGATAATGAAAAAGAAAGAATTGAGAAAGTTAAATTAAAAGAAATAAAAGTCAAGAAAAGAAAATAATATTTCTAATTAAATAAATGTTAAAATAAATATTTATTTTTTGGCTTGACTCACGCACCAATGACATTGAACTACAACCTACCTGCCATTTAGGTGTCACGATACGAGCCTATACCCTGAACGTGGCCGGCACTCGAGAACCATTGCTGGTCCCGAAGCAGAACCCTCATCCTGACTGACTACAAGTGGAAGACTAACTCAAACATACATCAGCTTAAAACTAAATTAAATTCATTAACCTCAAATACAAAGCTTTAACTCAAATGATTAACTCTGAATATAATAGAATATTCGACTAGCCGAAAATAGGTAACTCAAGTCTTTAAAATATTTAACAAAATAAATGAAACGGACTTCTCAAACTCTACTATATATCTATGAATCCTCTAAATGACAAAGATGTAAGTCGTGACAAGACCCACGACATCCTAACAAAACTAAAAGTAAATGGAATCCTCCGGAAGCAAGGAGCCTCACCAAAGCTAACTAACTCGAACTGTAGGTGGTAGCAACGAAGCGCCTGTTGATGACACTGGTTTCCTGTATTTTCATCATAAAATAATGCACGTCAAATGACATCAATACATCGAATGTACGAGCATGCAAAGGAAAATCTAAAGCATAACATATACTTGAACTGAAATAGAAGGAAACATACTTACCTTGTCTCAAACTCACTCAACTCAAGAAATACTAAAGGATACTCAAAGATACTCAAACTTACTCAACTCAGAAGTACTCAAGGATAAGATACTCAACTCAGTAATTAGATACTCAACTCAATGAAATATGGCTAAACTCAATAATAATGATACTCAACTTAAGATACTCAAGGATAAAGCAACAATAAAGGATGCAATATATGGAAAGCTTTTAAAACAATAGATAATAAATCAGTTGTATGTGAAATACAATAATAACTCAATTTGGGAGATTTTGTAACCGACAACCATCACTATGAGTTATGTGATGCTACAACGTCTCACTCACGCTGCTAGAACTGTCATATACCTTGCCGAGGTATAGAACTCCTCACTAAGTGGATCCACTAAGCTATGTTTAAAAAGCAATAAGGAATCATTTAAAAAGTATGACCCTTTCTATCCACGTTGGCATACATGGTTTATGGGGGTTGTGAGTTGTCTAAACTCTCCCCATATTGGTGCTCAATACTACTCCAATAATATAGCTCATGCTCATATGTTTAAAAACATAACTCTTCCTCTGGTTTGAGATAATTGCTCAAACTACCCAACTTAATTAATTCGTTTTTAGGAGTTATGCCCTTTGGAAGTTGGGCAGTTGGAAGTAGGAAAGTCCAAATCCGAATTTTTGAAGGGTATTTCGGTGTTTTCCTTACCCAACTTAATTAATTCGTTTTTAGGAGTTTAAGTGAGGTAAAGCCAGACTTCAGTCAGTTTTAGAAAGGTGAATTTCACGCTAGGGCTTGGAGAAAAGAGAAAAGAGGAGAAAGGAGAAGAACGTTCAAGATTCGTTCAAGATTCGTTGGGATTAGCTTGTGGATTTCATCGGGGGTGATTCCTAAAAGGTATGTGAGATCACATAGCATTGGGTTAATTCGCCCACACGCCAAGCATGTTTAATTCAATGTATTTTCATCTTAAAAAGATTGAGAATTTGATGTTTTTGATAGTTGTTCTTGAATTGATTTCGTTCTTGAATATGAGTTGGGATTAAGGAGTTTCTTGATGTTAAAGTGTTGTTTCCTTGAGTTGTTCGGGTTGGAGTTTGTGTATATGATTTTGGTACATGAATCTAAAGTGATTTTGAGAAAAAGAAACGGATTAAAATGATTTAGGATCAGAAAACAAGATCAAAAATTTGTCATACTCACCTGGGAGGGCCAAGCGCGTCGTGCCCCCATAGCGCCAGGAGGCTGGGGCGATGCGCCCAATGTGAGGCCCATAAAATTGGGGCCTAGCGCGGCGCTCCCCGAATGCGCCTGAATCATCGTTTTTCACCCAATTTTTGTCATTCAGTCCGTTTAAACATTTCTAAAGTGTACTAACACTTTCCATTGATTCTAACTACTCTAAATGACTTCTAAACATCTAGAATTCATCTAGAAACATGAATCATAACCTTGAATCCATAAATTCAAATTCAAGGAAAGTCAAGAGCCATGTCTAGGAAGTTCTTAGAGTTTTTTCAAAAAGTCTTTTCCAAATGTTTTAACTTTGTTTTAAGGCTTAAGTTCAAGTTAAGCAAAGAGTAAAGATTTGAAGTTTCATTTCTTCAAAGAAGTATATGGGAACTAAGTATACCCAAGAAGTTTGAAAATGTTTTCACATTTTGAGAAAGATAAGGGAACATCGATTCCAAGAGAGCTTTTAAGCTAAGTTTTGAGTAATTATCTCAAACCAAAGAAAGAAGTTTTTTTAAGAACATATGAGCTAAGTATTTTTGGGAGTAGTATTGAGCACCGATATGAGGATGGGGTTCATATTAACTCAAGTTTCCATAAATCATGTAGCTATCATGGGTATTAATGGGTCATACTTTTTAGATGATCACATAAGTTAAGCTAATGGATCCACTAAGTTAAGTAGTTCTATATGACGGCAAAGTATAGGACAGTCTGGCAACGTGATGGTAAGAACACTGTATCACCACTTAGGCTCATAGTGGTGGTTGTTTGTTAGAGAATCTCCCACATAAACCATATATTTTCTTATATGAGTAAATTTGAGTTTGTTATTGCTTTATCTTTAACGAACTAAGTTGGTTGCAACTGTTTTATAAGCTTTATATATATTGCATATGCTTATTGCTTTATATTTGAGTTAAGTTATTTAGAAGTTGAGACGAGTCACGTAAGTGTTTCTTTTAGAATCCTTTCAAGCCTATATCTTGTTTTAACTTTCCAACTCGCATACTTGTACATTCAATGTACTCATGCCATTTGACCTGCATTTTATTATGATGCAGACGCAGGTAACCGGGATCAGTATCCAGCGCCTCGTTGATCCAGCTTGAGCATTCATAGTCTGTTGGTGAGCCTCCTTGCATTCCGGAAGACTCCTTTATTTTCTTTCTAGTCTTTCTGATGTTAGGATGGTTGGGGGTCCTGTCCCGACATCCATATTTGTTTTAGAGGCTTCATAGATAGTGAGTAGTCCAATGTCTTTACATTGTCATTTCATATGTTAAGACTTGCATTTGCCTTTTTGGCCAAGTTGAATGTTGAATTTTAAACATGCTAAGCTATTTGACTAATTTATTTGAGTAAGTTCATTTGATCATTGTATTAATGTGTAGAGTCTTCCGCTAAGTTAGTAAGCCTGGCCAAGTGTTCGCTTTAGGCCAACAATGGTCTTCAAGTGTCAGCCACGTCCGGGGTGTAGGCCTGGGGCGTGACAAACTTGGTATCAAAGCACAGAGTTCAAGAGTCCTAGGGAGTCTATGAAGCTGTGTCTGTAAAGTACTAGTTATTGGTGTGAAGCACGCCACATCTATAATTATGAGGCTGCAACATTTAGGAAAATTTCTCATTTCTTTCACACTCATTTAGCGCGTTAAATTTGATCTCTAAAAAGTTTCCTTCTAATTTGTGCTTGAGCGTGTTTTCAGATAATTATGCCTTCACGAAGAGCAGTCAGAGGTCATCCAGCTAGGAGAAATGTTGAGAAGCAAGGCGTACCCAATGTACCTGAAGTGCAACCTCAATGGGAAGTTACTAAAGTTGAGTTCAGAGAAGCAATCAGGATGTTGAGTCAAGATGTGACTAACTAGGTTGGGCAACAAAGAGGGGCTCGACAAGAAGAGGCTGACACTTTAATGATTCCTGAGTTCTTGAGGATGAATCCTCCAAGTTTCACTGGTTCAAGAACTATTGAGGATCCAAAGAACTTCATTGAAGAACTGAAAAAGGTATTCGATATGATTCATGCTGCTGATACTATGAGAGTTGAGCTAGCTGCATATCAGCTGAGGAATATTTCTAGGACTTGGTTTGATTAGTAGAAATAGGGTAGAGTTAAGGATGCACCACCTGCGAGCTGGGCCTGCTTTGAGGAAGCTTTCTTGGGACGTTTCTTTTCCCAAGAATTGAAAGAGGCTAAGGTATGAGAATTTCTAACACTTAAGCAAGATTCTTTAAGTATGCATGAGTTTGGGTTGAATTTCAACCAAGTATCTCGTTATGCACTGGAAATGGTTAAGGACATAAGGAAGAGATCCAATTTTAAAAACAATCATGAACACATGCCTTTTCTACCAAGTTGCATGGAAAATCAGGAGCGGTGTGGAGATCCAATTTTGCAATCGCTCCTCAGGTTCTGCATCACGGATCCCCGATGTCCTAGCCTCTTTCTCAATGACCGCATCAATCTCCTCAAAAAGGCCTCAGATTCCTTCCCCGAGACTATCATCATTGACATATTCTCGCACCAGGAATGACTGGTATAAATGCGGGATTGGACTGGCCAATGCTTGATCAACACTTTTGTTCTGCAACTCTGCTTCGTCATCTTCGGGGACATACCCCAAACTAAATTTTGCTCCTCTGGCGGGAATTTGGATAGGCTCAACGATTCCTTGAAAGTGCTTTCTTAATCCGAAATCCGATTCAAAACCACTCCAGAGCATAATAGTAGCAATTATCTTATATACAGGAGGCATAGGAGGCTATAGGGCCAAATCATCACCGATGGCATTTACCAGCTCCATCGTGTAGAAATCACAACCTCGAGAGATATCGTCAACGATTGGTGCATACCTGTTGGAATGGCTCCCTTTACCATAAATGGCCAATTCCTGGTCCTTACAAATGAATTTCATCATTTGGTGAAGGGTAGAAGACACAGCCCTAGCCATATGGATAAATGGTCTTCCTAGAAGTACAGTGTAGCTGGTGTTGTTATCTAACACTTGGAAATCCACATTAAAAGCCACGGGACCCACTTGAATATCTAAGTTTACCGCACCCAATGTGTCTCTTTGCACTCCATCAAAAGCCCTCACATTGACTTGGTTTTGTTGAAACTTTTCCAGGTCAAATTTCAGTTGTCTCAGAGTTGAAAGTGGTAAAATATTAATACCGAATCTGTCGTCGACTTAGACATGATTTATTATCTTGTCTCGACACATACAGGTGACGTGGATAGCTTTGTTGGGCATCCTGCCTTCAAAGGGCAACTCTTCGTCACAAAAGCTGATTCGATTTTCTTAGATAACCTGATTTATCATGGCTGCTAGATTGTCGCTGTTGGTCCCCACGGGCACGTAAGTGTCATCCAAATACCTCATCAGAGCCTACCTATACATTTGCGAACTCATCAACAAAGCCTATACAAAAATTTGAGCCGGCGTCTTCTCCAAATGCTTCACGATTGAATAGTCTTTCAGCTGCATTTTTCTCCTGGGTAACAGCCGTTTCAATCACAAACTTTGGTCGGTCAGGAGTTTCTCGTGGCACCAAGGCAACAGCCTTCTCAGGTGTCAGAATCATAAACTCTTTCTTCTTTCTAATGCTCAATGAAGCCACAACCCTTTCCAGGTTATCAGTAGCAATCGAAACTATCTCCTTTGTTACGCACAATCGTCATCTGTTTCTATCATGTTGATAGTGACAGCTCCGTGATTTGGTAAGGGATTACTATTGACATTAGGCGCGACTGTCTGGAGAGAGACCACTTTCTGGTCAATCAGGTCTTGGATCTTCTGTTTTAGGTTAATACAGTCCTCGGTGTCATGTCCAACACTGTTGGAGTGGTGTGTGCACCTTTGATCAGGTCGGTAAAACTTTGAGCTAGTGTTAACCGGCTTGGGCCCCACGGGATGAATATATCCTGCCGCAGTTAATCGCTCAAACAGCTTTGTTCGGCTTTTAATGAGCGGAGTGAAAGTTCTAGCATGCTTCTTCTCAAATCTAGGACAAGGGGGGGGGGGGGGATAGTAATTGCCTTGTCAAGGAGGGGGCATTTGACGATAATTTGGAGCGTTTGGATGAGGGGCTTGATATCTGGGATATGGGTTAGTTTGGTAATTTGGCTGTGGAGCTTGGTATTTCTAGGGGGTATTTTGGTAAAGTGGAGCTGAGGTTTGGTATGTTGGGGGAGGAATTTGGTAATTTGCCTGAACGTTAGCATAGTTGGGGGCGACATTTCGATAGTGATGAGGTGGAGTTTGGTAAACTGGAGGGGAAGTTTGATAGATACAAGGGGAAATTTGGTAGCTAGAAGGGGGGGTATTTTGATAACTGGAAGGAGGGATATTTTGGTAATCGGCCTGTGCATGACAAGCTGGGTATGACTTTTGTGAAGGTCGAGAACGACCTTGGTATGATGAGGATTTCCTTGGGATCTTCTTCCTTTCGTAGGAGATAGAAGACACATTTTCTCTTTTTTTCTTCAATAAACTCGAGGATCCGGGTGAGGTAGCAACACAAGCAACCTTCTTGGTTCTCAATCCGTCTTTGATAGTCTCACCTACTTTGACTATCTCAGCAAACTTCGCTCCAACGAGCAACATAATTATGTCATAATATTCGGGTTCTTGAACTTGCACAAATACTTCGACAATTTCCTTCTTAGACATAGGAGGCCGAACTTTAGCTGCCTCCTTTCTCCATCTGTATGCAAATTCTCTATAACTTTCATTCAATTTCTGCTTTATTTTTCTAAGGAATAACGTCTAGAACGATCTCCACATTGTAGGCGGACCGTTCGATAAAGTCCTTAGCCAAAGCATTCCATCTAGGCCACTGTCTTGTCTCATGAGATGTAAACCATTCCAAAGCTTATCCACTCAGACTTTGGCTAAAAAGCCGCATCAGTAAAGCTTCATCTCTTCCAACTCCTACGAGCTGGTCACAGTAAGCCCTCAAGTACGCCAAGGGGTTCCCTATTCCTCCAAAAATGTCGAACTTCGGCACCTTGAATCCTTCCGAGAGGTCCAAATTTGGATGGATGCATAAGTCCTCATAACTCAAACTAGCGACCTCAGGAACACACTGCAACTTTTTCATGACTTTTTGGATCTCTTCCTTCATATCCCGCTTGGCGGCCTCTTCTTTTGACCTTCACTCTCTTTCTCGCTCTTCGTAGTGGTCAGAATCATTGACGATGTCATGCTCATTGGGAAGTGGTATTTGGAAAGTGGCTTTCTGGGGTAGGGGTGGAGCAATGGAGGGACTTTGGGCATTTTGAGGGAAAGTCTAGGTGTTGGTATGTTGATTTTGGTGACGGAGGAAAGTTTACGGGTTGTTAATGTTTTGGTTTTGAAGGGTGGACCAGTTTGGAGGTTGACATTTTGGGGAGGAACTGGCACTTGGAGATTGGTATTTTGAGGATGGGGTGGTGTCTGGTAAGAGGTGGAGGCATAATGGGAATTTTGGGTGGTTAGATTGATGATTGAGGGGTTATGAGCAGGACTGGAGGCTGGTTTTTGAGCCTGTTCTGCACTTGAAGGAGGAAAGTGAAGTGGAGGTTTTCCATATGCTGGAGCATTGAGAGTAAAAGCTGGATTAGGCAAATCTTTCCTTCTCTGTATTTCGACCCGCATCTCAGCGATCTGTTGCATCAACTACATAATTAATTCATTTTGATCAGTGGCAGTGGCTGAGCCACTACAACATCAGTCAAGCCAATCTCTTCATTGTTATCACCCATTATTGTCTTTCCTTTTTGCAAACTTTGATCGGGGAAGGAATCTTTGGGGCCCTTAGATCTTGTAAAATAAGGGTGTTCAGCCATCTTATCAACACAGATCAATTCTAAGTACCTGACAAAGAAAAATAACTCAAAAGATAAATGTGTTAGCCTATGTAGACGATAAATAGTACAAAATATCACATATATGACCACAAACACATAAGAGTTGCTCCAATTGAAGATAAACTAGCCCACGTATTTAGAGATATGACTAAATAGACAGAAATTTGTCTATTTGATTTTGAGCTTAGTGAGTCAGAAACGTCAACTTGAGTCGAGACCAAGTCAATTGTGTCTTTCATCGTCGTACTTTTGATTTTTGATTGAGATGTAACTCTAATTTTTTTTTTTGAAAAATATAGAATTTCTCAAAAATGGGGACCGAACCTTGAATGGTTGCCTACGTATCTCACGAGGGAGAATTCAGGTCCTACATAGTTCGACTAGCTTGAATTTCTTTCAATTTGAGACGATGAATCTCTTTTCTAATATGAGAGAGTAACATTTGAAAAATGAAGTCCGAATTTGTTGGAAACTAAAGACTCGAAGAGTATTTGGATGTACTTTCAATAGTGACTTGATATTTGTGCTTAAAGGATTCTAGAAAATAATTCAAAGAGGAGTGAGCTAGAATAACTTCAAATAAAGCAACCTATTCACACAAGCAGTTATAACACTTAGCAAGCATTGCGCAATTCGAAGGATGTATAACGTTGTTCGAAAAATTGCATCGCCTTAAAACCCAAATTTATACAAATTTTACGAATAAAACTAAAAGGGGATACACAATAGGGAAAATGGATACAAATGATCAATCCCACGCAAGGGTACAATCCTAAACTATACTTCCATGGACGGTCCTTCTTTTGATTTCTTGTCATCTCCAAATGTCCACACGTTTTTGGATGAAATGGTAACTGGATGCTTCTTCGACTTGAACAAATTATTAAACTCCCAACCACAAGAGACAATGTTTTGCCAAATAACGTATACATCCTTCAAATTTAAACACATAAGCATGATTGTCTTTTATTGACCTGGGTCAAATCGACACAAGGTGGGCTTCTAATGGGCCCAACACACCTTGGATGTTAGGTCAACTTAGTTCAAAATGCGCTAAAATATCAAGATTTGGTTTCGCTCTACGCTAGTTGACTAAGAGTGACTTTGAAAGACGGGAACCCAAGTGGACAACTTAGGCTGGAATTCACGACAACCATTGGATGCATGACGAACTAATAAATTATTGATCATTCCGAAAAAGGGTTGAATATAAAAAATTCCAGTAGCGGTTCCACAAAATCGTTCTTTAAATGCAATAATAATTAGCCAAACAATAAAATTCTTTTGCTTAGAACCTAGATGAATCCCTAGTGAAGTCTCCATTCTGTTACGATCCGATTTTGAAAACTAAGATTTCGAAACCATTTTCGCAACTTTGGCAATTTTGTTGAGGGCCTGTGTGATCGATTCAAAGGTAATTGGGATGATCACCTACCCCTTATTGAATTTTCTTACAACAATAGTTACCACTCTAGAATCCAAATGGCTCCATATGAAGCTCTTTATGGGAGAATATGCATATCTCCTATTGGATGGTTTGAAGTTGGTGAAGTAGGGTTGATAAGACCAGATTTAGTTCATCAAGCTATAGAGAAGGTGAAAGTGATTCAAGAGAGGTTGAAAACGGCACAGAGTCGTCAAAAATCCTACATTGATGTTAGGAGAAGGGCGTTAGAGTTCGAAGTAGATGATTGGATATATCTAAAGGTTTAACCCATGAAGGGTGTTATGAGTTGGTAAGAAGGGGAAACTTAGTCCCCGGTATATTGGGCCTTATCGAATATCCAAAAGGATAGGCAATGTAGCTTATGAGTTGGAGCTACCACAAGAGCTAGCAGCGGTTAATCCGGTGTTTCACATCTCCATGTTGAAGAAGTGCATGGGTGATCCTTCATTGGTCATACCAACTAAAAATATTGCGATAAAGGATAAATTATCTTATGAAGAGATTCCTATTCAGATTCTAGATCGTCAAGTTCCGAAGTTGAGAACAAAAGAGGTAGCATCAGTCAAAGTCCTTTAGAGGAATCAATTTGTTGAGGAAGCTACTTAGGAAGCTGAAAAGGACATGAAGAAGAGATATCCACATCTCTTTGAGTTCGAAAAAAATGCAGACCAAGGTACTAATTCTATTTGTAGTACTCTTTAAAATATAAGTGAGCATGTTGTTTGTTGCATTTGCTTGTTGGGTGTTGAACTTGATATTACACCCTTAACCTAGTAAGAGTAATCTCATTCGAGGACGAATATTCCCAAGGAGGAGATATTGTAACATCTCGTAATTTGGAATAAATAGGAAGAAGCTAATAATTGGAAATAACCATTTTGGGAAAGAATGCATATCTGGAAAATTTGTTTAAGTTAGGAAAAATTGAGTTTTGGGCAAATTCAAACTCCCATAACTCCTAGCCCAGGATGAATTAGGTGTACTTCAAGATATGGTTGGAAAGCCCTTGGAATTATCTTTCCAACGTTGCCAAGTTTGCGTGATTTCGAGTTTGTATGATTGAGTTATGTCCTTTGAAAGTTGGGCTGTTGGAATTATGATAGTCCAAATCCGGATTTTTGAAGGGTAGTTTGGTTTTTTCCTTACCCAACTTAATTAATTCATTTTTAGGAGTTTAATTGAGGTAAATCTAGATTTCAATCAGTTTTAGAAAGGTGAATTTCATGATAGGGCTTGGAGAAAGGAGAAAAGAGGAGAAAGGAGAAGAACGTTCAAGATTCATTCAAGATTCGTTGGGATTAGCTTGTGGATTTCATCGGGGGAGATTCCTACAGGTATGTTAGATCACTTAGTGTTGGGTAAGTTCGCCTATGCGCCAAGCATGTTTAATTCGGCGTATTTTCGTCTTAAAAAGATTGAAAATTTGATGTTCTTGATAGTTGTTCTTGAATTGATTTCGTTCTTGAATATGAGTTGGGATTAAAGAATTTCTTGATGTTAAAGTGTTGTTTCATTGAGTTGTTTGGGTTAGAGTTTGTGTATATGATTTCGGTACATGAATCTAAAGTGAATTTGAGAAAAAGAATCGAATTAAAACGATTTAGGATCAGAAAATGAGATCAAAAATTCGTCAGACTCACCTGGGGAGGGCCAGGCGCGTCGCGCCCCCATAGCTCCAGGAGGCTAGGGCGGTGCACCTGCATTGCGCCTAAAGTGAGCCCCAGAAAGTTGGGGCTTGCGCGGTGCTCCCCGAATGCGCTCGAATCGTCGTTTTTCACCCAGTTTTTGTCATTCAGTCCGTTTAAGCATTTATAAAGTGTACTAACACTTTCCATTGATTCTAACTACTCTAAATGACTTCTAAACATATAGAAATAATCTAGAAACATGAATCATAACCTTGAATCCATAAATTCAAATTCAAGGAAAGTCGAGAGCCAGGTCTAGGAAGTTTTTAGAGTTTTTCCAAGAAGTCTTTTCCAAATTTTTTAACTTTGTTTTAAGGCTTAAGTTCAAGTTAAGCAAAGATTAAAGATTTGAAGTTTCATTTCTTCAAAGAAGTATATGGGAACTAAGTATTCCCAAGAAGTTTGAACATGTTTTCACATTTTGAGAAAGAAAAGGGAACATCGATTCCAAGAGAGCTTTTAAGCTAAGTTTTGAGTAATTATCTCAAACCAAAGAAATAATTTGTTTTATAAACATATGAGCTAAGTATAATTTTTAGAGTAGTATTGAGTACCAATATGTGGATATGAGTTCATATTAACTCAAGTCTCCATAAACCATGTAGTCATCATGGGTATTAATGGGTCATACTTTCTAGATGATCACATAAGTTAAGCTAGTGGATCCACTAAGTTAAGTAGTTCTATATGACGGCAAAATATAGGATAGTCTGGCAGCGTGATGGTAAGAATGCTATACAACCACTTAGGCTCATAGTGGTGGTTGTCGGTTAGAGAATCTCCCACATAAATCATACTATTTTCTTATATGAGTAAAGTTGAGTTTGTTATTGCTTTATCTTTAACGAACTAAGTTGGTTGCAACTGTTTTATAAGCTTTATATATATTGCATGTGCTTTATTGCTTTATATTTGAGTTAAGTTATTTAGAAGTTGAGAAGAGCTAGATAAGTGTTTCTTTAAGAATCCTTTCAAGCCTATATCTTGTTTTAGCTTTCCAACTCACATACTCGTACATTCAATGTATTGATGCCAGTTGACCTATATCTTATTATGATGCAGACGTAGGTAACCAGGATCAACATTTAGTGCCTCGTTGATCTAGCTTGAGCATTCAAAGTCTATTGATGAGCCTTCTTGCATTCTGGAGGACTTTTTTATTTATTTTCTAGTCTTTCAAATGCTAGGATGATCGGGGGTCTTGTCCCGACATCCATCTTTGTTTTTGAGGATTCATAGACAGTTAGTAATCAGATATCTTTACATTGTCATTATATATGTTAAGACTTGAGTTGTCATTTTGGCCAAGTTGAATGTTGACTTTTAAACATTCTAAGCTATTTGACTAAGTTATTTGAGTAAGTTCATTTGATCATTGTATTAATGTTTAGAGTCTTCCACTGAGTCAGTAAGCCAGGCCAAGGGTTCGCTTGAGGCCAGTAATTGTCTTCAAGTGCCAGCCATGTCCGAGGTGTAGGCTTGGACATGACACTAGGGTTCAGATTCTATACCTCTCTATAGGGAATCTCATCCCAAGAATATTACTTTTTATCACCACATTTAATCAATATTGGGCTCATATAAAAAATCATCTAATGTTTAACAACACATGGACTCCTACTAACCAACTCCTTAAGAAGTTCTCATTCTCTCATCAATTCTGCCATACCAACTAGAATTTCCCGCATTCGAAACCAACTATGGGCTCTCATTTAACGATTTCTCATAGTAAAACCTCATCCTCCTCTTCCACCTTATTTATAATCTTAGATGGAATTATCACACCATCATTATTACGATAAGAACATCAACCTTCCCTTTCTAACATCAGTCCACTACTAAAAGGACTTTGGAAAAAATATCTCTCATACTCTTTTGAACTCATTACTATTTTATTCTCAACACTTAACTTGATTTCTCATCTTATCATCTCCCCCTTAGATTTAAAGCTAACACTTGAAAGCTATGGACCTATTCCATAATCTTAAAACTAGTTACATCCCTCTTTACTCTAACGCTCGGGAAATTTTTATCTCATGACTATCGAACTCTCCATAAGCAGGTCCTAAGACCTCTTTCTAAGACGTTTCTCTTGACCTGTTCTCATTGGCTCCTAATGCTTCTTCATCTAACTATTTAGGAAAATTACACTTGCACCAGCCTATCCCATATTGGCAGCTCAATTATACAATCTAGGCGCATATAAGAAAATCATAACCTCGATTGGCTCTACCTTCATTTATCTCCTCTATGGGACATAATACCACATTTTCGTTGCAAGGTACCACTTTGATCTCCTCACCTATTTCAGGTTAAACCTACTAGATCAGATCTCAAAACTAACACCATCACCCTTATGTAGCCATCTTTTGATCATGAGCTCATCTTAAATTCAAGCTTAGTGTCTAGTACTAAACACGGATATCAATATGATTGCTTACACTTTATACTACTTGTGACTATTATAAAAGTCGAGAAACACTCACCCACTAAGATCTCATGACAAGTAGGAAATCTTTAGCTCTCCGTCTACCTTCCTACAAATTACCTTCACCTTCAATTTTACAACTTAACTATTATTTACTCACTCACTGCGCATTACCTCTCAAATGATTCTATCATACTCTAATACCATGGGGTTCTCCTTTCAAAAATCATAAGCTTAGCTTGGGTCTATCACCTCATGAATACTCTGTTCTCTGATTTTACACATACACTTGGTCATTACCAACACAATGACACCTCATCATAAACTCCTCTCTAGCTAAAACATACTATAACTCATCCTAACTTGTAACTCTTACTCTACCTCCTACATGGAATCTTCATAACTCATCACTTCTTTGTCTACCTATAAGGGAAAACTTTTCATTAATAACTTACCAAGTGCATGACTATAGTAACATAGCTTGCCAAAACACCATCTCCTTTTCTTAGATTACTAAACCTCTGTATATTTTCCTCTAACTTTAGGCAATTTCACTACTACTACTACTCATGATCTCGTAACTTGTGCTACCTTTTTGAGTGAAAATATTACCCAAGCACTAAACATACTTCCTCATAAGGATCTCAACTGAAACAAAACTTAGGGAAGAGAGTACAACTCACTTTTAGCTCAAACACATGATTTTCATGAATAGGGGTGCATTCTTTCAAAAATCATCACTTAAACTCACTTACGGGCTCCTCTTAAGCTCCTCTGCAGCCTCATGACTTTCTCAATACTTTTGCTAAGAGCAATTTCATCGATAAAGAACTAACTTTGCTTTTCAACCACCTCTAGTATGAGGGGTAGTCGAATGAATATGAGAATGCACGAGTTAGAATAAACTCCTTATGACACAGAAGTGAGGCCCTCACAATCATAAGCAAAACCCTACTGAAATGGCTTCATAGATACTGTAGGACACTTGAACTCTATTTTCTCATATTAAGTTTGTCACGACCCGAGTTGACACCCTGGACGTGGCCGGCACTCGAGAATCATTATTGGTCCCCAAGTGAACCCTTATCCTGGCTGACTATAAGCGGAAGACTAACTCAAGCATACATCAACTTAACTAAATTAAATTCATTGAACTCAAATACAAAGCACTCAAATGATTAACTCTAAATATAATAGAATATTCAACTAACCAGAAATAGGTAACTCAAGTCTTTAAAACATTTAACAAAATAAATGAAATAGACTTCTCAAACTCTACTATCTATCTATGAAACCTCTAAATGACAAAGATGAAAGTTGGGACAAGACCCATGACATCCTAACAAAACTGAAAGTAAATGGAATCCTCCGGAAGCAAAGAGGCTCACCAAAGCTAACTCAAACTGCAAGTGGTATCAACGAAGCGCATGTTGATGACCCTGGTTTCATGTATCTACATCATAAAATAATGCAGGCCAAATAACATCAGTACATTGAATGTACGAGCATGCAAGGGGAAATCTAAAGCATAACATACGCTTGAACTGAAATCGAAGGAAACATACTTAGCTTGTCTCAAACTCACTTAACTCAAGGATACTCAAAGATACTAATACTTACTCAACTCAGAAGTACTCAAGGATAATATACTCAACTCAGTAATAAGGTACTCAACTTAATGAAATAGTGCTCAAATTAACAATAAGGTACTCAAATCAGTGAAACATAGTTCAACTCAACTCAATGAAATAGGGCTCATGCTCATATATTTATGAATATAACTCTTCCTTTGGTTTGAGATAATTGCTCAAATTACCCTCTTAAAAGAGGTAACTACTCTTGAAAAAAATCTTTTAAACTCATAACTCATTTGGAAATCTCAGTTTCTCTTTTATCAATGTAAAAATTGATACCTCTGGGAATACATAATCCCCCTATACTCTTACTCAACTCATACTTGAAAAATCTTTCTCAAAAATATATCAAAATCATATTAAAATATAATCATTGATGACTCGGGAAGTCATACTTCATAAATATTGATGGTATATCTAGATATCATACTGCTCATACATTAATGGCATACTCGATTGTCATACTAATCATGTTTAAGAAAACTCTTTTCTCAAAACTCATCTTTACTTTCTCAAAACTCAGTTTAAGAACGTAAGTGTTGGCTTTGAAAAGCTCCTCAACCAAACATCAAAATTCAAGAATGGAAAGCAACACTTCAAGAACACTCATCAAGAACTTAACTTCTCAATCTTTATGGATGAATTCGATAATGTAAATCATAATTGACGTGTGGGTAAACAAACCCAACACTATGAAAACTTACATACCTCTTAAGGATCAATTCCTTAGCGAAATCCCTCGAAGATCGCAAGAATCTTGAACGCTTGAAACTTTCTTCCTTTTTCTCCTCTTAAGCTTCTCTCTAAAACCCTAAGCGCGTTTAGGAATAACTCAAACTAATTCCAATCAGTTTATACCCTTAAATATTACTAAAAATGAGTTAGGCTATTAAGGGTAAGGAAAAGACCAAAATACCCCTCATTAATTCAGGTAACTTTTCTTTTCTGGACATGCTGAACTTAAACAGACATATCTCCCTTATCCGAACTCGAAATTTAGCGAACTCGATTGCTTTGGAAAGAGGACTCAGAGATCTTTCATTTGATATCTTATGGGTCCTGTAACTAAGTCTGGCAATGATACCAGTAACGGACCTACCAGACCGACACCGATCGAAATAGGGGTCCGATGAGCGGAAAGGTACCGTAACCGGTAGTTCTGGAAAATATTGTATATTCCGTCCCGGATCGATATAGTACCGGGATCGGACCAGACCAGTAACTAGGACTGGCTACTATATTTTTTTAAAAAATTACTTATTAAAATTTAAAAAATTAGGAAAATTAATCAAATAATATTAAAACTTTTATAGTTTTAAAGTTTGAAATTTATACTTTTAAAGTTTAAAATACAAACTTTCATACTTTAAAAGTTTAAAAGTTTAAATTTCACACTTTAAAAGTTTAAAAATTTAAATTTCAAACTTTAAAAGTATAAAAGTTTAATTTTTCAAACTTTAAAAGTTTAAAAAGTTAAATTTCAAACGTTAAAAGTTTAAAAATTTAAAAATTTAAATTTCAAATTTTAAAAGTTCTAAAAGTTTAAATTTCAAACTTTGTATTAAAATTGAAGACAATAATAAAAATTTTTTTAAAGGCAAATAGCCTATAGTAATATTAATTAAATAGTACAATTTGAGTTACAAAATATTAGTAGAGGATTAGAGGACCTAATCTACAGGACACAATTACCTTATAGGAATGGTTTTGTTTGAATTAGGCCTCAAATTATCATACTCATACTAATAGTTCATGCTTACCAAACCAATCTTTTCTTAAATCATTTAACATTTCTCTTGTAACATGATCTGGAATTGGTTGATCGGCTAGTTCCTCCAATGCATCAATGTCGTCGTCACTAAAATCTTGCAACATTTCATTAATATCATTTTCAAATTTGGTAGGTAAAGTTGGACGCCCATAACTCCTTCTCTCGCCATTAATCCAATCTCCAAATAGTAGCGATATCTCCAAGCTATCTACTGCTAATGAATATTTATGCTCTCCAATTTGAAATCTTGTTGCACTAAAAGCGCCTTGCGAAGCTACTGAAGATGCTTGAATAGCCAACACATCTCGAGCAACCGGTTGAAGTTTTAGAAATCCCTTACCATGATTGCTCCACCAATTTAGAGGATCAGGTAAACCTTGTGAAGCCTTAATATTTTTCGTATTTTGATCAATATATGCATTAAAATCATTTTTATCATTATGAGAAAGTTCAATATAACAATCTAGCATATTTCATTATATCTACACCTAGAACTTTGAGGTTCTTCATTACGTACTACATTTCTTCTATGAGAATTATACAAGTTATACAATTTTTTAGCTTCAATTTTTATACTATCTTTAACTTCTTGACAACTAGGTGTTTCATCATCTTAAATATCTTAATTGAAATATATTTTATCAACCTTTCGTGATGCACCTTCATCTTTGTAATATGAGTTTAACAAACAAGCGGTTAATAAATTTGAGGAATAGGAATAAAATATTTTTAAATTTTTTCAATTATCTTCTAAACAGAATCTTCAAATCTTGATTTATTTTTGAATTTATAAAATTTACTAGAAATAACACAAATATTTGGTAAAATAGAGTAAATAGTTGGATAATAAAGTCTAGATATTTTTTTATAGCTAAATAAAAAACTTTTAAGAATTCTATAAGTTCTTTTACGTCATTCAATCATTATCATCAAGTCTATAATTCACATTTGAATTATGAGCATTCCAAACCATTTGTAAAGGTTTCCTATATTTATAAGCGACTTGAAGCATTTCAAATAATGAATTCCATCTAGTACACACTGATTTTGGAATTTTTCTAGGTGAAAGATTAAATTTACGACAACGATTTTCAAATTCTCTACGTCTAGGCTTAACTTGGCATTTAAAAATAAAATGACATGTTGTTTCAACTTTTATGCAACCATTATTATACATTTTTATATCATATCTAACAATCAAATTATATATGTGTGCAACACACCTAATATGAAAACCATCAATATAAATAGGGCAAAGAGTCAATTTTAGTATTTCAACTGCAGATGTATTATTAGAAGCATTATCTAAGGTGACACTAATTGTTTTATCACAAATTACATAGTTTTTAAAAAATCTATAATAGTTTGAGCTATGTAACTACCGGTTTTATGCATTTCACAACATTTATAAACTAAAATTCTTTTTTGCATAATCCAATTTTCATCGATCCAATGTGCAGTAATAGTGAAATAATCATTACCATTTACACTACGACCCATATCAGAAGTAATAGCTATTTTACAAGTATTATAATAAAATAAACAAGGAAGATATTGAAAATGTTGAGCCTGATAATCAAAGATAGCCTTTTTAATTGTGTTTCTTTTAAAACCTTTAAAATGTGGATTATACACAATTTGAATATAATGAATGAAATCGGGATTTTCAGCAAAACTAAAAGTCAAGCCAATAACAACAATCATTTTAGCTAATTCTTCAAGATCTTTTTCTATACTATATGAGCGTTGTGTACTAGGGCCAAAAACATTAGAAGGATTTAATTGCATTTGGATCATATTAGAGCCCCCTACTCCTACAGTTTCACTAGCAAGGGTGGTACCATTCTTTTTAGCTTCGGCTACAGCTTTAGCATGCAAAAATTCATTTTTACAACATCCCATTAAATAATTACTCAAATGTCCCGTCCTTCCCTATTTTTCCACGGTTTTATGATTCATTCTATGTTTACATTTATTACAAATAGCTTGTGTTTTATCTTCACTCTGAGTCATAAATTGCCACATAACTGATTTTTTAGCACGTTCTTCCTTAGGCCTAGGATGTACGGGGGGAATGGGAGCAGGACAACGAAAGAGAGCGGGACTGGGAGAGACTGGGAGCGGGACTGGGAGTGGAAGTGGGAGTAGTACCGTAATTGACTTTGTTTCATCATCATCATCATCATCATCAAAAATATCAATGTAATCATTAATATTATCATGTTCATCATTTTCATCTAATTCCTCATCAAAATTACCAAACCTTCTTTGTAAATATTCATGATAAGGATCTAATCCAATATTACTATCAATATTAAAAACAGTTTCATCAACATGCGTAAAATCTTTCGTATTTATTTTTACTTGTGCTATTTGTCTAGTTTTAGATTTAGAAGAACTACCGATTTTTTTATTTTTATTGGAATTTGAGGTAAATAAATTAGTGATCGAATCATATACAATTGTTTTACCTTTATCAACATTTTTTTTTACCAAAATCCATATTAAAATATGAAAAGTGAGTAAATTATATATAATACGAAAATGTAATGCAAACAAATAAATAACTAAATAAGTAGAGACGAGAGACTAATTACTCACAAAATAAATAAATAAATAAATGCAAACAAATAAATAACTTAATGTGTATGATCGAAAGCCGAAACTTGAAAGTTGAATGTTGAAGCTCCAAAGACCAAATTCGCAATCCACCAAATCTTTCATACTAATATAATTTGTAATTTAAAAGAGAATAATAGATTAGAGACATGAGACTTGAGAGTTGAGAGAGTAGAAGATGAAGAATATTTGTGAGTAAAAATAATGAAAGATTGGGGGTATTTATAGTTACAAAAATAGGATAAAAATACAAATTTTAAAAGTTTGGGATATTAAAAAAGTTTGGGGGTAGGGAGTGTTTTGGTGAAATAGCCGTTGGGTGGGCCCAATACCCGTTACCCAAAAGCCTTCCAACGGTTATATTACAATTTAAATTAAAAAAAAATTAATTAAGACGAACCGGATCGGAATCGGAATCGAAACTGGTACTTACAGGACTGGGACTAACCGGTAAAACCCGATTCCCCTTCATAATGGCCCTCACCGGATCCTGCCGGAACGGTACCGAATTGGTAATGGATCAGGACGGAATGGTACCGTACCGGTACCTCCCGGTCCTGCTGCCACACTTACCCCTAACTCATCCAATATTGAAAGTTGTGGTCATTTGAAGTTGACCCAAAACTTATAAGAACTTTCGAATGACTTGAATGAATTATCTTTAGTTCTTCTTGGAACTCAAGGTGCTACATCTAGTGACCTTAACGCTTAAGAAAAATTTAAAATTCCTCAGTAAAAATCTTACTCACAACGAGGAATGGTTCAAGTCTTAGCTCAAAATTTTTCCAAGTTGTTACACTACGCTCATAATGGGACAATAAATTCATTATAAATAAGAATGATGAGGGTAATAGGACTCCCGTAAAATTTAAGTGTCCTTTTGAAAATTCGAGAGAACTTCAGTGGTGACTTTATGTCTTTGCCTTTAAGAATTACATTATCTCTCATATCTTTTGTCTTCATTAAACCTTGGTCAATAATTATGTATTTCTCTCTCATAGAATTATATAATATGTATACATAATTAATTAGTGTTGGAGCAATGCACCAACTTAGCTTATGTGTTTGAGGATGCATAATTAGTTATATGATACTTTTTTAACGGGTGTATGTATACCTCCTCCATCAAATATGGATTCAATTCTGATTACGACTCCGATCTATATTCTTAAATCTTTACATGTTTTACTTAATCTCATTTATAATCTTCAAATATCCAAATTGTTTGTAAATATACTCAAAAAGAGTTAAACTATAAGACATGTATTTATAACCTTATATAAATTTAAGTGTACCATCTTACTTGATTAACAATTTTATGTCTATCATGACAAACCAAAGCAACTTTGTTGATTTAATTTTACCAACTTTATTTTCTTAGTAGTTTGGATGTTGTTTCAAAATTCTAAGTTAAAAAGTGTCATATATATTGAATCAGTAGAGAGTAATAATTTGAATTCTAGTTACTTCTTTTACTCCTTGTGAAGAGGTAATATTTTTTTTTGCTGTATTATCATTTGAGCAATTCCTAAGATCTCATCATATGGTATTCTAGGCTTTTAGTCTCAGTTCGTTGCTATGACTATGATTTGACACACATTTCATTAGCTTCCGATGAGGACTGTTTCCTCCTTCCTCCTCCTATTCACGCTACTGCAACTATTGCTCAACCCAATTTTCTCTATCTCCGACTCCGATGACCCTTTTCCCGTTCGCCGGGAAGTCTACGGAAATGGTCGGATTTTTGACATTACTCACAGAATAACCTCTGATATGCCGTCGTACGGCTCTGAAGAGGGGCTCGGACAGTTCTTGTGGCTACCCAATAGCATGAAGAATGGATCCCTAGCTAATAACTCTGTCATGAAATTACCCACCCACACAGGCACCCATATTGATGCTCCTGGCCATGTCTTTGATCATTACTATGATGCTGGGTTTGATGTTGATACCCTTGACCTAGAGGTTCTCAATGGTAACTATCAATTGTCTCTTAGTGCACTCACACTTTTTATTCCCAATTTGATTTTCCGAGCCAAAATTATCATTTTAAAATACAGAGAAGTAACACACAATGTCTACTTTATATAAAGACGGGTAGAGCTCCTCTTTGTCGGCATTCTTCCTTTTTATCTATGAACCATTTCATTATGGAACTTTCTCCCAAGCTGCGGAACTAACAAGTCTATTAAAAAGTCGAATTAGTCACTTTTACACAAATTTTCAAGTGGATGAAATAGGTCCAGTGGTCTCAGTTGGGGATGGGTGATCAAAACTCTTCCTTCTCTGCTTCACTGTCAATTGATTGGCACATGTAAATTTTCACTGAAGGGGGTTTGGATGAACCCTTAGGTCCTAACTGTCTCCGCCCTTCCCCTTAGTTGAGGTCTGAAATGTTTGAAGTCTTATTACTCTGATTAAGTGTTAACCGCATATTGTTTTCCTTAAACTTTTTCATAGATTTGTTTGACTCAAGAGTAACTAATATGGAGTCTTCTTATTCTGGTTAAGTACTTGACTACTTGTATGTTCTTTTTTTTTGGAAATAAGTGTGAGTTTGATAACATTTTTTCTGGCTTTAAAGTCAAAGTATGCTGGGATTATTTAGGGGGATTGATGATCTATGCTTAATAATGAGGAGATTATTGTTCATGAATGACTTACTTTAAAAATGCATTTTTGTCTTTAAATATGGTACTGCCTGCATTATTAATACACATATTCTTATTCCACATTATATCCGATACATAGAATCCCACATAACTTAATGTCAGCATTATTTAACGCTGCCGATCACATGCTGCATTAGTTATGGAACATGTAGTATTTAACACCACCGATCACACGCTGCATTAGCCATGGAACAAGTATTTTTTTTCTTCAGCAGCTACCAAATGCTGTATTATCTTTTGTGGGATTTTAGCGTTGAAATGAAATACGACCATGGTTTATAATCTAGTGGTTTCAGTGGGAGTCTCTCACACAATAAGTATGAGTTCAATTCTTCATCTTCTCCTTCCACCTTCCCTTTCCCCTATGTAATAGAAAACTAGAAAGATCAAATCAAGGTCTTAATAGAGAGAAATGAGTACAAAGGATTCATATAGTTGATCCAAACTAGTTTTGTGATTCGCCATTGTTGATTGATTTGTTGTATATAAATGCAAAGATCACCATCAGAATTTTGTATTTAGTATAACTTTTTGGAATCCCTTACCGTCCTGAATGAGTATTTAGTAAACATGTGGCAATGATTGTCTTATTATTTGTTCTGAGAAGTATTTTTTTAATAAAAAGATTTTCTTAAAGTTCTATATATTTTCTTCATTTTTGAAATAGGAAAAACTTACATCCTTTGAGGAATATCAAAAATTGTATTTGATACGAAAATATTTCTCTAGTGTTTGAATGTAAATTTGATTAATTATTTACAATTCTGAAATAAAAATGTCAATTTGATTTAGTTCAGAACGTTTTTCTATTGCCCCTCGGTTAGTGAACTAGTACTAATGACCTCTTTAATTAGTTGGGAAGATAATCTCATTTCTTTCTTGGAACTAGTGTATGTTATATATTTTGATGTTTTTGGTATGAGAATATATTTAGTTGGTCTAGAACTCTTAAAACAATTGTTAGAGTTATCCTTTTTAATTTTGAGGGGATGGGGGATAAAGTGGTGCTTGGGCACTTCTGTGAACCTCGGCTAATCCACTGGGTACCTATGGCAAGTTATTATCCTATTATGGATGCCATGATTTGTATTATGTTTTAAATTTGAAATGTGACAAAGCTATTCACTTTATTGCTTCTTGTTTTTAGATACATATTACATTCAAGTTTTATGTGTTCTCTCTACTAGTCTTGACATTCATATTTTTATACACTTTAGTATTATATAATTCTTGCACTGAAACTATGCCCTTTTTTCCCTTTGGATAAAGCTGAAACTAGTCTCCTTTTCATGTAAGTTTTTCTAGAATGAAGAAGTGACCATTTTTTGTTTTTCATCATTGGGAGGATTCCTCTGAATTGGGTAGTCCTAGTTTGACTTGGTATGCATGATAAGAAATGTCAAAAACATTAATTGATTAGCAGCTGTTAAGAAATTGTCTCCTACGTGTTGTCTTATATAACTTTTAAACAAATTCTATTTCAAAAAATAATTTTAAGCATCCTGTCAAGATGTCTGTTCTGCATTTTGATGTCTGGTTCTCATTTCTCCTCAGCATTTACCCAACTTCCTATATATTGTGTTATGTCTTCAATGTTCTGCTCATCTTCCTTAATTTTCTTTTAGTAGGTATTTGTTACTATAGATTTTGATTGGTAATAGTGCACATTTTAACAGGTTAGTGAAATTTTTTTTCACTTATTGACAGGTCCTGCATTGTTGGTCGATGTTCCAAGAGACAAGAACTTAACAGGTATATCTGCTCTGTCGTGCCCAATATATCTTTGGTGATCATATTTTTTGTGTTTTATGCTGAATTCCATACTCCTGAAACTGTGATTCAGTAATTCGCCACCATGTAGTTCTGATACTTCTACCACATTCCTCGAAAAAGAGATGTACATCTTTATTGTTCGCAGATTTGGTGTTGGGATTATGCATATCTTCATAACACGGGGGAACTATAATGGAATTTTTAGTGTGCGGAAATGAGATTATATTTTTAGCTAGATTCTCCTATGTTATGATGCAAGTCGTCTTGTAATATAGATATAATGTATGATTTTTTGATACTATATGTAGGAATCTAACGTTCTCCTTTGGTTGACAAGAATTGTATTTTTTCCTGGGGATCAAGCAAAATCTTCAGGTTCCAAGATTATAGTGATGGGACAAAGAATGGAATTTTTATTTAGAAGAGTGAGGATGAGAGTTGAGACCATACACGTGTAATCATGGGCAAAATGGAGTTAAATTATGATTAATATTCATGATCATTCTTGTGAAATAAAGTTCATTAGGGCTAGTCAAGATAACTGATGCCTACAATAACAGTCTAGTATTAAAGAGTAAATGAGTGAAGGACTATTTTGTTCCCTGCCCAATTCTGTGACAAGAGATGATCAAGGGTTCGCTGATCTTTCATGAACACTTTTGTATGGTGTTGACTCTGTCTTAGAACATGAATGGGTTTATACAATCCTATTAGAATAGGTTTACACAATCCTATTAGAATAGGTATAGGTTTATACAATTCTATTTAGAATAGGAATAGGAATACAAACAGGAATATGAATAGTAAATAGTATCCAACTTGGTAAAGGATTGTATTCTAGTGTCTATAAATAGGATCTCAATGTAATAATGTAGACACAACAACAATTCTATAATATTCTTTTCCTATATTTCTCACATGGTATCAGAGTCTCTACAATCTTGGTAGAAAATCAAAGAGCTTCCACTGCTGGCAGGTGGCTATTACCCATATATGCTGCCCGTCTGGCCAATAATTAACAAAAGTGACATCAATGATATATGCATGAGCCCCATATTAATGGGAAGAAAACTCAGTCAGACAGATCATCGTGCGTCAATTTTCGATGACTTTCTAGGACTGTTTTGTGTCAACCCCATATTCGTTGGTATTTGTGTAGCACCGTGCTATCTTTTCGGTGACTATTTTTTTCATATTCAATTTGTGTAGGACCGTGCCATCATTCCGGTGACTACTTTTTATATCTTATTTGTGTAGCATTGTGCCATCTTTCCAGTGACTACTTTCTCATAGTTGATTTGTGTAGTACCATGCCATCCTTCTGGTGACTACCTTTTTTTTTTTTTTTCATATCTTATTTGTGTAGCACCGTGCATCTCTTTGAACTACTTTTCATATTTAATTTGTGTAGTACAGTGGATTTTTCCAAACTATTTTCTTACATCTGTGTTGCATAGCATCATGTGTCTTTTCGGTGACTCATCATATTTGATTTGCATAGTTCCATTCGTCTTTTCGGTGACGCCTCAAATCTGATTTGCGTAGGGTTGTTCCATCATTCCAACCCTACCCGTATAATTTTTCTTTTTCAGTAGGGTCGTGCCATCATTCTGACCCTACCCATATTATTTCTCTTTTTGAATAGGGTCGTTCCATCAATTCAAACTATCCTATATAATTTCTATTTTCTAGTTGGGTCGTGACATCATTTTGACCCTATCTATATAATTTTATTTCTTAGATTGTGACCACTTTAAGCCATCAAATCTAATACTCCGGCATATGAGCATGTTCTGGCCAGTTTTTCGGTGACTTGTTTAATATCGACTCATCTATTGATTCCAACATGATCTATATACTTTATACTAGATTTTGAGCACTTTGTAGCTCGGGGGGAGTTTAGTTGCCTTGTATGTCGATTATGTGAGTCACTCTTGGTCTGAAACATTCTTTGCAAGTTTGGTTTGGGAAGTTCAACACCGTAATTTTATCACTCTGTGTTTTATCGACATTATGCATCTAATTCAGTATTTCATGAGAAGATTCAGTATTTCATGAGAAGATTAAGCACATTGAGATTGACTGACATTATACATCAAGTCTAGTATTTAATGAGAAGACAAGCATATTGAGATTGACTGCCAATTTTGTGAAGTTGACTGGCCAACTTGTAGATATCTCACCAAACCCCTCATTGATCCTCGTATTAATTACATATGTAACAAGCTAGGTACATGCATTGTATGCACTAGCTTGAGGGGGAGTGTTAGAACATGAATGAGTTTATGCAATCCTATTAGAATAGGAATATGATTATGCAATCCTATTTAGAATAGGAAAAGGAATACAAATAGGAATATGAATAATAAATAGTATCCTACTTGGTAAAGGATTGTATTCTAGTGTCTATAAATAGGATCTCAATGTAATAATGTAGACACAACAACAATTCAATAATATTCTTTTCCTATATTTCTCACAGGTTCGCTGAGCTTTCATGAACACTTTTGTATGGTGTTGACTCTGTCTTGGTCCCCCCCCCCCCTCGCCCCCTTCCCCGGTCTTTTTGAGGGGAGGTAGAGTGCTGTTAACTATCTTTTCCCCAGGGGGGGGGGGGATTTTTTCTGCTTTATTATCTTACATTATTTGATTATTGCATTTGTATGAGTAGACTTGATCGAGTCGAGGTGTAAAATCTAATCTTCTCTTGCTTGCAAACATTATGTTTTGTGCCACTGCAATGAGAACACTCTCTTACCTATGTTATGTTGGCTAACTGTGATTATATACTGGTGTCTTTTATTTAGCGGAGGTTATGACATCCTTACATATTCCCAAGGGAGTGAAGCGAGTACTTTTCAGAACCCTAAATACCGACAGGTAATGGAATATTGTCTTTAGACTGCTTAAGTATGTATATGATTGATCCGAGCTCTACTCATTGTTTTTACATCATAATTTGTTTTGCCATTGTTCATACTACGTTTTAAAGAAAATAACTCTGCTTAAAAAGTTGTTGCTTGTATTAAAGTTATAGTTATTCCTTTTCCTTTCTCTTCAATGCAATTTGAGTATCTCCGTAGATTTTACACATTTCTGCACATCCTCGAAGGATAAGTCCATGGTATAGTCTGCAGTCTCATTTTCTAGCATATATTTATATAGAGCAAGCAGAAGCCAAGCACTTTTCAGGGTTAAGTCAATCAACAAAGTTTCACTAGGGTCCTTGACTTTAATTAGGAAAACCCTCACTCAACCAATAAGCCGTACACTTAGCTGACCACTTTTTTTGATAAAACACGTAGCTAATCTCTTATATGCATGATCCATCTGAATATACTTCTGAGGCCCATATTATCCTTAAACATGAAGTCAGAGGCCCTCCAAGCTATGAGCATCCCTTTTTTGTTGTTTAGCTGAAAATAAAAGGCAAGCAGTGGCCACAAAATGCTCAAAGCAGAAGAGGCTGCCGTCTACCACATTCAGTAGCAAGAATGAGGTCTGCATTCAGAAGCCTAATATTCTTCATGGGAGTTTTTTCTCCCTTAAATGAAATGGCTAGGTACTGCCCCCGACCTCCCCAAAAATGTGGCCGGAGCTCAGATTTGTGGTTGAGCATCTTTGGTTTGATCTTTTTTCTTGTGGACCACTGACTTCCTATAGTTAGTTTTCATACTTCAACCATTCAGTATATGCATCTCCATTCTCCATATACCAAACAAAGAAAAAGGTTGCAAGAAGTATGACGTGCTAACTTTTCTTTAGCCAAGAGTGGATGTGGTTTAATTGATTTTACTTGGATATACTGTTATATTTGACACAGTTTCTTTTCCCTTGAACTTCCATTAGGCGTCTTATGTGGAAAAAGAAGTTAGACTCAAGCTTTGTGGGATTCATGAAGGATGGTGCACAGTGGCTGGTGGATAACACTGACATCAAACTTGTTGGTTAGACATGCAATACCACATTTTTTTGTCATAAGATGATATTTGAAGGAAAGAAATGATTGGTTTTGACCTGGTTATTTGTGAATGAAGTTGTGGATTACTGGTTACTCGAATGTTTTATGGAGCAGTGCTTTACCATAATTGGTTTAAATGAGTTCAAGACACACACAGGGTTTTCCTTTTTCCTGCTGCACCTAACATTATTCACTACTATCTCAATCTACCACTTCTTTTGTGTGGTCCTGAGGGGTATCCGCATTTTGGTGTCTACCTATATTTCATGTACCTCAATAAGTATGACCTCTTTCTTTTATGTTACCTAGAGTTATTGGTCAAAGTGTTTTCTCAGCTTGCTCTTTCCAGTGTGTCCTAATTATTCGTGTGAAAGTATCCTTATTGTATATATTTATTCTGAATTGGGTAATATTATTTTGCATAGATCTAATCAATATTTATGCTTCAGATATAACTATATCGGAGAGTGAGATTGTTGAACAATGAAATCTAGTGGAAATAGACTCTTATTTCTCTTTCTTCAAATCCAGCATGACGTGTCAAGAAGGGACTCACCAAAGAAATGCTTAGAAAATGCTGTTTTGGCAAATTCAGTTATTCCATATAGATGACCTTCCCTCTGAGCAAGAAGTCATATATTGAATAGAGGGGGGTACTCCTTCTCTGTAGAGGATACAACACACTGAAACTCCCATCAGATAGATCAATGGCACATGCATATGCACAAGCAGGGGAGCCAATTTGATCTCTCAGACCAAATGAACAAAATTTATTTAAAGCAAGAGGATGTTGTAGAGCACTTTTTAAGTATATTTGCACACATGCATATAGTATAGGTGTCTACTATGTGCCATGTCCCTCTTATTAATGCCAAAACTAGAATTGGTGGCCAGATAATTCAAGACAAATATCTACTCTGAAACATGACTCCATGTGTCTTGCTTTATCCTATATTGGATTCACATAGGTCATGGTTTGTGTATATTGTGTAGCCTCATCTTTTTGTCACTAGTGGTTCCATTCTTGCCTTCTGCCAACATGTTTGACTGGCCGTGGTTCTTGTAAAATGCTCTGGTTTTATTCTTTCCTTTCCCAACTTTGCCAGTGTTTCTGCATATCTTTTAACTTCAATTTTCATTTTTGACTTTACCCTAAAGAGATATCTGTATAGCAGCTGCATTTCCCATGTGATATCTTGATCTGAGTCTATTTAAAAGAGGTCATAATATGCCATTTCTAAGAAGAGGTCATAATATGCCATTTCCATTCACATCCACATACAGTTTAGTATGGTTCTCATTGTTGAGTCACTGTCTGCATCCTTTGCCTTTTGTTACATATCAGTTGGTCTATTTTTTAGCTTGTCATCTGCAACCAAAGAGTGTGTTTGCATGTTCCTTTGTGCATTAATGTTAAACTTTTCTGTTTATAAAACGTTGTTGACACATGAAAACACTGATGATGAAGAAGACAGTCTGCTTACAATTCTCTGTGGAAAATTGTCCATTGTAACTTAAAATCTTGCATATAACTTGGAGGTGGTAGCCTCCATGGCTTTGGTTTAGTGGTACTGCGTAACTTGTGATGTGTGGGTTAGACGCACGTCATGGGGTCGAACCTTACAGAAGACAAGAGCCTAGTATTAAGTTGAGAATGGTAGAGGGGCCGGCCCATTATTCCCCGAGTTTCAAACCGTATACACCTGTCCTCGGGGATTACTTGGTTATCAACAACAACATACCCAGTGAAATTCCACAAGTGGGGTCTAGAGAGGGTAGAGTGTGCATAGACCTTACCCCTACTTTGTGGAGGTAGAGAGACTATTTCAGTGTTAACTAAAGACCATCAGCTCAAGTGGTAAATCAAAGTAGTAATGGAAAGGAGAAACGTCAGTGAAAAAAACTTGACAACTAATAGGAAAGCAGTGTAGAGCATATAGGCAAGGAACAGTAACATCAACAAATAGTGTGATCACTTAAACATAATAAACAATTGACAATAACAGATAACAATAACAAGAAACTAAATGAATAAGGCTAATAATACGACAAACACGGTGCTCTAGATTACCACCAAGCCTAATCCCATCGAAAAGAAAGACAATACTCAATTACCTACTAACCTTCTACCTTGATCTGCACCTTCATACCCTCCTATCTAAGGTCATGTTCTCGGTTATCAACAAAAAAAGGCAAAAAGAAAATGGAGGTGGCACTACGCTTAAGATAGATCCATTGATTATTATGAATTAGGTCAGGTTCTCTACCTTATGTTCAGTGGAACATCACATGAGAAAATCTGCATTATTTTTCTGGGATGAGAAAGTTGTTGGACCTACTTGTGATTTAATTGCATTTCCTTGATGCCAAATTAAATGGTGCTATTTTACCACCTCATTTCTATTCAAGCATTTTTTTCTTGTAAAGGAATGGTTAGCTAACATTCGCGTATATTTTCCAGGAATTGATTATTTGTCGATTGCTGCGTATGATGATTTGATTCCTGCTCATCTTGTTTTCCTCAAAAGCAGGGTAAGTGGTATTTGATAGGCTAATTTGAACCGTTCTCCCCCTTTTTTTAAGGGACCATAGAAAGAGACAGGGTGGGAGGAGATGTGGTGTTATCTCAGTTGTTTAAATTTCTCTCTTTTAAATTCTTCTTCAAGGTGCAAAAAACTGAGATTCTAAGCAATGGTTAAACAAAAGAATATTTGAGATTCTAAGTATTAGGAATTACCTATTTACTTTGTTGTCTGGAGAATGAAGATTCACTATTTGCAGAAGAAAGGTGTTACATTTAAGTGTCTATTAGCATGAAGAGAGAAGTAATGACCAATTGAAGAGGTTTTCCTTTATTGGTGAATTGATTCTGAAGTTCTTATGTAAACTTATTAATTACCAGGAAATTTGCTGTTCTTGTTTGATCCTTGATCGAACTGAAAAAATTTATCGCGCGAGGGCCTAAATAGCCTTTTGGGAGGCCATTGATTGCAGTTGGATTCTAGTTTGAGGCTTTGAGCAATTGTTGGAGGTCTCTGACTTTTCTATACTGGATGAGTTCGAGTTAGGTGTTGTCTGTAATCATGTATGTTTGTCAGAGTTTCTTTTACCTGCAACGTTGAGTACTGAAGGCCTTTGGATGCAATACACAGAATAATTTCTCCCTCCTTGTGTGATTTCCTCCAATGAAGAAAAAAGACCAAGTATGGAACTTCACATTTTAGTTATCCAAAAAAGGACTATACATGGAATAGAATGAACGTTTAATATAGATTGCAACAATTATATATACTTCCTGGAAACTATGTTGTTAATGAATAATGACTCATGATGTGATTGTGATCTTTGTGTTTTACATGCCAATGCCTATTAGATTATTTTCATTTCAATAGATGAGCAAATTGTAGTTGGCACTTCTACTGATCATTGTTTTCTAGAGTCTTCTGACATTTATTGGTGATTCTGTTGAACATTTACTTGTTTTGATGCCTGTAGAACTCTTGTTCAAATCTTACCATGTTTGAAATGCTCTAGGAAATCATTGTCGTGGAAGCATTGAAGCTTGATGATATAAAACCTGGAATATACACTGTACACTGCCTGCCCTTACGGATGCTTGGGGCCGAGGGATCACCTGTTAGGTGTATATTAATGAAGTGATGCTCTCCTTGTAGACTTTTCCAACCATAAGGTACATCTTTCAGTACTCTGCACAGAGTGTGCTATTTAATTTCTTTTCTGTTTAGTTCAATGTGAAAAACATTCTCATTTATGCTAAAGTTGTGCGCGAGTCAGGTTCCTTTTTTGTTCTCGGTCGGTTGTGTTCTTGGATATATTTGATAGAATAATGAGTGGGTTGTAGCTACAAACTTGGAGTATTTGTGTGGGTCGCAAGTTCTGAAAGTGATACGCTTCCTTTTCATGTTTAATTTGCTTGATAATTTGTAGCAGGAAGCACCAGAGATATGTTGGAGTGGAATAAAGCACCACACAAGGGACCAAATTACGAAAGGAATGCTGCTTATCACTTTGGCAAGCTTAGGCCGGGTAGCTGTAATGTACATAAACTAAATTGTTGAAGTGAGCGTAAGCTCTCAGATTCTACCCGTCTATAAAAGAAATTTCAAACAGACCTTGAAAGAAAATGTATGGAAATTTTGTGTATTTCTCATTGATTAATCACTGTACAAAGCTACTGTATTTATGCAATCTTGTATGTCTAAATTCTATACAATTTTTTGCATTGCACTTGCACCTCATCCTCATTCTTGATATTTGTGTGAGTTGTTATGTTTGCATGGCTATTGAGCTTGAAGAGTTCTGATGATATTGTTGATACTCTGGTGTGTGAAATTCAATGATTTACTTGAAACATGTTGCTCTATTAATTGTGAAACTGTTAGGATGGGTTGTTTCTGATCTCTAATGCAGGTTGTAGTATGAGGAGGTTCGGAAGGTGGGATAGGGTGCTTGTGTTTGATATTCGGAAGTTAGTTAGGGATGCTGAGTACCATTGTTGTTTGGTGCCCACTCCCTTGCTTTGTACACTTGTGTAGGTTACAAGCTCAGATCATCTTGATCTCTTTATCCCATCTTTGTCCAAGGCTTGCATTTGGAGTTCGTGAGTTAGCTGCTTGTCTTTTCTGCAGACGTCACTTATTCTTTCATTATGCCCTTGATCCATTCTAGATATGCAGACATTTAGACTTGTATTTCTTTAAAATATATTGTAATACTTAGTGACTTTACACGTGACACCAGGTTTTGGGGATTGTTGAATTATATTATGATTTCCGCTTGTTTATGTTATGTTATGTTTAGTCCAAGTTTTGTCTTTATTTCTGTTTTGTCTTGACTGAACCATTTATATTTGGTAAACTAGACGTTGGATTGATTGACGGTCTGTTTTTGCAGGCAAAATCATCAACTGAGTGTTCTTCAAGCTGTAGGACGACAATTGAAAAAATTGTGATCACAAAAGCATGAGAAGATGGACAAAACGAAAAAAAAAAAAAAAGACAATCAATGACAAAGGAAAAGGAAAGGCTACTGAAGATAATTTTGAGCGCTCTATCAAAAAATATTCTAGGGAACTGATTCAGAAAGTGAGAAACAACTGATACAAAAGATCAAAAAAATTTAAAAAGACTTGGTTGAGAAGATTAACAAGTTACAAACAATGATGAGTGTAAAATATGTACTTCAAATGATTTCTTCAACCATACCATCTAATTGGTTAGGTCTTTAAGTTAATATTATGATTTAATATATCTAAATAATATTATATTGTGATCTATGATCTTTATATTAATATATAATATAATGATATGTTATAATGTGAGACATTAATTAATGTTGTTTATTATTTACATATGATGGTTTTTTTTGACATACACTTTTTATTTTTCGGAAAAGGGCCTAAAATGCTCCTTAACTATACAAATTGGTACAAAATTACTCTTCTTCTGCCTTTCAGGCCTAAAATGCCCTCAACGTCAACCTTTCGATTCTATTTTGCCCTCATCTTTAACAAACTAAATCATAACCTCAATTAACAAAGGGAAAATTGTGCATTATAACAAACTATTAATTCAAAATAAATGTTATAGCTACAGTTTCATTTAATTCCAATTCGCAACAAACTTCTTGCCATTCGCCGCTCTCCCTGAATCTTGCTTGCCTCTCTCACTTTATACAAATACAAATGTATAAATTGTGTTTGTGTTTGTATAAAATGAGAGAGAATTGTATATACAAATACAAATATATATCTTTCTGTCCTATATACTTATAATTATACATATACAACTCTTTCCATGCCCAGCTCTCTTTTGCCTTTCTCTCTTTCTCGGCTATACAAACACAAATTATAAAAAATACAACGTATAATTATGTTTGTATAAAGTGAGAGATTGATTTGATATACAATATTTTAACTCTATTCAATTGTATACGACTTCAAATTTTATACAGATATACAAACACAATTATTGATACATATACATAGTAATTACATGTAGACAATTATCTAACAGATATACATATATAATTCACCTCTCTCCCCTCCCTGCCCTCTCTCACTCACCTCTCTCCTCTCTCTCCTAATCTCGCTTGCCACTCTACACTAGCACAAAGAACATATACATATACAAATGTAATTTTCATAGACACATACGTCTGATTTTTACAAATCACTATGATTTATACAAGTAACTGCGATTTACACAAATTAGATGCATAGTTTGCTAATAATTTGCTACATAATTTGCGATGGAGCGCAGATAGCAAAAGTATAACTACAAAGCTCTAACATGTTTCCTATTTCTAAAATTTACTTATTAACAAATAATTTTTACGAGGAAGTTCAAATCACTTTGACTATCCTTTAGAGTCGCTCCGATCCCTATCCACACCAAATAGCCGTTACATAAAAATACAAGTGTGACTATTTCAACAATTTTCTGTGTTTTCAGTCCTCACTTGTCTCTCCTTCCATTGTTATCCACTTCTCTACTCTTCTCCAATGACTAATCATAACACTTCACTATTCTGCCCCCTGCTGCCGCTAGCTGCCGTACTGGCGCTTGTCTCCGTGACCAGCGTCGCCGGGGTAGTGAGCCTTTCCGATCTCCAGAAAATCATGGAAGAAGAGAGAAATTACATGAAAAAGAAAGTAATTGACATTAGCCATAAGTATGTTCCTGATTTGCCTGCTTATGGTTCCAACAATGGACTGGGAAACTTCATAAAACTTGAGACTAGCATCAAGTTGGGTGATCTCTCTAATTATTCCGTCTTTAAACTTGCTACTCATTCTGGTACACACGTTGATGCTCCTAGACATTTCAATCAGACCTTATTCGAGTCCGGTTATGACGTTGTTTCGCTCCATCTACCAACTTTGAATGGTAATGTTTCTGGCATCTAATTTGTAAATTTCATGTATTTGGAGCTCCAGCTCACTGGAGGTAGAGATAGGTTGAAGAAGCATTTGTGGAGGTGATATACCTCCGGGTTACCCTAAATAAGAAATTTTGGAGGTTAAGAATTAAGGCCCAAAGTTAGTAGATAGCGAGTGTTGTAGCACTTTTATATGGGACGTAGGCCTAGTTTTCTCTTTCCTTTTTCTCCTTACTAGTAGTTGCTTAGTATTTGCATAGTATCTTACCACTTTGGTGCCGTTATTTTTCTTGATATGTCGTTTTAGTTGCTTTGTATCTTGTTAGTGTGTAGTCATAGTCTTTTTCCTTGTAAACATGTTTCGACTTTCTTTCTTTTGAGTCGAGGATTTTTCAGGAACAATCTCTACGTAGGGGGTAAGATAATGAGATTATACTGGATATGTTGTTGTTGTTCAGGTTCGACATACTGAATACACTTGTGGTTTATGCCTATATATACTAGTCTTACCTACAATTTAGCCAGATTTTATTTTCTTTTTCTTTTTGAAAAAAATGACACATTTTTGGTGTGAATGCAGGTCCAGTTCTTGTAGTGGACACCCCACGGGACAAGAATATTACAGGTATGTTCCTAATTTTTGGGATAATATCTTGCCTGCCTACTTACTTATTTTCTTGTTAATACACAATGTCTGTTAGAAACTATTAACAGAACTAGAGTTATATTACAATATTAGAGAATTAGTCTCAATACAAAAGAATAAGAAATATATATAAACTTCTATTAACTAAACCTAAACCTAAACCTAATATAATAGGAAATAGACCCAATAACAAAAGCCCAAACATATGGGCTAACATCCCCCCTCAAACTCACAATGCAACAGCAATAAGCATTGAGAGTTTGTCACACAAAAACCGAAATCGAGACGCCGACTGTGCCTTCGTAAAAAGATCAGCAATCTGCAAGGACGACGGAACAAACGGAAGCGATATGGTCCCGAGCTGTAAATGATGACGGGTGAAGTGACAATCAATCTCAATGTGCTTCGTCCGCTCATGAAAAATAGAATTCTTTGCAATTTGTATTGCATTTTTGTTATCACAATACAGAGGAGTTGGCAAAGAAATGTGAACCCCCATATCTGCAAGAAGCCAACGTAACCAAACAATCTCATATATAGTCACAGCCATAGCACGATACTCAGCCTCCGTGGAAGATCTAGAGACAACATCTTGTTTCTTGCTCTTCCATGAGATTAAAGAGTCCCCAAGAAACACACAAAAACCAGTGGTGGATTTATGATCATTGCGATCGCTATCCCAATCAGCATCACTATAGGCTCGCAACTCGAGAGATGACGTCGAGGGAAACAAAAGATTCTGAAACTGAGTACCACGAAGATATCTTAGAATACGAAGTACAGCTCCCCAGTGAACAAAAATAGGAGCAGTAACAAACTGGCTAACAACATGAACTGCATGAGCTATATTCGGGCGAGTAACCGTAAGATAAACCAGACTACCTACAACAGTTCGATAAAGATTCGGATCTGATAATGGAACACCATCACTAGGAGAATACCGTGCATTGGTTTCAAGGGGAGTATCTACAGTCTTGTTGTCAGAAAGGCGCGCCCGTTTAAGCAAGTCTGATATATATTTAGTCTGAGAAAGAAGATACCCTTTCTTAGACTGAGCCACCTTAATACCCAAAAAGTAACACAGCAAGCCCAAGTCCTTCATAGCAAACCGATGAGCCAAATCACGCTTCAATGACTCAATACCACCATAATCATCACCAGTAATAACCATATCATCTACATATAAGGACAAAAGAATTTTCCCTACACTCGTACATCTAACAAACAATGCCGAATCATGATTACTAGGGGAAAATCCAAGAGAAGTAATCACAGTGGAGAATTTCTCAAACCAAGCACGAGGTGCTTGCTTAAGACCATATAAAGCTTTTCGAAGCCTACAAACTTCACCCGGCTGGTGGTCAATACCTGGGGGAGGAGTCATATAAACTTCCTCATGGAGATCACCATTCAGAAATGCATTCTTGACGTCCATTTGAAATATCTTCCACTGTCGAATGGATGCAACAACAATTATAGTGCGAACAGTCGTCATCTTTGCCACCGGGGCAAAAGTCTCCTCATAGTCCATACCATATTTTTGTGAGTACCATTTTGCCACAAGTCTAGCCTTGTATCGATCAACAGACCCATCAGACTTTGTTTTTATTTTATACACCCATCGACATCCAATCGTATGTTTACCAGGTGGGAGGGTAACAAATTCCATGTATGTGTCTGATAAAGAGCAGTGAGTTCCTCAGCCATAGCATTCTGCCAAAGAGGATCAGTCACAGCCTCTCGATACGACTCAGGTTCAGACAAATGATGTATGTTAGCAATAAAGGAAGAAAATAAGGCTGAATATGTAGAGTATGCGAAATCTGGTAGTTTGGTGGACTTAGAAGGACACATAGACCTCCTCGTGGTTCTCCAGTCTCAACAGTCAAAGGAGCAGACTCAGGCACAGGTGGGGTTGAAGCACTATCATCAGGTGGCATGGATGAATCTGAAACTGGAACCTCCATGTCAATGCCAAAAGGATCAATATGTTGAAGATCTGATTTCGTTACATCATGGGATTTAGCTGGAATCGAATAAAAAGGAATATGTTCTAAAAAGGTGACATGCCGTGAAACATATAGTTTTTGACTTACAGGATCATAGCAACGATATCCTTTTTGTCCAACACCATACCCCAAAAACACACATATAGCTGATTTTGGCCCCAGCTTATTTCGTTCAACATGAGGACGAAGAACATAGCAAGTACATCCAAAAACTCGTAATGCAGAATAATCCGGTAGGTGACCATACAATTTCTCAAACGGAGACATCCCTAAAGTCAATGCAGTAGGAATACGATTAATCACATATACAACAGTTAGGACTGCTTCTCCCCAAAAAATACTAGGAACCTCTGCAAATAAGACTAAAGAGCGTGCTGTCTCAACAATATGGCGGTGTTTCCTTTCTGCAACACCGTTCTTCTCAGGAGTGTCGGTACAAGATGACTGGTGTATGGTGCCATCAGATACGAGTAACTGAGTGAAATCATTAGAGGTATATTCGTCCCCTAAGTCACACCTGAAGCACTTTATCACAACCGAATGTTGTGTTTTAACAAAGGCTCTAAAGTTACTATAAATGCCAAAGAAATCAGATTTGCATTTCATAAGATACACCCATGTATAGCGAGTAAAGTCATCTATAAACGAAACATAATAGGTCGAGCCACCCTTAGTGGATATTGGTGATGGACCCCACACATCAGAATGAATAATATCAAAAGGAGCAACAGAATAAGACACACTTTTATTAAACGGTAAAGCTGAGAATTTTGCCAGTTTACAACCACTACAATCAGAAATATCAGAAGTGTTCAAATGACCCAAAGCACTAGTAGAGGCTAGTAGTGGCTAAGAAACGTAAACGTGACATTGACACATGTCCCAAACGGGAATGCCAAAGATAAAACTGAGAAGACAAGGGACTCAAACGAAAAGACGACAAATCAATACTAGAGGCAGCAACAGCAACAGAAGACACTTTGATAATCTCCAAGACATAGAGTTTCCCCAATCTACGGCCTATCCCAATCACCTTCTGAGTGTGTTGGTCCTGTACAACACAAACAGAATCAGAAAAGAACACCCAATTACCAGTTTTACACAATTGACTGACCGAAGCAAGATTCAAAGCAAGTTTAGGAACGTAATAAACATCAGAGAGAACAATGTTAGGGGTAGTAACAGAACCAACACCCTAGACTGTCATAGATGCAGTACTAGCGGACATAACAGAGATTGGTGAAATAGGGGACAAAGAACCAAACGATGACAAATAAGGTGACATATGATGAGACGCACCAAAATCCAAAATCCACAAGGAGGACAGAATACCTGAGGGACTAGATGCTGACATGGCAGTAGGATTAGAAACCATAAATTGTCTAAACTGTTCAAAAATCTGGGGATCCAACGCAGAAGGTGACATAGTGCTAGCAGACTCAGTATCTACAGATGGTGCAGCAACAACAACAGCAAATTGTGGAGGACGAGCATTAAAGGAACGTGACCCATACTTCTGCTGCCCATACATCTGCGGTTGTCCAGATTGAGGTTGTTTTGCCTTGTTAAGTAAAAATGGACACTGAACCTTCCAATGATTTTTCTGTTTGCAGAATGCACACTCATCAAATGCAACTTTTGGAGATTGACGAGGACGTGGTGGTCTAGACTGATTAGTTGAGGCAGCAAACACAACAGGAGTATTAGTTGCTTTAGACCCTTTATCCACTTGAGACTTGATACGGGTCTCTTCTGCAATCAGTTCATGAACAACAGAATCAACTGTGGGGAGAGGAGATCGATGAAGGATTGTTCCACGTAATCCTTCAAAATTAGAACGTAATGCCATCAAAAATTGAACCAAACGCTGTTCTTCCCTCCTAGCGATGTATGGCTCAAAAACTTTTAACTCTGCAGATTCAGTAAGAGCCAATTGATCCCACAAATCTGACATTACAGCATAGAAATCTTGAATGCTCATAGCATTCTGTTGAAGAGCACGGATATCATACTCCAACTGGTACTGCTTAGCAAAATTAGACTGAGTATACAGTCTCTCCAAATGGTCCTAAACTTCCATTGCTGTGTCATACTTAGCCAATTGCATACCAATTGACTGAGTTACAGAATTGTTGATCCAAGTGATAACCTTAGAGTTAGCAGTTTCCCATGAGTCTACCAACAATGCAAAATCCGCAGCCGTATTATCTTTAGGTTTAATTTTAACCCCAATGACATAACCCCACATATTTTTTCCACGAAGAAAATTCTTCATGACATAACTCCAATACTCATAATTTTTACCATCTAATTGAGCATTAATGGACTGAAGAGAATCATTTTTTCCAGTCATATTGTCAAAAAAAAAAAGAAGCAAACACGAACAATTCCAAAACAAAAAAAATTAAACTACCTTGGTTGAACCGATCTAAACAACAGCAGCAGCAACACCAATCAAAGAGCATGGATCGATTTAGCTCTTGATACCATGTTAACAGAACTAGAGTTATATTACAATATTAGAGAATTAGTCTCAATACAAAAGAATAGGAAATATATATAAACTTCTATTAACTAAACCTAAACCTAATATAATAGGAAATAGACCCAATAACAAAAGCCCAAACATATGGGCTAACAGAAACTAATTTGCGCCAAATGATATAAACCTTATTATTGCTCGTTCTTGTATTCATCAGCTGATATTATGAGGTCATTGAACATACCTCGGGGAGTGAAACGTGTTCTTTTTCGAACACTAAACACAGATAGGTACTTGTTCGTTTGTCCATTGGAGGCATTAACTTGTTTCAACTTTCAAGCCTACTAAAACTACTTACATAAGTTGTTTAATTTGTTCATTTTGTCATGTCGTTTTGTGTTGGATGTAATATTGTGAACATAAACAGGAGGCTGATGTACAGGAAAGAATTTGATTCCTCCTATGCTGCATTCACCTCAGATGGAGCAGAGTATTTGGTCCAGAATACTGACATCAAACTCATTGGTGTCGATTACTTATCTGTTGCCATTAATCCCAAGGAAGAGCTTGTTAAAGTTCATCAACTACTTCTGGATCCTAAAGTAAGTCCGTTTGCCTAATTTGATTGAGTTTAAGTTTTGTGTACCTAGCCTCCACAAGATAGTGGTAACGTTTGCATACACTCTACTCTCCTCAGACCCCACTTGTGGGATTTCCCGGGATATGTTGTTGTTAAGATTGAAAAAAACCCCTTTGTTAAAGAATTGTCAATAGGTTTCTTGTTTAGTACTAGCTGCATATTATCTACTACCTGCTCTAACTTTCTCAGAATCCTTAATGGAGACTTGAGTCCTTTGTTGTGTTTATATATGTTTTTACTTGGTTACTAACTTCGATATATGCATCAGGATATTATTCCAGTGGAAGGTCTCAACCTTGATGATGCAGTCCCGGGAGTTTACGGAATTCACTGTCTACCTTTGAGGCTGGTTCATGGAGATGGTTCACCTACCAGGTGCATCCTCTTCCAGTGATCATGTCAAATAGTACTATTTTGGCTTAGCATGAGTGCATTCTAAAGCATAATAAAGCGCACTTGTCTCGCTGTAAATCTGAGAATGCTCGGAGTCTTATCTCTTGTAGATGCTAAAACGTATGAGGATCAGAGAAAGGGCACAAACAACAAGAAATGAATCAAAAAATATAGCGGAAATAAGCAATAAATCAAAAAGTATAAGAGATTTAAAAGAGAGGAGGAGGAAAATTTTACTATTAATCTTAGTAGAACCATATTTCCAATATCAGAATTTAAAACTGTTTTTTTTTTTTTTTTTTTTTTTTTTTTTAATAAAAAAAAGTGTTAAAAAGTTGGGGTGAGAGAAGCTCGTACTCAGGATTACTCAGAAGCTATGAGGCTTAACGCGCTAGCCACCTGCGCCACCACCCCTTGTTAATTTTAATAAGCATATTAACATATTAACTCCACGAAGAGTTTTTTATCAAAGATTTTTTTTATACTCAGGACTCGAGACAAAAACTTATAGCTATTAGTAGGGGAGATTACTTTTGTGAGAACGGAAATACTTTACTTTTAAACTAATTAAATAATACAGCATCGAATTGCAACAACTAATTAAGTTTGTAAAATCACTTCTTTTCTTTTTATGAGTGAGTAGATTTTTTAAGAGAGGTGTCGAACTGAAGTAGCACATATGGAGAGGGTACTTTCCTAAAGGGCTTAATTGATGACCAGGAATAAAACGTTAAAATGTGTTTCTTCTAATAATTATTGTTACCTGTAATATCAAATGTTAGTATAGAAAATGTGGTTCAAGTACAACATTATTGATAATTTTATGATATTTATTTATATATACAATCAAATTATTGACCTCAAAATAACAAATAAAATTATCATGTTGGACCTTTGCATCTAAATAAATAGACATTTATATTTGATCCAAGCTATCAATTTGACAAATTAGGCAAATTTACATATTTATATTCATCAAGAACAATTACTTATATTTGACGGCTATGATGTTGATGAATGATCATATAATATAAAAATACCTTTAATTCATCTAAATAAATAGACATTTATATTTGATCCAAGCTATCAACTTGACCCTACAAATTAGGCAAATTTACATATTTATATTCACCAAAAACAGTTACATATATTTGACGGCTATGATGTTGATGAACGATCATACAATATAAAAATACCATTAATTCATCAATACGTTACGATCAATTTGACACTTGTAATTAATTTTCAATTAATTTGATCATGCAACGAGGTCAAACGCTATAGACATATACGTATCCAATAGCTCCCTACAAACTTTAAAAACACCAAACAAAGAAACAAAACCCTTTGTCTATCCCTTCTCCATTTCACATGCAAACAAACTACCCCCCCCCCCCCCCCCCAAATCCCCCCCAAAGTTATTACTCCCTCCGTTTTTAAATATGTGGTATTTCTTTTTTGTTTTAAAATAAGTAATATTTTGGAATTTTAAGATAGAATTGATCTTATTCTTTTAAAATTATTCTTATTTATAAAGAAAAACTATATAATTAGACATACTTCACAATCATATATACTATTATTACCTATACTTTTAAAATATTACGTATCTCATCACTAATTAAGAGTTTTCTACCATATATTGAAGAAAATACACTGACATACAAGTTTTTTTTCCTACTAGATACATAAAAGTAGGAAGAGAGGCGAGCGAGATTCATATGTATCCCAATTACATGCGAATCACACTAGATATACATTAGATACATGTATCTATATGTATTTGGAGTGATTCGCATGTATACCAGATACATGAGAGAGTAGTGGTGAGCAAGATGAGAGAGAGGCGAGAGAGATTTGCTATGTATCCTAGATACATGTGAATCCACTTGGATACAATGTATTTAGTACAAATTAAACCTAATTTTGACCTCATTATATGTATTTGGGCGTATCTGCAGGCACCAAAATATGGTAAGATACGTTATATTGTAAAATAGAGTATCCAAGTAATTAACTAGTGAGATTTTACTATTATTATCAAATACTGTTCCATTTGTTTCATATTAATTGTCTACACTATTATTAAAAATAGTTGTTCTTAATTGATTTTCAATTTATAAATTAAGATAAAAAAACAATTATATCATATTTTTATAATTAATTCTTTTTTATTTTTTAAAGGGAGAGGAAATTTATAAAGTTCAAAAAAGATATAACACATTTTATAATTAACAAGGATAATAACATTTAATATAAAAAAAAAAAGATACAACCATAGTAATAATTAATAAAGATGAAATAATTATAAGAGGTCACGAAATTGTTCAAGAACTTTTTTACAAATATCTTTAATATATTGAAAACTTGATAAAATTGTAGCATCATCAATCTGAAATTCTATACAAGTGGAGATGAATGCATTAGCAACACCAACATCTTCTACAGCTTCTGGGATATTCTTTTTCTTAAAATGGTCTATAGAATGGTACAAATTGAGTGAAGTCACCTCATACCATTTGAAACAAGAAGCTCTATTCTCTGCAGAAGCATTTTTTGGGTTCCCTTTAGAAAGATACTCAAGAGTGGCTGTTGCATTGGCTTCTCCTAATTTAAGTAAGGATATGATTGCATGAATATCTATGTCTGCTTTGATTTGGAAAGACAAAAACAAGAAGAGGGTGACAACAACTAAACTACTTCTTAGACAATCCATTTTTATGTTGCTTCTTCTTTTGATAATTTTCAAGAATGTGATAGATTATATTGTATATATAACTACTTCTGTTGCAAGAGGTTAATGCTTCTCATTAATATCACCATAAAGAAAATTCTGATTGTCAAAATTTGACCATGACTTTTGAGTAACTTAATCAAATGAATGGTCAAAAATGTATTAATATAATATTTACTAATATACTAACATTGTTGACTTCTTCTAATTAGTACTTGTATATTTATTTAACTTACATAAATTTCACTAGTTTAGGAGCTAATTACTTAGATACACTATAGTTTCTAATAGGAAAAATTACTTGGATGGGTACCTTTTAATAAATAATTACTAATTTTAACGATACTTTTTATGTATTACCATTTAAAGCAATACATAAGAATACTATGTTAAATCTGCAGTATGTATTAAAAGTGAATTATGTATGCAATATAAAATCTGCAATATGTATTAAAAGTTAATTATGTATGCAATATATATATATATATATATATGTATTATAACTGTATTTTTTAAACATATTATGCTTGTTTGATAAAAATTGACACATTGTATTATAAGTGTATTAAAATGTGTGATATATTTATTATCCATCAATAAAACTTGTATTATATGTGAATAATAAATTTTCTTTGTAATATGTATTAAAAATATATTATAAATGCATTAAAAGTAATCAAGTGAAAAAATGTTATTGCTATAAATGGTAAATATTTTTTTTAATATTGTATATTTATGTAAGTTGCCCTTTGTAATATTACGTATTTACAAGATTTTGGTGCCTCCAGATATGTCTAGATACATGGGATACATGAGGTCAAATTTAGGTGTAAATTGTTCTAGCTAAATACATTGCATCCAAGTGGATTCGCATGTATATGAGATACATTGAAAATCTCGTTCACCTCTCTCCCATCTCGCTTGCCACTCTCCCATCTCGCTCGCCACTCTCCCATGTATTTGAGCAAATCACTCTCGATACATACATATATATGTAGTGTGTATCTAGTGTGATTTACATGTATTTGTGATATATATGAATCACGCTCGCTTGTCTTCTTATTTTTGTGTATTTGGTAGCGAAAATATAGGTATCTAAGTGTAAGATACGTAGAAAACTCTTCATTATTAGGTAAGATACACAACATTTTGAAATTATAAGTAATAATAGTATATATAGTAGTGAAGTGTGCCTAATTACGTAGTTTTTCCTACATTTTATTGGGTTAAATTCATACAAAATTTTGAATTTAGTTCATGTTTATTTGGGTTGATTAATTAATCTGGCCTTTTTTTTTACCCCTCACGATAGGAGCTCATATGTTTTTTGCACTCTTGGTGACTTGAACTCACAACCTTCAGGTTGGACTTTATAAATTAATTAGTCTATTTTTAATAAATCAAGTCCAAGGTCCATTACACCTTGAAGTCCAAACTCATTCCATGTTTCAAAAGATGATGCCATACGTTATAGTGAATAGACAAACCAAAACAAATAAGATGATGCCACATGTTCAAATGATGTGATAGTCACAGTAAAACTCAAGAACTAGTCACAATCCGCCAAGTGTAAAAATGTCATCTTTTGGCCAATCTCCACATATCCAAAATTCTCAAGACCATTCTCACTAAAAACATTCAATTTTAAGGCACATAAATATACAGTTTTGATGATTTGACAAACCATGAGACCTTGTAAGGGACTTGATCCTTATGTCAATAAACACAGAAATGCCAGGTTGTAAAAAGTATAATTGGTTGGTGCATATTCTTCAACTGTGGCAGAAACCTCGGTCAATGGTATGACCTCGAAGGTTGTGTCTATTTTTCATAAAGGTTATGTCCAATAGACACAACCTTAGTTTTTGCAACTTGAAAATCCTCAAGAAAATTTGCAAATATTCACTTTCAAAAAGTATTATCCTCAAGAGCAACATGACTTGATAGAGCTGCAAGCAGTCTAGTTATCTTAGGATTATATCTTCCGTACTTTCATTGTAAATTTGTTCCTAAGCTATAAAGGATTTAGATCTCTTGTTTGGTTTGTAAAAGTCTAAATCGGTTAGAGTTAACTGATTTAGTGGGCAGTGTTGTATCTGCTTAGTCAAAATTCTAAGTCATCTAGGAGATAGTTGATTTAGTGGTCAGTGTAGTATTTGCTTAGTTGAATTCTAAGTTAGGGTTGATAGCTTAGTGGGTAGTGTGGTATCTGCTTAGTCAAAATTCTAAGTCATCTAGGAGATAGTTGATTTAGTGGTCAGTGTAGTATCTTCTTAGTTGAATTCTAAGTTATCTAGGGTTAATAGCTTAGTGGGCAGTGTGGTATCTGCTTAGGCTCTGTAAGTAATAGTTTTATTAGTTAACTTTGAGATCAATAGCTTAATCCTATTTAATGTTGTAACTGTGGTTCACTTTTGCTTGAAGAGATTAGTGAAAACAGTTGAAAATCCTGTGTGACAGGTCATGATTTTACTCCCTTGAGCAAGAAGGTTTCCACGTAAACTGCTTGTGTTGTCTTTTGGTTATTGTTTGCGCTTTATTACTGTTCTTGCTGAGTCAAGGGACCCGGTTCGTTTACTGATAGTGGACACACATATTCTATTAATTGGTATTATAGCAGGTGTTCTCTAAATGGTTAACACCAAGAGAAAGACTTCTGTAGAAAGATGGCTGCTCCACTGAACCTAGAAGAAGGACAATCGTCAGTTCTATAGTTGGTGGAAAACAAGGATGTACCACTTTTTAATGGTTGAAGACAGCGAGTTGTGGGACATTGTATTAGATGGACCATTCATTCCAACAATGGAGGTGAAAGATGGAGAAATTACAAAAGTTGTTCCTACGACTCACCAACAGTACAACGAGGAGGACAGAAAGAAGATCGAGAAAAACTATAAAGCTAAGAATTTGAGTGCTGAAGAATACAACCGCATCTCTTCTTGTGTGTTGACAAATGAAATCTGGGATTGTCTGAAAACAACTCATGAAGGCATAGGGCAGGTGAAGGAATCGAAGGTGGATATGCTAACCACCCAATTTGAAAATTTCACAATGAAGGAGAGGGAAACTATTCATAACATGCATACAAGATTCTCTTCCATAACCAATGAGCTACGATGGTTGGGAGAACCTATCGACACCAGTAAGCAGGCCAGGAAGATTCTTCGAATTCTTCCCAAGTCATGGGTAAGCAAAGTAGATGACATCACTGAAGCTAAGGACCTGAAGGTTTTGACGATGGATGCTTTGATTGGTAATCTTCAGACTCACAAAGTGAATAGAAACCAATATACTTCAAAGAAGGGTAAAGAAAGATAAGTCTCTAGCTCTCAAGATCTCACCAGGTGAAGTCCTCCAGTGAAGAGACTGATATGACTTATCTTACCAAGAGATTTCAAAATATTGTGAGAAAACATGGAGGTTTTTGAAAGAGAGGGAACCCTCTTCGTGCTGCAACTGCAAGTGACCTATGTCACAAGTATGGAAAGGCGAGACACTTTATGAGAGACTGTTCGATGCTCAAAGTTGAAACCAAAAAGTATCAAATACCTAGTGGTGAAAAAGACAAAAAGGAGGGACCTTGTACCCGAGAAGAATGCAAGAAAAGCTCCAGCTGACTATGTCATGAAGAAAGCTCTTGCTGTCTTGGGGGATTCCTCAAGTGAGTCAGGAGAATCTGAATGTCCGAAAGATGTATCCATGTTATCTGTTAAAGACAATGAGAATGTTTATGATGGCTTGTTCTCACTCATAGCCAAATCGAATGACGAGGAAGATGAAGAAAAGGTAACACTCCTTGAACTTAAAAAAAAAACTTGAATACTTATTCTGTTAGAAGGTTGGGAAATCTAGATGGTGTTCTGAATGATTCTGTCATAGAGTTAACAACTAAAAAGGACTTTATGAACAACAGTCTAGACAAGTTTAGTGAAGAAAAGACAACTTTGACTGTCAACATGTTTGTTATCGAGGAACAATTAACAGTTCTAGAAACTAAAAATCTAGAACTTAAGGAACAATTGAGCATAATGAATAAGAAATCTGGCAGAAGAAAAGGAGAGGTTAGTAGTTTGCAAATAGAGCTAGAAACTAGTCTGAACACTGCTGAGACCAGACTTGCTCTTGCCTTAGAGAGGAATGATCAGATGGAAAGGGACCTGGTCCATCTGAGAGAAGAGCTGGAAAATTCTCTAAAATGGACCAGCTCTACCAAACTACTTTCTAACATCACTAGTCAAGTAACTACAACAAGAAGGGGTTAGGCAGTTTAAACATCAATCCCCCCTATAATCCCCATAGTAAATATGTGTAAGATAATCTATTATGGCTTCACTGTGGTTGCAATGGTCACCTAGAAAGGGACTGTCCTGCCTGGAAAGCCTCACAAGAAAATTTTTTAGTCTACTCCAAACAAAAAATAGCACAGAAAGGGGGACCAACTTCCACTCCTAAATCCTCTAATAGGAAAAGGACTAACCTACCTCATTGGGCAAGAATTACTCTTATTACAACCTTATCAGCTTATTGGGAACTCAGATTAAAATCCCAAGTGTAATAAGTAATCTTTGTTGTAAGGGAGTGAAGGAAATAACAGTCATGCTGGTTTATGGAAAGTGGATGCTCGAAGCACATGACTGGGAAGACTGAAAATTTCCTTTCACTCAAGGCACTTCAAGGCAGAGGTGTCTCTTTTGGTGATGGAAATAAGTGGTATATTCTTGGAGTTGGTAGAATTGGGAAATCACGTGAACATTCTATTGAAAATGTTTACTCTGTGAGTGGGTTAAGATATAATCTTCTTAGTGTATCTCAGATATGTGACAAGGGAAACGAGGTCAAGTTTTTTCTTTTAGATAAATGCATTGTTACCAGCTTGTCAACTAAGGAAGTGATCCTAACAGCCAGAAGATGGAAGAACATGTATGTGGTAGACCTGAATACTGCTCATGAAGACGATCTGACATGCCTCAGTGCTCAAAGTGAACAAACTTATCTCTAGGGACTTGGTTTGTGGCTTACCAAAATTGAAGTTTAGTTACAACAAAGTCTGTGATGCATGCGTGAAAGGAAAATAGACCAGATCCTCGTTCAAGCCAAATAAGCAAGTAAGCTCGTCAAGAGCTCTTGATTTGATTCACATAGATCTGTGTGGGCCTATGAAAATTCAGAGTAGAGGTGGGAAGAAGTACATTTGGTGATTATGGATGACTACTCAAGATTCACTTAGACTTTGTTCCTTAAGTCCAACTGTGAGACCAATGAAGTGCTGATAATATTCTTCAAGATGATTTAGACAAAGCTTAATTGCAAGATTACAGGGATCAGGTCAAATCATGGAACAGAGTTTGAGAATGCAAAGCTTGACTTTTCTGTGCTGACAATGGTACTCATCATAACTTCTCAGCACCCAGAACTCCTCAACAAAATAGGGTTGTTGAAAGGAAGGACAGAACTCTGGTTGATATTGCCAGAACCATGCTCATAGACTCTGATCTTTCTCAGAACTTTTGGGCTAAAGTAATTAACACTGCCTACTATGTGACTAACATGTGTTTGATCAGGTCTCTACTGAACAAAACACCATATAAGCTGCTCAACAACAAAAAGCCAAAATTGAATTATTTAAAGGCATTTGATTGCAACTCCTTTGTGCTAAACAATGGTAAGGATGATTTGGGAAAGTTTGATCCTAGAAGTGATGAAGGTGTGTTCATAGGGTATTCATCTTCCAGCAAAGCTTACATAGTCTTCAATAAAAGAACACTATGCATTGAAGAAAGTGTTCATGTGGTTTTTGATGAAAAAGGTGATTTAAAGAACCTTGAATTAAAGGATGATGATGATCTTGAGGAGCATGAAGGAAGTCAAAACACTAATGGTGCTGGCTTCGGTCAATCAGAGAAGGTTAATGAAACTGACATGTACTCAGAGGGACCTGGTCCATCCAATAATGCAGATCAGGAGGAATCACCTCAATTCGAGAATGATGATTCCGAAGATGAAGAAGAATAAAAGGATCAATTTCAACCCCTGAGTTCTAAATTAAGATGGAAGCATAAATCATCTCATCCTCTTGATAATCTCATTTCACCATTGAATTCTTGAATGCAAACCAGATCTAAGACTAGAAATCTGGTTGCATTCTCAGCATTCATATCAACTATTGAGCCCAAAAATGTAAAGAAGGCCTTGAAATATGCTAACTAGGTCAATTCCATGCAAGAGGAACTCCATTAATTTGAATGGAGCAAAGTGTGGCACCTGGTTCCAAAACCTACAGGCAGAACCATTATAGGGACCAGGTGGGTGTTCAAAAACAAGCTTGATGAAAATGGAGTTATCATAAGGAGCAAATCAAGACTGGTTGTTCAGGGATATAATCAAGAGGAGGGCATTGACTATGATGAAACCTTTTCCCCTTTTGCTAGAATGGAGAGGCTATCAGAATCCTTATTGCCTTTGCTGCCTTCATAGGATTCAAGCTCTTCCAAATGTATGTCAAAAGTGCCTTCTTGAATGGAGACCTAAAGGAAGAAGTGAATGTGAAACAACCACCAGGCTTTGAAGATTTTGACTGCCCAAATCATGTTTTTATACTTAACAAGGCCCTGTATGGATTGAAACAAGCTCCTAGAGCTTAGTATAAGTGGCTGTCTAAGTTTCTTTTGAAGAATGGATTCAAGGTGGGCAAGATAGACAACACATTGTTTTTGAAGAAAAGAGAAAATAAGGTGCTCATCATCTAAGTATATGTGGATGATATCATCTTTGAAGCCACCTCTGCATCTCTATGTGAAGATTTTGTTGCCTTGATGGGGAATGAGTTCGAGATGAGCATGTTGGGAGAGGTGAATTTCTTCTTAGGACTACAGATCAAGCAAACCTCAAATAACACCTCAATATGTCAAGAGAAGTACATAAATGAGTTGGTAAAGAAGTTTCATATGGTTGACTCTAAGCCTATTGACACTCCCATGGGGACAAACTCAAAGATGGGAGCAGACGAGTCTAATGCTTTGGTGAATCAAACCATGTACAGAGGTATTATTGGATCACTACTGCACTTAACAACAAGTAGACCTGACATTATCTTTAGTGAAGGCATGTGTGCAAGGTTTCAAGCATGTCCCAAAGAGTCGCATCTGAAAGTAGCCAAGCGAATTCAAAGATATCTTTAGAAGACAGGGGACCTGATCATCTTCTATCCCGTAGGGGACTCCTTTAATCTGTTAGGGTATGTAGATGCTGATTTTGCAGGGTATCAGGTGGACAAGAAGAGTACTTCCAAAATGACACATTTCCTGGGGTCCTCACTCATCTCTTGGGGAACTAAGAAACAAAATTCAATGGCTCTCTTCATGACTGAAGCTAAATATATAGCTACAACATCATGTTTTGCTCAACTACTATGGATCAAGCAATAACTTGAGGATTTTGGAGTACTCATTCATACCATTCCTCTCATGTGTGACAATAGCAGTGCAGTCAACAAAGGAAAGAATCCAGTCCAGCACAAGAGAACTAAGCATATTGATGTCAGACATCACTTCTTGAGAGACAATGTTGAGAAAGGGAACATTAGCATATAGCACTGTAGAACTGAAGATCAAATTGCAGACATTTTTACAAAGGCCCTCAGTAAGGATCAATTTGAGAGTAACAGGTTGAAGTTAGGGATGATGAACATGTACTGAGCTAACCCTTTCCAAAGGCATCCAATCTTCTTGTGGCTTTGATCAGAAGGGCAGGTATCCTCATTACTTGTATTGCTTTTTTCAAGTGAGCTAAACTACGTACCTACTGCAGGTATACACTCATGTAAAATTATAGGAGCAAAGAATGGTCAGAACCATTTAGGAATAAAAATTCACCTGTAAATAGGGACCTGGTCCTGTCTAAAGGTTAACACTCTCTACATTTCACTTAGACTGTTAAATGAGAACTGTTGAGATCTCCACGTGTCAGTCATTGACTTTCTGACCATTGTCCCATCGCTTCAAGTCCAAGCGACGCGTCTACTCAGGGACCTGACACACGTTTTATTTTATTTTTATATCTCTTCCCTCCATTTCATCTTTTCACCTTCCAAACTCTTTTCTCTCAAGGTCCTTTGAAAAACCCTAATCTTTTCTTCTCCCCAGTACTATTTCTCCGCCTCTCTAACATGTCTCAGTCACTGTCTTCTTCGAAGTGAACACTGGACTCCCCAAAAGAGACCGATCCAGTTACATTTTATTCATCATCCTCTGCACCCCTTCTTACAGATATGTCGAATATCTCTCCAGTCAACACTACTGAAGCCAATCCTCTTACTCCCCAGTCACCAATAGACCTTAACAACCCTGCACCCTTGTATCAACCTGGTCCCTTTCAACCATGTTATTTGACCATTGATTCGAGGGAGACCTTCCACTGAGTAAGGCTTCAGGGTCAAACATTCTAGTAGCCAGTGAAAGCATCGTTATCGAGAGTTTGGCACAGATGAGGGAAGGAGTGTTACATGAAACAAGAGGTAGTTTTGCACATGAAGAAGGAGGTAGTTTTGTAGAGGGAATGCTTAGAGATACAAAACCAGTCTTCGATCAATCACCTAAGGTTCATCTCTATCCTTTTACTGATTCAAGTGACACTGATGAGGATGATGTCCTTCTTAGGTGGGCATTGCAAAGGAGAATGGTCCCTATCACCACAAAGGGAAAAGAAAAGGTCACAGAAGAAACACAAAAAAAGAAGCCCTTTACTAGAGCAATTTCCCAAAAACTCATGGGTAATACTATGAAGTCTAGTGAAACAACTACATCAGAAAATCAAATGAGAACGAGGTCTAGTGATGTGGTATTCGAATTACCTAATGATGATGTGGTGGATGTCTCCATCGAAGTTTCTGAAGAAGAGCATGTGGGTGAAGACTCTCCCTTGGCGACTGTCAAAAAGGGCAAAGGGAAATCTAGAACATCTACGGTTAAGAAGGCCGAGCCTAAAAAAGGAAAAGGAAATGATTCACACAAGAAGAAGGAACCATCAAAGAGGAAGATCAAAACTTCTCCTGTTCTCAAGCAAGACTCTGTACAGAGACCAGGTACCAAAAGAAGTAAGGATGACAAGGAAGTTAGCAAACAAACAATTGTTGATAATCTGTGTCTACCAAGGGTTCTAGGAGGAAGGGTGATTATTACTAATATCCTGACAAAGCTAGGTATGGACTCTCTGTCTGACCTTGTGGAGATTTAATCGTGGACTCACTTGTTCAGGACCAAATCCCCTATTCTACATAAAGAGCAAGTTCGAGAGTTCTATTATAATATAGAATTTGCAGAGGATGGTAGCCTCAACACTAGGGTAGGGAACAAAAGTTTACATCTGGATGAAAAACTGCTAGGGAAAATACTACCCAGAGAGGGGATCAAATCCGTGGTGGGAAAGTCGTACACCAAGAAGTTTGTGAAGGAATGCTCCAAACTTCCTCACATACATTGAGAGGGTGTGCAAAAGAAGCTTATGAAGGGAGAATACTAACTGTTGTTCAAGTTTGTCAATAAGGTGCTTCTTCCCCGCACTGAGAAACACAGTGACATCCGCGATTGACTTGTTTCTGATGGAATCACTATGCAAATTTGAACAATTCAATCTCCCAGCCCTAATGTTGGAGCATATGTATAAGACCGTAATTGAACAAAAGGGCAAACATGGCATGGGCTACAGGTACTTTCTTACCAAAGTGTTTAAGCATCTAAACATTCCAGTGGGACTAGGTACAGTTGGAACTGCCAAACAGTCCTTTTCTCTGAATACTTTGGTCGAATGTGACTGTATCGAAGGGAGGGCAGGACCACTGAGAAAGATATCTCAGTTGGTAATGGAAAAAAATCAACTGAAGCACAAATTGGTGGAGATGACTGTGCGAGTGAGCAACAAGGATGCAAAGATTGACTTATTGAAGGCTCAACTGCTCAAAGCACAGACTGAGGGACGTGGTACTGAGGCAATTAAACAGTTGAGGTTACAAAATGTTGCTCTTCAAGAGAAACTGATCAAAGATAATGATGCTGCAAACACTCATCTTACTCTTGTTATCAAGTCTTTCTCCCATCAGCCTCCTTCTACATAGTCCTTCTATTTCCTTTCTTGTGTCTTTCTTTTGTGTGTACAGTGTCTGGGGTTCTCACTTTCAGTTTAATTATTAATGTATTGAATGCTACCCTTTGTGCAATGAAGTTGGTTCCATTTTTGTTGTGATTAATCCTTGTTTTAATCTTGCTCTTTTACCATGTCTGTGTTGCCCATGACTATGATCTTGCTTTACAAACTTACTTGTGATGTTGGTTTACTGCGTTTCTTTTTTATGATGCCAAAAAGGGGAAAATGTTGGTTACTTAGGGTGGGAAAGGCAGTTCGACAGGGGGAATGAACAAGTGGCAAGGTTGACAGAGGGAATGAACAAGTGGCAAGGTTGATAGGGGGAATGAAAAATAAAGGCAATTGTGTGGAGTTTGTCATCATCATAAAGGGGAAAAATGTTATTTGCAGTTTTGATGATTTGACAAACCATAGGACCTTGTAAAGGGACCTGATCCTTGTGCCAATATACACACAAATGCCAGGCTATAAAAAGTACAATTGGTTGGTGCACAGTTTCCAATTGTAGCAGAAACCTCGGCCAATGACATGACCTCTAAGGTTTTGTCTATTCTTTATAAAGGTTATGTCCTATAGACACAACCTCAATTTTTGCAACTTGAAAATCCTCAAGAACATTTGCAAGGACCCACTTTCAAGAAGTATTATCCTCAAGAGCAATAGGGACCTGATAGAGTTGCAAGTTGTCTAGCTATGTTAGGATTATATCTTCCGTACTTATATTGTAAATTTGTTCCTTATCTATAAAGGATATAGATCTCTTGTTCGATTTGCAAAAGTATAAATTGGTTAGAGTTAAACTGATTTAGTGGGCAGTGTTGTATCTGCTTAGTCAAAATTTTAAGTCATCTAGGAGATAGTTGGTTTAGTGGGCAGTGTGGTATCTGTTTAGTTGAATTCTAAGTTATATAGAGTTGATAGCTTAGTGGGCAGTGTGGTATCTGCTTACGCTCTGTAAGTAATAGAGTTATTAATTAGCTTTGAGATTAATAACTTAATATCATTTGGTGTTGTAACTGTGGTTCACTTTGGCTTGAAGAGATTAGTGAAAATAGTTGAAAATCTTGTGAGACAGGTCGTGATTTTACTCTCTTGAGCAAGGAGGTTTTCATGTAAACTGCTTGTGTTGTCTTCTGGTTGTTGTTTGCGCTTTATTACTGTTCTTGCTGAGTCAAGGAACCCGGTCAGTTGACTGACAGTGGACGCACATATTCTATCACATAATATCAAAATAAATAAATAATATTAACTGAAAATTTAATTTGAGATGAAGAAATTATAATTTGATGAGTATCATCAATATAAAAAGAGATACAACCATAGAAATTAATAAAGATGAAATAATTATAAGAGGTTGTCACGAATTTGTTTAAGAACTTTTTGACAAATATCTTTAATATAATGATAACTTGATAAAATTGTAGCATCTTCAATCTGAAATTCTATACAAGTGGAGATGAATGCATTAGCAACATCAACAGATTTTGCAGCTTCTGGGATATTCTTTTGCTTAAGCTTGTCTATAGAATGGTTCAAATTGATTGAAGTCACCCTATACCATTTTAAACAAGAAGCTCTATTCTCTGCAGAAGCATTTTTTGGGTTCCCTTCATTAAGATACTCAAGAGTGGCCGTTGCGTTGGCATTTCCTAATTTAAGTAAAGATATGATTGCATGAATATCTATGTCTGCTTTGATTTGGAAAGACCATAAAAAGAAGAGGGTGACAACAACTAAACTACTTCTTAGACAATCCATTTTTATGTTGCTTCTTCTTTTGATAATTTTCAAGAATGTGATAGATTATATTGTATATATAACTACTTCTGTTGCAAGAGGTTAATGTTTTTCATTAATATCACCATAAAGAAAATTCTGATTGTCAAGATTTGAACATGACTTTTGAGTCACTTAATCAAATGAAAACAAATCCCACAATAATTTGGTCAAAAATGTATTAATGTAATATTTACTAATATACTAACATTGTTGACTTCTTCTAATTAATACTTGTAGACATATAAATTATTGGAAACTTACATAAATTCCACTAGTTTAGGAGTTAATTATTTAGATATACTGTAATTCGTAATATTACATATTTTACCATATTTTGGTCTTCAGATACGTCTAGATACATGAGGTCAAATTTATGTGTAATTTGTTCTAGATAAATACATTGCATCCAAGGATTCACATGTATATGGGATACATAACAAATCTCGCTTGCCTCTCTCCCATCTTGCTCGCCACTCTCCCATTTATTTGGGTGAATCAATCTCGAAACATACATATACATGTATCTAATGTGTATCTAGTGTGATTCACATGCATTTGTGATACATATGAATCTCGCTCGTCTCTCTCCTTTTTTTTGTGTATTTGGTAGCAAAATACAGGTATCTAAGTGTAAGATACGTAGGAAACTATTAATTAATGGTACGATACATAATATTTTGAAAGTATAAGTACTAATAGTATATATAGTAGTGAAGAATGTTTAATTATGTAGTTTTTTCTAAATATTATTGGGTTAAATTCATACAAACTTTTGAATTTAGTTCATGTTCATTTGGATTGATTAATTAATCTGGCCTTTTTTTTACCCCTCACGATAGGAGCTCCTACCTTTTTTGCCCTCTTGGTGACTTGAACTCACAATCTTAATGTTGGACTTTATAAATTAATTAGTTTATTTTTAATAAATCAAGTCCAAGGTCCATTACACCTTGAAGTCCAAACTCATGCCACATTTCACGGTGACTAGGCATCCAAAATCAACAAGATGAAACCACATGCCACAGTGAATAGGCAAACCAAAACAAATAAGATGATGCTACGTGCCCAAATGATGTGATAGTCACAGTCAAACTCAAGAACTAGTCACAATCCGCCAAGTGTAAAAATGTCATCTTTTGGCCAATCTCCACATATCCAAAATTCTCTAGACCATTCTCACTAAAACATTCAATTTTAAGGCACATTATCAAAATAAATAAATAATATCAAATGAAAACATATCCCATAATAATTTGGTCAAAAATGTATTAGTATAAATTTACTAATATACTAACATTGTTGACTTCTTCTAATTAATTAGTACTTGTAGACATGGAAACTTACACAAATTCCACTAGTTTAGGAGCTAATTATTTAGATATACTGTAGTTCACAATATTATGTGTTTTATCAGATTTTGATGTCTCCAGATATGTCTAGATACATGAGGTCAAATTTATGTGTAATTTGTTCTAGCTAAATACATTACATCCAAGTGGATTCGCATGTATATGAGATACATCGCAAATCTCGCTCGCCTCTCTCCCATCTCGCTTGCTACTCTACCATGTATTTGGGCAAATCACTCTCGTTAGGAACTATTCCTACTGAACAATTGTTCATGTTAAATCTCTCTAGAACTCTTTCGATATACCTTTTTAAGAAAGTCCCAAGATCTATCACAAAATATTTCTATCCCTATCACATAAGATGCCTCACTCATATCCGTCATTTCAAAGTTCATAAAGAGAAAGTCTTTCGTCTCATGCAATATGCCTAAATCATTAGCAACAAGTAAAATGTCATCAACATACACGATTCAAAATATATACTTATTCTCATTGATCTTTTGGTATGTACACCGACCAACGGTAATCTCCTTAAATTCAAAACATGTTATGGTATCATTAAACTTTATATACCATTGTCGTGATGCTTGTTTGAGTTCATATATTGACTTCTTTAGCTTACACATCGTTTGATCTTTTCCTTTTATTTTGAAACCCTCTGGTTGGCCCATATAAACATTCTCCTCGAGGTCTCCATTAAGAAAGACAATTTTTACATCCATTTGGTGTAGTTCTAAATCATAATGAGCTATCAAAGCCAAAACAGTTCTTAATGAGTCTTTTTTTGAGATTGGTGAAAAGTTTTTTTTATATAATCAATGCCTCCTTTTTGAGTGTATCCCTTGGCAACAAGCTTGACTTTATATAGTTCAATATTTCCATTTGAATCATGTTTGATCTTGAAGACCCATCTACACCCGATTCTTTTATAACTTTCTGGTAATTGAACGTGATCCCAGGGTTTGTTGTATTCCATGAATTTTAACTCTTTATTCATGGCATAAATCCATTTATCATACTTAGTACTTTCTATGACCTATGAAAATGAAACTGGATCTTTATTAAGTTCAATGTCAAAATATGACTCTTGCAAATAAATCACATAATCATATGAAATTGTCGATTTTCTTTCTCTTTGAAATATTCTTAATGCCACTATTTATGGTTCATTTGTGTCAGATACTTGTGAGTTAGTTCTTTCTTGAAGTGTTTCACCCAAATGTTGTTTAACATAATTAAAGTGCTCTTCAACAAGAGGAACAACATTTGTTATTAGTGCGGAAGTAGGTACATTCATGGGCAATGGAATATTTACCCTTGCCTCATTAATTTCCATACTTTTTCGTTAAGCACTCCCAGTAACTTCACCATTCTTAATTAATCTTTCATTAGCGGTTTCAAAAATTTTTGAACTATGATTTGGACAATAAAACCTATACCCTTTAGATTTCTCTGGATAACTAATAAGGTAACCACTTACTGTTCGAGAATATAATTTATTTTTATGTGGATTATAAACTCTCGCTTTCATTGGACAACCCCAAACATGCATGTGCCTTAAACTAGGTTTTCTTCCTGTCGACAATTCAAAATGAGTCTTTGAAACTGCCTTACTAAAAATCTTGTTTAATAAATATACAATAGGTTTAAGAGAATACATCCACAATGATTTGTGCAATGAGGAATTATTCATCATACTCCTAACAATATTTATAAGTGTTCTATTACGCCTTTCAGCAACACTGTTGTGTTGAGGTGCTCCTGACATAGTATACTGTGCACATATGCCATTTTCTTTGATGAATTTTGTAAATGGACCTGTACATTGTCCTGACTTGTTATATTTTTCATAATATTCACCACCTCTATCTAACCTAATTATTTCACTTTCTATCTAATTGTCTTTCATCCTCATTAACGTTCACTTTGAGTGATTCCGCTACTTGAGATTTTTCTTTTAGCAAATAGATAAATTCATAACGTGAAAAATATCGATAAAGGGGATAAAATATTTTCTCCATCAAAATATGAAACACCAAAGGTCCGCAAATTCTGTGTGTATAATTTCAAGAAGCTGAGTGCTTCTTGTGACACCTTTCTTGGTATGCTTGGTTTACTTTCCTTTAATGCAATCCAAACATATATCAAGATCAATAAAATTCAGATTCAAAAGAATCTCATTCTTTACTAATCGTTTTAATCTCTCTTTGGATGCATGACTCAAACATCTATGTCACAAATAAGCAGAACTTTCATTTAGTGAACTACTTTTAATTTCACATTTTGATGAATAGTAAAAGGGATTCAGAAAAATTATTATCGAGTTTCAATCTATATAAGCCGTCAATAAGAACACTAGAACCATAAAAAAATAGTATTCCTGTATAAATTGAAACATCTATGTCCAAACGTAAAATCTAATCCAGAAACATTAAGTGTTGAAAGAGAAATCAAATTCCTAAAAACTGAAGGAATATAAAGTCTGTAATAGACCAAGGTGATGTCCATTCTCCAAGATCAACCTATAAGTTCATATGCCTTCAATTTAAGCCTTTGTATGACTTTTCATGAACAAGAAATCCTTATTTGGATTTGTAGTTTGGATTGTAGTGAATCCCTACAGCATAGTGAATACATGAGTAGTTGCACTAGAATCAAGCCACCAAGTATTATTAGGAACTCCTTCTAAATTTGATTTGAAACATATAGAAGCATTAAATCTACCTTTCTCTTCAGACCAATCTTTACATTTCTGACAATCTTTTTGATAGTGTCCTTCCTTTCTATTGAAATGGCACACATTAACCTCGAGTTCCTTATGAGCATCATGTGGAGTTTTAGTGGGTGCTCTTTTTTTTCTTAAACTTGTTGGCCTTCACTTAAGTCCTTTACCAGCTCGTTGACCCATGAGGTTAATGGAATGACCTCCTTATTTCTTAAGTCTTGATTCTTTTTGGGTAAGCATAATGGATAATTCATTAACATCCCACTTATCCTTAATAGTGTTATAGTTATTTGAAATGGTCCATACTCAATAGACAATGAGTTCAGAGTAAACTAAACCAAGAAGGTGTCATCCATTTTTATCCCCAAGGTCCGAAGTCTTGCTGCAATGTTAGTCATCTCGATGATATGATTTTGCATACTACACGACCTATCAAACTTGATGGTCGTCCATTAGTGTACCAACGAGAGACTTATCAGTAGAACAAAAATGTTCTTCCTCAAACTTCAGGTATTTTCTAGTACTTTTTGTTTGGGGAATAGTACTATTAATGTTGTTAGCAACAATTATTTGCATGAACATAAAAATCAATCTGTTAGAGTGCTCCCATGATTTATAAAAATATTTCTCATCCTCACCGCTCTTATCAGTAATGGTAGTAGGTTCATCATTCAGCAGAGCCAAGTCAAGATCCATCACACCTAAGTGGAACTGGACTTGTTCATGCCATTCAAAGAAGTTCAATTCGTTTAACACACTAACATACGAAGCATGTGAATGAAAAATGAATAGCTGCAAAATTGATTTACATGCTCACAAATCATAAAATAATGTGAATTCAGTAAAACGATAAAAGTACATCTTAATTCTCCTTTGGGTAGATACTACGACATACTATCATAATTTAAATGCCATTTTTAAAAATCTTTAATAGGTTTAAATATTTTTAACCAAACATATACGACTTCTTTGGATATACAATATATGTTTGATTGAAAATATTAATTTACCTCATAATGTTCACTATTAGTAGAATGACTGATTCACCTTTGGGTAATTAAATTCTTAAGTTCTAGCAGTAGTGAAATTCAATTTATCTATTTATTTTCAATATAGGCATTTTATTAACTTTCATAGATAAATGACAATTTTATGAGTGTATATTTTTCTTAACTATACTAGTTTGACCACTTTGGTGACTAACAAACTATATAAATACAAATGCACACATAATATCATAAAATTTTGTGCATGTGAATAATTTTATACATTTTAGTTGTGCCACTTTGGTGACTAGCAGACTATGGAAATATAATACATGCATCAAGTGATCATAAATATTATATGTGTAGATGCTAATTTCTCTAGCTTGACCACTTTGGTGACTAACAAACTATTTTGCACTAAGTACACACATATTATTTATTGTTTAGTATAACGACCACTTTAATTTATTACACAATTTAAAACAAAACATAATTATTACATCATGGGAAGATTAAAATTTCCGGAATTTGAGCAAATTAAACTTTGCTACTGACACTTAATTAACTTAGGAGTCCAAACACCTTAAATAGTCAAGCACAAAATTATGCTACTAGAAAAGGATTCAACACAATAAATTTGAACATAATTTGATTTGACAAAATTAAACTTTCAAGAAATTAATTTTAAATCACAAAACTAAATTCAATAAATATCACAAGAACTTACTTATACAGTGATGAAATTTTAGAATAGTTAGTCCCAAGCAGAAGTTTACGCCCAGAGAATCATTACAAAAATTCAGTTTGTTTGGTGGATGATTATTACACTATATAACCACTGGTATGCTATAATCCTTGTATAACTTGTCATAGAACCAAAGGACTGCTTAGTGCAGTTAAGTCTAACAAGTGTATGACTTCATACTTAGTTCAATCGACTAGCTGTCATCTGGTTTTGCAGGTTATATGTCAACGCCATAAACATTATTGAACAAACAATGTTTATTAATTATATGCACGATGAAGAATGTTTCATATACGAAGATTATCAGTTCAAACAATCCAAGCTCGGATGCCACATATAATTTTAAATATTTTAATACACATCAGGATCTTAAACACGATAATCTTACATTGTGATTGTTAAGGCCACATACCTCATGCAGACGACATCATGAAAATAATGTAGAGAATATGTGGTACTCCTAATTGGGTGGAGGGAGGATCAATTTATAGAGATTAAGATTTAATCTGGTACGTCCATCAAGTAACCGATGTACGTACGAGATCAATTCTTCATTAAATATTATTTTTGGTATTACTTGGGTCACAAGTAAACTTAGGCCACAAGTAAACTTGGGCCATAAGTAAGAAATTATTCTTACACAAGGTCCATTATAGCTTGAAGTCCAAACTCATGCCACATTTTACGGTGACTAGGCATCCAAAATCAACAAGATGATGCCATATGTCACAATGATCAGGTAAACCAAAACGACTTTAATATTATTTGGAAGGCATCCATCTTTGATCTACACACCGTCGTCTCAACATGTTCCCTCCGTGTCACGACCCAGTGGTATGCCCTAGATGTAACATTGCGTACTAGACCCCGAAAGGCCTAACACAAGTCACTTAGCATATCATAACATAAAGTAAATAGAAATGATGTGGAAATTTTAAAACTTTTTCCATACAATTGAAATATTTTATAAAAGAAAGCGGAAGTCAATAACACTTTGTCTCAAACCATCTAAAACCACTTGAATAAAACTTTGGGACGCAACTCATACAAAAGTCTAAAACATATAAGAAAGACATAAAAGAAAGGTGATCACATTCTTGATGCTATGAGGACTCACCAAGTCTTCAACACCTTGCTCTACAAGAAACCTAGCCACGAGAATGGAACTCAATATCGCCAAACCCTACACTTGGGAAAAATGTAGGAAAATATGGGTTAGTACAAAAATGCACTAAGTATGATAGTCATGCATAAAAACCTTGAAAACATGCTAAAAAGGACATTTTAGTTGAATGCATGCCATTTACTAAGTTAAACCATTATTTTGAAGATAGTGTAACAACACAAGTTAGAAGCTAGGAGACATCATAATAAGACATAGACTATAGGCATAAGAGATAACAACATAGTCATAGACATAACCCATACACAAGTCATCTTAACATGACATAAGAGAAACACTTCATAAGTCACCTCAAGTACAAGATTGTGCGTTGCATGGACAAGACCCCATAATCCCACCCATGCGAAGAAGTCACTTTAGGTCCTCATTCATGTTCATCATCTTTTGACCTCATCCTTAGCTTATTTCTCATAGACAAGATGACATTCACTTTTAGTCACATATATCAAGGAAATAGACTTATAGTAACAATCCAAGTAAGCATACATCATTAGATAGACCATCATATCATAAGAAAACATACCATAACTACCCTCTAAGAATACTTGTGCAATGCATGAATAAGATCCCATACTCTCACTCATACTAATTAAAGCTTCTTAAGTAGCCATAGTTCATATTCAATCATAGTGGGAATAAGTCTTAATCGACATAGACTGTGTGAGCTTAACATGGAATCCTGTGTCTCCCACACCAAAAAGAGTTGGTCTACTTGCCTAAGGTAGGACCATCATCTTAGCTTAGGTAAATCCATTAGCTGAATACCCTACGCGGGCATGTAGTTTATAGGATAAGGAGATTGCTACTAGATACCCTGCCTCAACTCACGTGAGGGCATCCATCTCAAGAAATTGATCCTAGAAATCGGACCTCAACTCACGTGAGGGCTTCCATATCATATCAATATCCACTCGGTGCTAGGCATTAAACCCACGGAGTACTTGTTAAGTTATAACTTTTTTTTTTTAGGATAGCTCATTAAATCATGCGTGAGAATAACCATTTACCGTCCATGTCTACATTTAACATTAGATTCAATTAGGTGAGAATTTCCTTTCAACCTTTGAATCTTCATTATGTGTTCATGAGAATAGTCTTTCAATGAATCACAACAACAAAATCATAAATCATGGATACTTCATTTATAGTCATGCATAAGTGTGTGAGTGTGAGAATAGCCTTTCAACAACACCACAATTACATCATAGTCATAATCACTTAACTCTCATAGTGTTTTTAAAGCATATACCTAACCTTCATAAAACATGCATAATAGCATATATTGCCCTTTCAAGGGTCAAAGCTCATATCATATCACCACAACTAGAATTCACTACATTAGACATGGACAATAACATAATTCAAATAATTAATTCACTACATTCATAATTCTATAATATTCTACTTGCATCAATCAATACCCACACTTTAAGATCCAATTTAGAAAAATAGGGAAATTCATGGATTCTTGGGGAATTCATCATAAAATCATATAAAATTGTCAATTTATCCATAATAAAACATAATTCAATCGTTAAAAAGGAATTTGAAAAGAATCCATGAGATTGAAGTCAAACCCTAATTTTTGGGATTTCTTACTTTGAAATTAGGGGTTTTGAAGGGGCTCCATGGGTGAAGGCTACCCATGAATGAAGGACCATCATATATATCTTGCTGATGAATCCCCACGAAATTAAGAAGAAAACCCTTTCTCTTGGAAATCCTAGGCTCCAACTTCCTTCTTCTTCTTCCTTGAGTTCTAGTGAGAGAATTATTTTGTAGAGGATGAGTTCTTTTGGGATTTTAGAAATAATGATTTTGATGAGTTAGTTTAAGGGTCTAAAACCCTTATATAGGTGTTTAAAGATAGGCTAAGAGGACCTCACTTAATCCCACTTAAAATAAGAAAACCCCAAAATGCCCCTCAATTTCCTTCTTAAAAATTGTCTCCAAGCACCATCCACGACCACCCACCTACGGGGCGTGGACTGATCCATGACCCGTACTGGTGGGGCGTGGGTTGGTGACTGGAACATGTTGCCACCCACGGATGCACCTTCCACGGGGCGTGGACCCACCCATGGGGCGTGGGTCCATCCGTAGGTCACTGTTTTGGGTTGAAAAGTTAAGGTCCTCCTCAATGATTCTTGGTTGGTCCATGGGGGGTTGTACCTTGACGTTATAACCCAACACCCTTTATTTTAAGTACAGAGAGTTATATCTACGACTCTAACCCCCACGTCAAGCTCCAATTTAGCCTACTAATTTCCAGGGTTTTACACTCCGTTTGAGAATTCTCGTCTTCGTTTCCTCCTTGTCGCCTACTAAAGTAAATGAGGGGTACGTTCAGTCCAGGAGGCTAGTCTGAACTCGCTGTCTCATTCTAAAAGACAGGTTCCCATAATTCGAGTGATCAGATTGTCATGGTGCAAAAGCTGATACATACTGTCAAAATCAACTTATGCTAAAAATAATAGTATAAATTTTGATTCTTCATTAAAAGATTATAGATTGATGAGTATCATCAATATAGAAAAAGATACAACCAAAGTAATTAATAAAGATGAAATAATTATACGAGCTTGTGTAGTTGTTTGATAACGTTTTGACAAATATCTTTAATATAATTATAACTTGATATAATTGTAGCATCTTCAATCTGTAGTTGTTGACAAGTGTAAGTGAATCTATCAGCAGTATCAACATTATGTACGGCTTCTGAGATATTCTTTTTCCTAAGATGGTCTATAGAAAAGTCCAAATTGGATGAAACCACACTATACCATTTTGAACAAATTAACAGTTCTACTCCCTGCAGAAGCATTTCTTGGGTGCCCTCCATTATGGTAGTCACAAGTGGCTGATGCATTGGCTTCTCCTAATTCAAGTAAAGATATGATTGAATCAAAATCTGGGTCTGCTTTTATTTGGAAAGACAAAAACAAGAAGAGGGTGACAACAACTAAACTACTTCTTAGACAATCATTTTTATGTTGCTTCTTCTTTTGATAATTTTCAAGAATGTGATTGTATTGTATATATAGCTACTTTGTTGCAAGAGGTTAATGCTTTTCATTAATATTTCCATAAAGAAAATTCTGATTGTCAAGATTTGACCATGACTTTTGAGTAATTTAATCAAATGGAAACATATCCCATAATAATTTGGTCAAAGATGTATTAATATAATATTTACTAATATACTAACATTGTTTACTTTTTCTAATTAGTACTTATAGACATATAAATTATTGAAAACTTACATAAATTTCACTAATTTAGGAGTTAATTATTTAGTTATACTGTAGTTTGCAATATTACGTATTTTATCAGATTTTGGTGCCTTCAGATACGTCTAGATACATGGGATATATGAGGTCAAATTTATGTTTAATTTGTTCTAGCTAAATACATTGCATCCAAGTGGATTCGCATGCATATGAGATACATAACAAATCTCGCTCGCCTCGCTCCCATCTCCCTCACCACTCTCCCATGTATTTGGGCGAATCACTCTCGATACATACATATACATGTATCTAGTGGGTATCTAGTGTGATTCACATGTATCTGGGATACATATGAATCTCGCTCGCCTTTCTCCTTATTTTTGAGTATTTGGTAGCAAAAATACAGGTATCTAAGTGTAAGATATGTAGAAAACTCTTAATTAATGGTAAGATACATAATATTTTGAAAGTATAAGTAATAATAGTATATATATAGTAGTGAAATATGTCTAATTATGTAGTTTTTCCTAAATTTTATTGTGTTAAATTCATAGAAAATTTTGAATTTAATTCATGTTCATTTGGGTTGATTAATTAATTTGACCTTTTTTTAACCCCTCCCACTAGGAGCTCCTACATTTTTTGCTCTGTTGGTGACTTGAACTCACAACCTTAAGGTTGGACTTTATAAATTAATTAGTCTATTTTAAATAAATCAAGTCTAAGGTCCATTACACCTTGAAGTCCAAACTCATGCCACGTTTCACGGTGACTAGGCATCCAAAACCAACAAGATGATGCCACATGTCACAATGAGTAGTCAAACCAAAGCAAATAAGATGATGCCACGTGTCTAAAATGATGTGATAGTCACAGTCAAATTCAAAAACTAGTCACAATCCGCCAAGTGTAAAAATGCCATCTTTTGGCCAATCTCCACATATCCAAAATTCTCAAGACCATTCTCACTAAAAACATTCAATTTTAAGGCACATTATCTAAATAAATAATATCAACTGAAATTTAATTTGAAATAAAGAAATTATAATTTTTTCATTAAAAAGAGCTTCACGTCCATCATATCAATAAACACCTCCATAAGTAGTGATCTTAAAGAAAGAATAAATTGTTGATTTTTTTTCATTTTTCCCCCTGTTCATCACATCTAAGAATAAGTAAGATTAATTTAAGATAATTCTCATTTACAGATGAAAAAGAGCTGGGTGTGAGTGCTTCAAAGAAGGAGAAGAAGGGGGAGAGGGGGCTTCGTCGAAGAAGAAGAAAGGGATGAGGCAGATGGTGGCTTAGGCAGCAGGGTTCGAAAAACGGAGAAAGAAGGGTGCGGTTGGGGGGTTTGAAGAAGGAGAAATAGGGTGAGGGTGAAAGATTTCAAAGAGAAAAAAAGTGGGGGTTCGAGAAAGAAGGGGGAAGTGGTACATGTGGTGGCTAAGGGTGGTAGGGGGTGGTGGGGTGTGAGGAAGAAGGGCTAGGGTTGTTGGTGGATAGGGGCGGTGGGGTAGTAGGGTGTGAGGAAGATGAAGAAAAAAATTCTTATTGGCCGAAAAGAAAATAAAAGTAGCCCAATTGGTTTTTTCTCTTTAATTTTTTATTTCTGATGCACTATTCTTTTTTTATTTGCCACATCAACCATTACACATTAAGGGGTATTTAATTTACTTGAAAGATGTTAGGGGGTACTTAAACACCCTTGTAGTTAAAGTGCTAGAGTAACTTTTTGCATCCAAGTTTGGGGGTGAGGGGATTTGATGTATTTCCTCACAAATAATATAAATTTGGCCAAATACATAGATAGGCCCTCCAACTCGTTTTCATGTTTTTTATTTTGACATTCTATCTTAGCTTTGTTCCATGTTAGTCTTTCAACATCATTTTTATGTACCACTTAAACACAAAATACTAATTTTATGATTTCTTTATTTTATATATGTTCTTCAACTACAATTTTGCATTTTAAAAATCAATGTCCGTTCATGAGTTTTTGTAAAAATAAAAATGAAATTGACACACTAACATTGATTTATTTTTGAAAAAATAATAAATTTTGTTTGTAAGTTTCTCTATGTTCTTGCATGAAAAGTAACCGATGAAAGTGTGTTGATTTTCTTTCTTAAAATAACATTGACAACCAAACAAAGTCTGTCAAGTTTTAACCTTTTTTAAATAGTGTTATTAGCAATGAACAAGAGTCTTGTTTTTTTGACTTGTATTGAAGATGAGTTATTTTTACCCGTATTGAGTTGAATTATGAAATAGAAAGCTAGTATTAGAGTTAAATCAGATAGCCAAGATATGGAAAAAGAATGTGATGTTATTTAATTTAATTGTCATTTAAGAAAATAACCGACACACTCTCATCGGTTATTTTTCACGCAAAAATATAGAGAAACTCTCAAAAAAAAATTATTATTATTTTAAAAAACAATGTTCATCCGTTATTTTTTTTTTTACGAAAACTAATGGACAAACGTCAATTTTTAAAATGAAAAAAATGCAATTGAAGCACATAAAATAAATAATTAAGAAATTATAAATTTAGTATTTTGTGTTTAAATGATACATAAAAAATAAAGTTAAAAGGTTAAAATGAACCAAACTATAGAATGTCAAAATGAAAAATGAGGATAAGTGTGTATGTATTTGGCCTATAAATGTTTGTTCTTCAATGAATTATTATAGATTTGATGAGTATCATCAATATTAAAAGAGATACAAGCATAGTAAAAAATATCAAATAATAAGAGGTTGATTTAAAGTTCTTTGAGAACCTTTTGACAAATATCTCTAATATAATCAATACTTGATGAAAGTGTAGGATCTTCAATATGCTCATCTTGACAACTTTTGTTGAATTCATCAGCTATTTCAACATCATGTGCAGCTGTTGAGATTTTATTTTGCTTAAGATCATCTATAGAATCATGCAATTTGTATGGAACTTGACTATACCATTTTGTACACCTAGCTCTAGACTCTGCAGAAGCATTTCTTGGGTTCCCTTCAGAAAGATATTCAAAAGTGGCTGTTGCATTGGCTTCTCCTAATTTAAGTAAGGATATGATTGCATCAATATCTATGTCTGCTTTTATTTGGAAAGACAAAAACAAGAAGAGGGTGACAACAACTAAACTACTTCTTAGGCAATCCATTTTTATGTTGTTTCTTCTTTTGATAATTTCAAGAATGTGATTGTATTGTATATATAGCTACTTTTGTTGCAAGAGTTTAATGCTTTTCATTGATATATCACCATAAAGAAAAATGTCAAGGTTTTGACCATGACTTTTGAGTAACTTAAATCAAATGAAAACTTATCCCATAATAATTTGGTAAAAAAAATATTAATATAATATTACAAATATACTAACATTGTTGACTTTTTCTAGTTAATACTTGTGACGTATAAATTTTACTAGGTTAAATTCATACACATGAGTATTGAATTTAATTCATGTTCATTTGGGTTGATTAATTTATTTGCCTTTTTTTTTACCCGAGCTTCTACTTTTTTGGCTCTCATGGTGACTCGAACTCACAACCTTAAGGTTGAACTTTATAAATTAATTAGTCTATTTTCAATAAATTCAAGTCCAAGGTCCATTACACCTTGATGTCCAAACTCATGCCATGTGTCATGGTGACTAGGCATCCAAAACCGACAAGATGATGCCACGTGTCACATAAATGACACATAGAGTTTTATACCGATTTGAATTAGCGGTGTGATGTCTAGTCCAGTCTTCTTGGGTTTCAAGGGTTTCCTTAAGAGCTTTTGAAGGATTTGTGGTTACAACAACTTTGAATCCTAATACGTTACAAACTTTTGATCTCTTGACGCAAACTCTACCTGTATAACTTAGGCTATCTCTTCTTTCTCTTTTCCTTACAATTTGATAAACAAAAAGTACAAATGTTTTATGAAAGATGAAAGAAAGACAATACAATTATTCAAGTGAAATGCACTGACTTCCTCTAATTCTATGGATGGTTTATATAGTTTTGCTCTTCTTTCTTTTAAGTCAAACCCAAGAGTATTTCATTTAATCAAGGATTTATATTGATTCCTTGATTGAGTCTGATTTGGGAAAGATTGAGATCATGTCCATATCAGATATATTCATGATATTCTTCCTTCTTGACGACATTTGCCTTCCTTTCTAGATTCCTTGATTTGTGAGGCTTAGTCCGTCAACTTGTCTTGAGGATTCCTTGATTGGTGAAGCTTTGTCCATCAGCTTGATTGTGAGGATTTCCTGATTAGATCTTTCCCTTCAATTATGGCCTTGGCGATTGTAGGTTTGATTGAGTGGCTTGATTTCAGGAATAGAGTTGCTCGACTTCAGTAATTTAGAACAGTTGGTACTACAAGCAAAGTATTCAGTTTAATTGTTAATTCTCAAAATTCATTTGTTGTATATTCGAGAGGCTAACAACAGTGACTAGACATTTAAAACCAAAATGATGATTTCACATGTCCAAATGATGTGGTAGTCACAGTCAAACTCAAGAACTAGTCACAATTCGCCAAGTGTCAAAATTACGTCTCTTGTCCAATTATAAGCAACTTTGCCCTCCCCTTACAACTATAAATAGGGGATAAACATGACATTCCACGGTATTCTGCAAACACTTCAAGAGGCACTGAAGCAAGCATTGTAGAAAGTTACAACATCCATGCCAACACGGGTGCAACATTACATGCTTAAAGGAGAATTTATTAAATTTGAAATTTGATACTTGCAAAATACTAATCTACAGACCCAACCCATTGGATCGTGTGGACACCCACTCTAACACCTAAGTAGGAGAACCCTCATATCCCACTAGTAAAAACATATAGAAATTTAAAGAAAACAGAAATAAATATAATACTCTTAGACATACTTTTTGGTTTAACTTGTAAGTAATTTTAATCAACTCCCATGGATCTAGTCTAAACAGGTACAAGAGCTACTAAGAGTTCAACCGGACAATTAAATAAAGGACACAGCTCCCACCATGCGGAAGGAAGGATAGAAATTGCTGGAGATTGTCTTCGTCTTCATCTAATGAAACGTCACCAATCCTGCATCCAAACTATGTCCAAGACATAGCAAGAATAGTATCAGTACAAAACAAGCGTACTGGTAGGCATCATCGGTCAACCCAACGCCCACCACATATATAAGAAATCAACTAATAAGATCATGAAATAAACACTCACTTCTCCACCTTTACCCCCTTTCTTGACATACCTCCAATATACACTAGTATTCTGACTATTAATATCCTTCTCCATCAACCTACCTAACAGGTACTTGATCTTAGCCTAACCATACTAACATGTAGATAAATTCCCCTAAATACAACCACCAACATTTCAACTAACTGTTCACGTCACACCCTACTTCCTCGTCACATTACCCAACCATAGTCACATTACATTACATCATGCTCCCTTAACATTCAACCCAATCTCTTTCCCCCAAGGTGAAATCCTCCTAAGCATATTTCATCACACACACTACCTCTGCTCCTCGCAAATACAACACACGAACCACCCTTACTATCTATTTCTCGCCTCTTGAACATTTTTCCCTTCCACTATACCAAACAAGTTTGCTCATTACCACGGACAATCGAATATAAACCATCATACACGTGCCCACTAAGTGCAACATAAGCAGGTCAATACAACACTAAAGTCACCTACATATATATATCAACATATGCGATATCATCAATATTTACGAACAACGAACAATTTCACATTTTATATCATATCATTGGTCCTATCACGGAACCCAAACCCAAAGAATTAGTTATGTCGGAACGTGGCAACAGATCCAAGTTAGTTATGCCGGAACGTGACAACCGATCCCATAGTTATGCCAGAACGTGGCAACCGATCCAATAGTTATGCCAGGACGTGGCAACCGATCCATTCAACACATCACAATCACAATCACAAGTATATCTTCAAGATCATACATTTAAGTCATGGTTTCATGGCAATCATAGTTCACCCATCTCATTTACAACAAGTGTGATCATCAACAATGAAACATTCATATACAAACATTAATTTGACCATACTTAGCTCTAGTTCATCATCTAAGGCTTCTTTCTAAGGTTTAGTCACAATTTAGCATAAATCCTCAATTCAATAACTCCAATTTATGATCTAGCATGCATTCATAAATCTAGTTCCATTCATGATTTCGTAGTCTTATTCTTGAACCAATTGTATCCATGATAAAAATTCTAGAGTCCCTAACAGTCCATCAATTTCTCTTTTCAAGGCATAAACCCACATACTTTGATTTCTAGGGATTACTCATGGAATTTACTTGGTGCACGAAGGTTTGCACATAACCCTACCATTGATTCCCATAACTACTCAATTCATAAAAACCTAGCCTACTTGGGCGCCAAGCAGTTGCACAGAGTTATTGACTTCAATTCGGGCTTTTCGGGCTTCACGAAGGTGGATTTGTCCAAGAATCCGCAAGATTTCCCCGTCCTCACGCTAGAAATCTCCTTCTCCTCCCTTCCCAAGCTTAGAGCAGCTTTTCTGAGGTTTTTAGGGTGTCTTACAGCTTATTTAGGTATTTTAGGAAGATGGAGAAAATAAGATTTCTCGCAATTTACGTTCTGCCTCGCCTATCCGCCTTGGCACCCACTTACCCCGCCTTGGCGCCGCCGCCCTAGTGGCATCTGGCCCGCTGTGGTGGGATAGTGGCCCAGAATTCCCCGAATTTTTGTTTCTCCTAATAACGACTGTAGCAACCCCTTTCCATTTACCGTATGCACATAAATTACAAGATATATATATATATATATATATATATATATATATATATATATATATATATATCATTTTTTTTCCTCATGCAAGTAAGTAATGGTAATAAATATTATCCACTTTCGAGTACCCAAACTAGTTGGGTTCATGCTTTATACGATCATTACAACAAGTAGCACATGTAACATATTACAAGCTTGGGTGTACACACCCCAAATAAACCAAACATATAGCCATGCTTATATTACAACCCATGGACATGATATGGTTAGGCTTCAACATCGAATGCAAATATACATCAAATAGATCGGTTATAAGTACCAACATTTATACAAATATATATGCCTATATGCAAATGTGATCTTCTTTAAAGTTCTCAAAATTTCCATCGCCCATGGCCATCTTCATCACTCCTCTCGATCAGCCCCTACGATAGAAACAACTATCGCTAAGCATAAAGCTTAGTGGTGTAAAAACTATAGGGTCGAAATCCTCAATATTCATCAAGCCACCTTTTCCATGTCAATGAGCATCATACTTGAAACATAATAAATAAATCAAGTAACAATAGAAAACAAGTATCAAGTTCTATATTCAAAGATACAAATGTCAAGAAGCTCATAGCACCATTTTCCAAGAATTTCCATAGCAAGGCTCTCCCAATATATATACTTCATGCGTCACACCCGGCACAAGCATGTATCAAGAAGGGTCGTTGCCTTGAAGGACCGAAGCCCTGTATCAAGAAGACCAAGAACCATATTAAAAATGGCTTTCTAGTTCGTACTTAAAATGGATAACTTCCATTCCTAAGACGAACTACAAATCCAGAGTCAAGATGGCAAATGATCTGAATCAAGAGGCCTGCCAATAGTGACAAAGCCGTAGCCACAAGAAGGACATAGTCCCAACAAGAGTGCCAAGTGATCAAACAATCCGTACAAGTGGGCAAGTTACACAAGCATCATACCAACATGACAATGCAAAGTAACAAGAGGTAGCTGAGGTATCAAGATCAAATTTCATTTATACCAGCCATCACAAGAGTTCAAGTACAAGTTTATACACAAACCTCAATACTTTAGCGTAGCAATAATCCAATAAACTTCGCAAGCTCAAACCGGAGACCAACCAACGTATCAAGTTCCTCAACTTGTTCACAAGTCTATACAACCTTAAAAATGTAATTAAACAACTTCTTTAATTCCTAATATCTCAATAATATCAAAATAAAACAGGATTATCATCATAAGTAAGCTCAGCCCACAGAGACACAATTCTGTTTTCAAAACAGTGATTCTGGCCAGTTTAGTACCCCATGTTGCAACTTAAATTTGAACAGTAAATCAGCAAAAATAGATTTTGTAATCTTCATTAAAGTTGTAGATACATCTCTTAAGATTGCAACGCAACAAGAATCACTGAAAAATACATTTTGTACAAAAAGATATCATCAATACACTAACAGTGGTTCCTATCGGAATTCTAAACCCGAAATCCGACAACACTTGTCCTGTGTTGCGTCCCATATTTCCCATGCATAACAGCTAGATTAGACTTTAACATAAACACAAGAGTTGTAGATACATGAATCAGATTTTCAAAACATATTTATTCACCCAAAACGGAGTTATACAGAATGAGATATTCTAAACGTAATACAACCTACTCACCTACAACAACAGAGAAATCTGGACAGAACTTGTCCTGTGTAGTGTCCCAGTTTTCACATCCATAAAAGCTAAATTAGACTTTCACTTAAACATAAGAGTTGTAGATACATGAATCAGCTTTCCAAAACATATTTATTCACCCAAAACTGAGTTCCAGATCACAAGATATACACAATTTACCAAACACTACCCAGCTCGGAAACAGATTTCAGCACTTACCAACAAGGTAGTTTGTCTCCTTGATTCCAGCCAAAAGACCATGGTTTTTTTCTTGTGATTTTTGAAGAACAGATGATAAGCTAGTTTCTAAGGGTTTTAATCTTCCATTCCCACGAAATTATTCAAAGAGAAGTGGACTATATAGTCAACAAGTGATGCTTATCACTTGGGACACTTGGCTGGCCAAGGTGCTGCCAACCATACTTTATATTTTTATCCTTTTGTGCTGCCCAAAAATGCATATTTACATATTTATATGTATATGCCTCAACCCCATTTAATTACCTATAATTAGGATATAATATTATGTATATACCCCAACACAAATCCATCCATTACGATACACTTTATATTAAGCAAGTTAGAAATTTTTCACAACTTTAAAGTTCCCAAAATGTGAATAAACCATATTGAAGTATTTAAGCAACGGTAAATCACCATGAGACTCTTGTAAGCATTTAGGGGTGTTACAACGACGGTTCAGGTCGTTACAACAAACTGTTTAAAAAGATTACTCAAAACAAAGTCGTTTTAATACCTGATGTTTTACTTGATGAGCAATCCAATAATCTATCGAAAATAGTCTGTCTATCCTCCATGTTAAGCTGTAGTTGACCATATTTTGTTGTAAATTTTGCAGATTTAACAAGTGCTATATTAGCATTACCATACTCTTTTTCTCAATTGGTATGGTATCACACAGTGCTACAAGTCTCATACCTCATCAGTGTCTCTAAAGTGAATACAGGAGCAGAAAAGAGAAAGAAGGTGTTAGCTTCAAGATTCATGTCATTCAGGTTTGTAAAATAGATTCATTGTGGTCCGATCCTTTCTTCGATTCCTTTCATTAAGAGCTTTTGTTGCACCCTTTGTGATGATCATTACACATGATATTTCATTTATTTATCTACTGGCTGTGGTTTGAAGTGCTTGATAAACTGTTAGGAAATACTAGAAAGCATCAAGGAAATTCTAAAAGAAATTGCCAGCAAATAAGTACAATAAACAAAGTTTCAATGTGAAAAAACTTATCAGAATTAAGAGTTAACACCAGACACAAAGTAAGACCAACTTATGTATCCCTCGACAACACAATTATCTTTGATTAACTAAAATTGCTCAAGTTAATCTCTTTCTAAAAACAGTTCTTTCTTTAATTAATAATCTTTTCTAGTTAGTCAAACAATCTCGAATAACCGCATGCTAGCGGAATATTCTAGTGCTTAGAATCTTCTTCAAGGGTGATAAAAACCTTTTACTCAATCTTTTCTATTTTTAAAGTTTTTTCTGTTAGAATTTTTTTACATTAAAGTTTTCTTAATTTCTTTCAAGAAAATTAATTGGCAACTCAATTTTAAATATTTTTGCTTTAAGTTGTGAAAATATTGAGACATTTTAAAAGTGATTTTCGAGCAAGGAAGTAAAAATCATGACACATAAGCTAACAATTATTATCGTTTAGATTTTCTCTTTTAAGTATTATTGATTTATTTATTTTCATAATATTGTAATATCATCTTTCCTGATTTTATAAGAATTGTCATATATTTTCAAAAATAAAAAATAAGAAAACACGCTTTTCTTTTCTTAAGTCAAAAGGCGACTTTTAAATTAATGTGATAATATCTCTTCAACTAATATTAGTATTATTGTATTTATTAGAAAAATTCAAGAACACTCGTTGAGTAATTATACTAATCAAAATTTTAGTACTCTGCTCAGCATGTTCGTGATGAAGTCTCATGAACATTGAAAAACACTATATGTAAGAATTTAGAAAAATATGATGAAGCTATTACAAAATAAATTGTAATCTCAATACATATACAAAATTCTGGACGACAAATAAAACAAAAATATATGCTAAATATAGAACTAAGTTTACATTTATTCACGAGATAAAAATTTTCTTACTGCACGGGCGTCGCACATGTATCCCTATTCTTTAGATTTGTATCAATAACCATTTCTGAAACATGAATATCTATTTTGTAGCATATACTTCTTCTTTGAGACTTTATTGCAGGGACATATTTGTAGAGGAGGAATTTGACAGATTCTCTATATGGATAGTGCTGTCACAAAAGAAATTAGTAAGTTTGGAGGTTATTTATTTGAAGGATTCAAGAACACTCATTGAAAAATTATATCAATCAAAATTTTAATACTCTGCTCAATATATTCATGAAAGTCTCACGAACCTTGAAGGAGATTATGTAAGAAGTTGAAAAAATATGATGAAACTATTACTGAACTTATTGGGTTTTCTTTTACATCAATTCCTATGAAATCAAGGACCAAAAAAACCGTAAGAAAAATTGTGAAGAAGGATCAAAAGTTTAGTTCATTAACTAGTTGGATTGACTACAATAGGAAGGGCAAAAAAGAAGATTCAAAGGTAATGATCAAATGGATAATAATTGTTGCTCTACACCACTTTCAGATCCATGTCCTATTTCCGATAATCTTGATGCATTGATATGGGATGCAATTATTAGTATTTTTAGTTTTTGGGATAATATTTCAGAGTTAGATATGCATGATGCATAGATTGAGGCAGATTTGTGGTGTATTTATTATAGCCTATTTGACCAAGCTTATAGAAATCCAAATTTGATTTTATTTCAATTATAAACAAGTTTATTGTAGAGAATGAAGATGTTTGGTAAAATTTTTATAATGAAACATGTGTTGTTAAATAGTAGAAGAAGTTGTCAATGATATTTTTGCAAATTTCAACTTTCATCAAATTTTCTTTAATTTAATTTGCCCTAACCACCAACAAGAATAATGGTGTAGTGGTAAGTATTTCTTCATCCTTAATCAAAGGTCTCGAATTTAAGCTCCCTGGATATGGATTCACCTTTGTTACAAAGCGCTTTAACCCCCCACCGCTTCCATGTGGGACTTTTCGATGCGAACTCAAATTTAGCCGGATACCAATGTGGATGTGAGCCAAAATACTTTTCTCAAATTCACAACTGACCTAATATTGAGAACTATTTCGACAATCTTGTTGAACACTTCCTCCTTAAATGTGTTTTATCCAGTGCAAGTTCAAATAAATTGTAATCTCAATACATAGACAAAACTGATGACAAATAAAATAAAAATATATGCTATATATTGTACTAAAATTTACATTTATTTATGAGATAAAAAGTTTCATATTGATCAACGTGTATATATACTAGATTAATCGCACATGCGTTGCACGTGTATGCCTATTCATTAGATTCATATCAACAACTATCTCCGTAATCTTGAATATCTATTTTGTAGCATATGCTTCTCCTTTCAGACTTCATTTCAGGGACATATTTGTAGAGAATTAAACAAATCAACTACACAGATCCTATCAATCAAAAATGGAATTTAAAAGATTCTCTATATGGATAGTGATGACACAAGAAATTAGACTTAAATAGCAAAATCCAATGCAGTAAGTTTGGAGGTTATCCACTTATATTGATTCTTGTATCAAATAACCAACATGATTTTGTTTCACGTTTGAAGGGCACAAGTGTTGTATCAACATGCAGTAAGTTTGGAGGATTAAGTGTTGTACAAGGCTTTAGCTCTAGTACCGCCAATAGAACACCTTTAAAATAATACATTTTGGATCAAACACTCTGAATTATAACCCTTGTTGCTTGCATCCTTTAACATGTTGTCGAGATCAAGATCTCAGAAATTCCATAAATTCATGGGATATTCATAAAGAGATCAAGATGTAGTCTACTGCGTTAGAGAAATATGTCATTATTGACCTTTGAATTATGGATATCAAGTCTAAATCATTCTAGTAGGAGAAATACGCCACTAATGGGCATCAAATTATGGATATCAAGTCCAAATCATCCTAGTTGGAGAAATACGTCACTAACGATCCTTGAATTATGAAGATCGATTCCAAATCATCATAGTTTGAGAAATAAACCAATAACGACCCTAGAATTATGTAAATCAAGTTTAAATCATGCTAGTCAAGACATGCGTCACTGATTGGCCTTGAATCATGGAGAAATTTTATGAGAGAGAAGAATCAAGGGAGGAACAAATTTGTACACACAATGTTGATCAATAAAACTATGTTTCTTCATATTTTATTTGTGATTGCAATTTACTTTTCATCACTTTAAAATTTGTTCCAAGCAAATTGACACGCCCAGTGGGACCAAATCTTACTTCATTTCTTCTCTCATAAATTAAATCTACAAATCTAAAGCCACAAATCACAACGGCGGACAAATGAGTACTTCAATCCTCGTCTTTGAGTTTCATCAATTCTACACTCTGACAAGCCTCGAAGTAAGGGACATTTGTAGTCATTGAAATTTTGTGAGATTCTACAAGATGTGTTCAATTTTAGTTGGGAGTCCACAAGATGTATTTGATTCCAATTAGGATTCTTGAGGCTACTCTACCCTAAGCCCTAGTTCATGCCTATATAAAGAGTAACATATTCCGTTGAAGAGACATCACACATATTTTGCAAATTTATGGAATATTCATAAAGAGTTCAAATCCAAATCATTCTAGTTCGAGAAATATCGACTAATGACCCTCAAATTATGGAGATAAAGTCCAAATCATCCTATTTCGAGAAATACTCCACTAACTACCCTCAAATTATGAATAAATACCCAACTAATAGTCCTCAAATCATGAATAAATATGTCACTAATGACCCTTAAATCATGGATAAATCTTATCAGAGAAGAATCAAGGGAGAAACATAATTGTATCCATATTAATTTATCAATAAAATATTCTTATTTCTTCAGATTTTACTTGTGGTTGATTTATTTTTCATATGTTTAAAATTTATTGCAAACAATAGCTTCCCTATACATGTATGTGTTCTTTTTTAGTAGAAAGGGGATAAAACCTTATTGATATATGTATGCATCATAACAAAATAAAGGATTGTTTCAGACAATTAGTGGAGCAAACCCGATTTCCAACATAAACGCTGAGATGTATTATAATCACTAAATACAAGTTACATCGTAGAATACACTAAAAAAAAGTAATAACACAATAACTAATAACATAAAAAGAAGTAACCAGAAGGGGGGGGGGGGGGGGAAGGGATGAGATACAGGACCATAATAGCTAATTAAGCCTGAATCTCAAATAAAACTCTTCAATATCTTACTCGACACAATAATATGAGCTAGATCAGATCTTATTATTACCATCTCAAAACCATAGACCCTTACGGAGTCAATGGATCATAACAATACTTCCACCTTATAAAAGAACCTTGTCCTTAAGGGTCATATCAGTACTAGACGTTGGTTGTCCGTGGCCGCACCAGCCTAACATATATTAGGCAATAAATGTCACAGATATTGGTCATGGGACGATTAGTAAAATATTGGTAATTTATGGACATATATGTTGCTTATACATAACATTTCTGATTGCACTGCCTATGCGCATTTACGTTATGTCAGTTACATATTTGTACAAAAGTGGCAAAAGTAGATGCTGGTGGTAGTTCATTTTCCTGTGATAGTATATAGTTGACAGAATACCTGTAGTTGAAAGGAGAAGCATTTTAAAGTATGGATATGCAGCCTGCTAAGAATAGCTATGTCACGACCTAATTTCTCAGATCATGATGATACTTACTATAACTCACTAGTAGGTAAACCAATCTGGAACGTTAAGCAATGGGTATAAAGGTAGAAACAATGCAAGAATAGCCAACTTAACAGACATAACAGAAGAATAAAGTGGAAACCACACACAAACACACACACACACACATATATTACAAAAACAGTACAAGTCCCAAAATGGACCAAAATATACAAATTGTCTCAAAATACAAAAGATTAGCCAAACTATATAGAAGGAGACATATAGAGAAGGAGACATGTATGATCCAGTATTCCATAAACTCATCCCCATGTTTGAATCCTGCAAAAACTTGCTAAAAGTCAACGCTGATAGTTGATGCTCAGGCCTGCATCACAAAACAGATGAAGAGTGTACAATAAGTACCAAAACAACATGTACTTATTATGCATTGTAGGGCGACTGAGCTAGAAAAGTAAAGAGAATATAAAATGGGAGAATGAAATATAACAGAGGTCAGAGAGTGGAAGCCTAACATGAATGTAGAAAAGAACTAAAATGAAACAAGTAACTAGCTAACTAAAAACCTAACTGGACCCCCCATAAGTCCAAAAGGTACACTCGCACACAAGTTTAAATAAAAATCCAAACGGACCCCCATAAACTTGACAGGTAGTCATAAAAACTATAACTACTTAAAATAGAACATGATGAATCCAGAGCCAGAAATTGCGTTGCCCGGACCTCGAACTGTAGATAGATCTCCCAAAAGAACCAATAGAACCAAGCCAATAGTGTCACACCCTAAGCTTATACCCTAGACATGGCCGGCACTCGAGAACCATTGCTGGCCCCAAGCGAACCCTTGGCCTAGCTCAACTCTTAGCGGAAGACTTTCTCAATAACATATGAACTCAAAAGTAAAACTTTACTCATTAGTCTTAAGATAAATAAACTTAGAAATGTATAAGAACATTAAACTAGCCAAAGAAGGCAACTTAAGTCCTAAACATTAACAATAGAAATGAAAAGACTCATCAACTACTACTGTCTATAAAGCCTCAAAAACAATACGATGGAAGTCGGGACAAGACCCACGACATCCTAACAAAACTCAAAATATAAATGGAACCCTCTAGAAGCAAGGAGGCTCACCAAAGCTAACTCGAACTGTTGTGGTATCAACGAAGCGCCTGTTGATGACCCTGGTTACATTAATCTGTATCATGAAAGATGTAGGCCAAATAGTGTCAGTACATGGAATGTACGAGCATGAAAGGGGAACTTTAAAGCACAAACATAAGGTTGAACTGTTAAAAAGGAAGAACATACTCACCTCATCTCAAATCAACTCAACTAAACTCAACTCAAATATACCCAAGCATACTAAAAGATACTCAAACTCAGAAGTACTCAACTCAGTTCAATATAAAAGCAACAATAAAGATACATTATAATGAAAGCTTTTAAAACAATAGATAATAACTCAATGTATTTAAGAATACAAAATGACTCTTTTACTCTTATTTGGGAGATTCTCTAACCGACAACCATCATTATGAGCTATGTGATGATACAACGCCTCGCCCACAACCAGAACTGTCCTATACCTTACCAGAGTATAGGACATCCTCAATTAAGTGGATCCACTAAGCTATGCTTAAAATCAATAAGGAATCATCTAAGAAGTATGACCCTTTCTACCCACGTTGGCTATATGGTTTATGAGGACTTTGAGTTGTTTGAACGTCCCCATATCGGTGCTCAATACTACTCCCAAGAATATAAATCAGCTCATATGTTTAAAAACATTTCCCCATCCTCAAACTTTGTGATTATTACTCAAAAGGTTCTCTTAAAAGAGATTATACTCAAAAACTCCTCGTGAACTCATTTGGAAATCGATGTCTCCTCTCATTTTAAATGTAAAAAATATTTACTCTTGTGAATACTTAGTTCCCAAATATTCTTTTTAAAAATGAAACTCAACTCTCCTCATCCACATACTCAAATACTCAAGTCTTAAAACAAGTTTTAAAAGTTTGCAAAAGACTTCTAAAATGACTCAAAGAACTCCCTCGAACTTTACTCTTAACTCTATTGTGAATTTGAAAATGTGAATTCACCAATTATGATTTGGATTGGAGGATTTCTCAATGATTAGATTTAGTATGGGTACTTATAATTAGTAGGGGAGCTAGGATACATTTTAGAAGGACTTAGACGGAACAAACGACGGAAAGGGGTAAGGGAAGGCGACCCTGGCGCATTCCTGGGGTGGGGTGCCAGCCCCAAACTTCAAAGACCCCATCCTGGTGCACTACTGGTGCTTCACGCCAGGCTTTCTAGCATATCTGGGGCACACCGTGCCAGCCTTTCCCCATATCAACCCGACCAATTTTTCTTCTTGTTTTCTGACCCTAATTGGCCTAGAATCGATTGTTTTCCTTAGATTCAATTAACCAATACAATTACATGAGAATCTACTCACTTCCCTCAAGAACAACCCTCAAAGATCGAAATCCTCACCTCAAGAATTCATCAAAATTTATAAACAAAGCATGAAGAACAAAAACTCAAGAACAACCATCAAGAATTCAAATCATTCAACCTTATGAACAAAATTTCGGATGGAATTTACATGATTTGCATGTGAGTGAACGAACCCAATACTATGAAAAGTTACTTACCTTAATTTGGCGAAACAAATCCTCGATTCGCAAGAAAACTTGGTGAATGCTTGAACTCTTCCTTGTTTCCTCCTCTTGAACTCCTCTCAAACCCTAAGAATAATTTTGAATTATGAAAACTGATCTTAATCAGTTTAAACCCCAATTTGGGTAACCAAAATGAGCTGATGGGGTAAAGAAAAGACCAAAATATCCCTCATTAATTCGGGTAAATTTCCTTAACTTGACAGGTTGAACTCAAACGGGCATATCTCCCTCATCCAAACTTGGATTTTAGAAAAACACTGTGGCGTTGAAAAAAGGACTCAGAGATCTTTCATTTGATACCTTATAGGCCTCTTAACTCATCCTGTACTAAAAGTTATGATCATTTGAAGTTGACCCAAAACTCACAATTGAACTCTAACTTGCACAAATCTAATATTGGCTATTTCCAATTTAGTTCTTTCTAAAATTAGCCCTTTCTAAGATTGTGGTGTTACAGATAGATATCAACTCTGCTTATCCGCCTGAATCACGGACTGCAGCTGGAGATCATATGTACAGACCTTAACTTTGTGACTAAAATGAGGTCGCATGACCTGACCTCGAATTTGGGACGAATGAGTTGTCGAAGAACCCTATGTTAAGTCATTATCATAACGTCATAGTGTAACAACATTAACTCCAAGGTAATCAATACAATACTCCAAGTCCGAACCGAGTCCAATTCCAAGTCGTCAAATGAAGTTCGATATCTCAATTGTGAATAGGACCAAAGGAAAAATGAGTTATGAATAGAAGGTCATCAGAGATGAGTTATTGCCTATCTAAGGTTATTCTATTAGACCCAAGTCTACTACATCAGTGTACAAGGAGCTAAGTCATCTGATGCAACGTTGGAGCAAAGCTAAGGCCTATCGGTTCCAAAAACAAGCAAGTATAAGGCAACCATTAGTCTACACCTAGGCTAAGGCCAAACATGCTCCCAACAATAACCATAAACAAGTACAACACATGCCACAAGGTAAGGATGGTCTTGAAAAGAAGTAACAACATGCCAATAATCCTTAAAACCCATAATATGCCTAAAACATGATTTCTAACTAACTAAGCATGATCAACTAGCTATCCAACCCAACTTCACAAAATCAATATTCATTTACATTCTTGAGCTCAATATAAAGGACGGGCAGCCATAGCCTACCTCAAAACAGGTAGCGCATTGATAACACTTAATTGCATATTTTATAATTTAACATATGTGCGATCATTAATGTCACATCTCGAGCTACCCCCGAGATGCGAATATGGGACCTAGGATCACAAGTGACCCCAAGCTAACCCTGCTGGCATAATCTTGAGGATACTAAAGATAATACTGAGAAACAAAATTGGTGTGGAAGCTAATCATAAATAAATCTGAAATGATGGGGAATACCCATATACTAAAACTGAATATCAAATTTGAGAGTTTACTACAATAAAAATATCAAACTCAAATACTAAGTTAAATTTGACTGTGTCTAAAAATAGCCTCTAACTGACTAGAAATGTTGGGACATGCCCAACTAAGTCTAGCAAAAATGAAACTAAAAGACTGAAATAATGAAAAAGATAACATGACTTTTGTCCTCGAAGAATGAGGACTCACCAATGATGCTGTTGAACTGGAGATCGGGAACCGATCTAAGTGTGATATGGATGATGAGAATCTGAACCTACATCACAAGAAGATGTAGTGTAGAGTATGCATTAGTACTTGAAAGGTACTAAACATGCAGGATAGAGTACAACTGAAGTAAACATATAACTGAAGAAGCAATAAAGCAAAAATATATTTTGAACATGATATAAATACTGAATATTGAGCTAACTAGATGCAATGAACAAATTTAGACATGCTGATGCTGAATACTGATTATACTTAAATATGGTCAATGCAACGGAGTCTGACTGAACCGTAGGAGCTACTAATAACCGATAATAAAACCACATGAGCTAAATGTGGAGTCCGATGTATACGTCTCAACGAGAGAACCTAATACACCTGGACAAAGGTGTAGAGGCATGCTGACGTGATCACTAAACTGATGCTCGTAGAGGGGACTTACAACCTATCTGGATCGTAGTTCTAGGACTATATGGGTGACTGACTTAGTCCAACTCGGTATTATGCTACCCCCAATAGATTGAATGATTAACACATTATGACTGAATTTTTGTAATAGACTGGATAGCTCAAAAATTGGCATGCAACCTGATAATGCACATTAATATACTGAAAGTAATGCATTTGAAAACTGAGGCATGCATATCTAAAATATTAAAATATCTGAGCTAGCATGTGTAATTCAAGAACTAAAGAACTACCAACCTAGGGTTCTGCAATTCATGCAAGAAACAAAGTAATCACATGATAATCTAATTTGGAATATATAAATAACTAATTCATAATAATCTGCTGAAGTTCTAGAAACCTTAGGTCTTGTTAATAATAGGGAATCAAGAATCTGACTGAATTCTAGGGACCTAATGGGCAAAAGGAACCCACTAGTGAAATCCCACATACCTGGTGACGAAATCCATGGAGAAATCTTTCGATTTTGGGGCTGGAACTGATGGAACGTTGTTGCGTTCTTGAACTAGGGTTGCTCGCCTCTTTCTCTTCAAATTTTCTAAGTTTTGATTAAAGATCTGACTTAGGTAAGTTCTAGTTATGTTTCTAGGCTAAAACTAATTAAAAATACGTAGTTTAGGGTTAAAACGATGTAGTTTAGGGGTCCAACCAAATAGGAAAAGACCAAAAGACCCCTGACTTAAATTGCTGATGGGGCTGACCACGACTACTTTCACGGATCGTGAAGGGACCACGGACTGTAAAGTGGTCTTCACTTGGTGACTACAGAGTTGAGGGTCTGTCTCTCGAGCCTTACCACGACCCATGTGAGGGACCACGGATCGTGAAGGTCCACGTGGTCCTCACTTGGGCTGAGGTCTGGTGGCTCAGGATTTAAGGGGCTACTGGTTAGGTTTCATGGACGCCCCCATGACCCGTGGTCCTTACTTGGGTGAGGGGTGTCTGAGGGCTAGGCTAGGGAGGCTACTACCTATATGTCATGGACGCCACCATGGCTAGTCGTCAAGGCCAAGGACCGTGAAGGTGCCCGTGGTCTAATGTCTGGGTCGGGTGACTTCCAAGTTATGACCACGGGTAGGTCAATGGATCGTGGACCCTATCACGATTCGTGAACCCTACCATGGTTCACTTATTTAGGCAGTTTTTTGTAAAAAAAATTTTGGGTCTGGTTTTCGAGGTGTTACAATATCTCCCCCTTGGGATCATTCATCCTCGAATGAAGACTAAACTAATTGAAATGGAGGGGATGAGCTACAACCCTACCACTAAACACTAAAGATTGATTTTTGACTGAACTGAGTTCCAAAAACATGCAAATACGCTAAAAATGCAAGTACAGACTGAAAGTACATGATACTAAGACTAATTCTACGCATAAATGCCTGAAAAGTTGAAGAGGAACTATTACCTCAAGCTGGAGTGGAATTAGAAGGAAAGAGGTAAGGATACTTGGACTTCATGGCTGCTTCTGCTTCCCAAGTAGTTCCCTCTACGGACTGACTCCTCCACAAAACCTTGACTGAAGCGACTTCTTTGTTTCTCAACCTTCTGACCTGGCGATCAAGGATCTCAATTGGTACATCCTCATAAGAAAAACTATCTTTTATAACCACACTCTCTAATGGCACTACGGATGCTGGATCACCCACACATTTACCCACACATTTCTTCAATAGTGAGATGTGAAAGAGTAGATGCACTGCTGCTAATTCTGCTGGCAGCTCTAACTCATAAGCCACTTTACCAATCCTTTTTAGAATATTGTAAGGGCCTACATAACTAGGACTGAGCTTCCCTTTCTTGCCAAATCTCATCACCCCTTTCATGGGTGATACTTTCAAGAAAACCCAATCATCAACTTGGAACTCTAGCTCCCTTCTACTTACATCTGCATAAGACTTCTTGCAACTCTGGGATGTCTTAAGTCTATCTCTAATAAGTTGCACTTTCTCCATAGCATAATAGACTGAATCTGGCCTTATCCAAACTACTTCACCTACTTTAATCCAACCAACAGGAGATCGGCATCTACACCCATACAAATCCTCATATGGGGCCATCTAAATGCTGGAATGGTAGCTATTATATTAGGCAAACTCAATAAGAGAAAGGTGATCATCCCAACTACCCCTGAAGTCGATCACACAAGCTCTCAACATGTACTCTAAGGTCTGAATGGTACGCTCTGCATGACCATCCATTTGTGGATGAAATGTTGTGCTAAGATTAACCTGCATAGCAAGACCTTTTTGAAATGACTTCTAGAAATGAGAGGTAAATTGAGGACCTCTATCTGAGATGATAGAAAAAGGTACCCCATGCAACCTGACTATATCATTAATGTAAAGCTTGGCATAGTCCTCTGCCTAATTTGTAGTCTTAACCACCAAAAAGCGAGAAGACTTAGTGACTCTGTCAACTATCACCCAAATAGAGTCATGCTATCTGCGAGTACGAGGTAAACCTGTGACGAAAACTATGTTGATCACTTTCGACTTCCCAGTAGGAATGTCGATCTCTTGAGTCATACCCCCTTATTTCTGATGTTCTACCTTCACTTACTGATAATTAGGGCACTTAGCCACAAAATATGCTATATCTCTCTTTATGCCATTCAACCAAAAGACTTCCCGCAGATCACGCTACATCTTAGTGGCGCCTGGATAAATAGAATACCTAGAGTTATGGGCTTATGCAAGAATTTGTTGTCTTAACTCGACCACGTTAGGAACACATAATCGACCCCTTGTAGCAAAGTACACCATCTCCCCCTTGGGAGAATACCTCAACTCTCTGTTGATGGACTGCACCCTTGAGTTCGAGCAATATCGTTTCAGTGTCTTGCTTTTCCTTAACCTCCACTGCCAATGAAGATTCTGAGCCACTTTGAACTGTCACACCATCATTTGATATGCTCATAAGATGAACTCCTAAACGAGCAAGCATGTGAGCATCTTTTGCTAGCTCTTTTCTTTCTCACTCAACATGTGCTACACTACTTATTAATAGTCTGCTAAGAGCATGTGCTACTATATTTGCCTTACCAGGATATTAATGCACACTCAGTCATAATCTTTGAGGAACTCAAGCCATCTTCTCTGGCAAAGATTCAACTTTTTTTGGGTGAACACATATTGAAGGCTTTTATGGTCTGTGAACACGTTTATGTGAACACCATACAAGTAGTGTTTCCAAATCTTTAGTGCAAATACCACCGTTACAAGCTCGAAGTCATGAGTCAGATAATTCTTCTCATGTACCTTAAGCTGTCTAGAATCATAGGCTATAACCTTACCTCGCTGCATTAACACACAACCTAGGCCGATTTTGGATGCATCACAATAAATCATATATCCATCTGAACCCTCTGGTAGAGTCAAAACAGGAGCTGTAGTCAACCTAGTTTTCAATTCTGTGAAGCTTTTGTCATAATCATCTGACCACTGAAACTTAACCATCTTCTAATTCAACCTAATCAATGGTGAGGTTATGGATGAAAATCCTTCCACGAACCTTATGTAATAACCCGCTAGACCCAAGAAACTTCTAATATCTGCAGGAGAGGTAGGTCTTGGCCATTGTTTCATTGCCTTTATTTTCTGGGAATCCACCCGAATCCCTTCACTGGATACTATATGCCCAAGGAAAGAACTGATTGTAACCAAAACTGGCACTTGTCAAATTTTGTGAATAACTGGCGATCTTTGAGAGTTTACAGAACAATTCACAAATGACTCACATGTTCTTCCTCATTCCTAGAGTAAATGAGGATATCATCAATAAAGACGATAACGAACAAGTCCAAATACAACTTGAACACTCTGTTCATCAAATCCATGAAAGCTACATGAGCATTGGTTAGTCTAAATGACATAACTACAAATTCATAATGACCATATCGAGTCTTGAAGGCTGTCTTTGGAATGTCACTATCTTTGACTTTGAGATGATGATAAACTGATCAGAGGTCTATCTTTGAGAAATGACTAGCACCCTGAAGTTGGTCAAACAAGTCATCAATCCTGGGGATGGTATACTTATTCTTGATTGTGACCTTGTTCAACTGCCTAAAGTCAATGCATATTCTGAGTGAACCATCTTTCTTTTTCACAAACAACACTGGTGCACCCCATAGAGAGATTCTAGGTCTGATGAAGCCCTTATCTAGAAGGTCTGTCAACTGCTCTTTCAATTCCTTAAGCTCAGCTAGAACCATTTTGTAAGGAAGAATAGAGATAGGTTGGGTATCTGGAAGGAGATCAATTCCTAAGTTGATTTCCCTATTGGGAGGAACTCTGGGAAAGTCTTCTGGAAACACTTCTGGAAACTCATTAACCATTGGAACTGACACACTAGTTGGAGTTTTGGAGCTTGAATCCTTAACCCGAAACAGATGATAGAGATAACCTTTAGAAATCATCTTTCTGGCCTTAAGGTAAGAAATGAACCGACTCATTGCGCTAAGCTACTACCCTTCAATTCTAAGATTGGTTCATCTGGAAACTGAAAATGAACAATCCTAGTTCTACAGTCGACTGAGGCATAAAAGGAATGCAACCAATCCATGCCTAGAATGACATCGAAGTCTATCATTTCTAACTCTACAAGATCTACTGAGGTGACTTTCTAAAAGACTGTGGCAGGGCAATTTCTGTACACCTGTTTAGCTATAACTCGATCACCGACTGGAGTAGAGATTGAGAAAGGTTCTAAGAGAGTTTCTGGACTAGCATCCAACTTAACTGCTATATAAAGAGTTACAAAGGAAAGAGTAGCCCATGGATCTAACAAATCATAAACATCATGATCAAAGACTCGTAACGTACGAATGACTAGATCAGGAAAATCTTTCTGATCTTGGCAAGCTTGAAGAGCATAGAGTCTATTTTGGCGCTGTCCGCCTCCTGTACCAAATGAGTTACCCTACTGGGTCAGGTGACTTGCTGGTGCCGCTGAAGTTGTAGACTGAGCTCTACCATTTCCTCCTTTACCCTATTTAGAAGGACAATCCCTCAACCTGTGACCATATCCAAAGCATCATTCCTTTCATGCAAGGCACTCTCCCAGATGGTTCTTACCACACTTAGGGCAAGTTGGGTAGTTTTTGATTCCTGAAACACTTCCCTATGACTTAGAGCCTGATGCCCTACCTTTTTAATCTTGTCTGAACTTGGAGGAAGGAACACTAGCTGATGAAGGTGCTGGAGGTGAAAATTTTTGTTGACCTTGTGAGCGATTTCTACCACTCGATTTTTGCTGAGAATAGTCATAGTTTCTGGTCCTACCCTTCTTGTTCTCTTTAGCTTGTTCCTTAAGCTTATCATCCTCAACCTGCTGAGCATGAGTCATGAGCCTAGAGATGCTCATATTTTTCAGCAACATAGCATTTCTACACTCTATCTTCACCAAGTCTGACACTCCATATAGAAACTTATTCATCTGAGCCTGGAATCAGCAACCATGTGAGAAGAATACTTGGAGAGTTGGGTAAACTTGAGCCCATACTCTTGGACTGTCATGCTACCTTGCCTTAAGTTCATAAATTCTTGAGCTTTTGCCTCCCTTAGCTCTCTTAGGAAAAGCCTATCCAGGAAGGTCTCATTAAAGCAATCCCAAGTCATAGGAGCTAGATTTGTACCCCTGTTCTCTTTCAACTTAATATACCAGATATGAGCCACATCCTTAAGTTGGTAAGATGATAGCTCAACCAGATCATTCCCAGTTACCTACATCAGTTCAAAGATTCTCTTGACCTCATCAATGAATTTTTGGAGATCCTCACCAATCTGCGATCCTAAGAACTCTGGTGGATTCATCCTAAATAAATCTTGCACTCTAGCTGCAGTTGAGCCAACATTAGCATTTGCCAGAACTGGAGCCCACTTATTATTCTGGTTGGCAACGCTTTGAGCTAACATCTGAATGGCGTTCCAAAATTCTGCATTCGAAACTTCTTGATCTGGGACTGGAGGGGCTGCGTTTGTGTTCCTGGAATTCACATTCTTGGTGTTAGCTCTATGAGGAGGCATGATCACTGAAACTTAGAACATCAAGTTAGAATGGAATTAGATCATAACTTAGCACGACTAGAGTAACAAGAAAATGAAGATTTTTCCTAAAACACTTTGTAGCCTCCCTTTCATTAGATGTGGTGCATTTCACACCTATGAAAAGGATTCTACTTAGTGCATATTTTCAGACATCCTAGGACTCTTAAACTTGATGCTCTGATACCAAGTTTGTCACTCCTCAAGCTACCCCCGAGACGCGAACACGGGACTTAGGATCACAAGTGACCCCAAGCTAACCCTGTTGGCATAATCTTGAGCATACTAAATATATAATACTGAGAAATAAAACTGGTGCGAAAGCCAATCATAAATAAATTTGAAATGATGGGGAATACCTATATACTAAACTGAATATCAAATTTGAGAGTTTAATGCAAAAGAAACATCAAACTCAAATACTAAGCTGAATCTAACTATGTCTTAAAATAGTCTCTAACTGACCAGAAGTTCTGGGACATACCCCAACTAAGTGTAGCAAAACTGAAACTAAAAGAGTGAAATAATGAAAAAGATAACATAACTATTGTCCTCAAAGAATGATGACTCACCAATGATGTTGTTGAACTGGAGATCGGGCACCGATCTAAGTGTGATCTGGATGCTGAAAATATGAACCTATATCATAAGAAGATGTAGCACAGAGTATGCATTAGTACCTTTGAAAGGTACTGAGCATGTAGGATATAATATAACTGAATAAACATATAACTAAACAAGCAATAAAGCAAAATTATAATCTGAACATGATATAGATACTGAATACTGAGCTAACTGGATGCAATGACCAAATTTAGACATGTTGATGCTGAATACTGATTATACTGAAATATGGTTAATGCAATAGAGTTTGACTGAACTGTGGGAGTTGCTAATAACTGATAATAAAACCACATGAGCTAAATGTGGATTTCGATGTATACACCCCATCGAGAGGACCTAATACACCCGACCAAATATTTAGAGGCATGATGGCGTGATCACTAAAATGATGCCCACAGAGGGGACTTACAACCTACGTGGCTCATAGTTCTGGGACTATATGGGTGACTGACCCTAGTCCAACTTGATATTATGCTACTCCCAATAGATTAAATGATTAACACATTATGATTGAATTTCTGTAATATACTGGATAGCATACAAACTAAGAATTCAAACTAAGAATGCACATTAATATACTGAAAGTAATGCATTCGAAAACTGAGGCATGTATATCTGAAATATTGAAATATCTGAGCTAGCATGTGTAATTCAAGAACTGAAGAACTACCAAGCTAGGGTTCTGCAATTCATGCAAGAAATGAAGTAATAACATGATAATATGAATTGGAATATATAAATAACTAATTCATGATAATTTTCTGAAGTTCTAGAAACCCTAGGTCTAGTTAATAATAGGGAATCAAGAATCTGATTGAATTCTAGAGACCTCATAGGCGAAAGGAACCCACTAGTGATATCGCACATATCTGGTGACGAATTCCACGGAGAAATAATTTGATTTCGGAGCTAGAATTGATAGAACCTTGTTACGCTCTTGAACTAGGGTCGCTCGCCTCTTTCTCTTCTAATTTTCTAAGTTTTAATGAAAGATCAAACTTAGGTAAGTTCTAGTTATGTTTCTAGGCTAAAACTAATCATAACGACGTAGTTTAGGGTTAAAACGATGTATTTTAGGGATCCAACAAACTAGTAAAATACCAAAAGACCCTTGACTTAAACTGCTGACGGGGCTAACCACGGCCACATTCACGGACCGTGAAAAGGACCACGAATTGTGAAGTGGGTCGTGGTCTTCACTTGGTGACTACAGATTTGAGGGTTTGTCTTTTGAGCCTTACCACGGCCCGTGTGAGGGGCCACGGATCGTGAAAGTACTTGTGGTCCTCACTTGTGCTGAGGTCTGGTGGCTCAGGATTTAGGGGGCTATTGGTTAGGTTTAACGGACATCCTTACGACCCGTCTTCAGGACCATAGACCATGAAGGTCGTTGTGGTCCTTACTTGGACGAGGAGTGTATGAGGACTATGCTAAGGAGGCTACTGCGTAGACGTCACGGATGCCACCACGGCCCGTTGTCAAGGCCACAGACCGTAAAGGTGCCCGTGATCGCACGTCTATGCCTGGTGACTTCCAAGTCATGACTATGGGCAGGTCAACGGGCTGTGGACCTTATTACGGTCCGTGAACCCTGCCATGGTTCACTTCTTTAGGTAGTTTTCTAAAAAAAAATTTATAGGTTTGGTTTTTGAGGTGTTACAGTTAACAATAATGAGCCCAACGATGAGTTAGGGTGGAATACCACAAGGAATGATTAAGAAAGACTTCAATCATGAAGTAAACACATTTCCTAATCTTTTGTTAGTTTGTTTAATAGATGTTAGCATAAGCACAAGTTTTAGAGATTTCAATATATGAATAATGAGATTATTTAACAAATTATTAACACAAATGTGGGACAATGTAATTTCACAAGTATGAAAGAAATATTAAGAGTGTGCATAATTGAACTCTAATTTTGAATGAGGGTAATTGAATTGCTCAACATAGTTGATTATTAACGTGTAGGCTATATTATTCAAAAACAATAGGCATTTCTCAATCACCTATCGAATTTCATGCAAGTTTTGTCAAACCTCATTATGTATCACATACCAAGCTAATCTAATACATTAACTTAGATTTCTTTTTCAAGCAAGACTAGCATATATGAACGTAATTAAATCAATTATGATTTAAATCATCAACTCTAAGCATCTTTCATAAGTAGGCATAGAGATCTAAAGCTAGATTATAGTTTGCAACCTCAAATCATGAATGAAAAAATGAAGAGATAATTAAATCCTTTTAAAACCAACAATTAATAATGTAATAACAACAACCTATAAACTAATTAGGAATCAATTACATTGCATACCCCAAATACTATGAAGTTTTAGCCACTCACACTAAAAATTAACAAAATTTTACTGCAGTAATTGTTCTTCATTGACACTAGAAGTGATTCAATCTTCAATTCCAGGTGACCTGATTCAAAACTCTAAACTTTCCATGTCGTAGAAGAAAAAATTTCAAAAACTTTAGAATGTTCTAACTTTAGAATGTTCAGAGTAGTGAAGGATGCAATTTTCTCTCTTTCAAAATTCATTTATACCTTCTCAAAAGTTGGCAAAAGTTTCACTTCAGAACCACTTTGACGACGTTAATCGGGCTTGCTGACTCACTAGAAGAGTCGCCGAATGCTACATTTTATCTCCTTTCAACTTCATTTCAAGGATTTAAGGGTTAAACACCTTTGCCGAACCCGATGGAGTCCGCCAGTCAAGATCGGCTAGTCAGCATTTCTACCTTCACTCACTAAGTTGGCTTCCATTTTTACCAGAACTCACACACAATTTTGGAGATAACTATGAGGCTTGCTGATTGAGGTTGGCAATTTTCCATTCACTTATTCACCTCACCGATCTACTTTGAAGTTTTTAGCAGAATTTTCAAAAGTATTGGCGAATTGTGACTCGTTTGGTGAGTCACCAAATGCACTTGGCGAGCTTCAACATCACTATTTTCTTTATTTTTCCAAGTTTTTGACTTTTTTTCTCTTTCATTTTTCTTTTCCTTATCCTTAGTCCTCATAACTGCAATTTAACAATTTAACATCAGAAATGGACATAAAAATACATCGAAGAAACTATTTGGTGAACTATGAGCCTCAAATGAGTCCAAAATCACGATTTCAGAACTTTCCCCTTCGAATGACCTCTGAACACTGGCACGCTAAATTTTCAACCCAAATTTATGTTTTATCTCAAAATATAGAGATGAACCAACTCAAACCCAAAAAAAAATTTTTATTAGCTAGAGGTGATGTTAATAATCAAACGACTATACCAAATATTTTCAAGATTTACAGATCAAAGATGCTACACTTTCATTAAGTAATGTTTATATTAGCTACATATAATATAGGGAAAAAGAAAAAATATACCCCTAAACTATCATAAATGGTACATCAATACTCTTCGTTATACTTTTGGGTTATGTATATTCTTACTGTCAATATTCTAGAACGTATATATCCTTAGAATAGACGGAGGGACAGGTGTCATAATCTTAAAGGCCTACCCAAGTTTAATTTAATTTTTACCCACAATTATAAAAACCCACCCATATTTCCCAATTTTAACCCGTCCATGACCTAATTTGTAACCAAAAGCACCAAAATCAAAAGAGAAGTTCTGTAAGACAATCAAAACTCTCAAATTCCTCTTTTCTTAACTTCTACAACAAAGAGTTATTTCACACATTTAGATTCGAACAACATTTTCAAACGAAGAACATGATTATTATTTTTTTCAGAAACCCTTTGGACAATTTTTGATTCTTCATCTTCTTCAACAAAAATCTATTGTAGAATTTTTCAGTTAATTTGGCTGAAATCACACATAAAGATTTCATTTTGAATGTATGAGATTGAAAAAAATATGATGAAACTCAAATTTCTTAATTCAATTTCACCTATAAAACAACCACCATGTCTTCAACTCTTCTCTACACTCAATCCACCAGAAAAAAAACTTTTAACTTTTCACAAGTTTGGATATTTTTCCAACTTTTATTGCATATGCTGCTTTTCATGCCTCAATGAACAGAGAAACAAGCAGCCATGATTGAGCAGAAATTAGAGAATGAAGCAGCCTACGAGTTGACTGTGCTGACAAGGTGCACGATGGCTATGCTAACACTGAAGAAGTGTACAACCAGATGGTGTTTGCTTATCTGTTATGTGCGGGGCTTGAAGGACTAGAAGAAAAAGAATTAATTTGTTGAAGAACTGATACCAATGCTTTTTTTTTTTTAGTTGAAGATATCAATGCTTTTTTAAGTTAGGTTTGATTGTAGAAGAAGAAGAGGGTTTTTAACCATGTATGGTTGAGTTAAAATTATGAAAAATGAGTGAGCTTTTTTAGTTGTGGGTAAAAATTAAATTAAATTCGTATAGGCCTTTAAGATTATGACATGTGTCCCTCCGTCTATCCTAAGGGTATATATGTTCTAGAATATTGACAGTAAGGACATACACAACTCAAAAGTATAACGAAGGGTATTAACGTACCATTTATGATAGTTCGAGGGTATATTTGTTCCTTTTCCCTATAATATATTTGTCAATCTGCTGAAAAAGCTATTTTGAATCTTACAGCTCCCCCCCCCCCCTCGGTTTGATCTTTATTGCTATTGTTGTATCTCTTTAGTATTTATTGATGATATCAAATTTATATATATTTTTTTGAAGAATTAAACTATATATTGTTCTTCACCTAAGTTGATTTAATATTAAAGTTGTTATCTCTTTACTAAGGGTTTGTTTGGAAAGTGATCTCGCTGATTGGATTTAATATAATTAGGTGTAATTACACTGTCTGGCGTGTTTAGTTAACCATGTAATAATTTGGTAAGCAGGTAATTGAGTGTAATTGGCGTGTGGTAATTACACTCTTCAATTCACAGGGAGAGGCAGTGAATTGCTGATAATTGCATGATGTAATTACAAACTTATTTTTTTTAAAAAAAAATCCTTTCTTTTAGTTTTAGTTTTATTTTTCCGTTTTAATTTATTTTTATTTTTATTATTTTAAATTATTTTTTATTTTTATTATTCTAATGTTTTCTAAAAGATTTTTTTATTTTATGATATATATATATATTTCATTTCATTCTCATTATCAACTTTTACTTCATGTGATTCCATGCAATTTTTCATATTATCTATTTTTTTTAATCATTATTATAACTTTGTTAGTGTTCTAATTTTTAAATTAAAGTAGAATTTATGATTGAATAAGGTTATAGACTTAAATTTTCCTTATCTTTCAAATCATATTTATGTTTGTTATATTGAAATTTGACATAAGAGTATTATGTTGAGTTTTTTGTTTCGAATTTAAAACTTACATTATATTTTTAATTTCATTTGTTCTAGAAGTATTGATTGGATATTTTACATTGCAATCAATTTTTTTACTTAGACTTGATAGATTATATGTTTGACAAATGTTTTTATAATTTTATGACATTATATTTATAATATTACTTTTTTTGTCAAACATGCATTTCATGATGTTTATAGAAATTTGGTACTTTTAATTTTTATGATTAGTTAAATTAAAATATACTAGATTGAAAAATATATATCAATTATTTTCATAATATTAGCTAAGAACATATGCTTATTAATCAATATATTTTACAAAGAGAATACATATCTTAACTATTCAATTTAATATCATTTATAAAGGCTCTTATTTGTCTAATATAAATTTTTAATTTTAGATAATTATTTTTAATTTCAAAAGTTAATATAACCCTATGATTACACTTGTGCAACCAAACAAAACACTTGGTAATTACACTGTGACAAACAAATAGGTCAATATAATTACTAGGTTGTGTAATTAATTGCCTAATAATTACTACCCTAGTAATTACACCAATTACAATTAACTAATGACTTTCCAAATAGAACCTGAGGAATATTTGTATGGAATATGAATTATAATTGGATGAGTAGAAAAGATTTTCAATTGAAAAAAAAAATCAAATGCTTGATCTGTTTCAATTGAAAAAAAAATTCAAATGCTAAAAATAATATAAATTTTGATTCTTCAATAATTAAATACCACAGATTTGATGACTATCATTAACATTAAAAGACATACAACTATAGCAAAAAATATCAAATAATAAGAGGTGGATTTTGAAGTTCATTATGAACCTTATAACAAATATCTATAATATAATCATTACTTGATGAAAGTGTAGCATCTTCAATTTGTACATCTTGACAATTTTTGGTATAATCATCAGCAATATTAACATCATCTATGGCTTTTGGGATATTCTTTTCCTTAAGATCATTTATAGAAAAGCTCAAGAATTGTGGAACTTGACTATACCATTTTGAACAAATAGCTCTATTCTCTGAAGTGGTATTTATTGGCCGTTCTCCATCAAGGTAGTTAAAAGTGGCTGTTGCATTGGCCTCTCCTAATTCAAGTAAGGATATGATTGAATCAATATCTATGTTTGCTTTGATTTGAAAAGAGAAAAACAAGAGAAGAGTGACAACAACTAAAGTACTTAGAAAATACATTTTTATGTTGCTTCTTTTGACAATTTCAAGAATGTGATTGTATATATAGATGCTTTTCATTAATATATTACCATAAATAAATATCTGATTGTCAAGATTTTGACCATGACTTTTGACTAAATTAATAAAAATACCATAATAGTTTGGTCAAAAAGATATTGATATAATGTTACTAAAATACTATGTTTTGACTTCTTTTAATTAGTACTTGTAGATGTGTAAATTTTATTGAGTTATATTAATACTCCCTCCGTTTCTCAAAGAGTGATCTGGTTTGACTTAACACAACGTTCTAGAAAATAAAGAAGACTTTTGAATCTTATGGTCCTAAATTAAAGTTATGTCAAATGTACTAAATTGCCCTTCAATCTTGTGGCTTTAAATATGCCACGTGGAAAACTGAAATTAAAGTGTTACCAAAAAAGGAAAGAGGTCATTCTTTTTTAAACTAACTAAAAAGGAAAGGAGGTCATTCTTTTTGGAACGGAGGGAGTATAAATTTTGAATTAAATTCATGTTTATTTGGGTTGATTAATTAATGATTATTATATAGAAGTGTTAACTATCCCTGTTCTTTTTGAAATTCCAAAAATCCCTTAAATTTGGTGGAATTTGGATATATTCCAAAATGTCCTGATACACCGCGTCTCAATTTAAGATACATCCCTTAACATCCCGATACATCATGTCTCGATTTTGGATACATCACTCAATGTCTCAATACATCGCGTAAAGTGATGTATTCCACCGATACATCACGTAAAATGATGTATCCTAGAAAAGGAGATAGTAGAGATTTTTGCAATTTTTTCAAATGGTAGGAAATTTTAGAGTATATGGTAAAATATGGTATGCATTTAGGTAACTTTTCCTTAATTAATTTAGCCTTTTTTTACCCCTCCTCCTAGGAGCTCCTAACCTTTTTTGCTTCCTTGGTGATTCGAAGTCACAACCTTAAGGTAGGACTTTACAAACTAATTAGTCTACGTTTAAATGAGTAAAGTCCAAGGTCCATTACATTACACCTTAAAGTCCAAACTTATCCACGATGACTAGGCATCCAAAACCAACAAGATGATGCCATGTGTCACAATGACTAGGCATCCAAAAGCAACAAGATGGTACCACGTGTCCAAATGATGTGGTGGTTGCAGTCAAACTCAAGAACTAGTCAGAACCCTTCACGTGTTAAAATAACATCTTCTGGCCAATTATAAGCAATCTTGACCACCTATCACGATCCAAGTCTATACCCCACCAAAGACACGATACCTGAAACCATGAGCTATCCCAAGCTAACCCTTGACATACATATCAAAGCATAACATAAAGAAACTAAGTGGAAGCTGAAATAGAGAACTAAATAATAGAATTAGAAAATCCATGAATCTATATTTCTACTATTTGAAATATGCCTTTACTAGTTCAATTGAAAACATAAGTCTATCGGGACATGCCCCCCAACTACCTCAAAACCAAACACAACATTAAGTGACATAAATTAATGGAGTCCCCAAATGATGAGAGTTCACCAACTGCTAACTAGAAATATTAAAACCTTACTAGCCACGAGTTTGAGTACGAGGGACGAAACCTACATCATAAAAGGATGCAACATAGAAAAAAGTATGCGTCAGTATGTGGAATGTACTGAGTGAGTATTTAAGAGGCACTAGCATAGTAGTAGAAATGACATAACAAGAACAGTGAAATAAGGTTTCCAAAATCATAGATATGTGCATCACTTGTCATCTTGAATCATATATGAGGCTAAGCTCAAAAGTTATATCCTAAAATAACATGTATTTAGAATGTAATTCATATTATGCATGTTTTCGTGCTTAAAAGTCATAAGGGTTTGATGACCATAAAAATCATGCTAAATCAGAATAATAAGATTTCAAAATCAAAGTGAAACAATGAAAAAGTAGCTTATTGAAGAAATATCATAATTTCATAAACACCCTAGCTTTACTTCTAACAATCCTGTGAAATTCTTGAGAATCAAAATACTTTAGGCATGAGAGTAAAGGGATACTCTCATAGAAGTCTTACATACCTTGAGGTAGAAACACCCTTCATTAAAATTGTCAAGGACACTATGGTTTGGACCTATTGACCGTAGAACTTCCCATGGATCATACTAGTCAGTTGTAGGTCATGTTTCTGAGACCTAAAATTTGGCCAACTTTCCACGAAAGCCTTCTACAGACCTTTGACCTTTCTATGGTTCGTAGACCGTAGACCTGATCCGTAGTCCTTAACTTTGAGTCCAAAATATTAATAAGTGTTAATCCACTTCTATGGGAACTTCCTACGACTCATCCTGGTCAATATGTAATACCCCAAAATTATTTTGAGCTAAGACTCGAACCATCCTTCATTGTGAGTAGGATTTCCCAAGGAATTTAAAATTTCTTAAATGTTAAGGTCACTAGATGTAGCACTTTTAGTTCCAAGAAGAACTAAAGAGAAAATCATTCAAGTCATTCCTAAGTTCCTTTAAGTTTTGGGTCTACTTCAAAAAACCATAACTTTCAGTATAGGATAAGTTAGGAAAGCCATAAGATCTCAAATGAAAGTTCTTTGAATTATCTTTCCAACGCCACTGAGTTTGCTAAGTTTCGAGTCTAGATGAGTGAGATATGCCTTTTTAAGTTAAGATGTCCAGTTAAGGAAAGTTACCCAAAACTATGAGGGGCATTTTGGTCTTTTCCATATCCAATCAGATTTAATTCATTTTTAGTAAGGTTTTAGGGATCTAAACTGATTTGGTTCATTTTTATAATCCTAGTATACACTTAGGGTTTTATTTGAGAGTTCAAGAAGAGAAAAGAGGAGAGGACCAAAGCGTTTGTCGAGATTATTGAGATTCGTCGCTGATTTTTTCCATTGGTTTAATCCCTAAGAGGTATGTAAGTTTTCATAGTGTTGGGTTCATTCATCCACATGCCAATCATGAGTTTCTTTTACGAATTTCATCCATAAGTTTGAGTATGTTGAGTTCTTGACAAGTGTTCTTGAAGTTTCATTCTAAATCTTGTTTTGTTGGGATTTGTCAGAATGGTCTGGGAGGCCCCTGTACTCGTCTCAATTTGTCACCTGAGCCCTTTTACTCACGACTTTTATAGCTGAACCATCGAACCCACTAAAACCCAACATTTTAAACCTTTTTTTTGACCTGTCATCTCATGTGGAAAAAGTAGTTCAAGTACATGAATTACACCCACTTTAGGAGCATGAGATGCTTTTAAAAAGCCAATAACGGTCATTTTTGTCCATCTTCCTCAAATTCCCCTAATTTCTTCTTCAAATATCCAAAATTTCTTCTCTTTCTCACTTATTTATCTCTCTCCAAATTCTTCACTCCAAATTTCTTCTTGTTCTCCACAATCGATTAGGCCCAATCTATATTTTTTTGTCGCCTTTTTCTTACTCGTTAATTATTTTGTTCTTCACAATGACTATTTGTTTTTGCTATTATGGGCTTCATGTTGAACTTAAGATGTCAAGAACATAAACTAATCCAGGAAGAATATTTTGGGGCTGTCAAAAATACTCAAATGATAATAGATATGGATTTTTTCGATGGGTTGATATGGTCAATCCTACATACCAAGAAGAATACTACATGAAGAATCAATTAGAAAATGTTGATCATGGAAGGCATGGAAGGCATGGAAGACAGGGGAGATCGAGCATTAGTATTGATATCAGTGTTGTTGTGATTGTTGTCATTTGGTTTCTATCTTTTATATTTAAGATGTATTGATGATTTGTTTAGTTGAGTACTATGATAATTTAATATAATGTATGAAAATATCCATATTAAGACTTATAATTATCATAGAAAATTCATAAGCAAAAATAACTTGTTTGTCATAGAAAGTTAACACAATAGTTGAAAATTAAGTTAATAGTGGAAAGTATCACAGACAATGTCATTGAGAGTTTAGCTAGGCAAAACATGAGTCTTTACTATGAAATATTATGTGTCTTGAGTGCTTGGTGTGGACTGAGTGGCTCGTTTGTTACTTTGTTCTTGTAGCTGCCTTTGAGTAACTGCCCTACTCTATTGGGTTTGTAACCAAGATCAATATTGATAGGCACTAAACACTTCAATGTAGCACTATGTAACACTCTATCAGTAGATCTTGACTGTTAAAAGGCAATAATGATATTAGTTGGAGATTCTATAGAATCAAACTAAAGGTCCTTAAATGATAATACTTACCCTCTCTATCACACTATCATTTGCTCCAAATAGCACCAAAACCATCTGTTCTTGGCTTCTCTGTTCTTGGCCTCTTATATCCAAGATTCGCACCACCTCTTTTAACTTTGCTACTTCTCTTTGAGCCACTAGCATTAGTAGTTGACTGTTAAGTACTAAATTGACTTGTTGGTTGAGCAACACTTGCAGAATTTACAGAAATATTTGCAACACTTCCACCAGTAGTTGTTGCAGTAGTAGTTGCACCTCCAGAAGCTGCTGGTAGTGGTTGGTCTTTTAGTAGCTGCACCACCACTTCCATCAGTACATATTGCAGCAGTAGTTGCACCTCTAGAAGCTGCTGGAGTAGTGACTGGTCTTTTAGTAGCTGCACCACCCCTTCCACCAGTAGTTACACCGGTGAAAGTTGTTGAAGTAGTTAAACTACCACTTCCACCAGTAGCACCACTAGTTACACCTGTATAAGCTGCTGAAGTAGTTGCACCATCACTTCCACATGCCTGCAGTTCTAGTAGTATAGCCATTTTTCTTCATACAAAATTTTTCCAAACTGAATTAAGAAATATTGATAAGAATAAATTTCATTAACAATTTTGAAGAAGTTAAAGAAAAACTTAAAGCAATTTGACATCCTTTCTTGTTATGTCCAAAATTCTTGCACAAAGAACATTTCATTTTTCTCCCCTTCCTTGTAGCCTTTCCAAACTTCTTCTTCTTACTAGGCTTATCACTATCTTTTGACCTTTTTTTCCTTGGTCTTCCTAGCATAGAAGTGATATCTGGTGGCTCAATGGATGGTCTTGTGCTCTTGGGCAACATCTTCATGTTTGTCATAGATTGAATGAACTTACTATAGGCCTTCAAATATGTATCCTTCTTGTACCAGTGATCAACAAATGACTCAACATCAAGATCTATGTAATGCATTGCAGTAATTCCATGCGCATAAGGAATTCCCTTTAGTTGCCATGACTTACAACTACACACTTTCTTTTTGAGATTAACAACATGTTTATATGGTGGATCCTGAATCTCATAGCCATTATCTCCATTAAATTTAACCTCATATATGGCTGCTTGTTCAGCATTCTCACTAAGAATTTGTATAGCCATAGGTGACACATCAGTTACCCATTTTTCAGAAAACTCATTTGAGTCATTCTTTCCATGACTTTGACTCTAATTTCCTCTAACATAGTGATGATTGATTTGAATCTAGCTGCCAAGATCCAACTATTGAATGTCTCACACATATTATTCTCAAGTATGTCACACTTGCTATGTTCCTTGAATAATGCCCTACACCATGCCTCTTTATTGTACTTTAACAAATCTTCCATGATACCTTCTCCCAACAAACTCATTTCATCAAGTTTTGATTTTAAATGAACTTCAATTGGAGCCCTGGAAACCTGCCAAAACTTTTTCCTCCTTTCTTCAACCCCCCATACCTTCTTCCAGTTGGCCCATATATGTCTAGCACACCATGCTCAGCATTTGGCAATAAATCAACAAGTGCTAGGTTAAGACCATATCAAAGAAAAAAGGCATGCCAAGGAAAAACAATAGGAATATAAGTGTAACATAGAAATTGCTATAGCAAAGTTAAAAGAAGACGACAAAGTGTTCTCATACCTTATGCATATCAAACATAACTGTAAGTCCTTCACCTTCAGTTTGTGTTAGTTCCAAATCATGTTTGATGCACTTGATAAACCAAGACCATGTGTCCTTGCATTCTTTATTAACTACTGACCATTCTACAGGGTACATCTAATTATTTCCATACTTGGAAATGCAAGACAACAATTCACCTCTAATACACCTTTTAGAAATGCACCATCAAAACCAATTATCCTTCTACACCCCTCCATCTCCAAGACAAATATAAATTCCCTTGAATACCTCTTTTCAAGGAATTGTATTCTTGGATGTCCTAACAACCACAGTAGTTCCTGGATTTGTAGACATCAACTCCTCAACATAGCCATACAATCTAGAAAATTTCTCTATGAAATCACCCATATGCTTATTCATGACTTTTGCTCTTCTACAACTTGTTTTACTAACATACAATCCATAATCCTTTCTTACCAATCCTTGAATCTGATGAAATCTGATGCTAGGCTCACTCATGATTTTATCTTTGTAAGTCTTACTAATCTAGTTTGGAGTACAAAACTTGTTTCTTGTTCTTTTGAAACATTTACGGACAGGAAAATATGTCTTCACAATAAAATTTCCAGTATTACCATCAATACTTCCAAGAATATGCCAAGGACAACCCTTTTTATTACACTTTGCCCTGATCCTCTCCTTTTTATTAGGTTTAAGTTTAATGTTCACACCTTCTAAATAGAGTAAGTCTATAGTGCTTCTCTAAACTAAAAATTATTCACAAAAACCATATACAACTGAAATGAAAAAAAAATTAACAATTAGGTCAAAATAGACCTTTGTAGTTGAATTCCTAGCGGGTGGATCTACAACCTTATCATACTCAACAGGATCCCTTCATCTTCACTAATATCACTGCCAGGATCTGATATATCAAAATACAGGTCATCCCTACCCAATTTTCCTTTATAACTTCCCCTCTTATTCTTATTAATGTCTTCAAAACCAGCATCTAAATATAGGATCGAAAGGTATCTCATATATATTTATTCTAGTAGCCTTTTCTTTACTAACTTTTTCTTGAATGTTTGACTGCTTAGCTTCAACAAACTCAGTATCCAAGTCACTTAAGTCATCAATGATCTCATCAACATTATAAAGTGACTAGAAATTAGATTATTCAACATCTACATCTACATCAGATTCATCAGATGTATGAAGGTGGTAGGAAGAAAAGTCATTAACTTGACCGTGACCTTCATCTTCATCTAAGTCCTCTAAAGAAACCTCATGAGCAACAGTCTCCTTATTCTTACCCTTGTCTACCCTAGGTTGCCGATCTTTGCCTTTTATATTTGTGTCATTTTTATTAGATGGTTGAGGGGAAAACACATCAGCCCTAACATTTATAATATTTGGTGGGGGGATTACCTTTTTTGGTTGTAAGCTATTGGGCTATTTGCACCTCATTAGGATCCTTAACAATTAAAGAAGTACTAATTTGATGTACCACATACACATCAACAAAGTTCCCACCCTTTAAGTTATTAATAAATCTCAACACATCAGCGTCACTATTCAATATATAAAAACAACCTCTTTTGTTAACTTTGCACCCAAAGGTTTCAATTTTTTCAACTCCCAATTCTCTAGCTAATTTCTAAGAAAACATGATATGAAGCTCATCCATATTGATTGTTATTTTTTCAATATTAGAAATTTCATTAGCATACCTGAGTTCAAGATCTGATAAAAAACAGCCCCCATAATGCATTTGAAGTGTAATAATTGTTGAATACATACTCTTAACATGCCTGCAAAGTCACAAGAATACTTTCAGATAATTGACAAAAAGCCCTAAGTGACAAAAAAACCGTAATTCACAAAAAGCCCTAATTGACCAAAAAAAAGCCTAATTTAAAAGTAATTCTTTATGGAATACAACAAAAACCTCTATAATAATATGATATAATCCAATTGGAACCATTAACAAGAAAGAAATCCAATGCAATTGATAAAAAAAAAATTCAAATACGAAAAAACCCTAGATTCAAAACATGTTCACGACAAATGCCATTGAATGCATAATATTTCTACAAATTGTTATTAGGCTTGTTATTAGGCATGTAAAAAACCAAAATCCTCCCAAAAATGACACCATGACCTCTGCAAAAGTACTAAACCCTAAAACAACAAAATTCAAAATGAAACACCAAAAACACAACTGCAAAACAAAGAGAATGAAAATCAGTCAACAAACTTAAAACTTTGGAGTGAAATACGAACTCAAACACTTCAGAAAATAAAAAAAATTGCGGTGATCAACATTGTAAATCGGGACTAGAGAGAGTAGAATGGTCTAGCTGAAAAGGCAATTGGAAAGAAATGTTTGAAAGAGAAAGAATTAGCCTATTTTTAACTTGTCATTTCCATGTGGAAAGTGTGACGTTTGTAGTTCACACACCACTGAGTAGTCAAAAAGAGGATTTAAAATGTTGGGTTTTAGTGGGTTCGAGGGTTTAGTTAGCAAAGTCGTAAGTAGACGAGCTCAGGTGACAAATTGAGACAAGTACAGGGCCTTGGGATTTTGATGAATTCTTGAGATAAAAGTTAGTGGTTTGAGGGTTTTTTTGAGTAGATTAGTGTGTACTTAGGTTGGGTATATTCGAATCTAAGTGATTGGGGAAGAAACCATTTGATTCTAGGAGAGTCAGGGTTTGAAAATGAGAAAGAAAAGTTGTCGGGGTTTTCTGGGTTGGGGCCTGGCGCCTGGCGCCCTGCACAAGAAAGTGGTAGTGGGAGCTCCCTCTACCACTTAGTGAGCTTGGGTCGCCTACCCCCACCCTTTCTCCGTTGTTTTGCTCGTCTGAGTCCTTTAAAAGGGTACATTCAAGCCCTATCGATTCTAAACACTCTAAACATGTAGAAATCATTCATAACATGAAACATAAACTTGAATTCATAATTAAAATTCAAGGAAGAGTTAAGAGTTAAGTCTTGAGAGTTCTTTCGAACATTTAGAGAAAGTCCTTTTGAGGAGTCTTCTACAACTTCTAATAATTTGTTTCAAGACTCGAGCAAGTAAGTATGAGAATGAGGAGAATGTATCAATGAGTCTACTTTAAAATCACGAGATCCTTTATATCATGAACCATAACTCTTGAATTCACAATTCAAATTCAAGAGAGATCTAAGAGTAGAGTTCAAGAAAAGTCTTTGAGTTCAATTGTGAATCCATTGACATCAACTATCAATTTAAAATAAGTTTTGAGGAAGTAAGTATGATAATGAGAAGAGTTGTATACATGAGTTCCATATTGTTATTTAGACCCTCGAATCGAGTTAGCCATGCCCATAATTCTGCATGCACCCTCTAAGTTGAGTATTCATGAAATGAGTAGCATCATTGAAGTTCATAAGTTCTGAGTTGTTGAGTTTAGAGTGTTGAGTCCTATCTATGGTTATTGAAAACCTTGAATTGAGTCGTTCACATCCATAATTAGGCATGAATCCTATTTTGAGAAGTCCTTTACAATTTTTTTCTAAACTTGATTTAAGATTTGAGCATTTGAGTTTGAGGAAGAGTAGAGTAGAGTTCACTTTCTTTAAAATGATATATGGGAACTAAGTATTCTCAAGAGTAAATGTTTTCACATTTAAATGAGGAGGAAACTGAGATTTCCAAAAGAGTTTTGAGTAGTTGAGTATCATCTATTTTCAAAGAAAGGTTTTTGAGTAATAATCTCAAACCAGATAAAGAGTTATGTTCTTAAACATATGAGCTAGTTATATTTTGGGAGTAGTATTGAGCACCGATATGAGGGAAAGTTCAGACAACTCACAGCCCCCATAAACCATGTAGCCAACGTGGGTAGAAAGGGCTATACTTTTAGATGATTACTTATTGCTTTTAAGCATATCTTTGTGGATCCACTTAGTTGAGGAGTTCTATACCACGACAAGGTATAGTATAGTTCTAGCAGCATGGGCGAGATGTTGTATCATCATATAGCTCATAGTGATGGTTGTTGGTTAGAGAATCTCCCAAACAGAGTTTATTTTGTATTTTTACATACAATACAACTGAGATATTATTGTATTTTTCAATACATTGAGTCGTTATCTACTATTTTAAATGCTTTATATAAACTGCATTTTTATTGTTGTTTTATTTCTGCATTGAGTCGAGTATCCATGAGTAAATCCGAGGTGAGTATGTTTCCTTTTTATCAGTTCAAGCTTGCAAGTTATGTTCAGTGTTCCCTTACATTCTCGTACAGTCAATGTACTAATGCCATTTGGCTTGCATTATTTCATGATGCACATACAGGTAACTAGGGTCATTAACAAGAGCTTCGTTGATACCATATGGAGTTCGAGTTAGCTATGGTGAGCCTTCTTGCTTTCAGAGGATTCCATTTACTTTTCAGTTTTGTCAAGATGTCGTGGGTCTTTTCCTGACTTCCATCTTTGTCATTTAGAGGCTTCCTAGATAGATAGTAGAGTTTGCAAAGTTTGTTTTATTTATTTTGTTAAATTCTTTAAAGACATGAATTGCCTATTTTTGGCGAGTTGGATATACTATTTTATTCAGAGTTAATCTTTTGAGTTAAAGATTTTGTAATTGAGTTCAATGAATTTTATTTAGTTTTAAGCTTTGTATGCTTAAGTTAGTCTTTTGCTTGTAGTCAGCCAGGATGAGGGTTCTCTTGGGGACCAACAATAGTTCTGAAGTGCTGGCCACGTCCATTATGTAGGCTCGGGTCATAACAAACTTGGTATCAGAGCACAAAGTTCAAGTGTCTTAGGGTATCTATGAAGCTGTGTCAAGTAAGATCTTGTTTATGGCTGTGAGGGCCCCACTTCTATAAATAAGAGACTATAGACATTTAGGAAAAGTTTTTCTTTGTACATACTCTTAATTGTGCAATAGAGCTATGTCATAGAGATTTTATTAATACTCGTGCGTTTCTTAGATTCATTCAACTATCCCTCATACCTAGAGGTGGTTGTATAGAAATATCAGTCCTTTGTCAATGAGTTATTCTTTGCAAGAGTCTTGAGGAAGTCATGAAACTCCAGAATGGCTTGAGAGAAGCCCATATGTGAATTAAGTGTTGAGTTTCAGAGGAATGCACCCATAATTATATGAATCGTGGTTTGAGCTAAAAGCGAGTTGTACTCTTTTCCTTAACCCTTGTTTCAGCTAAGATCCTTATGAGGAAGTATGATTAGAGCTTGGTTAGTATTTCCGCCCTAAAAGGTAGCATGAGTTATGAGATTATGAGCAGTAGTAGTAAAGAGTGCCCTTAAGTCAAGAGAAAAGTATGCAGAGGTTCAATAATCTAAGGAAAAGAGATAGTGATGGGACAAATTATATTATTGCAATCATGTACCCAGTCAGTTATAAGTGATGAGTTTCTTTATGATTAGAAAGAGGAACAATAATGTTGTAAAGGGTTCTTGATAGAAGAAAGAGAAATAGTTACTAGTTAAGATGAGTTAGAGTATATTTTTTCTAACTAGAATAGAGTTAATTTCGATGTGTCATCATGTTAGAGGAGACTAAGTATATGTGTGGAATCAGTTAGCAGAGTATTCATAAGGTGATAGACCCAAGATAGGCTTATGATTTTAAAGGGGAAGCCCCATTCAGAGAATGATACAGTTATTTGAGAGACAATTCGTAGTAAGTGAGTAAGTAGTACTTAAGTTGCAAAGTGGAAATGAGAGGTAAGGATTGACTACTTGCCATAAGGTCCTAGTGAACTAGTGTTTCTAAAATTGTATCTAGTTTTTGTAAGTTAGTAAAGTAAGCAAGCAATCATATTGATATTCTAGTTTAGTAATAAACATTAAGCGTGAATTTAAGATGAGTGTCTTGATCAAAAGAATGGTAACATGAGGGTGATGGTGTTAATCTTGAGATTTTATCTAGAAGACTTGACATAGAGTAGATGTTGAGGTGATTAGTTGCAATCGATATGAGTGGTACAAATGAGAGACCCTAACCTTTAGACAAAGGCAGTGAAGTGTGGCTAAGTCACAAGAGTAATAAGATCATTAAGAGGTGTACTGAGAGGTATGTAATTAGAAGAGGTTAAGAAAAACATCTTAGAAAGAAGTCTTAGTGCCTGCTTATGGAGAGTTCGGTAGTCATGAGATAAGCTTCTCCCAAGTTTTATAGAAAAAGAGGATATAGACAAGTTAGAGATGATGGAATATGTCCATATCTTTCAAGTGTTAGCTTTAGACCTAAGGGGGATATGAAAAGATGATAAATCAAGTCAAGTATTTGATAATAAGATACTAATGTGTTTTAAAAAGTATGGGAGATATCTTTTCAAAGGTCCTTTTAGTAATAGAGTGATGCTAGAAAGAGAAGGTTAATGATCCTATTGCGATAATGATGGTGTGATAATTTCGTCTAAGGCTATAAATGAGTAGGGAGAAGAGGATGAGGTTTTACTATGAGAAATAGCTAAATGAAAGACATAGTTGGTTCCAAATAAGTAATGCAGGTGAGTTCTAGTTGGTATGGGATAGATGATAAGAGTAACCCTGTTCCATACCCAGTCCAGTTGTCATTCAAGGACGAATGATTCCAAGGGGGAGATAATGTAACACCCCGGAAATTTTTTGAGCTAAGACTCAAACCATACTTCATTGTGAGTAGGATTTTACCAAGGAATTTAAATTTTCTTAAGCTTTAAGGTCACTAGATGTAGCACTTTGAGTTCCAAGAAAAACTAAAGAGAAAATTCATTCAAGTCATTCCTAAGTTCCTTTAAGTTTTGGGTCAAATTCAAACAACCATAACTTTTAGTACATGATGAGTTAGGTGAGCCATAAGATATCAAATGAAATTTCTTTGAATTATCTTTTTAACACCACTGAGTTTGCTAAGTTTCGAGTCTGAATGAGTGAGATATGCCTTTTTTAAGCCAAGTTGTCCATTTAAGGAAAGTTACCCAAAAATTTGAGGGGTATTTTGGTCTTTTCATTACCCAATCAGATTTAATTCGTTTTTAGTAAGGTTTTAGGGCTATATACTTATGTGGTTCAGTTTTATAATCCTAATATATACTTAGAATTTTAGTTGAGAGTTCAAGAAGAGAAAAGAGAAGAAAAGAGAAGAGGACCAAAGCGTTCGTCGAGATTCTTGAGTTTCGTTGCGGATTTGAGCCATGGGTTTAATCCCTAAGATATATGTAAGTTTTCCTAGTGTTGGGTACATTCACCCACACACTAATCATGAGTTTCTTTTATGAATTTCATCCATAAGTTTGAGTATGTTCAGTTCTTGATAAGTGTTCTTGAAGTTTCATTCAAAATCTTGTTTTGTTGGGATTTTTTTGAATTCTTGAGTTGAAAGTTAGTGATTTGAGGGTTTGTTTTTTAGTAGATTAGTGTGTAATTAGGTTGGGTATTAAAATATAAGTGATTGGGGAAGAAACCATTCGATTCTAGGCAAGTTAGGGTTAGAAAACGAGAAAGAAAAGTCATCAGGGTTTTCTAGGTTAGGGCCTAGCACCCTGCGCCAGCCAGTGCACTAACCACACATCTATAGGTACAGGGTTGGCACTCTGCACCACTCAGTGTGCCAGGGTCGGTTCCCCTACCCCTTCTTCGTCGTTTTGCCCATCTGAGTCCTTTAAAAGGGCACCTTCAAGCCCTATCAATTCTAAACACAATATACTTAAACATCTAGAAATCATTCATTAAATGAATCACAACTTTGAATTCATAATTCAAATTCAAGGTAGAGTTAAGAGTTAAGTTTTGAGAGTTCTTTCGGACATTTTGAGAAAGTTCCTCTGAGTCTTTTTGATGAGTCTTCTACAACTTCTAATAACTTGTTTCAAGACTCGAGCAAGTGAGTATGAGAATGAGGAGAATGTATTCATGAGTCTAATTTATCATTACGATATCCTTCATATCATGAACTACAACTCTTAAATTCATAATTCAAATTCAAGAGAGAGTTAAGAGTAGAGTTCAAGAAAAGTATTTCAGTTCAATTGTTAATCCTTTGAGATCAACTATCAATTTGAACTAAGTTTTGAGGAAGTAAGTATGAGAATGAGAATAGTTGTATACATAAGTTCCATATTTTTATTTAGACCCTTGAGTCGAGTTGTTCATGCCCATAATTCCGCATGAACCCTCTGAGTTGAGTATTCTTGAAATGAGTGGTATCATTGAAGTTCTTGAGTTCTGAGTTATTGAGTTTCGAGTGGTGAGTTCTATCTATGGTTATTGAAAACCTTGAATACAGTCAGTCACGTCCATAATTTTGCATGAACCCTATTTTGAGAAGTCTTTTACAATTTTTTTTTAATCTTCTTTTAAGACTTGAGCAGTTTAGTTTGAGGAAGAGTAGAGTTGAGTTCCCTTTCTTTACAATGATATATGGGAACTAAGTATTCGCAAGAGTAAATTTTTTCAAATTTAAATGAGGAGGAAATTGAGATTTTCCAAAAGAGTTTTGAGAAGTTGAGTACCATCTCTCTTTAGAGAAAGAGTTTTGAGTAATAATCTTAAGCCACAAAAAGAGATGTTTTAAAATATATGAGCTAGTTATATTTTGAGAGTAGTATTGAGCACCGATATGGGGGAGAGTTCAAACAACTTACAACCCCCAAAAACCATGTAGCAAACGTGGGTAGAAAAGGTCATACTTTTTAGATGATTCTTATTACTTTTAAGCATAGCTTAGGTTAAGGAGTTCTATACCCTGGCAGGGTATAGGATAGTTCTATTAGCGTGGGAGAGACATATCATCACATAGCTCATAGTGATGGTTGTCGGTTAGAGAATATCCTAAAGCAAATTTATTTTATATTTTTACATACAATTGAAATATGATTGTATTTTTCAATATATTGAGTCGTTATCTACTATTTTAAATGCTTTATATAAACTGCATCTTTTTTGCTGTTTTATTTCTGCATTGAGTCGAGTATCCATGAGTTGAGTAGAGCCGAGGTGAGTATGTTTCTTTTTTATCAGTTCAAGCTTGTAGGTTATGTTCAGTGTTTCCTTACATACTCGTACATTCAATGTACTGATGCCATTTGGCCTGAATCGTTTCATGATGCTGATACAGGTAACTAGGTTCATCAACAGGAGCTTCATTCATACTACATGGAGTTCGAGTTAGCTATGGTGAGCCTCCCTGATTTCGAAGGATTCCATTTACTTTTCAGTTTTGTCAAGATGTTGTGGGTCTTGTCCGACTTCCATCTTTGTCATTTAGAGGCTTCATAGATAGACAGTAGAGTTTGTGAAGTTTGTTTCATTTATTTTGTTAAATGTTTTAAATAATTGAGTTGTCTAATTCTGGCGAGTTGAATATACTATTTTATTCAGAGTTAATGATTTTGTAATTGAGTTTAATGAATTTTATTCAGTTAACTTTATATGCTTGAGTTAATCTTCCGTTTGTTGTCAGCAAGGGTAAGGATTCGCTGCGGGACCAACAATAGTTCTCGAGTGCCGGCCATGCCCAGGGTGTAGGCTCAAGTCGTGACACAATTGTAGACCCAATTTCAAAAACTTAAATTTGTCAAAACTCAATTTTGTTCCTATGAGTTCCATCTACGACCCGTATATGGTTCTACAAACTGTAGATAGGTCTCGTTGTTCTAAAGTAGTAGCCAAAATGAAACTTTTTCCTTTCCAAATTCGAAGGTGTTACAATATCTCCCCTTGGGAATATTCGTTTCTCGAATGAGACTCAAGCTAGCATGAATAGAGTATGAGAGAAACTATCAACCCAACATGAATGCAAATCTAATCAAAATGCACATAAACAAAGAGAAATCACTCTAAGCTAAATTTATAACATCAAAATCAAGTTTTTCGTGAACATGCATGCATATGGAAAAATAAGAATGACTAAAATGCATGAATCCTAAAGAATGAACCATGAGGAATTTAATACCTCAGGCTTGAGTAGGAGTGATGGGAAATCATATCTACTTTGGCCTCCTAAGTAGCACTCTCAACTTGTTGATTCCTCCAAAGAACTTTCACAGAAACAACTCCTTTCTTTCTCAAATTTTGAACTTGATGGTCTAGAATCTCAACCGGAACCTCTTCATACAAAAGACTTTCTTTAACTCCCAAACTTTCCAAAGGCACAATGGACGTCGAATCTCTAATACACTTTTTCAACAAAGAGACATGGAATACCGGATATACTAATGATAAGTCATTAGGTAACTCTAATTCATAAGCAACCTTGCCAATACGCCCCAAAATATGATATGGGCCCATATATCGAGGATTAAGTTTACCTTTTTTTTTCCTAATCTCATCACACCATTCATAGGTGAGATTTTCAAGTAAACCCAATCATCGACATTAAATTCAAGTTCTGTTATTCTAACATGTGCATACGACTTTTATCGATTTTGAGCTGTTTTCAACCTCTCTTGAATATGTCAAACATTTTCCATAGACTTATACACTAACTCTAGCCCTATCAAAGCGACCGCACCAACTTCAAACTAACCAGTTTTAGACTTACACCTCCTACCATTAAGAGCCTTAAACGGAGCCATTTGGATACTTGAGTGATAATTATTATACGCAAACTCAATCAAAGGAAAATGATCATTCCAATTACCCTTGAAATTAATCACATAGGCTCTCAACATATCCTCCAAAGTCTGAATAGTATGCTCGGCTTGCCTATATTCCTAAGGATGAAAAGCCATACTAAGCTTCACGTGAGTACCAAGACCTTTCTAAAAAGACCTCCAAAACTGAGTACCACGATCAGAAATAATGGCCAAGGACACTTCATGCAACCTCACTATTTTCCGAATAGTTTAGCATACTCTTCGACTGAAAATGATGTCTTTATGGGAAGAAAGTGAGTCGATTTTATCATTTGGTCCACAATAACCAAAATTAAGTTAGATTGAGGATGAGTACGAGGTAGGTTTGTAATGAACTCCATATTTGAATCTTCCCACTTCCAAGTAGGAATGATAATGTCTTAAGCCAAACCAACAAGTTTTCTATGCTTGACTTTTACTTGTGGAAAATTCAAAAATTTAGCCACAAATTCCACAATATCCTTTTTCATCCCATTCCACTAAAAGATTTTTCACAGATCACGGTACATCCTGGTGGCTCTAAGCTGAATAGAATACTGAGAATTGTGAGCTTTCATCAAAATCTAGTTTCTTAACTCATTAACATTTAGAACACATAATCAACCTTGGTATTGAAGGACATCATCTCCCCTATGGGAGAAAGCCTTAATGGTTTTTTCATAAACTGACTTTTCCAAATGAACCAATACTGGATCAAGATCTTGATTAACTTGCACATCCGATACAAGAGATGATTTAGAATTATTCTAAACAATCACACACCTTCATTAGAATCAAGTAAGCAAACACCCAATCAAGACAATTTATGAACATCTCGAACTAGATCTTTCTTACCATCATCAAAGTGAGCAACACTTCCTAATTCCCATCGATAGTCTACTAAGACCATCCACCACCACAATTGCTTTACCCGGATGATAGAGGACACTCATTTCATAATCTTTGAATAACTCAAGCCACCTTCTTTGGTAAAGATTGAAATCCTTTTGGGTGAATACACACTTCAAACTCTTATGGTTAGTAAGCATATCTACATGAACACCATATAGGTAATGCCTTCAAATCTTTAAGGGAAGCATTACCACCGCTAACTCAAAATTATGAGTCAGATAATTCTTTTCATGAACCTTCAATTGCCTTGAAACATAAGCGATGAGTTTCCCATGTTACATTAAAACACAACAAAGACCAACTCATGAAGAATCACAATAAACCACAAAACCATTCGATCCTTCTGGTAATGTCAATATAGTTAAGTGAGTTTATCCTTTAACTCTTGGAAACTTTTTTTACAAGCTTCCAACTATTAGAATTTCACCTTCTTTTGAGTCAATGTCGTCAAATGAATCAATAGAGAAAAATCCTTCCACAAACCTTCTATAGAAACTAACCAAACCTAAGAAACTCCTTATATCTAAAATAGACAAAGGTTTAGGACAATTCTCCACCGTCTCAGTCTTCTAAGATCAAATTGAATGCCTTCACTAGAAATAATATGGCCAAGGAAAGCAACAGACCTCAACCAAAAATCACATTTGCTAAACTTAGCATACAATTTTCGATCTCGAAATACACATCACAATCCTCAAGTTCTCACCATATTTATCTTCACTCCGTGAGTAAATCAAAATATCATCAATAAACACAACCACAAATACGTCAAGATATTGCTTGAAGACCATATTTATCAAGCGTATGAATGTTGTCGGGGCATTAGTCAAACCAAACGACATTACCAAAAACTCAAAATGACCATACCGAGTTTGAAAATCCATCTTCAGGATGTCACTCTCCTTCACCCTTAATTGGCGATAACCTGATAGAAGATCAATCTTAGAGAAGTAACTCACTCCTAAAGTTGGTCAAACAAACCATCTATCCTTGGAATCATATATTTATTCTTTATTATAACCTTATTCAGTTGTCGATGGTCAATTCACATTCAAAGGGAACCATCTTTCTTTCAAACAAACACTTTTTCTTTCAAACAAACAACACTAGAGCACCCAATGGAGAACTCGGTCTAATAATATCATTATTTGATAATTCCTTCAATTATTATTTTAATTCCTTAAGTTCTATCGGGGTCATATGATAAGGAGGAATAGAGATAGGTTGCGTATCTGGGAAAAGGTAAATACCAAAGTCGATTTACCTTTTAGGAGGAATACCGAGAAGATCATCGAGAAACACTTCCTGAAACTCATTTACAATTAGAACTGACTCAAAGGTAGGGATTTCAGAATCCATATCGCTAACCCGAATAAGATGATAAATGCAACTCTTAGAAATTATTTTCCTAGCCTTTAGTCAAGGTATGTACTGACACTTAAGAGCATAATTTCCCTCTTCCCATGACATGATAGGTTTGTTCAAAACCTTAAATGTGACCAATCAGGCCTTACAATCTATAGAAGCATAACATGTTGAAGTCAATCCATCCAAAAAATAACATCAAAATCTAACATATGAAGCTCTACTAGATCAACATGAGTGAATTTATGAGAAACAAAAATGGGGCAATTTTTATAAACTCTTTTTGCAACAATAGAATAACCAACACGAGTAAAGACATGAAAGGGATTAGAAAGGATTTCAGGACTAATATCAAATATCATGGCCACATAAGGTGTAACAAATAACAATGTAGCACCTCTATTAAGCAAAATATACACATAAAAATGAAAGGCTTTCAACATATCAGTCACCACATCCGGAGAACCCTTATGATCATATCGAGTCTGAAAACATAAAACCTATTATAATGAGGAAAATTTGAGCCAGAACCACTAGGCTGAGCTTGCCTACCATCCTTACCCTTTCTAGCTTGTAACAGACAAATCCTTCACTTTGTGACCACTCTTCCCACAACCAAAGTAAATTATCCATACTGACCAAATATTTTCCCGAGTGACTCTTGCCAAACCTTTGGCAAGCTGTCACGACCCAAGGTAGCCCCTAGGCATAACATGGTGTATACAACCCTGAAAGGCCCATATAAGCCACTTAGCATTCATAACATAAGAAACAGGCAAAGAGATTTAAAAGACAGTTTCAATGTATCAAAGTTTTATAAAGCAAAGCGGAAATTCTAACATCGTCTCAATAGCCATCTAGTACATAAGAATCAATCTCGGCCTAACCCATACACCAGGTCTAAAACTGAAAATAAGGAAGAACTAAAGACAATAAAGATCCTCAAAGTATGAGGACTTACCAAAGTTTGAAATCTCGTCAATGAACTCTAGCCACGAAACTAGGAACTTTGACTGTCTGACCCTACATTTGGTGAAACGAAGGCAGGAGTATGAGTTAGTATAAAATATGTACCAAGTATGATAGCCATGCATAAAAATTTGAAAACATACTTAAAAGAGATACCTTCATGAAATATAATCGCCAAGCTTAGAAAAATGAGTCATAGAACATGGTCAATACACATAGTCATCATCTTAAACATGTATGAGATACTTCCTTGAAGTAACTTTAGTTCATCATAACTTGCTTGTGGAAAGTAGCCTTAACCGACATATAAGACCATGAGAGCTATTATCATGGAATCTGGTGTCTCCCATACCAAAAAGAGTTGTTCTACTTGCCACGCTAAGGATCATGAACTTCTAGCTTATGTGGATCCACTAGCTAATGTCTATCTAGACACTCTTATGTTGGCACATAGTTTATGGGACATGGGTACTCACCACTCGATACTAGGCACTAATATGTTGACACTCCTATGTGGATCCACTCAATACTAAGCTTAAGTTCCATGGAATAGTCCTTATTCATATTCATCTTAGCTCTTAAAGGAACATAGGTAATGACATATTGTCCTTACATACTATGACATGAATAACTGCCTCTTGCCTTTCAATTAGAGATCATGGGTAATCGTCACTTGCCTCAACATTAGAATGCTCCTTAACATTGGTTCATTTTAGGTGAGAAAGTCTTTCAACCCTAATAACCCTTATCATGTGAGAAAACCTTTCACAATTCATGCTTACATGTGTATATGAGAAATCCTTTCAACAACACAACAATAGCAACATCATTTATACTTCACTCTCAAAGAATCCTTAAAATATTTACATAAATTTCATGATTTCATAAACTTCTCCTTCATAATCCAAAACTCACATTACATCATCATAACTTTGCAAAATATGATAATCACATGGGTTCATGGGGGACCATTATAAAAACATGAAATTAACTCAATTCATGCATAATAGATCATAAATTGATCAATTAAATTAATAATTAAGAGAACATATGAAATAGAAGAAAACCTTAACTCAATTGGGGATTTCTAACTTTATTTATTTGAGAATTTAGGAACTCCATGGAGGAAAGACTTCCATGGATGAAAACTATCATACCTCAATGCCAAATACATAACTTCAATGGAGGAATTGGAGACTTGACTTGAAACCCTAGGTTGATCCCTTCTTCTTAAAGCTTTCTAGAGAAAAAAATATTTTGAGATGAAGACTTGTTCTTCTTTTGTAAATTTGAGAGAATGATTTCAATAGGGAAAATTTTAGGGTTAAAACGTTTATATAGGGTTTTGGTGAAGGGTAAAACGACATAGTATTAGGATAAAATAATTTGGAAACGAGTCAAAAGCCCCTAAGAAATAACTATCTCACCCAGTCGATGGTGGGGACCTACAGTCTGTGGGCCAACCTATGGACTGTCCTATCCCTCCATCAATTTGTTTAGAGACTCTTTTGAACCTTAAACAACGAGACCCACTCACGGGTTGTGGTCTAATTGATGGGCTGTGGGCTGAACCGTGGTCCTCAACTTTCAACCTCAAAATCTCTCTAAGTCTAGGAATCACCTACGAAACCTATCTAAGGCTCATGCATTGAACAAAAGTTTGTTCTAGTGAACCGTTGAAAATGAATTGGAACTTGACATTTTGGAAAAACTGACTGACCAATCCACGAACCCAACCTACGGTCCGTGGGTCATTCCACGGACCACGGATAGCAACGTAGGAACTAGCATTTGATTTCTTAAAAACTGAATTTTCCTGTCTTTTCAAATCTGAGGTGTTACACAAGCCAAAATAGAAGATCTATTTCCACCACTTTCTTAAGGCTTAAGGTTAGGCACCCTATCTTTGTTGAACTTAGGAGCCTGAACATTTGAAGAACCTTGACCAGGGTTTTGTCACCAAAATTGCAAACGTCCATATCCGCTAGACCTAGAAGGAGAAAAGTCACCATTACTGGTCCTTGTGATCTTGGTCTCCCTAGCTTTCTCTTTTGGTTTTTCCTCTTAAAATTTTTAGGCATGTATCGTCAAACGTGAGATGTCCATCTCCTTGATCAACATGACGATACTATAATCCTTGACCACCATTTCGGATACAATTGACATAAACTTACTCATCCTTCCCCTAGAGTCGGAAAACTTACTTAGCCAATTGAGTAAACTCCGACGCATACTCCTTCACACTTATATTTCCTTGACAAAGATTGATAAATTCAAACACCTTTGCTTCTTTCATTTATAGGAGGAAGAAGCGATCGAGAAAAGCCTCTTTGAAATTCTCCTAATCAAGAGACCCACATCATTAGCCCTCTCTTCATTTCATTGTTTGAACCAATTTGAGCAACACCCTTACGTTTATAAGTGACCAATTTCACTTTTTCCACTAGTGACACCATTATCTCCATTATCTTATAAATCTCAACAACAACCATTTGAGGATCCTTATTAACTTTTGACCCATGGAACTCCGAAGGATTATCCTAGTAAAGTCCCTTACCCTTGTTTCCACTGTACCCACATTTGGACTCACGGGAGAAATGACCTCTCTATTAGCCTGAGTCGTCATAACTTGAGTCAATACTTGGAAAATGCTTGGAATTCAGCATGAGTCACTTTCTTGGCCAAAGGATAAACCGGGGCTTGAGGAATCTCGGGTTCCAAATCATTAGCCATATTCCTTCTCATATAAGCGGGGAGCCATATCTTGAAAAGTATCGGACAAGAGTGAGGAGGGAGAACTTTATAGAGACAAAATATATGGTACAACTTTAGAATAATGAAATAAGTGAAGTTTTCAAAACGTTTTGTAGCCTCCTATTCATAAATGTGGCATGCTTTACACTTATGAAAAAGACTCTACTCAACATGACTTGTCAGACATCCTAGGACCTTTTCTAAAACCTAGCTCTAATACCAAGTTTCTCATGACCCAAAGTGTACCTCAGACGTGACATTACATATAGGTCCCTGAGAGATACTACACAAGTCACTTGACATGCATTCAATACAATAGAATGTACAATAAGAGAGTTTAAGTAAGAGATCTCATCTCATAAAATAGAATTTGGACAAGTATGCAAAATCATAACTATGTCATTACAAGCCATAAGATTGGTTGGGACATAACCCATACACCACATACAAAGCCTCAAGAGTAAACGATAAAAGAAATAAAAAGTCTTTTGGTTCTTGCCCTCGGAGTATGAGGATTACCAATCCAATAGATATCAAAAATCCCAAATCTATCCATGAGCGGGAAAAGAATTGTTGGACCCTTGAACAATATAAGCACAATTATGCATTAATACGTTGAATGCACCAAGTATGGGGAAATATGCATAAACATAGTCGTGATATCATAATAGGCATAAAATATGAAATGCATGACCAATCATTTAAAAGCATAGAAGAGCAAGATCATAAGAAAACATGATACAAGGCCAATGCATTTATCTAAGGACATAATGTAAAGCTTTAAGGAAAACCATAATTCTTTTATAGGATATTAATTTTGGCTGACAATAGATCATATAAGCTATAACATGGAATCTGATGTAACTCCAACACCAAGAAGGGAGAGTCTACTTGCCAAGATAGAACTTCGTATCATATCATAAAGTCTATGTGGATCCACTAGCTAAGTCATTTAAGATAATCCTATGGGGGAACGTAGTTGGGAACTAGTGATTGTTATTAGAGACTATCCTATTTGAGCCTCCACCTCAAAGTCTTCTCGGTGCTAAGTTAAATCCCAAAGGAATAGACAAGTCAATTATCAAAGCATAACATTAGGAAAGGCAATAATCACGAGACCAATCCAAATCATAAATGTGTATAATAGTATATCCTTCAAATCATGATTCATACATATGTGAGAAAACCTTTCACAATCATATTTCATAATATGTGAGAAAACCTTTCAAAATTCATGATACTTATCTCAAAATCATCCTTAGTTCACCCAAAAGAAAGTCATTTTCATAATACATGCATAGCTTTTTATAAATCATCATTCATAAGTTCACAAATTTTCTTTATAAATTCATAGTCATGATCAAGTATAATGCATGGGTCCATATGAAATCAATTAAAAATCATGTAATTGAATCAAATCATGCATAATAAGATTGAAATCAAATAATTTAATCATAACAAATAGGATCCATGGAGATTTGCATGAAACCCTAATCAAATTGGGTGAGAATTGAATTTTAGATTCTCTAGGGACCCAATGGATGAATGGAAGTCATTGGTGAATTTCCACATGCTTTTATAATCAAAAACCCAAAAGTGATGGAGATTGAGACCTTGAATCCTTTCAAACCCTAGCTTTCACCTTGGAGCTCTTGAGAGAATTTGGGGAAGAAGACTTGGAGGATTTTTAGGGAATTGAGTAAATGAGGGGATTTAGGATAAGTTTAATGAGTAAGAACGGTTATTTGGTATAGACAAAAAGACATAGTTTAGGGGTTGGATTGATAGGAAAGACCAAAACACCTTTCATTAAAACTGTCGAAAGACCCTATGGTTTAGACCTACAGACCTAGAACTTCCTACAGACCATACTCATCAACTATAGGTCATGTTACTTCGACCTATAATTTGGCCAACTTTTCACGAAAGCCTTCTACGCGTCAGTCTGTAGACCACATCCATAGTCCTCAACATTGAGTCCAAAATTTTACTAAGTCTGAATCCACTTCTATGGGCACTTCCTATGACCTATATTTCATCCTAAAACCCGTCTTGGTCAATCATAGAGAATTTTCCAAATTTCAACTCAGTTTCAATGAATGTCATCTATGACTCGTGGATGGGTCTCGTTGTTCTGAAGTAATAGCCAAAATGAAACATTTTTCTTTTTAATTCAACTTTCCAATTTTTGAGGTGTTTCAGATAGTTACTTGATGACATAAATTCTTAGAATTTTACTATTTTTTTTCTCTTATCTTACCATATATTTTATGATTTTTTATTTTAAAAAATATATTTTAGGATTCCATAATTTTTAAAATATATTTTTTCTCTTACCATATATAGTCAGACTACTTAATTATGAATTCTCCTCATGCTTCTTACCATACGTGTTTCTCTTACCATACATAATATGTATTTTAGGATTCTATAATAAAAATATAGTTTTCTCTCACCATATATTTTAGTATTACTTAATTATTAATTCTTCTAATACTTTTTAGGGAAAATTGTATGAAATAACAAACTATTAATTCAAATTAAATGTTACAACTATAGTTTATTTTAATTGTAATTCACAGTAAACATCCCCTTTTTTTTGTCATCTGAATCGGTATACAATTAGCCATTTTTGGTATACAATTATAAAACGCGTTTGTGTTTGTATAAAACAAGAAAAAAGTGTATATACAAATACAAATACATATATTTTCGTCCTATACACTTATAATTATACAAATAAAGATCTTATTATACAAATTACAATGTATAAATGAATTTATACAAAACTGAACAATTTGTATAAAATTGGATGTTTGTAGCGAATTATACAAATCAAAAGCTCCATAGCAAACATAAAATTTGCTAGGGAGCGCAATTATACTATAATTATAATATACAAATATGATTTTTATGTTTGCTATATGTGAAAGTTGCTCTACTTTTTACCATATGTGATTTTCTTACCATATATATTTTAGGATTAGTTAATTTTTAAAATACATTTTTCTCTAACCATATATTTTAGGATTGCTTAGTTATTAATTTTCCTAATACATCTGATCATATATGTCTCTCTTACAATTTAGATTTTAAGATTTCTAAATTTCTAATATATATTTTTCGTCTTACCATATAGTTTAGGATTATTTAATTATTAATTTTCCTAATATTTCTTCTCTTATATGTTTTTCTTACCATATATATTTTAAGACTCCTAAATTTTAAATCATAAAGATGATCAATTAATAATTTGAGAAAAATAGCAAATAAGAATTTTGTCTGTAGATTCTTTTAATTAAGGATAGAAAGTTTTAAAGTTTTTTTAATATAATGATAGATTAGAGATGCTCCAATAGGGTTTAAAGATGATTAAAATTATATTTAAGAGATAAATATAATACTACAATACAGACCAGGGACAATTCTGTCTAAAAACTCAAAAAATGACCATCACATTTAATAATTTCAACTATAAAACCACAACGAACCAAATCCTAATGACCATCCCATCATTCGGTATGTGCCGTTTGCACAACTACCATGGTGAAAACTAGTTCTTCAAAGTAGAGAAAACGAAAAAAAAGTAATATCAATGTCAATTTTCCATCCCTATATATCATCAATAATCCCTTCCCTTTCCGAAGGTACAATGATGTTTCAGAATCTTATAAGCTAACAACAACAACGAAGGGAAGATTGTTAGCTCAGAAGATTCTGGAATATTGTTGTATATGTTCCAAACAGTTTGAGGTCCTTATAATATATTTTGGATTCTTGTTTAATGTGCCTCAAAGCTTTTCTATTTTTTTTAAAAAATATTCTTGCAGCTTTTTTATGATACGGGATAACACAACAAATTCAGATTATTTTTGGGTGAACGATTTAACTATATATTAATAGTGTCAAAATTTGCAATAGTTATTCATTGTCTTTTCAGAATTTTGTAGTTTCAGGCTTGAAAGATTGAAGTCACAAGTCAAGATCATGCACAAGCTCATCATTCTAGTGGCAACACCAGTTTAACATTAACCTTCCCAACATTGTATGTCCATGTTTAGTATTTTAAAATTTTGTACAATTGTTTATTAACAACAAGAAAAAAAAGAGTCAAGTATACTAATTCATGTACTCCCCATGTTTCATTGCTGTGTTAAAAACAAATATTTCGATTCACTTGTCCATTTTCACAAATCAAGAGACATTATATTTATTGTTTCTTTCTCATACTACCCTTATATTAAATAACTACATATATACGTATAATCCCTCCATTCCTAAATACTCGTCGTTCTTACTAAAAATAAAAATTTCATAATACTTGTCATTTAAAAAAATCATGACACAATTAGCTGTCTTTTCCATCTTTACCCTTAATCATAGATATAGAGAGATATTAATATAGTGCAAAAGAGAGAAGTATGACTAAATTACCCTCTCGTTAATTTTTTTTAAAGGACATGCAAAGAAAAAAATATGACACGTATTAAGGAATGGAGGGAGTATGAAGTAGTAGTAGTATAGTAGAGTTTTTGGCCAAAAACATCCTTATACTATCCTCAAAACATAATGTACATCCTTAAAGTATCCATGTAAACAAATAACATCCTTAAAGTTTCATAAAATAAGCAGTTTTCATCCTTCCATTACTAACAACTTAAAATCTAACAGAAAACTCATGCAACTTCACAAACACATAACCAAAAAGAAAGAATGAAAGAAAGGAAAAAAAAAAAAAGCAAACTCAAAGTCAAAGAAATATAGATAGTAATGGCTTCTAATAGTTAGTTTCGCAAAATGCATGGGCAACAAGTTATTCGTATGCATGGCTGTTTGTTTATTTTTCAAATAAACATATGATTAATTTGATATTAATGGTGTCCTCAAAAAAAAATATTAATTTTGTTTTGTATTTGAAAATATTATTTTTCCAATTCCTATTTGACTTTAGATATCTACTACATTGAAATTAAATGTATGATTTATTTCAATAGCTAGTAGCACATTTTATTAAAAATCTGAATTATATTTAGCAAGTGAAAGCCTCATCATCTTTGCGTTTGGGACTTGGGAGGAGCACATATATTATGCATTTATTAAACTTCCATATTTTTAATTTTTCTTTTCGTGTTTTTTTTGAATATGTGAAAATAACGTTTTTTGCATATGATTTTGAAGCTCCCGTTAGTTTCTTAATGGTGGGGCATTGAAAGGATGAGTGTTGTTAACTTTTAGAAATGTTAAGAATGTTTTTTTTTCTTACAAAATACTATAAGGATATAGTTTAAATTATAGGTATAGCATAATAATGTTTTTTTGTCAAAACTACATGGATTTCTTTCTTTATTAAATGATTCAATAATTGCCTTATGCACAAATTATTATTGTACTTCAATTAATTAACTTTGATTAATACTCTTATTTAAGTCTTTGAGAATTAAAATTTGAAATTTTTTATACAAAGATTTTCTTCCACAATATTCATTAATGAGTCTGCATGCGAAGGTGATTGATTTATGGTCTAGCTCTATATGCACAATGTAGTGATATAAAAACTAGAAATAAGAAAAGCTAAGAAGCTGAAATTCAAAACTGAAAGAAAGAGAAAAGAAAAGAAATAATTTGGACTATGGCCATTCACAAGAACATCACCATAGGCAATTAAATAAACTAAAAAGAAACAGAAAAAGGAAAGCAATTATAAACTCAAAATGATTAAGAATTATTCTCATCCAAAAAAAGTAACTCCATTGATGGCTCAAAAATAGTGAAATGGCGTAGTTGATGGAGTTTGAGCATATGATGGTAGTCGGATGTTTGTTTGTTCTTTGCTTTATTTTGTCTATTTCATTATTATTGTAGAATTGGGTTTGGGTCTTTTTGAGCCCAATGCCATGTTGGGGATTTAGAAGAGAACGTTAAAATAGAGAGAAGCTTATTGCAGTCTTTTTTATTCAGTTGAAAAGCTACAGCAATGGCCTGTTAAATAGGCTTACAACTTACTTTAGCTAGAAATAAGCAACTTGGAAAGTGGATAAACATGATGCCCACTAAACTCTACCCTATCAACTAAAAAATGGGAAACAACTTCATTCTAATTAACTGAATAAACAACTATTTACATTGCCTAATCAACACTCTCCCATGCTTCAAAGCTTGTCACTCCCATCTGTAACCTGAAGTACTTATGCTTCCCAGCTGGAAGTGCATTGATTAGAATATCAAAAACTTGTTCATTTGTGCCACAATGCTTCAACATACAATGCTTCCACTTTATACCAGATCACATATGAAATAGTACCGAATGTCAATATGCTTTGTCTTGTTGTGAAATGCCGGATCTTTTGTCATTGCAATAGTTGCCTTGTTGTCGCAGAAAATTTTAGTTGCAGCAGCTTGCTCCTGAAATACATCAGCAAGCAACCTCTTCAGCCGGATTACTTGATAGGACGATCCAAAGTAAAGCTAATATACATGTTCCGAGAAGTGCTGATTTACACTGATATACAGATGATATACAGGTGTAAAAGGGGCTGATATACAGTGTACACAATAGATATATATGACGAGAATTGGGCTAAAGCCCAAAAGCAATAGCAAATTTGGATCAAGAAGGGGCCCAAATTCATTATCTATTTGCCCTTTTAATTATTTTGATGGTAAATGTTTGACTAATTTTAGTTAAGTCTTAACTATTTTAATTAGCTTAATTAGATTTCTCCGAAAATGAACTATTTTTTTTGTGTTAATTTACTTTAATAAATTTCATTTTTATCAAGTCTCGTGTTCTTTTATTTACTTAATCAAACAAGTTGGTCAAATTTCACTTGTCGTTAATTATTTAATTTTGTTCAAATTAGATCTCTTTTCTTAAAAACGAATGATCTCAAATGCTTCTTTTTATTTAATCACTAGATAATTTGAACGCGCTTCGGACGGTCATAAATAATAATTACATTGAACTTGCAAATAATTCTTTATTAATATCTAGACATTAAAAATAATGGAAAATAGGTTCTTAAAAAACATTAGCAATATTCCAACATAAATTTGATTATTTGTCATTATCACATAACTCAAGAACCTCTAATGAATAAATTATTCAGGAAATAATAAATCATTGATTCTTTAATTAACATTAAAAGGAAAATAAATAAGAAAATAAGAATATATATATACACACAAAGACATTTCATAAGAAAAGAGCACATTAGAAATTATGCTTGAACATGAAAGCAATTATAACTTTTGAACTTGCATAAAGAATTTTTCAATTGATAAATGAGAAACTTCACATCTACGTAAAAATAGATAATATGTAAGCTTATATATATTACTTTTAATTTATAGAATTTTATAGAATATCAAAACATGAATTCTTGCAACTAAGTACAATAATTATTTTACGCACAATCAATATATCTACTATATGTGTATATGTTCAATAAAATCGGAGACAATAACTTTGCAAAAACATAAACAATTAAGTTTAAAACCTGTACTCAAAAATAACAATTAACATCATAATCATAAATTAATGAATGTAAAAAAAATACCAAAATATGTAAAAATAAAATGAAATAGAAAGAAAAAAGTCGAGTCCACTGAATGCACAATGTCTTCTTAAAAAAATTATTCTCCTCTAATACATGAGGTTTAAAGAATTATATCCTCTCAGGATGGACGATTTTATTCACCAACATATTGATACAAAAAACAATAGTGTCAGTAAGCTACTCAACAGGAGCAAAGTACATGAATATTTAATTGTGTAGAAGAAGAAAATTTAGAATTTTCGTTGTTTTAAAATGAAAGGGTAGTGTGAATAAATATTTATTGTGCCTTATCGAAAAGGTTACAACTCTTTGTAAAAGTCACAATCCTTCGAAAAGGTCACAACCTTTCATAAAAGTCGCAACTCTTCATAAAAGTCACAAATTTTCATAAAAGTCGCAACTTTTCATAATATTCACAATTTTTCATAACAGTCGCAACTTTTCATGAAAGGAGAAGGCTAGTTTTGGAAATAAATAAATTAAAAGAGAATCCTGAATTCTGGTGGCGCCACGTAGGCGGGCCTAGGGTTCTTTATATATATATAGTTGAGTTTCATTTAAATGGTAAAATTTGAAGAGTTGGATGAATCTATATTATAAAAAATTATGGTCTAAGAGTCTTACATATCTTTGATCCATTGTGTTTTCTTATATTTAGTGTTATAATTTGTTTTAATTCTATTCTAATAAAATAGAAAGTATTTTAATTTCTTAATCTTTTTCGGATTGAAGTATGGTAAGTATTTTCTAATTTTAAAAATTATCATTAGAAAAAGAATGTGTTTAAAATGAAAAAAAAAATACTTATTTCGAAAAGAACATTTTTTTATATTAAGTAACTATAAGAACATTTTGCATCAAACTATTGACAACAACGATATTTATCGATCAAATTATTAACTAGGGATATTTTCATTCATTTCATATACTTTAAATATATTTTTCTACCTCAACTAAAATCTATTTTGATTGATGATACAAGTGTAATTCAAATTATAGTATTTTTGTTAAGAGATACTATAGTTAGCAGGCGTTTGAGTATGCGATATTATATCATGATATGAAATCGTGATATAAAATTAATATTGGAACATGCAATTTCGCACTGAATGAAATTTTATATTCTCCAAAAATTATGATATGGCCCCGCCCATGCACAGAGTTGTGGACTGCTGGCAAATGTCAAATTTGGCGTCGCATGAAAATAACAAATCAAAATGTCACCAATTTTCTGTATTTTCAATCCCTCACAAGAGTCACGTGGATTGAATTTTGATTATGATTGATAAAGCAAAGTCAAAACTTTGAATTATAACTTATGATATTGGGTTTATTTTTATCATTTAAACTTAAAAACAACACTCTTTTTAATTTATTTAAATACTCCAAAACTGTTTAGAAGTAAATAGATCCAAACAGGCCCTTAAATCTCTCATTCCCCTGTTATCCACTTCCACTCTTCTCCAATCAATCCATCAATCATCTCCATGACTAATCACAACACTCCACCACACTCCCTCCTGCTGCTGCTCACTGCCATACTGGCGCTTGTCTCCGTGGCCAGCGCCTTCGGGGCAGCTAGCAGGTTAGATCTCCAAAAGATCATGAGAGAAGAGAGAAATTATATGAAAAAGACAGTGATTGACATTAGCCACAAGTATGTTCCTGATTTGCCTGCTTATGATTCCAAAAGTGGACTGGGAAACTTCATAAAACTTAAGACTAGCATCAAGTTGGGTGATCTCTATAATTTTTCTGTCTTTAAACTTACTACTCATTCTGGTACACACGTTGATGCTCCTGGGCATTTCAATGAGACCTTATTCGAGTTGGGTTACGATGTTGTTTCACTTCATCTCCAAACTTTGAATGGTAATGTTTCTCTTATGGATTTATTGTTAATTTTCTATAAATTTCTTGTATATTTGGAGCTCTATCAAGTCGAAGTAGAGGTACGCTGAAAAAGTATTTTTTGGAAGGTGAGTCACCTCATATGAGTTTTGGAGCTCGTAGACAGTTAGTAGGTATCTTGTTTAGTATTCCCTCTGTTCATCTTTGCTTATTCACTATATTATTTTAAAATGTTCAATAATATTTGTCAAATTTATAAGATCAATGAATAATTTACCTTCTTGTACCTATTCTAACCTTGCTATTAGATACTCCATCCGTCTCATTTTATGTGACAACATTTGATCGGGCACGGAGTTTAAGAAATAAATGAAAATTTTGAAACGTTTACCAAGTTGCTCCTTCAAAAAATAGTCATATTAAAAAGTAGACTCCCTTTTCTTTCTCCTCATAAATGTATTGATGTACTATCTTTAAGATTAAGTGAGATCAATAAGAATAAAAGAGGAATTGCACCTTTAAATACTTATCATATAAGAAAATATGACATTCTTTTTGGGACTGATCAAAAAGAAAATGGTGCCACATAAAACGTGATGGAGGGAGTACTATTTATTTTTCAATTTTAGATGACTTATATTTAATAAGGGTGATTAGGTAAAATTACATCTATCATTTACTTTTTTTTAATCTATGTGCGAAGTCAATTGTGGACACCTACTGTTGCACAGAGGGAGTATTTGCATGGTGTCTGACCACTTTGGTGCTGTTATTTTTCTTGGTATTTTTTTTTAGTTGCTTTGAATTGTGCTAGTGGGTAGTCATATTTTTTCCTATTTTTTAAGTTAAGGTATTTAGGAAACAGTTTCTTTACCCACAATGGTAGGGCTAAGATAATGGAATTACAACGGGTATATTGTTGTTGTTCAAGTTCGCCATATTAAATACACTTGCTCTTTGCTACAATTTAGCTGTTAATTGGCATATTTTTGGTGTGAATGCAGGCCCAGTTCTTGTAGTGGACACCCCACGGAACAAGAATATTACAGGTGTGATATCCTGCCTGCCTACTTACTTATTTTCTTGTGAATTAGCTCGATCTCTCTCCCAAAAAACTATTTTTCACCAAATGATGTAAACCTAATTATTGTTCGTCAGCTGAAGTTATGAGGTCATTGAACATACCTCGGGGAGTGAAACGTGTTCTTTTTCGAACATCAAACACAGACAGGTACTTGTTTTTTTTTGTCCATTGGAGGCATTAACTTGTTTAAAGCCTACGTATATAAGTTGTTTACTTTGTTTATATTGTGAAGTCGCTTGGTGTTGAATGAATACTATGAACATAAACAGGAGGCTGATGTACAAGAAAGAATTTGATTCCTCCTATTCTGCATTCACCTCAGACGGAGCAGAGTATTTGGCCCAGAATACTGACATCAAACTCGTTGGCGTTGATTACTTATCTGTTGCCATTAGTCCCAAGGATGAGCTCCTTAAAGTTCATCAACATCTTCTGAATTCTAAAGTATAACATCCATTTTCCTAATTAAGTTGACCTATAATTACAACATAGCAAGCCTAATCTATAATTTGGTAGTTGGTTAAGGATTCTTTACATATGTGCATCAGGATATTATTCCAGTGGAAGGTCTCAACCTCGATGATGCAGTCCCGGGAGTTTATACAATTCACTGTCTACCGTTGAGGCTGGTTCATGGAGATGGTTCACCTACCAGGTGCATCCTCTTCCAGTGATAATGTCAAGACAGCTGTGATACTTTTCATGGATAAAATAATATGTTATGTGAACTCAGAATTTCCAAGAGGAACTTAAAATGTACTAAATTCCTTTAGCTCGTCTACCCATGAGGTTATGTAAATTTCATTCCGGGTACTAATAAAAATGAATGTTGAGATTGTACTGATGTTTAATCACATTACATGGCTATATACTGCTAGATCACTCAACAAATAGTTATTGATCTACTTCTACTAGAGTGGCATTCACAAATTGTATAGAGTAGTATATACTCTTAGCATGAGTAAAGCGCTCGTCTTCCCTATAAATAATCTTTGAAGCTGAAAGTCAATCTCTTCCTGACTTGGTGTGGATTTCACAAATGTTAAAATCAATGAGGGTCAGAGAAAGGGTACTAGCTAGCAGCAAGAATTGGAACAAAATATATCGTGGAAATAAGAATCTTGTGTAATACAACGGATCAAAGTTTTCGATCATTTATCATTTTTCTTGCAATTCATATGTGTTGATACTCCAGTCCTAGTCTTATTTCTTTGTGCACTTAAGTTTTGATACATTGTTTCACAAGTAAAACAAAAGTTGCCAAGAGGCAAAATTCCCAAATATAGATATATATATTTTGTTCAACTTACAAAAAGCTAGCATATCAACAATTCTAATAGGACATCAAAATTGCAAAAGTACAATCTAAAATGTTCCAAGCAAAAGTAAGAACATAGCATCAATGTGATCGCGGAGGATAGGCTCCAGGGTATGGACCTGGCAAGACAACAAAAGTATATAGTTAACTGGTGCTTTCAATTGCACACGCAAGTGTACGTGGTCGTGCAAATAATATAGTGGCTCTAAAAGAGCCGGATTATCGAATGAAAGGACTTGCCAATTAACTATTTTACTAAATTATACTAGTCTAATTATTTATTTATGTCAAAAGAGTTTAATTTATAAATGCAAGAATTAAATAATAAAATTAACTTATAATAATTGGAGCAATTCCAGGGCTGCAACATGCATAAGCTTTCATGTATCCCATCTCATGTAATGAATTAACTAAGGTTATCAAATTACTGATTTACAGGGTTGATTTTATGATCATGGTCTCCCGACCTCTAATCGCCTACTCCAATTGATTGTCTAACTATATCGTTGAGTAGGGATAGACAGACCCAATTGGCGAGCATTTATATTTCATCCTGTTTAGTAACCAAGTTCGGTGTTCGTCCGGGTGTCAATCTTAAACATGAATCTAATCAAGAGATATGCAAGAAAAATCAAGTTCTTTGTATTCTTTAGTCTAACTACCTCTTCGTCTCCCGAATCCAATAATAGACAATATATTTATCTCTATGGTGATCAAACATGAAATACTAAAACAAGAATACAAAAGAAATTTAAGCGATAACCAACATTAATTCAAAACAATTGATGTTCAACAATTTCCCGTACCCGCAGATCCAGAACAAGGGTCTTTAGCTACTAATGTCTAAGAAAAGAAAAGAGAAGAAAAGAACCTAAAAAGTATTGACAACATTTTCTTATAAAGTATGCTCCAATATATGTCCCCTAATAATTATTCTCATGGGCCAAAACAAATTGAGAAACCAAAACCAAAAGGAATTGATTTTTGCATAGAACTATGTCCTCTTAATTATTTTTGTTGATGCTGCCTTCAACTGTGACACGTGGCAGCTGGTAAACATTCAATTTGCGATTCGGAATTCGTACAATCTGCACTGTGTGGTGTTGTAAATGTCTGTAGTCCCTTATTTATAGAAGTGGGGCCCTCACAACCATAAATAAGATACTACCTACACAACTTCATAGACACCTTAGGACACTTGATTATGTGCTCTGATATCAAGTTTGTCATGACCCGAGCTTAGAACCTGGATGTGGCCGACACTCGAGAACCACCGCTGGCCCCAAGTGAAACCTCATCCTGGATTACTATAAGCGGAAGACTAACTCAAGAATACATAAGCATGAAATTGAAAGAAACATTTTAAAAAAAGTTTATTGAATCTCAAAACTTTGCTGAATGTACTGAGTATGAAACATAAGTTTTAAATAAAACATTTGAAACTGAAAGACTCTCCAAACTATCTATCTATGAAACATTTACTATATAAAGATGAGTGTCGGGACAAGACCCACGACTCTTCAAGGGAACTACTGCTAACAACTTATAAAAGTGGAGTCCTCTAGGAGCAAGGAGGTCTTACTCAAAAATTGACAAGCAGATGAAGTGATCTCAACAATCTCTTGTTGAGGATCCTAAGAACTTGTATCTGCATCATTAAAAGATGCAGGTTGAATGATATCAGCATATTCAATGTATGAGTATGTAATATAGCTAAATAACAAATAACTGAATGAAAGGACAGTAACATGTTATATACTCAATTGAATGTAAAGAAATAAATAAGTGAAATCATTAAAACTTTACAAAATACTTATTCATCTCTGAACTCAACATATTAAGTGATATAATAAAAATACATTTTTGACTATACTTGAGAGATTCTCTAACCGACAATCATCACTATGAGCTACGTGATGATACATCGTCTCGCCCATATTGCCATAACTCCCATATACCTTGTCGGGGTATAGAACACCTCAACTAAGTGGATGCACTAAGTTCTGCCTGAAGGAACTTGGGATTCATATAAAGAGTATGATCCTGGACCCATGTTGGCATATATGGTTTATGAGGAATGTGAGTTGTCTGAACTCATTCCTATATCGGTGTTCAATACTAATCCCAATAATATATATCCATGCTCAATATTTGAAAACATACTCTTCATCTGGTTTGAACCAAAACCCCCTGGACTTAGTTTTCTTGATAGTTTCCCACCATTCTTGAGGCTAAAGGTAAGGTCTTCACTCCTCGAATCCGTTTTTCAATCGGTAGAACTTAGTTTCTTATGTAATTATCGATGGGGGAGGGTTTTGATCTATGATTTATGGTTGAAAAAACCCTAACCTGGGTATGAGGATCGAGGTTTTGGCCTAGGGTTGATAAGGTTGATTATAATCTAGGTAATTAGGCCTCGTTTATTGATCCTTGTATTTGTATGTTCTTAGACCACGAACAAGAGGGAGGAATCCGAAAAGGGAAGTTTCAAGTGTCTTAGGGGATTCAAGCTTGGATTCAAGGTAGGTAATGGTTGTGATTTCATGATTGTGTGATATATGTTTGTTCTTACTTCATTATAATACGTGTATGTATGAGGATAGATGAATGATGAATGCCATGAATCACGACTTGATTGCATGATTTTGAGAATATACTTGCGATTGTGATTGTGGCTTGTTGAATGGATCAGGTGTTGCATTCCGACACACTAACTTGGATTGGTTGCCACGTTCCGACATAACTATGGAATCAGTTGTCATGTTTCGGCATAAACATTGGATCGGGTATCACGTTTCGGTATGATAACATTTTTGGTGTGGGCTCCATGAGAGGACGATTTGACATAACTTTATACCTTGAAAAATGTGAAATTGCTCATTGTTCATAAATGATATCGATATAGTGTATGTTCGGTGTATACATGTTATTATATTATTGTAATAACTTATGCATGTTGCACTTAGTGGGATATCCGCGTTATCCTACCAGTACACTGTGGTTGTGTACTGATACTACACTTACTCTTTCTTTGTTAAGTACAGGGCATGTTCATGCGGCTATTGATAGACCTCAGCTAGGTGACTATTGAGCGTGACCAGATTCAAGGGTGAGCCAGTTCTTCCAGGATGCCATGGTCTTCTTGTTTAAGTCTACTCTTTTCGGACTCAGTCTATTTGTTTAAGGTGTTTGTTTAGTTTCAGGGTTGTACCCATTGCTCTTAGACTTGTTGTTAGTAGAGTTTTGGTACAATAACTTTCAGGTTCTAGGGGTTGTTCTTCTGCATTAGTTTGGTTAGTTGTTTGTTAAAACCTTGGAGTTTATGGGGATTCCATTTTTATTTTCATTTAAACATGCTTCCGTATCTTTAAATGCCTTAGTTTTCATAAAATTCGTTAGTTTGGATTGTAGTAATGGTTCTCCTATTGGAGGGTTAGTGTGGTGCCAATCACGACGGTCTGGGTCGTAACATATATATATATATATATATATATGAGAAAGCTATTAATAAAAAATAATGCAGAGAAAAAATTGTTATAATTACTATTTGATAATATCATTACACCAATAATAAAAAAGGATTAATTACTTGAGTGAATCTCTTTTAAAAAAATAATTACTTATTTTAAATATACTTTTTAATTATTACCATTTATAGCAATATATAACAATACTATATATTTTATTAGATTTTTCTATCTCTCACCTCTTTCTCTTTTTTCTCTCTCAGTTTTTTAATTTTTATCTCTCATTCCCGCTCTTTCTCTCTTTTTTTCTTTATGTCGTTCTTTCTCCTTTGTTTTCTTTTTGTTACTGTTTCTTTCTTGCTTTCTTTTTGTTGCTTTTTTCTTTCTTGCTTTTTTTTTGTTGCTTTTTCTCTCTCTTACTATTGCTTTTTTCCCCTATCTTTCTCTCTCTACTTTTTTTTCGTAGAGTAGTCAATGATTCGTAGAATAAATAAAATTTGTATCATAATTAATTAATTTACAAATAATCTAATCGTAATAAATGAAGTGACATAATAAATTTTAAAATGAATTAAACTTGAATTAAAAATGTATTACACACATATTAAAGTTGAATTAGAAGAGAATTAAACATGAATGCAAAATGTAGCAAACGAAAGAGCATTCTATGATCTGTAAACTGAATGAATTTGTATCATTAATGAATTTAACAAGTAATTCAATCGTAACAAATCGATCAATAAATTGTAAAATGAATTAAAATTGTATTTAAAAGTGTATTGCACAAATATTAAAGCTGCATTGGAAGAGAGAATTAATCATGAATAAAAAATGTAACTAATGAAAGACTAGACAATGTATATAGAACAAATTAAATTTGTATCAATAATGAATTAAACAAGTAATCCAATAGTATCAAATAAATCATAAAATTGCAAAATAAATTAAATTGCTTTAAATTTGTATTACACAATATTAAAGTTGAATTAGAAGAACGAATTAAAAATGAATGAAACACGTAACTAACGAAAGACGAGACAACTATCTATAAATTGAATTAAACTCATATTATTCATGAATAAAACTTATATTATATGTATCTTATAAATTATTTTTGCTTTTATCACTAAGAAAATGAGCGATGGTTATAATATGTATTAAAAATGTATTTTGCATGTCTTATAAATGTATTATTAGTGTGGTACCTAAATTATTCTTGTTGGTATCCGTAAGAAAGGAGTGAAGTGTGCAATACGTACATATTATAAATGTATTATTCATGAATAAAACATGTATTATATGTGTCTTATAAATTAGTTTTGGTTTGTATCACTAAGATGTGAGTAATATTTGCCATATGTATTAAAAATGTATTGTGCATGTATTATAATTGTATTATAATTGTGTTACCTAAATTAGTTTAGCTGATATCATTAAAAAGGTGGTGAAGTTTGCAATATGTATTATAAATGTAGGATGTAATGTTCATGATTTTAATACAATTATGAAACACATCTAATACAACTTTAATACAAATGCGATATAGTTTTGTAAACTTCATCCTTTTCGAGCTTCAATCTAATATTTTTCCTAAAATCAATTATAAACTTAACCAAACCCTCTTAAAATTGAGATATAAAATCCAAACGATATTTTCAATTATTTGTAGGAACAACCTATCCAAACTAATCGCAAACGAAAGAGCAGTCAATGATTCGTAGACTGCATAAAACTTGTATCAATAATTAATTAGACAAGTAATCTAATCGTAACAAATGAAGAGACATAATAAACGGCCAAATGAATTAAACTTGAATTAAAAATGTATTACACACATATTAAAGTTGAATTAGAAGCGAATTAAACATGAACGCAAAATGTAGCAAACGAAAGAGCATTATGTGATTTGTAAACAGAATAAAACTTGTATCAATAATGAATTAAACAAGTAATTCAATCATAACAAATCAACCAATAAACTGCAAAATGAATTAACTTGTATTAAGCATTACACAAATATTAAAGTTGAATTAGAAGAGAAAATTAACAATGAAAAACGTAACTAACAAAAGACAAGACAATAATCTATAGACTGAATTAAACTTGTATTATTCATGAATAAAATATATATTATATGTGTCTTATAAATTATTTTTGTTTGTATCTCTAAGAACATGAGTGATGTTTGCAATATGTATTGTGTCAATGTTATAAATGTATTACAAGTTTGTTACTTAAATTATTTTGGTTGATATCACTAAAAAAGGAGTGAAATTTTTAATATGTATTATAAATGCATTATTCATGATTTTAAGACAATTTTAATACAATTATGAAATATATCTCATACAACAGCGATATAATTCCATAAACTTCACCTTTTTCGAGTTTCAATCTAATATTTCTCCTAAAATCAATTATAAACTTAACCAAACCCTCTTAAAATTGAGATATAAACTCTAAATGACATTTTCAATTATTTGTAGGAACTACCTATCCAAACTAATCAAAAATTCGTAAAATTCAAATAATGAATTTCAAAATTTGAAGCTTTATAATGACCACCAATGGTGAACTCTTGCTTCTGTAATTTTAGAGATTTGAAATTTTTTCTTAAACACGTGATTTTGTATAAATTTTTGGTCTTTATGTTCCTCTTTTCATCTTTTTTTTTGGGGTAAAAATAGTGAAATATGGGCAAAAACTGATTTGAGGATAGTTATTTAATTGAAAAGTTCAAAGAAGAAGAAGAAGAATAAAAAAAAAAAAAAGGAAGATAAATAATGTCAGAGAAAGAGACGAAGAAGCAGAAGAGTAAAAAGAAGAAGAGGAAAAGGGTTGAGAAAGAGGCGAAGACTACTGTACAATAGAAAATGTTATATTTAGTTAGAAAAATTATGTTGACATAGATGGTAAATATTTTTATAATATAGCATATTTATGTGATTTACCCAATAAAAAATATGATTTAAAACGAAAAAGGTAAAAAAAAAAAAAAAAAAAGGCTCAGGGCTTACGTTTTTGCACTTGGAGCTTACACTTCAAATTGTAGGACTTACGCCCTATAGATCTATGTCTTCAATTTGAGCCCCGAAGCCTTTTTAGTACGCCCCGCCCCAAGACTCATCCTAAAAAACGTTTTTGTAAACACTGATCCTATCCTATCAAGAGGACATAAGAGGATCAATACATCCGATCCACCACTAGGGATTCACCCGTAGATGTATAAATACACGTAGGCCTATGCAATGTATCACACTCCAAACCATGTCCAAAATGAAGTAGTTGGTCACATAAGATGTACATAACCAAAGTCGAATAACACAAGATACTTTCCATAGTACCTATATCAAACATTTTCATTCTTCCGACTCCATCTCTTTGTTTTAAGCCACACACAATACCCAAATCTAGTCCTTAGAACAACCGTAAACATTTTTTGATTTATAAAACCTCACATACTTCTTATAGTAATCCACTGAAGACAACACTCTTAATACTAACAAACATCATAACTAGACCGATCGTTTACCTTACTTTCAAACCGTCACTCGTATGAAGACACATTATCGCCTTTAAAAATTTCAAACTATGACTCCCTCTTTTTCCATTTAAGCATTCCATGATAGATATGAGTCATACCCAAGACTGATAGCAGTAACTTCAAATTTATAAGTACTTTCCCATCGAGGTACAACAATTGAATCACACACAATGTCAACTTCACACAATCATTCGCGTATCAAGTTTCAACTACTATTCAAACCATCATATACCTCATTTCAAAACTTAGAGAGATTTTGGTCACCCCAATGATTTTGTTTACTATGAGCACATAACTTCTATTTATGATCAAATGTCTATGTAACACAATAGCACACTCTATGTAACCCTATTAATGGAGTACTTTCGATCCCCTCAAAATCTTAAATAGCCATGTAGAACTATTGGTTTATACCACAACATCATTATAAGTCATCTACCACTTTTCAAACAATCCAAACCAACATAAAAACACAACATCTTCCATACATCACAGTTTATTACTTGAACAAAAACACAATCCTCGTAAAAGTAACTTGTAAACCTCTAGTAAGTTTGTACCGAACCTATTCGCATCTCATAGTGATATCTAAACTAAAATGGGAAACTCCATATTACCTTCAACTTTGAACCAAGGATTTATATGAAAGGCCTTATTCCTTCCCCTTTCTTAAATTCTTTCCATGACACAAATTTCAAATACCTTGAACTCTTCAATACACAAGATTTTTGTTCATTTTGCTACCTTGCTTACCAATCTTATTCTTTGAACAACAACCCATGACATTTTTATCTTATCCTCTAAACCAAACATTACGTGAACCCCCCCCCCCCCCCCCCTTAGGTCCTTTAACAATCAAAATTAACCAAATTTACAACTCAAATTATGCACAAGTCCTTCCAAATGTTCAATATCTAGTGGAATCGATCATTTCTTACCTTACCAATCCATACCATGACAAAACATACTGCCATGTACATAGACTTACAATGAAAAACTTAAATTTTGATCCCAACTATGTAACACAATCCCATTATCTATCAACATTAACTCATACATTGAAGAACTTTATGAATTCATGTATCGTAGCCTATCATTTATTGCTTCTCCATCGATCTTACTGTATCCTTTGTTAAAAATTCAACTGCACCAGTTACTAAACTCGAAACCATAAAAGAACTTATCACCACACTTGAGTCAAAGGTCAATGGACTTCTCTCTCAAATCTTATCCAACAATTTTTAACTGGTATGAATGACATGTAACACTATCAAAGTAATTTGGGAAAAATAGATGGAACCACATATATCTGAATCCAATTATCCACTCTTTATGAAGATAAATCTTTGTCCCTTGCAATCAAAGCAAATATTCTTGTTCTCTCCTCATTCTCAAAGCTGAACTACATCCCACTAATTCTTTCTATTTATTACTCTAGCTCCTTTCAATTCTATTCAGCAGTGTTTCTACACGTCCTAGAACTTTCTATACGGCCAAGCTACTCGCCAAATAGTAGAAAACTACAATTTTAGATGTATGCAAGTGGTTAATACCATAGAGAATCCATTTAACCAAAAATCCTGATCATATGGTTACATCCTGGTCATACATTATCACAAACTCTTATTACCTTTATGCTCAGTAGTCATTGTCATCATCATAAAGTCAACCTTATTATCAACATGACACCTTAAACCCACTTATACCAATCAAATCCAATGAACTAACCCAATTTCATATGCATTTTATTACTAAAATCTTCAATTGCCTTCACACAAGTATACTTATTGAAAATTTTCTTTACCCATAAGCTTTACATTCTGATATCGATCCACTCCCTTAGAGCTTACGATGAAATAACTAGTACTCATTTAGAATCCTCGAGATACACTTCACAACCTAACACATTAAAATGATTCCAAAGATCCATCGCTATAATCTTCCTTACAAACAATTGTTTAACCCATACATCCGTAGTAATAACTAGTTGGTTTCTCATATATACATGCAACATTGAATCTCAGTATACGAGCATGTGGTACAATTGATTACTTCTCAAGTAGTTAGTATTCACACTTGACAAATGTTGTATCCATTTCTATATACCATTAGAACACATCATACCTATCGAGAAGATTGTACCTAAATAGCCCACACATTTCTATCCATTGAATAACTACAAAACATTATTAAATTTGTTCCATCTCTTGCCCAAGCGATATGTATTTTTTTGTAGATCAAGTCGATAGAAGAAGAATACACTCCATAACTCTAACCAAGTAGGCATCAATACCATTGTAGTGGTCATATCATAACCCTCTTTGGTGTACACTCAATCTATGAAACCACAAAAGAAATTCTGACCTCACTTGGTGCAACACTATTCTCATTATTCGCTAAGTAATTCATACATGTTTTGACAACTTTACTAACTATATTTTCTAAAGTTATAATTTTTATTATCTAGCTATTCTTTAATCATTTGATTTTCAATTGTCAAACCACTCTAGATATTGCTTGTATCACAAGTACTATTCTCTGCTAGGGTAACTATCCAAAAAAATATAACACATTCATGAAGTCCCTCAAACCATTGTTCAACCTCATCATTCAACTATTGTCAAAATGTATCATTAAGTCATTACCTTACTCAACCCTTTCAAATTGCTAAACATTCTTAATCTGACCACACATCCTTTCAATAACTGTATCACTTCTAAGCCAGATCTAGACTCCAAGCCATACACAACATACTAATGACTCATAGGAATAACCATAAACGGGTCATCACTATAAGTAATAAAGAATGGAATGAAGCAATAAAAATCAGAATGGATAAAAGAGGCACGATAGAGATTCAAGAAGTGAAGATTTTTCTTAAAAGTCACTATAGCCTTTTGAAGATAAGTATAGATGTCTCCGTAACGATCCTTGAGACTCTACTTAGACTCGTCTTGTATGTATGTGAGACTTATGAACTTGGCTCTGATACCATTTTGTCACTATCCAAAAAAGGATATAATGGCACTCGTCTTATTCGACCAAAACAAGTCAGCTTAAAACCCAATCATTACGATAAAGTGCAAAAATAAAACAATAATAAAAGTCAAAGACTATAAAATAATGTGGAAATTCATAATCAACTTAAGTATACCCCCAAAACCATGTGGTCACGTGCACAAGCCTCTAATGTATTAAACTAGAATTGAAAGTAAACATAAGTCTCAAATAACGTTGTCTCTAAAATAGAACAAGATCATAAATACGAGTAAAAAAGTTCGCTGGGATGATAAACAACTACCTTGTCATGCCCCGAGACTACCCTCTAGACATAACACGGGACTACCATCACAAATGATCCCAAGCTAACCTAAGTCTAGCATATCACAAGAATGTTGAAATCTAACTATGTAAATCACATACTATGCGGAACCTAAAAACAATGGACATCTTAAAAGGGAAAGAAACCCAAGTAGCATGAAAATATAAAATATAATAAGAGATTAGCAAAGACTCAAACATCACGTATTAACTCGAGCTGAATTTGATACGATGTCCCAAAAACTCTCTAACTGAGTTGAGTCGTTGGGACATGCCCCAACTAAACCTAACAAGATTGAAAACTGAAAGCAAAGACTGGAAAGTAAAGCATGTCTATTGTCATCGAAGTCTGAAGACTCACCACTCAAGCTGTTGAATTCGAACTGGGAATCGAACTAAGCGTGATCAGGATGCTGAGCGCATAAACCTACATCATAAAATGATGTAGTGGAAAAGTATGCATTGATACTTTGAATGTACTGAGCACGAATAATATAGATATGCTAAGCTAAACGATATAAATAGAATAATATAATACTAGCAATATATACTGAGCATGACAATGGGTTGTACTGAAGTGTAACTGAAAATTGAGCTAGATGCAATGACCAAGTACTAATCATGAATATAACATGCTGAACTGAATACTGAAGTAACTGTTAATAACATGGTCAGTGCAATAAGAGTTGATTGTGGGAGCTACTATTAACTGACATAAACCACTGAGCAAAACGTGGAGTCCGAAGTAGACGCCCCATCGAGAGGTCCCAATATACCTTTCCAAGGGTATAGAGGCATGATTGTGGTATGATCACTAAAACTGATGCCCAACAGAGTGGACTTCTGAACCTACATTGGCCCATAGTTTTGGGACTGTGAAGGTACAGTGAACCCTAGTCCAGCTCGATGGTAAGTCTACTCCCAACTGAATATATATAGCTAAAATATCGAGTAGCTCAAAATACCAGTATACTATCTGAGCATGCAATCAAAATATACTAAGAGATATTTCTTTCGAATTATGAAACATCATTTTTTGATTAATCTACTTAGCAAGTGTAATTCATGACTCGATACTTGATAAAAGCTAGGACTCTTAATTCTATACATAAAAATTACACTAAATCACCAAGAATCATGTTATTTAAATCATGGGAACTATAACAACTAAAATCACAATAAATCTTCAAAATCTGGAAACCCTAAGTCTAAACAATTTATTAGAAATCGAAAAACAAACTGAATTCTATGGACTGAATAGGTGAAAAGAACCCACTAGTGATATCCCACATACCTGGTAACATAAACTACGAAGAAATCCTTTGGATTACAGGGCTGAACTCTAAAGAACACCTCTGTTCGTTCTTGGGAGAAACTGGTGCCTTTTTCTCTTCTTTTTGTTCTAAGTTGGATGATATTAGAAGAATCAAGGTTCTAGGTTGTTTCTGGCTATATTAATAGGCTTAGACTGAGTAAAGTGTTGTATTGTAGGCATCAAACGACGTCATATAAATGCCTAACTAATAGGGGAAAAAACCAAAATGACCCTGACTTAAACGCTGACGAACCTCTTTCAAGGGCCCATTTACAAACCATGTGAAGCACCAGGGGACGTATGGGCAACTGTGGTTCCTCACAGAAGTTAGAGTGGTATAGGGTCATTTTCACGGGCCACTCAACAACCCATGTGGGGTTCCACGAACCATTTAGTGGTCTGTGGTTCCTCACAGGGGCCTTGGGTGATTCTGGTTTGCTTTCATAGCCAATCTGACGACCCTTGTAGCGGTCTATGGTCCTTCATATTTTTTGTGGGTGTGAACCACGATGACAATGATGGGTCGTGTTCCTGTTCACAGCCCATGGACCCCTCCGTGGTCCACATTTTTTTCGTTATGTTCAGTCTTAGTTAGATTTTTGAGGTGTTTTAATATCTCCCCCTTGAGATCATATGTCCTTAATGAAGACTAAACAAGCTGAGTATGGAGGGAAGGGCTGAAATCCCTACCAATTGGGTAGATGAAATGGTTAACTGGACTGAGTTCCAAGAATATGTAAATATGCTAAAATGCAAGGGTAATTGAGGGAACAAGATACTGAGACTAAATTACACAAGAGTAAATTGAGAGACTAGACATGAACTATTACCTTAAGCTAAAATTGAATCAGAACGAAAGAGGTGAGGATACTTGGCCATCATGGCTGCTTCTTCTTCCCAAGTAGCTCCCTCTACGAACAGACTCCTCCATAAAATCTTTACTGAAGGACTTATTTATGTCTCAACCTACGAATCTGACGATTAAGAATCTCAACTGGAATCTCCTCATAGGTGGGATATCCTTTATAACCACACTTTCTAAAGGTACTATCGATTCCAGATCCCTTCACACTTTTTAAACAACGAAATAAGAAAGACTGGATCAACTACTGCTAGTTCTGCTGGCAACTCTGACTCATAATCCATGTTACCAAACCTTTCTAGAATTCTGTAAGGACCTACATACCTAGGACTGAGCTTCTGTTTCTTTCCAAACATCACCCCCTTCATGGGTGACGCCTCCAGGAATACCCAATCATCGATTTCAAACTCTAAGTCCCTTCTCCTCACATATGCATAGAACTTTTGATGACTCTAATATGTCTTTAGTCTATCTCTATTGATCTAAACTTTCTCCATATCCTTATGAACCAAATCTGGTTCAATCAATCTTGGTTCACCTACTTCGAACTAACTAAAAGGAGAGCTGTATCTATACCCATACAGTGACTCATAAGGGGCAATCTAAATATTGGAATAAAAGCTGTTATTGTAAGAGAGCACTATGAGAGGTAGGTGATTATCCCAGTTACCCTTGAAATCGATTATACAAGCCCTCAAGATTTCCTCTATGGTCTGAATCGTACGCGTTTTTTGACCATTCGTCTGTGGATGAAATGTTGTACTTAGATTTACCTAAGTACCCAAACCTTTTTTTTTAATAAGTTGCAGAATAAGATGTAAATTGAGGACCTCTATATAAGATGATAGACAAGGGAACCCCATGCAACTTGACTATCTTACTGATGTAAAGTATGTCATAATCCTCCGCTGAATCTATAGTCTTGATAGCCAAGAAATGTCTGACTTAGTGACTTTGTCCACTATAACCTAAATGGAGTCATGTTCTCTACCAGTACGAGGTAAACCCGTAATGAAGTCCATGTTTATCACTTCTTACTTCTATGTAGGAATGCTAATCTCTTGAGTCACACCTCCTGGTTTTTGATGTTCTACATTAACATGTTGACAACTAGGACACTTAGCCACAAAATTTATGATGTCTCTATTCATGGCGTTCCACCAAAAGACTTTCTGTAGATCACGTTACATATTAGTGGCACCCGGATGAATAAAATACCTAGAATTATGGGCTTTTGTAAGGATTTGCTTCCTCAACTCAGCCACATTGGGAATATATAAGCGACCCTGGTAACGAAGCACATCATTTACCTCTTGGGAGAAAACCTCAACTCTTTATCGATGAACTGCACCTTTCAACTTTTGTAATATAGGATCGCCATCCTATTTTTCCTTAAACTCCACTACCAATGAAGATTCTGACCCATTCTAAACTATCGCACAAACATCTGATGTGTCCTTAACGAAAATTCCTAAGCGAGTAAGCCGGTGAATATCTTTAGCTAATTCTTTCTTCCCTTCTTCAACATGTGCTACACTACCCATGGATAGTCTGCTTAGAGCATTAGCCACTTCATTGGACTTACCCGACTGATAGAGCACATTTATGTCATAGTCTTTAGGGAATTCAAGTCATCTCCTCTAATAAAGATTCAACTCTTTCTCGCTGAAAACATACCGAAGGCTCTTATGATCTGTGAACACATCAACATGAACACTATACAAGTAGTGTCTCCAAATCTCTAGGGAAACCACTATGACTGCAAGCTTGAGGTCATGAGTCGGGTAGTTCTTCTCATGGACTTTAAGCTATTTAGAAGCATAAGCTATGAACTTACCAGCACACAACCTAGACCGACCCTGCAATAAACCACATAACTATCTAACCCATTTGGTAGAGTCAAGACATGAGCTATATTCAACTGAGTCTTCAGTTCTGAGAAGCTTTTATCACACTCGTCTAACCACTGAAACTTGACCTTCTTCTGAGTTAACTTGGTCAATGGAGAAGCTATGGATGAAAATCCTTCAATAAATCTCCATTAGTAACCGGCCAAACCTAAGAAACTTCTGATATCAGTCGGAGATATGGGTCTAGGCCAGTGCTGTACTACCTCAATTTTTTAAGAATCCACTCAGATCCCTTTAGTGAATACCACATGACTAAGTAAAGCGACGGATAATAACAAGAATTCACATTTGCTGAACTTAGCAAATAGCTGGCGATCTTTGAGGGTTTGCAAAACAATTCTCAGATAAGTCACATGCTCTTTCTCACTCCAAGAATAAATGAGGATATCATCAATAAAGACAATAACGAACAAATCCAAATACTATTTGAACAACCTTTTCATTAAGTCCATAAAAGCTGCAAGAGCATTCATTAGTCCAAAAGACATAAATACAAATTCATAATGACCATACCGAGTCCTGAAAGCTGTCTTTGGGATGTCACTACCTCTGACTCTGAGATGATGATAGTCGAATCTGAGGTCTATCTTACAAAAAAAACTAACCCTGAAGTTGGTCGAACGAGTCAGCAATCCTAGGGATGAGATGCTTATTCTTGATTGTGACTTTGTTCAACTGACCATAGTCGATGCATATCTTAAGAGAGCTGTCTTTTTTTTGCACCAACAACACTGGAGCACCCCATAGAGAGATGCTAGGTCTGTTGAAGCCCTTATCTAGAAGGTCTTTCAAATTTTATTTCAATACCTTAAGCTTGACTGGAGCCATTCTGTAAGGAGGAATTAGAATAGGCTATGTATCTATTCTGAAGTTGATTTCCCTTTTAGGAGGGACTCCGGGAAAATCGTCTGGAAATACTTCTGGAAACTCCTTCACCACACGGACTAATTCAAGAGTTGGGGTTTTAGAGTTTGAATAATTAACTTGAACAAGGTGAAATATATACCCTTTGTAAATCATTTTATTGGCCTTAAGGTAAGAGATAAATCGACTTATTGGCGATGAGTTACTACCCTTCAACACTAAGATTGGCACGCTTGGAAACTAAAAACAAATGATCCTATTTCTTAAATCGACTGAGGAATAACAATAATGTAACCAATCTATGCCTAAAATGACATTGAAATCTACCATTTCTAATTCTACAAGGTATGCCGAGGTGACATTCTGGAAGCTGTGACAGAGCAATTTATGTATACCCGTCTAGCTGTAATTGAGTCACCAATTAGAGTAGAGACTGAGAAGGTTAGTTAGAGAGTTTCTGGACTGACACCTACGTTTACCCCTTTATAGGGCGTTACAAAAGAAAGTGTAGCCCCTGGATCTAACAATGCATAAATATCTAAATGGAACACTTGTAACATACTAGTGACCACCACTCGTACAGGATGAGGAACCCTACTGAGTGGGGAGACCTGCTGGAGCTACTGAAGTTGTAGCATGAGTCTTTTTACCTCCTTGTCCTTGCCTGGAAGATAGAAATCCTTCAACCTATGACTAGACTGACCATACCCAAAACACCCCTCTTTGCCAGTAAGACAGTTACCTGGATGGTTCTTACCACACTTTGGATAAGATGGAAAAGTCCTGTTACCTGAAGCACTCCCCTAAGACTTAGAACCTGATGCCCTTCCTTTCTGATCTTATTGAAACTTAGGGGATGGAGCGCTAGCTGATGAAGACGTTAGGGTTATATACTTTTGAAGATATTATGAGTGATTCCCACCGCCCGACTTATATTGAGAGTATTGATAATTGCCTATTATAGCCTTCTTGTTATCCTTATTCATTTCCTTAAGCTTATCTCCATCAGCCTACTGAGCATGGTTCATTAGTCTGGAGATATTCATATCCCCGAATAACATAACATTCCTTCACTCAGTCTTCACCAGATCGGATACTCAAAATAAGAACTTACTCATTTGTGCTCTCGAATTGGTAACTATATGTGGAGCATACTTGGAGAGTTGGGTGAACTTTAGTCCGTATTCTTGGATTGATATCAAACCTTGCCTTATGTTCATAAGCTCATGAGCCTTAGCCTTCCTAAAATCTCTTAGCAAGAAACTGTCCAAAAAAGCTTCAGTAAAATAATCCCAAGTCACAACAGCTGCATCCCAGTTTTTGGGTCCTCAACAACCTTCAACTTAAGAAACTCTGGCAGATTCATACGAACAAGGTCTCAAAACCTCGCTGAAGCTGATTCACAAGTGGTGTTTGCTAGAACTTGGGCCTATTGATGTTCTCGTTGGCTACAGTTTGAGCCAAAATCTAGATCGTAGCACAGAACTCTACATTCATAACCTCATGGTTAGGTACTGGAGGAACTACGCTAGCATTGTGTGCGTTAGATCTGTGAGGAGGCATAATCTGACATGCATAACAACATATTAGAAAAGAGAAGTTGACTCATAGTTCATGCACGATTGGAATAGCAAAAGAACTGAAGTTTTTCTTAGAATACCTAGTAGCCTCCCTCTCTTAGGTTTGGCACGCTTCATGCTTATGAAAAATACTCTACTTAGTGAGGCTTTTAGACACCCTAGTACTCTTAAACTTGATACTCTGATACCAAGTTTGTCACGCTCCGAGAATACCCCTTAGACGTAATACAAGACCTAGAATCACATGTGACCCCAAGCTAACTCTGAGCCTGGCATGCCACAAGCATGCCGAAGTCTAACTAAGTAAAGCCCATACTATGCGCAAGCTAAAAATAGTGGACAATTGAAAAGGGAAAAAAGCCAAGCAGTCTAAATATACAAAATATAATAAGAGTTTAGTAATAACTCAAACAACACTTAGCAACTTTAGCTGAATCTAATACTATATCCAAAAAGCCTCTAACTAAGTTGAGTGGCTGGGACATGCCCCCAGCTAACTCTAACAGGGTTGTAAACTAAAATTAAAGATTGGAAAGTAAAGCATGTCTTTTGTCCTCAAAGTATGAGGACTCACAACTAAAGTTGTTGAACTCGGACTGGGAATCGACCTAAGCATGATTTGGATGCTGAGTGCCAGAACCTACTTCATAAAATGATGTAGCACAAAAGTATGTGTCAGTACTTTGAATGTACTGATCATGGAAGATATAGATATGCAAAACTGAATGATATAAACAAAATAATATAATACTAGCGATGTAGATTGAGAATGACAATAAGCTGTACTAAAGTATAACTGAAAACTGAGCTAGATGCATTGAACAAGTACTAATAATGAAGATAACATGTTAAGATGAATATTGAAGTAAATGCTAATAACATGGTCAACGCAATAAGAGTATGACAATGGGAGCTATTATTAACCAAAATTAACCATGTGAGCTAAACATGGAGTTGAATGTATATGCCCCATCGAGATGACCCGATATACCTTGCCAGGGGCATAGAGGCATGATTGTGGCGTGATCACTAAAACTGAAGCCTAAAGAGGGGACTTTTGAACCTACGTTAGCACGTAGTTCTGAGACTCTAAGGGTACACTCAACCCTAGTATAACTTAGTGCTAAGTCTACTCCTAACTAAATATAAATATAGCTAAAATGCAACTAAAATACTAAGTAGCTCAAAATACTAGCATAGTATCTGAGAATACAAACAAAATATACTGAGAGATATGGCATTCTAATTCTAAAGCATGATTTTCTGATTGATCTTCCAAGAAAGTATAGTTCATGAGTTTGATAGTTGATACAAGCTCTAGTTCTGAATTCTATACATAAAAATTACACTAAATCACCAAGAATCATGTTATTTAGATCATGGGAACTATAGCAGCTAAAATCACAAAAAATCTTCAAAATCTGGAAAACCCTAAGTTTGAATAGTTTATGAGAAATCAAATAATTGACTGAATTCTAGGGACCTAATGGGTGAAAGGATCCCACTAGTGAAATCCCAGATACCATGTGACGAAAACTACAGAGAAATCCTTTGGATTATGGGCTGAACTTCGAAGAACACCTCTGTTCGTTCTTGGGAGAAGTCAGCGTCTCTTTCTCTTATTTTTGTTCTAAGTTGGATGATTTTACGAGAATGAGGGTTATAGGTTGTTTCTAACTAGATTATTAGGCTTAGAGTGAGTAAACAACGTAGTTTAGGCATTAAACAACATAGTTTAAGCGTCCAACTCATAGGGAAAAAGACTAAAATGACCTTGACTTAAAAGTTAACTAACCTCTTTCACAAGCCCATTCACAGACCGTGTGAAACAGCACCAACCGTATGGGCAACCGTGGTTCCTCACAGAACTTGGGGTGATACTGGATCATTTTTCACGGGCCACTTAATAGGCCGTGTAGGGTTCCACAGATCGTCTAGTGGTCTGTGGTTCCTCACAAGGGCCTTGGGTGGTTCTGGTTTGTTTTCACGACCAACTTGGCGGCTCTTGTGGAGTTCCACGGCTTGTATAAGAGTCTGTGGTCCTCCATATTTTTGCTCGGTGTGAACTACGATAAGGGTGACAGGTTGTGGTCCTATTCATGGCTCGTGGATCCCTCCGTGATCCACTCTTTTTTCCTCTTGTTCAGTTAGTTAGATCCCTGAGGTCTTACATACCTCAGAAATCTTCAGAGAAAGCCTTGGACAAGGAAAAAATAGAGAGTATCACGAAGATTCGAGCTAGTAACCTAAACAAATGTAGAAGCAAGAGGTGAGTACCAAATCATACGATACTTAGCAATCAACCTCTGAAACATTGAGCTAAAGGTATAATATATACATGTTCACTGCAACATCCAAAATCAAAGATGTTGTTAACTATCTCTGTGGTGCGTAAGCCGAAGTTGTGGAATCATTGGCAGTTGTTCCTCACATACCAATCAACATTCGACATGCTGATAGAGGGCCATAACAGGGTGAATCGTCATAGCCATCTGCAGGGGCACCACCACCTCCAACTTCAGCCTCACAGGCTACTGGTACTTTTGTTTCTATTTCCTACTGTAATCTTTAAGAGGTTGGTTGCAGATCAGCAATAGACCAGGTCCATAGTCAACCAGATTGTACTCAGATTACCCTTTATCGTAGAGCGTGATGTATTAGCTGTGGAGAAGAGGGTGAACAATGAGATGCAAAAGGAGCTTACCATCATAAAAAATAAGATGGATGGCTTGGAGGTCCATGTACAAGATCAGTTACAGGCTGCAGGTTTAGTAAATACTAATGAGTTCAAGACACAGTTAGATGAGATACGAGCTCAAATTGCTAAAGTGGCTGAGAAGCGATATGTGTGCCCACTCTGGCCGTGCTAGAGTCTTTCATGAACTTGTTCACTGAGCAACCCAACACTTAGTCCCTTGACAACTTTTGGGGTGACTTACTTAAGAGTAAATATGGCAAAAGAAAACACAAAGCCAATGAGTCTGATGAGGAGCGGCGGAAAACCCTTTCTGAGAAGGAAAAGAAAAGAAATAAGATAGCATGTAAGGAATCGAGGAAAATGGAAAGAGAAGAAGAAACACTTGAGCAAAAGAGAAAAGATGTGTTGTTGGCTGGCGTTTACGACAGTGCCATACCACATCCCAGTGCTACTGGTCTACCTGACGCAATGCAGGTTTCTAACAGCACACCCATTTATAAGGGTACTGATGCTGATCCGACTACAGCACCTAGTGCGTCGTAGGTATGACCCCTCCTCACAACCTTGTACTTTTTTGCTCTATTGACTTTGAGGGCAAAGTCCTTGTGTTTGGGGAAGGGGTGGTGAGCAACGTGCCATTTTAGTTGTTAAAATAAATAAAGGTTGACTCTGTTTTGCGTTCTGGAAAGTGTGTAGTTGTTTGTCTTTGTGGGTATTTTGATGAATTTGTGAAATGTGTGTGTTGAGTTGTGCAGCAGCTAAGATTTGAGCTTTTTGTTCTATTTGGAATGATACCATGTGTGGCCTTAATTCGAAATTTGACTGTTAGGCTCTTTAGATGACATCTTAGGTACTTATGAGTTTACCATTGCTAGTCTGAAACATAAACTGGTGAACTAAGAAACTAGAAAATGTAGTCCTATGTCATGTGTGTGTAAGTTTTGCTTGAAGTCTAATGCTAGGAGCAGAAACTAGAACTTGTCCGAGTAATCTTACTAAAATATGAGGATAACTGAATAAGAAAGGATCAGTAGTCCATTTTTGCTAAACCCACTAAAGGCCAAAAAAAAAAAACAAACAACCAAATAAAAAGCATAACACTTGAACCTGATTTGAGCCTGGAAACTAATTTTGTTCTTACTAGCTTGATATCATATCCTTGGGTCTTTGAAGATACAATGCCACAACTCAGGCCAAAAGACTAAGTTGAGGGTGATTACAACTCGAGCAAAAAGGAAAAGTAGAAAAAGAAGGATCACTCAGTTAGCTTGAAAGCACAAAGTATAAAGAATCTGATCGAACAGGAGAAATACAATTTAAAAAAAAAAAGAAAATAATGGCCGCTGGGATGTACTGAAATGAAAAAGAAGGGAATTCATAGAAAAAGTTTTGTGCAAATGAAACTTTGGAGAGCCAAAATACTAGTCACTCACAAAACCAAAAAAATCCATTCCCTAGCCTGAGCCTATTTTACAAGCTGATAAAGTCCTACAGTGATCCTATTTTGGTTGTTTGAAAGATAGAGCGTAGAAAGCAAGGGCAAGCGTATGGCCTTTTGTTGTTAGTGTTAGAAGTTATTTGAGAGCGTGAGTGTAGAACTTAGTCCTAATTATCATGAGTGAGGGACTTCTTTGGTGTGAGGACACAATGTTGCATTTGATAGTTAAATTGTCTTGGTTGATCGTACACAGGCATAAAGGTGATTGACTGTGAGTAATGGGATGTCATATATTGATCGTTGCATGTTAGATTGTTGGTTTTGGATACAAAGTGTGGTTGAAAAGGCCGCTGAATGTTATTATAATATTTGTAGGGGTTTTAAGCGTCAAATGCTTGTCTTGATCATTACTTGAGGACAAGTAATGGTTCTAAATTAAGGATGTTGATGTGCCATGAAATATTAGCACATTCGATTCTCAAAACTAAGGATTAATACAAGAATCGAGTGTATTTTCTTAAGATTTGATGTGTTTGTTGAATGATTAGAAAGGTTCTCACTTGTGTGGAAAAATGGAAAGAGAAGTAGAAGATGAATGTGATGAAGAAAACACCTCGGAGCCCAGCACGGGTTGTGGTCGTCTTGACTGGTCGTTATAATGTCTGTGTTGCTGGAGCAGTGAACTTGTAAATTGAGATATTGATAACTAAAGTCCAAGTGAAGACCACGGAGCCCTGGATGGGTCGTGGTCCTCTTAATGAGTCGTGATAAGGCTCGTGGTAAGGAAACAATAGGCATGGAGAGGATGACGATTGCAGACCAAAGTTGAAGTAAGGACCACGATGCCTTAGACGGGTTGTGGTCCCTATCATGGATCGTGATGCGGCGGTGAGGATATTCTAGTGAATAGGCCTACCAGAGTTAGATTTTAGTGGATCAAGTAAAGACCACGTACTGCTTCACGTGCCGTGATCATCATAACGGTCTATGGTATCGCCCGTGGTGGATTTCTAGTGGGCAAGCCTTACAAAGATATGTTTTGAGAATGCCAAGTAAGGACCATAGAGGGCTTCGCGGAGCGTGAAGCCCTTAATAGGTCAACTTATTAGCCGTGAAGCTGCCCGACATTTTAATCCTACTTCGATGAGGACTCTTTTTAAACTAACTATTTGAATTAATTACGTTGTAATTTTGAATTATCTCATCATATCTGGAATGAGCGACTAGTTTCTAGATACTCTTGACTTTGGTTTTTATCAATTAATATTGAATCGATCTTTGGAGTTGGATTTTGGTTTTCTGAATATCAAGTGTTTGTTGATTTTGCAAACTTTCGTAAGTGATTTCTCTTAATGTTTTCATTACAAATCTTTGTTTGTTCAATTGAAACCATAAGTGGCTAAACACCACAACTAGGGTTTTGTGAACTATGACGGAAATCTAAGCGTGGATTCATAGCACGAGTAGAATGTGATTTGTATTTGCAATATATAAATCAACTTTCATTATTAATTTATTCTAACGAGTGCATGAATTAGTGTCAGCATGTATCTATCAATTGTTCGAGAGAAAATGGATAGTTGGGAAAAAGTTGAGTTTAATCTGATGAAATGGAGTTAGAGTTCAAGTTCAAGAGAAGAGAACTTTAACATCATTGTATGTGAGGGAAAAATCTGTTAACACTCAAGGACCAAGAGGAATTGAGTGGAATTTATCTAACTAGACTGAGAAGTGTTAGATACAGTTAACTCACCTATGACTTGCAAAGAATAAATTACCAAAAACTCATTCATGAACTAACACTAGATTGTAACGTCATGAGAAGCACAACCCTGGTTTCATTCACTTATCAATACAACCTTGAAATCAATACTCTGTTAATTGTTAATCTGAATTTTGTTTAACAATATTGGTTACTTAAACTTGGAAACTAAACCCATTTGACTTTCCGTGATTACTTTCTCTAGTAAATAATAACAACATTTGAATAAATGTGACAATTAAATCATTTTTGTAAAGAAATTCTCTGTGGGATCGACCTCAACTCACGTTGAGTTCTATAAATTGATTTCGACCATTTATACTTCCTAATTGAAGGGTAAGTTTGGACGTATCATATGCCCATATCAAATTTTGAGATGTGTTGGTAAGGTTGCATATGATCTTGATTTGCCAAATGAGTTGGCATTTGGTGCATCCGATTTTTCATGTCTCTATGTTGAAAAAGTGTGTTGGAGATTCGACATCCATAATTCCCCTAGAAGGGTTAGCAATGAAAGAGAACATTTCTTATAAAGAAATTTCGGTTGAGAACTTTGACCGACAAGTTAAGAGATTGAGGAACAAAGAGGTTGCGTCTGTTAAGAGGTTATGGAGAAACCTACTTGGGAGGCTATCCCGATATCCTCATATTTTTCTTCCTATTTTACCATGAGGTAATGAGTTCCTCTTGGTTTGCTTATGTTTCAAGTCATGTGTGTTTTATGTCTTTCCATGATTTCCTTAAATTTGCATGTTCATGAAAAAGCTTAAGATTTGAAAGAATTGGCTTTTATGATATAGTTTAATCATATTGTTGAGTATTGAATATGAGTTGCTTGTAGACTTCACGAGATGCGTTATAGAACACGCCTTGACTTGGAGTGGAGATCCCCTCCTTGAAATTGTGCTTTTTGGAGATTGAATTACATATGAGCTCCAAGAGATTGTGTAGAGCATTGCTTCTGAGTTTGGAGATGGTAGTTCCTCCTTAAGTATAAGAAATGCTAAGATGTCATGCATATTGAGTTGTTAGATGTAGTTCCTACTCCCTTATGGTGAACTGAGTATATTGAGCTTAGAGATGATGTTTCCTCCTTAGTTGTGTGCATTTTGATGTGTTGTATACATGATAGGCTGCTACTCTAGAGTTTTTTTCTAGAAACGTGCTTAGAATCTCATTCGAAGACGAATGAACCCAAGGGGGAGATAATGTAACACCCCAAATTCAAAATAAGGCTAAGTTGCAGAATTAGGACTTATAGGTGCCATCCACGGAGGCCAACCATGGCCTGTTGGTTGAGCCACGGACCGTAGGTAGGTCCGTGGAAGAGGCAACCAAATTTTATCCAGGCTAGGACCACGATCGAACCGACGGACCGTAGGTAGGACCATGGTTCGTGGTCGATGTGCCATGGTTCCAAGCAAAAGTCTATGACAAGAGACGACGCTGTACAGGATGGGCCATAGGTCCATCCATGGCCCGTCGGTCGGTGTTCCGTGTTTCACTCCTGGCAGTTATTTTAGGGGCTTAAGGGTCTTTTCCGATTTTAATTAAATCAATGTGGTGTCATTTTTCCTAAACCTATACCACGTATATAAGGATTTTAGACCCCTAAAATAACTCAATTAAGTCATAATCTCAAATCCCAAAAGAAAACCCGAAACTCCTCTCAAATATTCTTTCTCTAGAAGTTGGAAGAAAAAGGATGAAATTGGAGCTAGGTCAAAGTCAAGTCTCCCAATCTTCAAGCTTTTGTGGGAATTGTGACTAAGGTATGATTGTTTTTCATCGATGGGATCCTTTCTCCCATGGATTCTCTAGAATTCCACTATTTGAAGAATAATTTCCCCAGTTCTAGTTAGAGTTTATTCCAATGTTATGGGTTATGATGAATGTTGATCCAATTAAGTGGATTATGATTGTTTATGGTTGAATAGATAGAATTGCATGTATTTAGGATGAAATTACATGTACCAATGGCTATCCTATGATTTTAGGGTTGAATTGATATACTTAGGTTTGATGCCATGTGAGGGAAACTCTATAGGTTAGATATATCCTAATTTAGATATATCCTAATAGGATTGATGAATTATGATAAGAATTGCTTCAGATTGAAGCATATATGATGACTATGATGTTAATTGCTTGAGAGTAAAGCATAGATGATGATCATGAGATGTAGTGCTATGAGAGTAAAGCCTAGCCTATGACTTGTTGATTGTTGATGCTGTAGTATGTAAGAGATACTTCCTTTGATGAATTAATAAGCATGATTGTATGAATGTGAAAGGCTTACTCACATGAATGATTCTAGGTTAAAAGGATTGCTCACCTAAAATGACTCTAGACTAAAATACTTAATGAATGATGATGCTAAAGGCAATTACCTTTGACCTCCGTATGCAAGGATGTGAGGTGATTCCCATACTCCTTGGAATTGAACAAGAGGTGACTCCCCACGTTCCTACTATGATGAATGGACATGGAGGCAAGTACCCATGATCCTTATGAAATTATGTGGAGGCTAGTACCTGTGTCATATGATGTGATTGTGGAGACATGTACCCGCAATCTTAAAGTATGTAAGGCAAGTGGCGAATACCCATTAGCCTTTATAAGCAAAGCATTGAGGCGAATCCCCATGTCTTTAAAAGTAAGTATGATTAATGTAATTATGTTATGAAGTTGACTTGTTTGGAGTGTTACTAGATATGCCTTCCAGGATGTTAGTTTGACAAGAGGCAGATGACCTAAGTCTTGTCTAAGGATAAGTGAGGCAGGCTACTTAAGGGAGTATTCCTCATTCATTATGATGCTTATTATGTCTTGATTATGATTATGCCTTATGTCTTATGTTGACTAATGCTTATGTTGTATTGTTTATGCTAGCAATCATATTTAGTACTTCATTATACTCATGCATACTCTTGCCTACATTTTTATCAAATGTAGGGTCTGGCGACATTAAGTCTCACACTCGTGGCTAGCTTCTTTGTTGATCAAGGAAGTGAAGTTTTTGTGAGTCCTCATTGTGTCCGAGGATGTAATCACCACTTTCTTTTATGCTTTTCCTTTATTTCTTGTACTATTGTATGGGTTGTGACCCAAGACTTTATTCATGTTGTTTAGATGGTTTGAGACAATGTCATTAGACTTCTGCTCGTTTTTATAAAAGACTTTGATTGTATTGAAAAGTTTTTAATTTCCACTCATTTCTATTACTTTATGTTATGATATGCTAAGTGGCTTGTGTGAGGCCTCTTGGGGTCTTATACGCCTTGTTACATCTAGGGGTACCCCTGGGTCGTGATAGGATTCATGCGTTTTAGTCATTCTCATGTTTCCATATGCATGCGTGTTTATGACAAACTTGATTTTTACGTTATGATTTAGCTTGGAATGATTTCTCCTTGTCTATGTGCATTTTGACGAGAGCTACATTCATGTTGGGTTGTTAGTTTCTCTCCTACTATACTCATGCTATCTTAAATCCCATTTGAGGTCGAACGTTCCCAAGGGGAAGATATTGTAACACCTCAGATATAGGGAAATGAAAATACTTTATTATGGCTATTGGTTGAGTCCTACTAGTCCTATATACGGTTTGTAGAAGCCTCTTCGGTTCATATGTGGCACTTATATTGAGTGGGTTGAGCTTTTGGTAATTCAAGTCCCAGTAAGTTGACCTACGACTAGCCAAGAAGGGACTAAGGATGGTATACGGGCCGTAGGAAGAGTCAGTAGGGTTGTCCAGACTACATGAATTTTTTTGCTTAAAGTTATGGTCTACAGATTAGGTTTACAAACCAAACAAAGTTGAATGGTCTGTAGAAAGTATTTCATGGTAAGTGCAGTAAATTTATGATATGTTTTATTTGTTTTTAAAAGATAATATCTCACAAAACAAGTCATACATTACTTCTTTTTAAGCCTATCACGATATCATGTCTATGTTTATGCATATTTCCCCATACTTAGTACATTTCATGTACTAATGCATACTTGTGCTTATATTGTTTCTAAATATAGGGTCCGGCGTTCCTCCTCCCACTCGTGACTAGATTTGGATTGTTATTATCTATTAGATTGATAAGTCGTCATTCTCTGAGGTCAAAACCATGAAAACTTTTTATCTCTTTCATTGCTTACTCTTGAGAGTTTGTACGTGGTGTATGGGATACATTTCAACCACTCTTTTGATATTTTAGAATGGCTTCTCAAGACATAGTTATGATTTCGTATTATTGTTCAAACTTCCCATTATGAATTGCAATATTTTAAACTCTCTTATTGTATATTCTATCATGTTATATGTATGTCAAGTGGCTTGTGTAAGGCCTCTCGGGGTCCTATATGGCATGTCACGTCTAAGGTATACTTTTGGTCTTGATAAAGTGACAGCGTTCTTTGAGGACCAGCCATATCTATGTGGATTAACTTTAGTTTTTCAATAGCTCTCCAAGTTGCTTTGATGAAAGGAAGCCTTATTTGCTTGCCAAATCGATAAGTTTTGAAATCTGGTATGTCAGCTTCAAGATTAGACAACCCTCAAACTAGATGTTTCTTCTGTGGTTTCATTACAACATCATGATTGAAATGTCCGAGCCTTTTGTGCCAAACTTCTATATTGATCTTAGTTGCATAATAAGATTTTTGCTCATGCACGAAAGGATCCAATTAAGCTATTTCCCTTTATCATTACTTTGAATAAATTTTTCCATCTTCTTCCTTTATTTGACAATAATTTATTTAAAAGAAAAGTTCGAAACCATTCTCAAGTATTTGGTCGACACTTAACAAACTATGACTAATATTAGGTACAAAATACACGTCTTTGATTAGTTTTGCACCTAAAGAAATTTTGATTTCCACATTTATTTGCCATCAACAAGAATATTCTATCCATTGCCAACTTGTACTTTTAAAATTACTGAAGTATGCAACTCCTTAAAGCGATAATGATCAAATATCATGTGGATTGTGAAACCACTGCCAATGAGTCATTTGTCACTTGAGCTTCTACTTGCAAAATAGGTTGCTACAAAGAATTGCTCTTGATCGTCTTGATTAGCTACCTGTGCAACATTATTTGGTTGAGTTTTTTTCTTGCAAATCTTTTGATGATGTCCCATCTTCTAACATTTTTCACATTGCTGGTATGGTCTTCTCCAGCATTTGAATGGTGAATGGCCCTTTTTTCCACAAAGCATGCAAGTAGGAAAATCGTGTTTTGCTCCCCTATAAACCCAATGAGAATGAGAACCAGCATTTTCCTTCCCGTTCCACTCTTTCTTACCTTTGTCTCCCTGATTTGATTGAACTTTTACAGGTAGTGCACTCTCAACAGACCCTTCAGACCTCATAAGTCTTATTTGTTCTTGTGCCTACAAAGAATTCAATAGTTCTGCAAAACTAATTTGTGACAGATCCTTAGAATTTTTCAACAAGGAAATAATTTCTTCAAACCTTTTAGTGATTGTTATAAGAATCTTTGGGCCAACCTAGACTCAGGAAATTCAAAGTCAAGTAATCTTACATGTTGGCAATCTTGAGTAATATGTCAAAATACATTTTGTCTGTCTCTGAATCCTTCATCTTTGGAAGTTCAAATTCTCTTATCACGTTGAGAATTCAAATTCCTTTTATCTGATCATCTCCTTCATATTCTTCCTCTAGGAAATTCTAGACCTACAACTCTGATTTAATTGTCAAAATCCTAACAAAGATTTCAGATGAGAAAGCAACAAATAAGATCATTCTATCCTTTGGTTTTCTTCTTTTCTTCTCCTTTTGATTCCTTATTTGCGCCATGGTTGGATTGACATGCAGTGGAGGAACTTCATGGTCCTCCTCAATAGCTTCCTATAAATCATTTACCTCCACTCCATTCTTGATGCCCATAAATGATGGCCTTCACCTTTGAAGACATGTGGTCCTAGTGAAGTTAAAGAAGTTTCTGAACCTGTATATGAAAAGAGGAATACGAAAAATGAGTTTCCTCAATTACAGATCCCTCAAGAAGAAAGCTCTGATACCACTTTTGTTGGAATTTTAAGGTTGAACTTCAAGTCCAAAAACAGAAGTAAAGGCAAGAAGAAAAAAAATATTTGTTGCTGGAAAGATAATCTTTTATTGAACTGAAATGGTGTTTAAATACAAGAAAAGTGCAACAAATGTAGCCAATAGTTTAGCAACTAATTTGCACAACTTTCCATATTAAATAAACAACTTAAAGTAACAACTAACTCCTACAAAACAACAACAAAATAAAACTATTAAAGATGGCTAAACTGCTATAGAAAGTCCATCAACTTCTATTTGACTAGTTACTGCAGTAACTAACACAATTAATCAACATTCTTGTTTTCCTATTTCAAGTTGTTCTTCTTCTGGGTTTTTTCATCGAATGGTGTAGCACCGTCACGATTAAGGTCAACTTTTGTACTCTTGCCCTTACAACCTGTTTTCAGGAAATCATTCACCTCATTCATTGACCTAAATTTACTCCCAGACACCGGTTCAATATAGAATTTATCAATTTTCCCTACGCTGGCTCCACGGGTACGAACTTTTGTTTCAACTCCCCAATTCTTTGGTAGCCACTTTGGCCTATCTAGATTTACCTGACGCATAGGTATACTCTTCCTCTTAATCTGCAATTTACTCCGAGTTACATCAGACACCTTTTCTACATCAGGTACATCACCTTTGTTTTGTGTGGTAGTTTCTGCCCTAACATCCAACTCAACATCAATGTAGGCTCCTAGCGGCAACAATGGGTCCGAAGATATACCATCATTGCAACAGTCATTGCTGGTAACAATTGTCGGTGGGATAAAAGAGACAATAGTGTCGGCCTTAGTCATCGGAGAAAGCTTTGAAAGAGTCAATGTGGAGAAAAAGTCAATCGAATAATGAGACATGGATTGACAACATACTTTTATTTATAGTCTGTTTCCTAGTTCATTATTTTGAAAAAAATCTTAAATTGTATTATGAGTTCATTATATTTGGAAAATTAATATATCATATTCCTAATTTTTGTGGAAAATAATAAATTATATTTCTAGTTCATTATATTTGGGAGACTAATAAATTGTATTCCTAATTCACATGGTAATTTATAAATTTTGGTAATAGTTCATGTGAAAATTTAAGAAGTTACATTCCTAATTTGTTTTGGGATCAAATTTATTAACAATATGAGATAATACATAGAGATGGACTACCATATTTGTTGGAATTTGATTAATTGATATGGATATCCTCTAAAAGTTTCTAGAAGCACTTCCATGTTAATATATATTCAAAAAACAAATAATAAATTTTCATGAAGATCCCGATAATTTCCTCTTTATTGCGTTATTTTTGGTGTTTAGAGCTTACCTATAGCCACTCCAAGTCATTTATGTCTTGTTCGGGCTGATTGTTCGATCACCTAGTCGTTCGTTTGGTTTTTGTGGAAGTTTTCGCGTTTTGGACTTGTTGAAACTTGAATGGTTGACTTCGGTCAAAATTTATGGTAGATAACCACAGAATGTAACTTTTACAATTCCATTATCTCTGGAATGTCAATTGTAGTCTAGAATTACTTTTGGTGCGTATTTCGAGGTTTTTAGGCTCATTCTGAACAGTATTCTAGATTTTGGCTTAAAATAAAGTATGGATGTGGGACCCACTTTTTATCGGGATGACCTTGATTGAAAGTTTTAACATCTTCGTTGAGTCTGAAATACCAAATTTTGTAGGGAAGAATATTTTTTTTAGGTGAATGAGGTTTCAAATTAATTCGAGCACTACGTGAGAGTATTTTGAGACTTGTTAAATCAGTTGGTGCAACACCATTTCTTTTTCGAATTCGTGCACCTCAGGCCTCATTCGTGGTAGAAGTAATTTTGATCTCCTCATTTGTGAGCCTGGTGTCGCGTTCGCAGAGACCAAAGGGCTTATTCATGGCATTTGCGAGCCTTACATTGTATTTACAAAGGTCAAGGAGGCTGACCCTTCGTGTTGGCGGCCTATGTGTCACATTCACGAATTTAAGGGGGCTCGAACTCTTGCATTAGCGGATTGAGTTCCTGTGTTTGCGAAAGTCATTTTATTGGTCTTTTAATTAAGAATAGTCCCTTTATGACCTTATTTTAAATTGTTGTAAAAGTGACATCTTGAGTTATAGAACTCTGTGCTGGGTGATTTAAGTTGATGATTGCTGGGAATTTCCAAGGCTACTTGTTGTGATCATAGGGAAGGTGTGAGGAGCTCATATCATAGATAAATTTTTGTCGTGGGAGACCTTGGTTACCTTTTTAATAGTGATTTTTATATGAGACTATTGCATGATCTGATTTAGCTATTTTCTGAGCTTGGGTTCCTTGAGCTAAATGGAACCAATTGACGGAGTCACATTTTTGGATTTTTGGTATGGGTCCCACAATTTCATTTGACTCGATTTTGCTCTTATCTTTAGTTGTTTTGATATTGGTTTCAAAACATTTGTATTGACGTTTCGATAGTGTATTTGGTAGTGTGGCATCAATCAAAGACTGTTCAGAAGGTCAAAGCTCGAGAATAGTGGTTTTGGAGAGCTCATTGTTAGCTTTGAGGTAGGTTACGACTTGCATGACTTTAGATTGAGCTTATTCTTATAAACTCATGTTGATTAGCTAGTTTTGGGATGGGTTTGCAGTTTTTTTAGGATTTATGCCTTAGTTGTCTTTTTGATAGATTTTCGAGGAATCAAGCTTGCCTACTCTAGTTGCATTGGTTTTATCATGCCTTGTTGTATCTATTTTCTCGCTTACATTGTGTTAATAGATTGTTCTTGTCCTTAGCCTAGGTGTAGGCTAGTAATTGCCTTAGACTCACGTTTTGGAGTCGATAGACCTTAAAGATTCTCCGACATCGCTTCGAACGACGTATATCCTTATAGAGTGATATAAAAAAACTTGAGTTTGATAGTATGAATCCATAGCTTGGCAAAAACTCAACTCTTAAGACCATCAATCCATAATTTCCCTTGTGTTTCAACCTAAATATATTCTTTTGCAATATCGTGCCTTATAGGATATATTAGATCGTATCTTGGGTTTTGGAGTTAGAATGGGTCCCTGGTGACTCTGAAGATGGTTTCTGTAATGACCCATTAGGTCATTTTGAGAACTAGACTCTCTCTTTCATAAAAGACTCTTTCCGTAAAATTTTAAATGATAATTTTGAACTATTGGCTTAATTTATGGTTATTTAGTTGGTGAGTATTTATTAAATAATTAATTTTTAGTTAACTATAAATGGGCCAAGTCTTAAATTTATTTAATACCATACATCATTTGGCCCATAGGTAGAAATAAAATTAATAAAATTCAACAATTTTGGTACATAATATTTTTATTTAGAAATGAAAACGAGAGAAAAGAAGAATAACCAAAAGCTTGTGCGGCCTCAAAGGAGTACCGACTACTTCAGGTAAAAGTTTAACAAATTTTATAATTGTCCTATGTATATTGATGATTTAGTGAGGATTTTATATTATTTTTATTATATTAATATGTGACATATGAATTAAAAATTGGAACATATTTGGTTGAGAAGAGATTTGGGTGGAAAATTTCCCCTTGGCAACGTGGATGATAACAATTTGATGCGTAATGGTTGTTAATCAATATCCAATAATTTAAAAGTATTATATGTTATATAGGTTTGACTTGGAGAAAAAAAATATACCTTTTTTTTCGAGATTGTTTCCATTTTGTTCGGTAGCCAGTGGCTTCAAATGACGTGTCGGGTGTCATGATGTGTATTAGTATTCGAGGGACGTGTCGTACGCCATGACATATTCTATTATCGAGGGAACTATTGTACGATGTGATAGATTCTATTATCGAGGGTCATGTCCCACGCCGTGACAAATGCATGGGCATATATGTTCCCTATAGGTCCCGGACCGAAAGACAGCGGGTGTGTATTATTAGGTAAGATATGCATCACTATAATTGACATTACATTTCATTGAATTGCATATCTTTATCATTTGTTAACTTGTAAGTGCCTTTATGTGGAACTTGTGATAGGTGAACATGATCTTGTGTGTTGTTTAGATGTACTGTTTAAGTGATGTGGTTGAACTATGTCCTATGTAAATTATGAACTATTAAGCTGGACTGTTGTTTATGCAAGTTGTAGTTGTGGAGGTTTGATTGGTGTGTAAGGAGTACCCGTGCCTCATTCCATATGTCTATTAGCTTATTTAGGGGGGGGGGGGGGGGAAGGTTTGCTTGCCAACACAATTTCCCTATCAGACAGGGAAATAGAAGTCCAGCTCTCTCATTTAGTACTCTATCCCGCATTTCTGTTGCTATTATCTGGCCCACATTTACTAGGTAACTAGCCATGAGGCAAGCTACCAATGACGCAAATGATGGATACATGGTATTATCATTAGATGTAGGTTGCAATTGTGCACGGACAAAAGCCCACTAGACCTTGGTTGGAAAGTACATTATTGTAACCTAAGCTGCATTCTCCCCCTCTAAAGCAATTAGCGTTGCAATCCAGCGCATGACCCGCTCTCTAGAACTCTGATCCTCCATCTCAGTTTCGCTCGTCACAACATGATGTTTTCCCCCAAAAAGGCCAACTGAAGTTATACTGTGTATTTTGGACCATGCAACATCCTGTTGATAGTAGACTCAGAGATATCCACGAATGTGCCCCGAACCATAATTGAGTTAAGTGGTCCCAGGTACTTGCAATTTCTTTCTACCCCGTTTAGTTGTTTCAGTCTCTGTATCAAAGTTCATCAATGTGGCTGCATAGGAAGCATAAAATTCTCTGGTTAGGTTGCGTGAGAACTCTCCAAGTGAGATGTTCATCCATTCAAACTGATGTAACTGAAATATCTTGTAGATATCTGGGAATGTGTGGATATTCTCCACGGCTACTCTAGTCTCAGGCATGATTGGTCTACCACTAAAGCTGCCCGACTTGTTCACAATTCCATTCTTGAAGAAATCTTCGAACCTGTTCACAGTCCACATAGAGCGGAAATAGTCAGTCAGCTGGTGTCTCACCACTGGGTCAAATTCATGGAGGTGAACATATTGAATCATTGTATTGTCGATGCAACATCATCATCCTCTTCTTTAGCACTTGAACTCTTCTTGTGCTCCCCTGCCGGGTGCCACTCATGCCTTCAGTGGAGATGCAGGTGCATTATCATGAAAACCGTTAGCAGACTCTTCACTACCTCCAGAACCGCTCCCAGATGCTTCACCACTATTGGAACCACTACCAGATGCCTCACCACTCTCGAATCAACTACCTTTCTCTTTAGAATGGGAAGGCATGTTTTGGGGATTGTCTTTCACTGTTCAGGATCTAGTAGTTTGAGGAGAGTGTTCTTCAATGGTGGTAGCAACCTGAACCTCAGAACTACAAGACTCCGCAACTTTATCACTTTGTGAGAGAGAAGGAGGTGGTGAGGAATATGGGGCTTCTAACTTTCTTCGAGGAGCCATAATACTTGATAGGTCAAACAATAAAAGCGAGTTAATAAATGAAACACAAATCGACACACTAACAGGTACTCAAACTTCCCTTGTGTAACTACAACATAATGCCTTGCCTTAAGAATGTCGTCATCCAATCTATCATCAGGAAGGGCTACAGAATCAAAATGCAAAATAGAAATAAAAGTACAGAAAATAATGTTTTATATATATACGGGAGCCAAGACGAGCCATGGTTGGTACCACGGTCTGTGAAGACCCTCGTGAACAAGATACAGTGTGTTGGTTAGCAAGGGCTTACACTGGTTATGGTTCATAGAGGAGTTCACGGTCAATGGAGTTAAACACAGACTATTTGGGCCCTCGTGAACTTGGCCAGTGAGCTGGTTCTTTGCCTAAGTGTGGACCACGAGTGACTTCACGACCCGTGATGCTCTTCACGGTTCGTGCAAGTCCATCATGGCCTTACACTTGGCACTTTCCCGGTAACCGTTTCATATAAATGTGGATAATAGGAGGTTTTATCCATTTTTAGTACACAAACCCATATTTATAAGACCTTTTAGAACATGAGTACAACTAATCTACTAACACTAATCAATCGCCTTCCAACAAAAATAATATGTGCCTAATATGACCATACCCACATGCAAACGATTTCAAATCCTCACTTTCAACAATTTGATTGGAAAACTTCACATGGGCATACTTGTTTTTGTACAATATAGACTCAACTTCACATTAATATGATCATTCAACACTAATTATTCACAAATTCATCATACCCATAAACATCAACAACCAATTCCACACAATTTCAACAAACCCACATAATTAAATATAGACAATGCTAGTTCATCACATAACAATGCTAAAACTCAGCCAAATCAAAGTATTTCTAACTTTTTTATAGATAAGTCAAACTTATCGCAAGTATTTAGAGGAACTTACTTTGAATCAAATTAAAACATTCACCTAAGAGAGAAAAAGATGAACTTCACGTTGATTGCTTTACAATTAGCGCACTAGGGTTCGACTGTGTGATCAATTTAAGGGTTATAGACGATTATTGATTAATAGTGTTAGGAACCGTTATAGATAAGAGAAGAGAGAGAAAATGGACTCTTGGCGCTTTAGTAGATTGATATAACGTTTAATTTAATTTTCCTTCATGCACGGGTCGGGTTGGGTTCTGGTACTACTTGGTTATGGACAACGGATCGTGAAAGTGCTCGTGAAAAGCACTAAGCTCCATGGAAGTGTTCGTAAAGGAGACTTGGGTGAGAAATCTAACCTAAGGTTCACGAGAGGCTAAACGATTCATTCAAAGCCTGACGGACTGTGAACCCTTCCATGAACCATTTTATTACAATTTCCAGTAGCTCTTTTAAGATACTGGTGATTGTGATGAGGTGTGAAGTTGCCCATGAAGGGGACTACGGTCCATGGGACTACTCATGAAGGGCTTCCTACACCCAGCTCTTTTCATCTTTGTTGAATTCACTGCTACACACACCAACACAAAGTGACTCTATAAACACTCTAAACAAATGCTAAAATGTAAACTACCTATTAGAATTACAATCTTGGGTTGCCTCCCAAGCAACGCACAATTTAACGTTGTGGCGCGACGCAGGTTACTTGATTACTTAGACTCATCAAGTTTGCATTCCTCCACTATTTTCACTTCCTCTAGAACTCCCAAGTATGGGTTGATTCACTGACCATTGGCGTTGAACCTCTCACTCTTGTCATTCTCAAGATCAATAGCACCCGAATGAAATACGTGAGTTACCCTAAATGGCACAGACCATTAAAATCTCAATTTCCTAGGAAACAAATGAAGCTTGGAGTTGAAAAGCAACACTAAGTCACAAGGAATGAAGGTTTTTTTCTCAATATGATTATCATGATATAACTTCATCCTCTCCCTGTACTGTGCAGACCTCTCATATGCTCTCAAGAAGAACTCATCTATCTCATTGATATGATCTAGTCTCAGGTTCGCAGTTTCACTCCAACCAAGGTTAAATTTCTTTAAAGCCCAGAGTGCCTTATGCTCAAGCTCAATTGGAAAATGACATGTCTTTACAAACACCAACTGATATGGAGACATACCAATATGTGACTTGAAAGTTGTTTGATATGCCCATAGAGCATCATCCAACTTTCTTGCCCAATCTATCCTGTTGGCATTCACTGTTCTTGCCAAAATAGCTTTGATCTCCCTATTTGATACCTCCACTTGGCCACTTGTTTGCGAATGATAGGGTGTTGCCACTTTGTGCTGTTTAACCCCATATTTAGCCAGAAGAGCACTGAACACTCTATTGCAGAAATTGGAAACTCCAGCACTGATAATTGCTCTATGTGTACCAAACCTTGAGAATATGTTCTTTTTCAGGAACCAGTGACACTTTTACCATCATTTTCAGGTAGAGAAACTGCCTCAACCCATTTGGACACATAGTTCACTACCATCAATATTTACTTTTGCCCATAGGAACTCATAAATGGGTCCATGAAGTCAACTCCCCACACATCAAATAACCTTACCTCCAGAGTGGCTGTTGGCTGCGTAATGTTTGCATACATCACAACTCTTTACCACATCAATTGCGTCCTGATGGATTGTAGGCCAGTAATACCCACTCTGCAATAACTTGCGAGTTGTCCGGGTACCTCCATGATGACCATCGATTGGAGAGGAGTGGCAGGCTTCTAAGATATAGAATATCTCAGCCTTCGGGATACATTGCCTGATGATATTATCAACACACACTGGGTACAGATATGGTTCATTCCAAAAATATTTTCCAACATCATGTAGGAATTTCTTCCTTTGCTAGAATGTTAGCCCTTCAGGCATCAAATTGCTGACAAGAAATTAACAAAGTCAGCAAACCAAGGAATAAGATCAAGAGCAGCTGCTAATACCTGCTCATCTTGGAATGAGTCATCTATGTCTAACTCAAGCTCGTCCTTCTTTTCTGCTTCCAGCCTAGATAAGTGATTAGCCACCTGATTTTCACAACCTCTCATATCTTTGACTTCAAAGTCAAATTCTTGATGCAGCAGCACCCATCTGATTAGTCTTGGCTTTGCATCTTTCTTTGCCATGAGGTATCTCCGTGCTGCATGATCTATGTGGACTATCACCCTAGTACCTAGCAAGTATGCCCTGAATTTCTCAAAAGCTTATACCACAGGCAATAGTTCTTGTTCAGTAATAGTATAGTTGCATTGCGCTCTATTCAGTGATTTGTTGGCATAGTAGATCGGGTGGAAAATCTTGTTGCGTTTTTGCCCTAACACAACTCGCAAGGCAGTTCCACAGGCATCACACATAACCTCAAATAGTTCCACATAATCTGGGCCAATGATAACAAGGGCAGACACCAGCTTCTCTTTCACACACTCAAAGGCTTTCAGGCATGCACAATAAAAGTTGAATTTACGTGGGCATCATTTTAGTGATCACGCCAGCATGCCTCCATACCTCTGGTAGGGTATATTGGGTCCTCTCGATGGGGCGTATACATCAGACTCAACATTTAGCTCATGTCATTTTATATAGGTTATTAGTAGATCCCTTACAATTAGATTCTATTGAATTGACCATCTTATCAATTTAGTCAGATTTTCGCTCAACATGTTATAAACTTGGTCATTGCATTCTGTTTAGTCATGTTTAGTATTTACAATATCCTTATCATGTTTAGATTATATTCTTGCTATTATGCTTGTTTAGTTACATTATTGTTTAGTTGTATTCTATCATGCATGCTCAGTACCTTTCAAGTACTGACGCACACTCTGCGCTACATCTTCTTGTGATTTTGGCTCAGGTCCTCAGCAGTCAGATCACGCATAGATCAGTTCTCGATCTTCAGTTCACCAACATCATTGGTGAGTCCTCATTCTTCGAGGACTAGTGACATGATTATCTTTCTCGCTTTTAGCTTTAGTTATAGATTTTTCTAGATCTATTTGGGGCATGTCCCAACATTTCTAGTCAGTTGAGGCTTTATTTCAAACATAGTTAGTTTCGGCTTTAGTCTTAGAGTTTGACTTTTTATTTTTATTCAAACTTTCAGTTTCATTTATTCAGATAGTATATGGGTCAGTGTTCAGGGAAGCGTAAAGCGGAAAAAAGTGATAAAGTCCCACTTCATGCTTTAAGAAATGAAGCATTCACATACCCATTCTAGTCTGTGAAGCATGGAAGGCTCGCATTGCTTCGCTTCATCGCTTTAAGCAAAGAAGCGCTCGCTTTCCTGAAAACTGATATGGTAGTCCCCATCATTTCATATTATACATATGATTTAGCTTCTGCACAATATTTATTATTTCAGTTTATCTTTAAGTATTCTTATGATATGCCAACAGGGTTAGCTTAGAGTCATTCGTGATCCTAGGTCCCGTGTCCACGTCTAGGGGTAGCTTCAAGACGTGACATAGTTCATAAAGACCAAACCAAGAATGGGATATTATCTTCTTAGAGTACATCGCATTTGTGGATGAGAAACACAAATAGCTCTAAAAATTTGACACACTACCTAGTGTAGCTATATATGTTCCACCACTACAAAGCTGATGTGCTCTGAGAAGATAACATCCCATTCTTGTTTTGCTCTCCATAACCATGTTACCATTACAAGTAGGTGCCAAGTATCCACACAATTATCCATAAAAACCCAACACATGCTCTGTGGAGAAGTCACATAGAATCAAAGTTAAAAAAGAAATACTTTTCTTTTTTTCCTTTATCAATCCACTCTTCTTCGGTTATTCTATTGCCCAAATGGTGTAGCAGCATCACCGTTGATGTTAGAATTTTCCTTCTTGTGCTTGCCACATGTTTTTAATAAAAAATTCACCTCATTCTTTGACTTTAATTTATCCTCGAACACTTGTTCAATATAGTATCTATCAACAATTCCTGTAGTGGCTCAAGTGCTACAAAATTTTGTTTCAAACCTCTAATTCTCTAGCAACCACTTCAGCCTATCTAGATTCACCCAACGCATAGGTGCAATTTTTCTCTAAATCTGAACTTTACTTGGAGTTACATCAGACACCTTTCTTTCATAACATACATCACCTTTGTTTAATGTGGTTGTCTCTATCCTAACATAAAACTCAAAATCAATGCAAGTTCCTGACAACAACGGTCTAAAGGTATACCATTATTGCAAAAGTCGTAGCTAGTAAGAATTATCGAAGGGATGGAAGAGACAGTGAAATCGACTTTAGTCAATAGAGGAAGCTTTGAAAGAGTCTATGTGGAGAAAAAGTTTATTATTATGAAAAATTAAGAATGGACTTTTTCTCCACATTGACTCTTTCAAAGCTTCCTTCGATGACTAAGGTCGATGTCGATGTCTCTTCCATCCCACCAATAATTGTTACCAGCGACAACTTATGCATTGATAAGACACCTTCAGACTCGTTGTTGCCGTCGGGAACCTACATTGATGTTTTGTTGTATGTTAGGCTACAGAACACCACACCAAACATAGGTAATGAACCTAATGAAGGAAAAGTGTTTGATGTAACTTTAAGTAAGTTGTAGATTCAGAGGAACATTACGCATATGCGTTAGGTGAATCTAGATAGGTCAAAGTGGTTGCCAGAGAATTGGAAGTTTGGAATAAAAGTTCATACCAGAGGATCCACTACCGAAATTATTGATAGATACTATATTGAGCTGATGCCTGGGGGTAAATCCAAGTTAAAAAATGTGGAGGATTATTTTCGAAAAAATAGGTGGCAACCGTAAGAAGAAAAACAAATATTAATAGTGATGTTGATACACCATCTGAGGGGGATAACAAAAGAAGAGAGGCTTGGAAAAGGAAAAAAAATAAAAGCAGTTCTTTTGACTTCGATTCTACGAATCTGCCTAGAACATGTGTTGGGTTTTATGGATAGTTTTGCAGATACTTGGGAACATTCTTGTAATGCTAACATAGTTCCTAGAGACCAAAACAAGAATGGGATATTGTCTTCTTAGATTACATTGCATTTGTGGCTGAGAAACACAAATAGCTCTGGAAATTTGACACACTACCTAGTTTAGCTATGTGTTCCACAACCACAAATCTGATGTACTCTGAGAAGAAAACATCCCATTCTTGTTTTGATCTCCATAACCATGTTACCATTACAAGTAGGTGCCAAGTATCTATACAACTATCCATAAAAACCCAACATATGCTCTGTGGAGGAGTCACACAGAATCGGAGTTAAATGAAATACTTTTCTATTTTTCCTTTATCAATCCACCCTTCTGTTATTTTATTCCCCCAATGGAGTAGCAGCATCATCATTGATGTTATATTTTTCCTTCTTGTGCTTGCCACCTGTTTTCAGGAAAAAATTCACCTCATACTTCGACCAGAATTTTCTCTTGAACAGTGGTTCAAAATAGTATCTATCAACAATTCATGTAATGGCTCAAGTGCTACAAAGGAAGAAATCGATTTACTTATGCACATATCTGATATGGACATGACTTAAAAAATCAATCAGAATAAAATCAAGGTCTCAATAAAAGATCCTTGATTCAAACTCCCTTGGGTTTCAGTTAAAGAGCAAAGTCTTTCAAAGCTATATAAACTCTCTTAGCCATAGTTGTGAAGTACGCACTTCACCTGAACTTAAATTGTAATCTTCTATTATCTTTCATGATACTTTGTGCACACTTAAGTGAACAATTAAAAAGAAAAAGAGAAAGAAAGGTTTGAGTGTAGGTTATACAAGATGAGATTGTGTCGAAGAAGAAGATCTGATTTCCATATCAGATAGGGCTCTTAATTGTAACATTATGTAACACCCAAGTTCTCAACAAGCTCTTAAGGAAACCCTTGTAACCCAAGGGAACTAGAAGTAGGCACCAAATCGGTGTTTCGTAGCAATGAGTTGATTTACGAGGGCAGGAAGTCATTTGAAGGGAATTTTAATTCACCTCCCCTCCCCCCCCCCCCTTGGCCATCTTGACTTTCATTTGTTTTTATGGCTTATGCTTTGGTTAATTTACAAAATAAGCTAGATGAAAAATCATAAAAATGTATTTTCATTGGTTTATAGTCCTCAATCTAAAGCATATAGACTATATAATCCTTCTAGTAGCTATGTGATTATCAGAAGGAATGTTGTAATCAATGAAGAAGCAACCTGGAGTGGAATGACAAGGAAGAAGATTCAGTCATCCATATTCCAATTCACACAAAAGTAGAGCATACAAGGATACTTGAAACAACAAGTTCTGATATTTCCTCACCTGGTAGCAGCAATAATGACCATTCTACTCATGGAAGTAGCAACAATGCTACTCCATCAAGCTCTCATTCTCCACCTTCGACATCATCCGGTGAGACACCACCAACAAAGTTTCGGTCACTGCAAGATGTTTATGCATCTTGTAACTTTGCCCTATTAGCTATTGAACCGACATGTTATGGATAAGCTGCAAAGCAACAAGAGTGACAGGATGTGATGATTGAAGATATTCAGGCTATCGAGAAAAATCATACCTCAAAGCTTGTTGATTTGCTAGAAGGGAAGAATGTTATCGGGCTAAAATGGATATTCAAACCAATGTACAATGCTGATGGAAGTGTCAAAAGGTATAAAGCCTAACTTGTTGCAAAAGGATATTCTCAACAACAAGGCATTGACTTCGATGAGACGTTCTCACCAATAGCTCACTCTGAATGGTTAGACCTACTATTGCCTTAGATGCTCAACTTGGTTGGCATGTTTGCCAATTTGATGTTAAGTTTGCTTTCGTAAATAGCGACTTACAAGAAGAAGATTTTGTTTGCCAACCTTAAGGCTTCATTTCTAGTTAAGGGAAGAGCAAAGTATACCAATTGAAGAAGGCGTCGCACGGTTTAAAGCAAGCACCACAGGCATGGTATAGCAAAATAGACTCATTCTTTCAAGAGCATCACTTCAGAAAAAGTGACAATGAAACTTCACATTAAGTGAAGAAGTGAGGTAATAGTGACTTTCTGATTGTTTGTCTTTATGTCAATGATATTATATACATAGGCTTTGTGAATCAATTGTTTCTGAATTTAAGAGTTGCATGATCAGTAAATTTGAGATGTCCAACTTGGGTATGTTGCATTATTTTCTTGGGCTTGAGGTGAGACAAGGTTCGGATAGAATTTTTATTTCACAAAGGAAATATGCTACTAAACTTTTAAAGAGGTTCAATATGCTAAATTGTAGTCCATCTCCCACGCTCATGAATATGAATGAGACGTTGGTACTCGATGATGATGCATGTGCAGCAAATGCTTCTTATTATAGAAGTTTGGTTGGTGGTCTAAACTACTTATCATACACAAGTCCCTATATAGTTATATAGCATTCTCTGTGAGTTTGATTTCAAGTTTTATGCATAATCCTTCAAAGCAACACCTAGGTGCAGCCAAGAGGATCTTGTGATATGTTGCTGGTACAACAAGTCATGGAATTTGGTACTCAAAAGTATCTAGTTTCAGATTAATTCACTCTACTGATAGTGATTGGGTAAGGAACTTGGATAATCACATGAGCACATCTGGGAACATTTTTAGTCTTGGGTCTAGAGCAGTCTCATGGAGTTCAAAAGAAACAAGATACCGTAGCTTTGTCATCTTCAGAAGTAGTATACATGGCTGCAACTTGACCATGTTGTCAAGTTGTTTGGTTAATAAAACTATTAGCAGATCTTCAACAAAAGCATATTGGTCCAATAGAAATATGGTGTGACAACAAGGCGACATTGCTATGACAAAAAATCCCATTTTTCACAGTAGAAGGAAGTATATCGACACTTGCTATCACTTTATTCATCATCTAGTTACTGGTGGAATGATCTCACTTGAATTTTATGGCACAAATAATCAGACTGCTGATGTTCTTACGAAGTTGCTGCCCCGCAACAAGCATGACTTCTTCAGACAATAAATGGGAGTTTGTGCTTTTGAAGAAAGGGGTAATGTTGACTAATTCTTCTAAATATTTAGTTTGCAGAAAAATTTGTTTGTGGGTCTACTCTCTAGAATTACTGAGTTTATGTTTTACTTAGTCAACAATAATATTTTCATGTTGTAGTGGACCATGTTTACCACATTTTCCATGTTTTCCATTATTTGTGTGTTGCTTTGTTTTAGCTTTAGTAGTTAATTGTAAGCCATTTTGTTTTTTATGCAAAAATGTTAAGCAATAAAAAGAAACCTTTTGTCTCTCGAACTCTCTCATTTTATTCTTTCCTCTTCATCCAACAAAAACAACTATTCTAGAGCTTTGTTGTTCCTAATGTCTCAGATTGCTGCCACACTACCAAATAAACTATGTTGTTCCTAATGTCTCTGATTGCTGCCACACTACCAAATAAACTATCACAGCGTCAATACAGATGTTTAGACACCAACATTGAAACAACTGAAGATTATACCAACATTGAATAAAAAATGAAATTATGGGATCCGCATTGGAAATCCTAAAATTGATTATGTTAATTGGTTCCATTTTACTCAAGAACTTTTTCCCAAAAAATGAGCTCAAGCCGAGCATGAAAAACAGCAAAATCATATCATCCAACAATCTCATATAGAAATCACCATTAAATAGGTAACCAACGTCTCTCGAGACAAGAAATTATATTTATTATGCGCTTTCCGCACCTTCCCTATGATCCCAGCATGTAGCTTAGCAAATTTCCAACAATTATCAACTTAATTCATCCAAAATTGAGTTCTGTGAGTCAAGATATCAACTTCACAACAATAAAATATGAGCTAAAAATGAGACTAGTCTTAATTAAAAGACTAGTTAAATGACTTTCACAAATGCGGGACTCAGTCGGAAAAGGCGAGTGTTCGGCCCCTTTAAATATGTGAATGCGGCATCAAGCATGAAAACACGAAGGGTCAGCTTCCTTGATCATTGTGAACACGGTGTAAGGCCAACGAACGCAATGAAAAATCCCTTTGGTCTCCGCGAACGTGGCACTAGACTCGCAAATGAGGAGACCCAAATCACTCGTTACTGCAAACGCGGCCTGAGGTGTGTGAACGCTAAGAAGAAATGGTGTTGCACCTAATGATGCAACACCAGCTAATTTAATTAGTCTTAAAATACTCTTAAAGGTGCTAGGATCTATTCAGAACTCCGTGCATCCAAAAGAAATATGTTACCCCTACAAAATTCATCATTCTGGACTCAACAAGGATTTTGAACTTTTCAATTGAGGTCGTTTTGACAAAAGATGGGTCTCACACCCAAACTTTGTTTGAAGCCAAAATCTATAATGTTGCTTGAAATGAGCCTGAAAGGCTCAAAATCCGCATCAAAGGTCCTTCTAGACCAAAATCGATGTTCTAGAACTATCAGAACCGTAAAAATAACATTCTAAGGCTTTCTACCTTAAGTTTTGACTGACCAAATTGTTGGCCCCAACAAGTCATAAATGGTTTGGTGTTGCTATAGGAAAGCTCTAAAGACCAACAATAATGCAATAAAGAGGAAATAAGTTGGATGGTCATTAAACTTTCTAATTGTTTTTAAATATATATTAACATGGAAGTGCTTCTAGAAGCTTTTAGAGGATATCCATATTAATAAATCCTATTCTAATAAATATGGTATGCCATCTCTATTTATATATCATATTTTCAACATTTCTGATCCCAAAACAAATTACGAATGCAATTTATTAAGTTTCACATTAACTATTAACAAAAATTTTAAAATTCACATGTGAAAGAGGAATAAAATTTATTAGTTTCCCAAATATAATTAACTAGGAATAGATTTTATTAAATTCACACAGAAATTAGGAATATGATTTATTAACTTTCCAAATATAATGAACTTGTAATACAATTAATTAACATTTCAAAATAATGAAATAGGAATGGAGACTATAACTAGGTGTATGTTGTCAATCAATGTCTCATTATTCAATTAACTTTTTCTCCACATTGACTATTTCAAAGCTTCCTCTGATGACTAAGGCCTATGTTGCTGTCTCTTCCATCCCACTGAGAGTTGTTAGCAGCGACGACTTCTACAATTATGGTATACCTTCAGACCCATTGTTGCCGCTAGGAAGCTACATTGATGTTAAGTTAGATGTTAGGGTAGAGACCACCACACCAAACAACAGTGATGTACCTAATGAAGGGAAGGTGTCTGATGTGACTCAGAATAACTTGCAAATTAAGAGAAAGATTACGCCTATGTGTCGAGTGAATCCAGATATGCCGAAATGGTTGCCAAATAATTGGACGTTTGAAATAAAAGTCTGTACCGATGGAGCCTGTGCAAGACAAAAAGGTAGATATTATTTTGAACTGCTATCCGAGAGTAAATTCAAGTCAACACCTCAAGTGGATGATTTCCTGAAGATAGGTCTCAAGAGGGAAAAACTTGACCCTAACTATGATGTTGCTACACCATCTGATGGCAAAAAATAGAAGAAGGGTGGATCGAAAAGGGAAAAGAAGAATTTTGATTAATTGCCTTAATTATTGCAGTAACTAGTCAAAAAAAGTTGTTTTACTTTCTCCAGCATTTTAGCCATCTTTCGTAGTTTAACTTATTTGCTATTTTGTAGGAGTTAGTTGTTACTTGAAGTAGTTTATTAAACGTGGAAACATGTGCAAGTAGTTGCTGAAATATATGCTATAGTTATTGCATTTTTTTTGTATTTAAGAACCATTTCAATTCAATGAAAGATTATCCTTTCAGCAGCAAATATTTCTTTTTGTTGTGTTTCCTTTATTACGGTTTTCAGAGTTGAAGTTCATCTTTAAAACTCCAACAAAAGTGGTATCAGAGAATTCTTCTTGAGGGATCTATAATTGGGGGAAACTAATTTTTCTTGTTCCTTTTTTTTTCATATATGTGTTCATAAACTCCTCGAATTGCACTAGCACCAACTATCTTCAAAGGTAAAGGTTTTCATGTCTGGGCATCATGAACGGAGGCACATATGGAGGTAAATGATCTGTGAGAAGTTGTTTGTGAGGACTACGAAGTTCCTCTCTTACATGCAAATAAAACTATGGTGTAGATAAGGAATCACAAGGAGAAGAAAACAAGAAAATCAAAGGCTAGAGCAATCTTATTTGTTGCAGTCTAGTCTAAAATCTTTGTCGGGATTATGACAAATAAATCAACATTTGAGATCTGAAATTTCCAAAAGAAAGAATATAAAGGTCATGAAAGGATCAATGTTATGCAAATTTTCAACTTGATAAGAGAATTTGAACTTCAAAATATGAAAGATTCATAGACAATCAAAGTGTATTATGATAAAATACTCATCATTGCCAACAATATAAAATTACTTGGCTCTGAATTTCTTGATTCTAGATTGGTTCAAACGATTCTTGTAACAATCCCGAAAAGGTTTGAAACAACTATTTCCTCACTAAACAATTCTAAGGATCTATCACACATTAGTTTGGCAGAACTATTAAATTCTTTGCAGGCACAAGAAGAAAGAAGAATTGTGAGGTATAAAGGGACTATTGAGGGCACACTACTTGCAAAATTTCAATCAAACCAGGGAGACAAAGGAAAGAAGAAGTGGAACAAGGAAAACTCTGGTTCTCATTCTCCATGGGTCAATTGGGGAACAAAACACAATTTTCCTACCTGAAAGAATTATGGAATGAAGGCTCATCCACCATTCAAATACTAGCGAAGACCAGACTAGTAGTGTGAGAAATTTCAGAATATGGGACATCATCAAAAGATTTACTAGGACAACATTCAACAAAATAATGTTTCATTGGTAGCTAATCAGAACGATGAAGAGAAAATCTTTGTAGCAACCTATTTTGAAACTAGCACCTCAAGTGAAAATGGCTCATTAACAATAGTTGTACAAACCACCAGAACAACATGACATTAGATTGTGATCTCTTCAAGGAGCTGGATAATTCAGTAATTTCCATAGTATAAGTTGGAAATGGAGAGTATATTCCTGCTTAAGGAAAATGTACTGTGGAAATCAAAAGTGCTTCAGGTACAAAACTAATCAAAGACGTGTATTTTGTACCTAATATAAGTCATAGTCTGTTAAGTGTTGGCCAGATGCTTGAGAATGGTTTCAAGCATCTCTTTGAAATCAACTATTGTCAAATCAAGTAAAAAGATGGCAATAATTTTTTCAAAGTAATGATGAAGGAAAAGAGCTTTACATTGGATTCTTTAGTGCATGAGAAAAAAACATATTCTGCAACTAAGATCAATGCAGAAGTTCAGTATATATAGAAGTCTTTGACATTTAAATCATTATGTTGTAATGAACCTAAAGAAGAAAGATCTAGTTCATGGCTGCTTAACCTTGAAGCTGAAATATCAAATTGCAAAGTTTGTCGATTTTGGCAAGCAAATAAGGCTTCCTTTCAACATAACAACTTGGAGAGCTACTGAAAAACTAAAGTTAATCTGCACAAATCTGGCTGGTCCTCAAAGAAATCTATCACTCAAAAGGAGTAAGTATTATACAGTTTTCATTGATGACTATACAAGCATTCTTTGGTTTTACTTTCTCAGGTTTAAGTCAGAAGTATCTCTATCTTTTGGATATTTAAGAAGTTGATCAAAATCAAAGTGGCTTCAAGATCCAATCTTTAAGGTCCGACGATGGAAAGGAGTATACATCTGATCAGTTCAATATATTGTGAATAAGTCAGTCTTTAACACCAGCTCACTACTCCATATACTCCACAAAAAATGGAGTTAGTTATAGGGTGAATCGTACCATAATGGAGATGGTTAGATGTTTCTTGTACGAGAAGTGTTTTCCATAAGAGTATTGGGTTGAAGTTGCACATACCTTAAGATCATTAGAAGGAAAGACGTCATTTGAAGTCTGGTAGGTTATAAACCTTTTTAGAAAAACCTTAAAGTGTTTGGATGCTTGTGTGTTACTTATGTGCCACAAACTAAAAGGGATAAGGTGGATAAAATGAAGAATCTAGAATATTAGTGGGTTACAACTTTTTTTTAAAGGCTTACATGGTTTTCCAACCTCATACAAGGAAAATCCTGATAAGTGATAAGTAGAGAAGTACATTTCATGGAAGATGAATAATGGAACTGGAGAGTAGAAAAAACAACATTAATTATAGATCAAAGTACAATTCTCTAGCTGAAAGAAGATAAATTGGTGGATGATGTCCCAGTAAGAGGCACAAGATCTCTCTCTGAAATCTATTAGAGATGCATTATGGTTGTCTTTGAGCCAATAAATTTTCGGAAAGCAGAAAAAGATCCAAAATGGCAAGTTCCAATAAAGTAGGCACTCACCATGATTGAGAAGAAACCAACCTAGAAACTTGTGAAAAGACCTGAAGCGAAGAAAGCCATAGGAATGAAGTGGATTTTCATAACCAAGTTGAATGCAAATAATTCTATTTACAAGCACAAAGCCAGACTTGTTGTAAAGGGTATGCTCAAATTTTTGGTATTGATTTTTCTCATACATTTTCTCCTAATGCTAGATTAGAAACCTCTATATTATAATTGGCTATAGCTGCACAAAAGGTTGGAAAGTGTTTCAATTGAAGGTTAAATTTGCTTTCTTGAATGGCTTTCTTGAGGAGGAAATTTGGGTTGAGCAACCTGAAGGATTTGCATTCAAAGGGCATGTATCATCTCAAAAAATCATTGTATGGACTAAAGCAGGCGCCCAAAGTTTGGTAAACAGGATTGATGAGCATTTGGTGACGTTGGGTTTTAGAAAATGCCTTAGTGAAGTTACTCTATACATTAAAGGTGATGAAATTAATTTTATTGTTATCTCACTCTATGGAGATGATATACTAGTTATGGGAAGAACAAATTAAAATGGAGGTCTATAAATAGCCTCTTTGCTATATATCTACTTACTGGATCGCCTTTGAATAACACAAACTCAATGCATAAAACCATAACAACAAAAAATAACACAAACTTAGTACCAAAAGCATCAATTATGGCCAATATGTTCTTCCCACATTTTCCTCTTACTATGCCAAAATAAAATGAGTCCGATTCAACTGGAATTTGACATATTATGTAGTCTAGGTATTTGTGTTCCTCTGCCACAAATGTGATGTACTCAGAGAAGACAACATACCATTATTGTTTTGATCTCCAGAACCATGTTACCATTACAAGAAGGTAGCCAAGTATATGCATAACTATACATAAAAACCCAACACATGCTTTGTGGAGGAATCACATAAACGATGTTAAAATAACTACTTTTCTTTTTTTCCTTTTTCAAGCCTCTCTTTCTTCTGTTACTTTTTTTCCTCGGATGGTGTGGCAGCATCATAGTTAATGTTGGTTTTTTCCTTCTTGTGCTTGCCACCTATTTTCATGAAATAATCCACCCTATTCTTTGACCTGAATTTACCTTCGGACACTTGTTCAACATAGCATCTATAAAAAAATCATATAGTGGTATGAACTTTTGTTTCAAACCTCCAATTCTCCGACAACCACTTCGGTCTATCTAGATTCACCCGACACATAGGCATAATCTTCCTCTGAATCTGCAACTTACTCGGAGTTACATCGGACACCTTTCCTTCAATACATACATCACCTTTGTTTGGTGTGGTGGTCTCTACCATAACATCCAACTCAACATAAATGTAGGTTCCCGACAATAACAACTAGTCGAAGGTATACCATCATTACAGAAGTCATCGGTGGTTACAATTAACGGTGGGATGGAAAAGACATCGAAGTCAGCCTTAGTCATCAGAGGAAGATTTCAAAGAGTCAATGTGGAGAAAAAGTTCATTATTTTGAAAAATTAATAATGGACTTCTTCTCCATTATTCAAAGAACATTTTCTCCACATTGACTCTTTCAAAGCTTCCTCCGATGACTAAGGCCTTTGTTGTTGTCTCTTCCATCCCACCGACAACTGCTACCAACGATGATCTCTACAATGATTGTATACCTTCAAGTTCGTTGTTGCAAATAGGAACCTACATTGATGTTGAGTTAGATGTTAGGGTAGAGACTACTACACCAAACAAAGGTGATGTACCTAATGAAGGGAAAGTGTCTAATGCAACTCGCAGTAAGTTGCAGATTAAGAGAAAGATTACTCCTATGCGTCGGGTGAATCTAAATAGGCCGAAGAGGAGAGAATCGGAGGTTTGAAACAGAAGTCTAAAGCGCTGGAGCTACTGCAGGAAAAAAAGATAGATACTACTTTTAACCGGTGTCTGGGAGTAAATTCAGGTCAAAGTATGAGGTGGGTCATTTCCTGAAAACAGGTTGCAAGTGCAAGAGGAAAAAATTTAACTTTAAATGTGATGATGCTACACTATGTGAGGGCAAAAAACAGAAGAACAGTGGCTCGAAATAGGAAAAAACGAATGTTAATTAATTGCCTAAGTTAGTGCAGTAACTAGTCAAAAGAAGTTGTTTTACTTTCTCCAGCATTTTAGCCATTTTAGTTGTTTAACTTAGTTGCTATTTTGTAAGAGTTAGTTTTTACTTTAGGTAATTTATTCAACATAGGAACATGTGCAAGTAGTTGCTGAAATATATGTTATAGTTGTTGCATTTTACTTGTATTTAAACACCATTTTAATGAAATGAAAGATTATCTTTCCAGCAACAAATATTTGTTTTCTTTGTCTTTCTTTTATTTATCTTTTAGAGTTGAAGTTCAGCTTTAAATCTCCAACAAAAGTGGTATCAAATCTTTCTTCATGAGGGACTTGTAATTGAAGGAAAATCATTTTTCTTATTCTTTTTTTTTCATATGTGGGTTCAGAAACTCCTTTAACTGCACTAGTACCACATGTCTTCAAAGGTAAAGGTTGTCATATCTAGGCATCAAGAATGGAGGCAAATGATCTGTGGGAAGCTATTGAGGAGTACTACCAAGTTTCTCCCTTGCCTTCAAATCAAACTATGGCATAGATAGGGAACCTCAACGAGAAGAAAACAAGAAGATCAAAGGGATGTTATTTGCTACAGTCTCATCTAAAATCATTGTCAAGATTATGAAAAATAAAACAATATTTGAAGTCTAAAATTTCCTAAAGAAAAAATATGAAGGAGATGAACAGATCAATGGAATGCGGATTCTCAACCTGGTAAGAGAATTTGAACTTCAAAAGATGATGGCAAGAAGTACACATCTGATCAATTCAATATATTTTGTGAAGAATACGGGCATGAGCACCACACTACATCAAAAACGATCATTAGAGGCAAATAATTCTTAATTGCCGTTAAATACGTATTTTTAGCGGCAATTAGCACTCTTAGTATTTGTCTCTAAGGCATTTAACGACATTGGTTCTAATGGCACTTAACTAATGTCGATAAAGACTTTAGCACTCTTTATTAATGTCAATATTTAATGCCGCTAAAATTTGTTTTTGTAATGCCATCTTAGTGCTCTATATACTCCAACACAAAATGGAGTTAGTGAGAGGGAAAATCGTACCATAATGGAGAAAGCTAGATGTTTGTTGTGCGAGAAGTTTTTTCCATAAGAATATTGTGTTGAAGCTGCACATACCTTAGTCTTTTTACTCAACATGCTTCCTGCAAAAACATTAGAAGGTAAGACGCCATTTGAAGTTTTGTATGGTTATAAACCTTTTTTCAAAAATCTGAAAGTGTTTGGATGCTTGTGCTTTACTTATGTGCAACAGAAATGAAGAGATAAGTTAGATAAAAAGCAAAATCTTTAATGTTTGTGGGTGACAACATTGTTTCTAAGGCTTACAGGGATTTCCAACCTCATACAAGGAAAATCATGATAAGTGACAAGCCGAGATATGCTATTCATGGAAGATCAACGATGGACTGGAAAGAAGCAGTACCAAAATTAGTTCCATATAAAAGTAAAATGCTCCAGCTGAAAGAAAATGAATTGGTGGATGATGTCCCAAGCACAACATCTCTCTATGATATCTATCAGAGATGCAATATTGTTGTCCTTGAACCAACAAATTTTCAAGAAGCAAAAAAAGATCCAAAATGAATAGTTACAATAAAGTTGAAACTCACCATGACTGAGAAGAAATAGACTTGGAAACTTGTGAAAAGACCTGCAAACAAGAATGTCATAGGAATGAAGTGGATTTTCATAACCAAGTTGGATGTAGATGATTCTATCAACAAGCACAAAGCCAGACTTGTTGTAAAGGGTATGCTCAAATTGTTGGTATTGATTTTTCTCATACATTTGTTCATGTTCCTAGATTAGAAACCACCATACTATTTTTGTATATAGATGCACAAAAGGGTTGGAAAGTGTTCCGATTGGACGTTAAATCTGCATTCTTGAATGGCTTTCTTGAGGAGGAAATATATGTTGAACAACCTGAAGGATTTGCAATCAAAGGGCATGTATCAGCTCAAAAAAGCTTTGCATGGACTAAAGCAGGCACCCAAAGCTTGGAACAACACAATTGATGAACATTTGGTGCAACTGGGTTTTAGAAAATGCCTTAGTGAAGCTACTCTCTACATTCAAGGTGATAAAATTAATTTTATTGTTATCTCACTATATGTAGATGATATACTTGTTACCGGAAGAATTGATGAACTTGTTAAGAAATTTTAAGGACATATGCAATAAACTTTTAAGATGACGAATTTTAGAAAAATGGTGTATTTCCTGTGTTATTTTTGATGATTTGACAAACTATGGGACCTTGTAAAGGGACCTGATCCCAGTGTTATTATACACGCAAATGTCAGGATGTAAAAAGTACAATTGGTTGGTGCACAGTCTCCAAGTGTGGCAAAAACCTCTGCCAATTGCATGGCCTCGAAGATTGTGTTTATTATTCATATTGAAAATTCTCAAGTACACAGGCAAAGACCATCTCGATGAAGTATTCTCCAAAAAGCACACCAGGGACCTGATAGAGCTATAAGTGTCTTAGTGTCTTAGGAGTTATACCTCGATGCTTACATTGTAAATTTGTTCCTAATCTATAAAGGATTTAGATCTCTTGTTCGGTTTGGAAAATCTAAATTGTTTTTGTGGGCAGTGTTGTATTTGCTTAATGAAGATTCTAAGTCATCTAGGAGCTAGTTGATTTAGTGGGCAGTATCTGCTTAGTTAAAGTCTAAGTTATCTAGGGTTGATAACTTAGTGTGTAGTGTGGTATCTTCTTATGGTTAGTAAGTAATAGGGTTATTACTTAGCCTCGAGATTAATACCTTAATCTCATTTGGCGTTGTATCTGTGTTTCACTTTTTCTTGAAGAGATTAGTGAAAACAGTTGAAAATCCTATGGGACAGGTCGTGGTTTTACTCCCTTGAGCAAGGAGGTTTCCACGTAAACTGTTGGTGTTGTCTTGTGTTCATTGTTTACTCTTTATTATAATTATTATTGAGTCAAGGGACCTGGTCCATTGACTGATAGTGGACGCACATATTCTATCATCCTGGGAATGGAAATCAACCAAGAACAAAATGAAGTGTTCATCTGTCAAATAAATTATGCAAAAGACATTTTAAAAATGTTCAAAATGGAAAATTGCAAAGAGGCAGCTACTTTGATGTGTCAAAAGGAGAAGTTGAGCAAAAATTATGATGCTGGAAAAATGGATGAGACTATTTACCAGTGTTTGGTCGGATTTTGCAACTGGCACTCATTTTAGAGAAGCTAATTGGGTGATAAAGATATGGTAAGGTAACTTTGAATTTATTAATCAAATTCTCTGCACATCAAAAGTACTTGTTGCAGTGGTATTCTGAGAGTGACTAAGGTTGCTCTGCTGATGACATGAAGAGCACTTCTGGCTATTCTTTTAATCTTGGTTCAAGGTTATTTTCTTGGTGTTCAAAAAGACAAGATATTGTTCCACAATATACGGTTAAAGCTGAGTTCATTTCAGCAACAACAGTTGCTGCAAAACAAGCCTTGTGGCTTAGAAAAGTGCTACCTGATATGAATTGAAAGCAAGCAAAGTGCACAGAGATGTTTGTGGATGATAAAGAAGTTATTGCTATCTCAAATAATCTTGTTGTTCATGGAAAACCAAGCATTTCAATATTAAATTAATATTTCTTAGAGATGCGCAGAAAGAAGGATTTGTTGGGTTAATTATTGCAAGGGTTTGTAGTTTGTATTATTTTGGTGATTAGTACTCATGCCTTACCCGTATTTTGGGTAGATTTTCAAGGAATCAAACTTCCTACTTTGTTTCATTGGTTGTTTCATGCCTTGATGTATTTGTTTTGTCGCTTATATTGTTTTAGTACTTGTTCTTGGCCATAGCCTAGGTGTAGGCTAGTGACTACCATAGACTCGTGTTTTAGAGCCTATAAGCCATAAAGATTCTCTGATGTTTCTTTGATGACATAGCTCCTTGTAGACTGATATTGTAGACTTGGGTCTGATAGTATGAATTCTTAGGTAGGCGGCAATTCAGCTCTTATGTGTAATCATCGGGCTTATGGGGGTCCACTTGGGTCATTAACATTTAATTGCACACAAGTGTCCCTTCTGGGCTTATGGGGTCCAGTTAGGTTATAGTTAGTTGTTTACTTTATTGTTTGTCATTTCCTAGACTCGTGTGCTATATAGTTAGGTTTTCCATTTTCTTTTCTTTCTTGTGACCTCTAGCTGCTTTAACTTTCTCGCTTTTAAGAAAGGGGTCCTATTGATAAATGAAAGAAAAGGTTTATAAGCCCTAGCTCTGTAAGTCCACACCCCACACCTGTGTAGAGTAGATAATTCAATATGTGCAGCACAAACTCATTTTGAACCTAACGTCTAACATTCACAGCATAACCCGTCGAAAGGGCTCCTAACGAAAGTGAGACCCTTATTACTTAACCATGATTCCTATCATCTGAAGTCACAAAGATACCCATGTCTTTCCCGATACAAGAGACCTAACTCCTGCAAGTAATTCCATTATAACCCAAACACAGAAACACCAGTTCTTCATTTTCTCTTTTCCCTTCTTATTCCTTGTACTTGGCTGACTCTCTACTGACAAAGACGTTTTGTACTGTTTACCCATTTAATCTCTTATACTTTTTCATTTATTGCTTATTTACACTATGTGTTTAGTTTCACTTCCTACTGCTAATACCCTTTCTCTGATCCTCTAAGATTTTAACATCTGTAAAATCCACGCCAAGTATCTTCCTCTGAGAATTCTCAGCTTTATAGGGAGACAAAGAGCGATTTATTATGCTTTAAAATGCACTCATGCTAAGTCTGTGTACTACTTGTACTATTTGTGAATGCCATTATAGTAGAGGTAAATCCATACTTATTTGCTGTGTAATTGACTTCCTTTTTTTCTTTATTTCGGTTGTGACTTGTGAGCTAGCAGTACAACCATGTAATGTGAATAAACATCAGTACAATCTCAACATTCATTTTTATTAGTACCTAGAACGAAATTTACATAATCCCATGGGTAGACAAGCTAAAGGAATCTAGTACATTTTAAGTTCCTCTTGGAAATTTTGCGTTCACATAACGTATTCTTTTATCCATGAAAAGTATCACTGATGTCTTGACATGATCACTTGAAGAGGATGCACCCGGTAGGTGAACTAATGTCAAGGGTAGACAGTGAATTGTATAAACTCCCAGGACTACATCATCGAGGTTGAAACCTTCCACTAGAATAATATCATGATGTATATATAAACAAGAAACCTATTGACATTTCTTTACCAAAAGGGTTTTCAATCTTACAGGTAGCCACATCAAATTTTAGGTTTTATACATTGAAAATGATACATCAATTCAATTTAATCGACTACCAACAGGTTATTCCTATATTTTCCAAATTACAGATTAGACTTGCTATATAGAGTTATCTGTAATGATAGGTCAACTTTATTAAGCAAATGGATGTTATACTTAATTTAGAATTCAGAAGATGATGATGAACTTTAAGGAGCTCATCCTTGGGACTAATAGCAACAGATAAGAAATCAACACCAACAAGTTTGATGTCAGTATTCTAGGCCAAATACTCTGCTCCGTGTGAGGTGAATGCTTCTTAAGTAGAAGTGTAATTTGGGTGTATTAGTAATTCAGTTGATCGATTGTTTCAACCAATACTTATAAGAAATTATTACTCTCAGTATAATCCTCCTCTATTTCAACCATGTAAGCCTCTTGATGACAATCGAAAGATCTTCTAGTCATCTTAGAGGGATCACTTGTTACTCAATGTTCAATAACACTAATAAAAGAACAAATAAATAAAAACAATATTGGATATATCTTAGATCTTGAAAAGAAAACAATTAGTAGCTGAAAATAATGTATAATAAATTCTTGTGATTGACAGTAACATAATGTACATTTCCTATTTCATTTGGGAAGTTAAAGTTCATTATATTTGGGGAATTCAATATCTTGTATTACTTTTTATTTTATGCTTTAAATTCACTGGTTTATACTTCAAACTTAAAAATAAAGTTCAAAGGCAACGACAATATACAATATTATATCATGAACATAATTTAGTTGGATAAAAATTTTCCTCTTTTCTTACTATGCCAAAATAAAATGAGCTCAATTCAACTGGAAATTTGACACACTACCCAGTCTAGCTATATGTGTTCCACAACCACAAATCTGATGTGCTATAAGAAGATAAAATCTCATTCTTGTTTTGGTCTCCATAACCATGTTACCATTGCAAGTAGGTACCAAGTATCTACACAACTATCCATAAAAACCCAACACATTCTCTATGAAGGAGTCACACAGAATCAAAGTTAAAAGAAATATTTTTCTTTTTTTCCTTTATCAATTTACTCTTCTTCTGTTATTTTATTCCCCAGATGGTGTAGCAGCATCACCGTTGATGTTATATTTTTCCTTTTTGTGCTTGCCACCTGTTTTCAAGAAAAAATTCACCTCATTCTTTTACCTGAATTTACCCTCGAACACTTGTTCAATATAGTATCTATCAGCAATTCCTGTAGTGGCTCAAGTGCTACAAACTTTTGTTTCAAACCTCCAATTCTCTAGCAACCATTTTGGCCTATCTATATTCACCCGACGCATAGGCGCAATTTTTCTCTGAATCTGCAACTTACTCGGAGTTACATCAGACACCTTTCTTTCATAAAATACATCACCTTTGTTTAGTGTGGTTGTATCTATCGTAACATCCAACTCAACATCAATGTAGGCTCCTGACGGCAACAACGTGTCTGAAGGTATACCATCATTGCAGAAGTCATCGCTAGTAAGAATTATCGAAGGGATGGAAGAGACAGCAAAATCAGCCTTATTCGTTAGAGGAAGCTTTGAAAGAGTCAATGTGGAGAAAAAGTTCATTATTTTGAAAAATTAAATAATGGACTTTTTCTCCACATTGAATCTTGCAAAGCTTTCTCCGATGACTAAGGTCGACGCCAATGTATTTTTCATCCCACTGATAATTGTTACCAGCAATGACTTATGCAATGATAATACACATTCTGACTCATTTTTGCCGTTGGGAACCTATATTGATGTTTTGTTGGATGTTAGGGTAGAGAACACCACACCAAACAAAGGTGATGTACCTAATGAAGGCAAAGAGTTCGATGTAACTCTGAGTAAGTTGCAGATTCAGAGGAAGATTACGCATATGTGTCAGGTGAATCTAGGTAGATCAAAGTGGTTGCCAGAGAATTGGAGGTTTGAAATAGAAGTTCGTACCACATTACATAAATTATTGATAGGTACTACATTGAGCCGATGCCTGGGGGTAAATTCAGGTTAAAAAATGAGGTAGATTATTTCTTGAAAATAGGTGGAAACCCTAAGAAGGCAAGAAAAATATTAAAGGTGATGCTAACATATCATTTGAGGGGAAAAACAGAAAAAGAGTGGCTTGGAAAAGGAAAAAAAATAAAAGTAGTTCTTTTGACTTCGATTCTATGATTCCGCCTAGAACATGTGTTGGGTTTTATGGATAGTTGTGCAGATACTTGGGCACCTTCTTGTAATGGTAACATAGTTTGTAACACCTTGAATACCAAACCTAGAAAAAAATTGTAGAAAATTTCTTGAACCAGTAAACCACTATAGGGTGCACGAACCATGATAGTGTCTACGGTTCATTGACCTGCCCATGGTCTGGAGTTAAACTCCACCAGGCTAAGACGTCCGACCATGGGACCCTTCATGAGCTGTGGTCTTGACGACAGACCATGGTGGTGTCCGTAGTGCCTTAACCAATAGTCCACCAAGCCTATCCCTCAGACCCCCTCGCCAAGTAAGGACCACGTGGACCTTCACGGTCCGTGGTCCTGACGAAGGGTCGTGGTGGCATCCGTAGAAGGCCAACCAGTAGACCTTTAGACCTAAGCCAAGCCTAGCCCTTAGACCCCCATGCCTAAGATAGGACCACATAGTCTTTCATGCTATGTGACCCTCTACATGGTCCGTGGGAGGGTCCGTGAAATCTGAGCCACCAGACCTCAACCTAAGTGAGGACCACAGAGACATTCACGATACGTGGTCCTCCACACAGGCCATGGTAGGGTCGTAGACAAGGCCCCAGAACCAATTGCCACTGGCCAAGGACCACAAAGTGGTCGTGGTCAGGCCCGCCAGATTTTTGAGTGGGGTTATTTCGGTCTTTTCCCCTACACTTTGGACACCTAAACTACGTGCTTTTGGTTAGTTTTAGCCTAGTAACTAAATTAGAACTTAACCTAATCAACCATTCACCTAAATCATTCAAACTTAGAGCAAAAGAGGGAGAAAGAGGTGCCAGTTTTCCTCAAGAACACGCAAGAAGGTTTCATCAATTCCAGCCCTGAAATCGAAAGATTACTCCGTGGAATTCTTCACCGGGTATGTGGGATTTCACTAGTGGGTTCCTTTCACCCATTAGGTCCCTAGATTTCAGTCATAATCTTGATTCCTTTAATATTATCTAGACCTATGGTTTCTTAAATGTTAGAAATTGTTGGGATTTAGCTATGAGAATGATCCAAATCATAGTATCATGTTGTAGTATTGTTTTTGCCTAGATTCATGCATAAACTCAGAACCCTAATTATGTGGTTCTTTTAGTTCATGAATTACACATGCTAGGTCAGTAAATTCAATTACATATATTAACATGCCTCAGTTTTTGAATGCATTATTATCAGTATATTAATGTTGCATTCTCAGTTTGCATGTCAGTATTTTGAGTTATCTAATATTATAAAACTTCAGCCATAATTTATTAATCATTTAATAAATTGGGAGAAGCTTAATACCGAGTGGGCTAGGGTCAGTCACCGCCAAGTCCTAGAACTATGTGCCTAGTAGGTTGTAAGTCCCTCCGTGGGCATCATTTCAGTAATCACGCCAGCATGCCTCCATACCGCTGGCAGGGTATATTGGGTCCTTTCGATGGGGCATATACATTGGACTTTACATTTAGCTCATGTGGTTTTATGTAGGTTATTAGTAGCTCCCTTACAATTAGATTCTATTGAATTGACCATGTTATCAGTTTAGTTAGATTTCCATTCAGCATGTTATAAACTTGGTCATTGCATTCAATTTAGTCATGTTCAGTATTTTCAATATCCTTATCATGTTCAGATTATATCCTTGTTATTATGCTTGTTTAGTTATGTTATTGTTTAGTTGTATTCTATCATGCATGCTCAGTACCTTTCAAGTACTGTGCTACATCTTCTCGTGATTTAGGTTCAGGTCCTCAGGAGTCAGATCACACATAAATCAGTTCCTGATCTTCAGTTCAGCAACATCATTTGTGAGTCCTCATTCTTCGAGGACTAATGACATGATTATCTTTCTTGCTTTTAACTTTAGTTTCAGTTTTTGCTAGATCTAGTCAGGGAATGTCCCAACATTTCTAGTTAGAAGAGGCTTTATTTCAGAAATAGTTAGTTTCGGCTTTAGTCTTAGAGTTTGACTTTTCATTTGTATTCAAACTCTCAGTTTCATTTATTCAGATAGTATATAGGTCAGTGTTCAGGGAAGTGAAAAGCGGAAAAAAGCGATAAGGCACCGATTCATGCTTTAAGCGATGAAGCGCTCACATACTTATTCTAGTCTGTGAAGCATAGAAGGCTCGCATCGCATCGCTTCGCTTCATCGCTTTGAGCAATGCAGCGCTCACTTTCCTGAAAACTGATATGGGTATTCCCTATCATTTCATATTATTCATATGATTTAACTTCTGCACATTATTTATTGTTTCAATTTATCTTTATGTATTCTTACGATATGCCAACAAGGTTAGTTTGGGGTCATTCGTGATCCTAGGTCCCGTGTCTGCGTCCAAGGGGTAGCTTCAGGGTGTGACATAGTTCCTAGAGACCAAACCAAGAATGGGATATTTTCTTCTTAGAGTACATTGCATTTGTGGCTGAGAAACACAAATAGCTCTAGAAATTTGACACACTACCTAGTCTAGCTATATATGTTCCACCACCACAAATCTGATGTGCTCTGAGAAGATAACATCCCATTCTAGTTTTGCTTTCCATAACCATGTTACTATTACAAGTAGGTGCCAAGTATCTACACAACTATCCATAAAAGCCCAGCATATGCTCTATGGAGGAGTCACACAGAATCGAAGTTAAAAGAAATACTTTTCTTTTTTTCCTTTATCAATCCACTCTTCTTTTATTATTTTATTCCCCAGATGGTGTAGCAGCATCACCATTGATGTTAGATTTTTCCTTGTTGTGCTTGCCACATGTTTTCAAGAAAAAATTAACCTCATTCTTTGACTTGAATTTACCCTCGAACACTTGTTCAATATAGTATCTATCAACAATTCATGTAGTGGCTCAAGTGCTACAAACTTTTGTTTCAAACCTCTAATTCTCTGGCAACCACTTCAGCCTATCTAGATTCACCTGACGAATCGACGCAATTTTTCTCTCAGTCTAAACCTTAATGGGAGTTACATCAGACACCTTTCTTTCATAAAATACATCACCTTTGTTTAACTTGGTTGTCTCTATCCTAACATCAAACTCAACATCAATGCAGGTTCCTGATGGACAAAATTACCTTCACATTTGGAGGACCATCTTAAGAACCCATAATGTTCTTCCTTTTAATTACCACAATGATGACCATTAACATTTTACCACACCCATTTTCATACATTCAACTACTTGTCATTTTTTAGACATATTATGCACTGCTACCACATTCACATAAAAGAATGGAGAAAATTAATTACGCAAATTTCATGACTTTCAGTCAAAAGTATACAATTTTATGTTAATCATCATCATATCATCACTATAGTGCATTAGGACTTAAACCCAATGTCTTATCCATATAGACACCTTTGATTATAAATCAATGAGACTTGAACCCAACTTCTTATTATCATGGTGCACCAAAACTTTAACTCATTGTCTTACCCACTTGGTGCAGTGAAACCTGAATTCAGCGTCTTACCCTCAACCAATGTCTTAATAAACCAAATGCATAACCAAAAAATAAATATTGAATACCATAAATATTATATGAATTTGACATAAAATTGCATAGATAAGAAGGATATTACATTGGAGTTCGATATTGGTTTCGGTTCATCAACAACAACTTAATGTTGTCCTAGAACAAGTCAATCCTCTGGCTTCCAAAGGTCGTATTAGTGTTGAATGGTCACTGTAAGGAACTGCTCAAAACTTATTTTCTCTTATAACCAGTAGGCACTATTGATATGGTACTTGGAGTTTAATGGTTATATGATTTAGGGGATATCAAAGTTTAATTTCAAATGGCTCATCATGGAGTATGAACACCAGGACAAACTATTTACATTACAGGACGTAACACCCAACTTTAAGCTAATCAGTTATGACTTATGAGGCTTTACAAAAAATATGTGACAGACATACTCAATTGTATATATTAGAGGAGCGGTGGAAAACTAGCCAGATCATTGTTAAATAGAAATTTCATATATCAGTCATTAAGGAGTTGTTTGATGAGTTAGAAGACTCTAAAATGTATTTTGAGACGACTTGAAATTTGGATATCATCAAATCAAAATGTCTGTTAGACATATTTCTAAAATAGCATTCAAGATTCACTCAAGGCACTTTGAATACTTAGTTATGCCCATTGGGCTAACTAATATCATTCCAGTTTTCAGAACCTAATGAACTAATAATTTTCAATAACATTTGTGAAAGCTTATCTTGGTGTTTATTAATGACATTTTAGCCTATAGTTAAATCGAAGAAGATTGTGTGAAACATTGAGAACTACTTTTGACCTTCTAAAGCAAAACAAGTTGTTTGCCGAAAGGACTAAGGCCTCAATTGTTTTCAATAAGATTAAGACGACTGAATATGAATGATTAAGATCTTATCAGTAGACTATAGGATAGTCTCCTGTTACTTTCAGCATAAATCAAAAGATTCAGAACTACAACGACCTTCTCATCTCTAGACTAGTCGCTTGTTCCTCCTTTTGTTGCTGTAAAAAAGAAGACAAAAAAAGTATCTTCTCCTGATAGCAATGATACAAGACATGACTGAAATATTCACAACATGAGCTTATTGTTCAATTGCAAACAACATCAGAGTAGAAGCCTATTGTCCTACGCTTGCAGTCTTGGACGTCTAGCAATTCCACGTCAAAAACTTCAAACTGCTTTGAACTAAAAAATGTTGAAGGCCCAACCTGTGAGACATGGACATTGCAAAAATATCAGGATGCAGTTCTACTTATGCATCTTCCAGACACAATAGAGTACTAATTTACATCCTAGTTTCGAGAAATACAGTTCATAAGTGTGGCTCTAAATGTGATTTTTAAGGTGTTGACAACCTATATTTTGGTCAAGTCAAAAGGAAGCTGCAATAGTTGCCTCAATGTGACTTTTGCCTAAATGTAACTTAATGTTTTACTGAACATATCTTGATCTATTTACATAATATCCTAACCTAGAAAAAATCGTGCAAAAAACAATGTGTTCAGTTAACACCATTACATTTTGGATGAAAGAAAAATTATGTGCATTAACAAAAGTAATACTCCCTCCGTCCATATTTGACTTGACACCCTCCTTAAGAAGCAATAAATAAAATGATAATTTTACTTAAGGGTAAATTTTGAACCCCCCTACAGATACGGTCACATGTAGTACATATTATTTCTGAAAATTAATGTGTAACAGAATCTTGTTAAACTACTTGATTAAAACAGTGTAAGTACACCTAGGTCCAAATTGGTAGTTTTGAGTTCAAAATTACTCCAACATATAGGAACTTATCTTTGAGGTGGCGAAACGTATATATATTCTCTCATTTTGAACCTTGCAAGGGGTACTCCAACTTAAGCCAAACTGTCTAAATGGGTGAGGAAGATGAAAGAAATTACTTAAGCGAGTAAAAGGGGTATTATTGGACGAAGAGTTCCTTGTCTTCTGTCGGTTAGCAGAATTAGAAATAGATTCTTATCAAATAAATGATATCAGAAGAATGCAACAAGCTACATAGCAGTTTAGATGCTTATTTTATTCCATAACAACTTTAGATGATACTAATTATAATAGAATCCAACTGAATAGGAGATTTAAGGACACTCACCGGAGGTCCTAGTTCTGGAGGTATGATTATCCTCCTTTTGCCCCCAGGTCTCATGTCTCTAATTCCTTCCTCAAAACCTGCAATCATACTTTTCTGCTTATTGCAAAATTTTCTCTGAGAGGTAAAGATGTTGCAAGATTGTGTGTTTGCTTTAGATCACCTGGGACCAATGCTTTAGTGCCCATCCGAATCTTTGCAGGAGAACCTTGAATGTATGTGCTGTCAATACGACGTCCAGACTCGTTATAACCAATATAGTGGAAAGTCACCTGAGAATGGTAAAAGAAATTTGTGTATGAATACATCAATGCAAATAATCTGCAACATGTAATATGTTTATTACTATTTCTTATTGCAATTAAACCTTGCTTTCTCTTTAATTTGTAATCTGATGTCCTTTTTTTAAAGGAAAAATGAAGTGAAATACAAAAGGATCATCGCTATGTCTAGGTGCCAAGTTAAACTAAGCCCAACAGAGCTTAGTAACGATATAACCAGCCTAAGTCAGCTCTTTTGCATTCATACATATGTCAGAATAACTACATAACACTTAAAACAGACCCCTTTCTGTGACGGAAAATAGATTTCACAATGATTGTTCTTAGTCAACTTCATAAAACTCAGGTGTGAAAGATCAAAGTGACTTACCAAGCATTCTGTTCAGCAATGACTACGTAAGGAGCCCAGGTAGTTAATAGTGAATTATATCAAGTGACATTTTGTTTTGGTACTCAAAAATCCATAAAAGAACAATTAACAATTATCACCCATCATTGAAGTATGTCTAGCATAAGTCTACATTGGACAGAAGAAAACCACTATCGAAAGAGTAAGATATGTTAATACAGACATCCAAGGATCATCTTAATTACAAACCAAAATGGTAAAAGACTACAGTACCAAATGCAATGACCTGTGCAGCGACAGTTTCTACAAGATCAAATGAAACTTATGAATGCAATAATATACAAACAAAACAATTACATAAAGCATATAAAAAATGACCAGAAAAGGAAATGCTCTTCTTTTCCATGAATATACCATATCGATTCCAAGTCTCTGATAGAGAAATGAGTGAACATGAAAGACGAACAGTATACTAGTTTCCAATAGGATGTATATTCAAAATAAATGACAATCTAATAAAAGTGAATCATGTTTTTCAGGAACAAAGAATGAAAGAAAACCTGTTGACCATCCTTTGGGAAATCACCTTCACCAACATAAAAATCCCGCAATATAAGACCTGAATCACGCTTTTCATAGTTGTCAGGCGTTACTACTTTAACTGTAAAACCTGAAAAAGGGTTTGAAGAGTCACTATCACATTATAAAGTATCGTGGTATCAAAAGAAGGAAATGGATGTCCAACTACTGATGTCTTAAACTTGGGTACTACACATGGCCTTTTCCACCCACACAGTCCCTCATGGGTAAACAAACCTTCTCTGATGAAACTGGGAAACTCTTCAGGTGCATTATTTTCTCTCTGGATCCGTTTGTTCTGCTCTAGTAAGCGTCTTTCATCATATGGGTTTTTGCTCTTTGTTTTCCCGAATGCTGGAAAAGCGGGAGATATGTCGGATGTAATCAGAAAAAACAGGAGAGATCTGCGCTTCATATTGTCCTCATAATGCAATATATTTATTTTCTATTCCCTAACCCTAAAAATATTCTGTATATCAGCTACAAATGATTGACATTGTGGTTAAAAGTTAGGTTACCTTTTATCTTGTAATGTGGCAGCTAAACAACACTGGAATGTTGACTTCTGTCTGGGAAAAGATTGAGTTGTATGACAAGCTGATAAAGTATCTAAATTGATAATAAAACAAGTAGTTTAATAAAGGGATTTATGCAGGACAAACCATAAAGATTACCTATCAAAAGCTGGCAAATGTAGATTAAAGGACCCTATATTGTATTCTCATGGCAAAAAATACATGAAAACAACAACATACCCAATGAAATTCCACAAATAGGGTCCGGGGAGGGTAGAGAGTACATACGCATACCTTATCGCTACCTCGTGGAAATAGAGAGGTTGTTTTCGAAGAACCTTCAGCTCAAGTTCAATTCTTTGTCAATATCAAATATTGAAAGCAGGAAGTAATACACACACCACTTGACATGGTTAAGAAGATGCTAAAATATTGAGCTAGGAATACTGTTAATCCATTAATATAAACAATAATCTCAACTTCCTAGAGAAAATTGTTCCCTAAGTTAACATATTATCCTATATGAGTTCACATTGCTAGTCCAAAGCCTAGATAAAAGGAGAATAGTTAGTTAAACAACACATATGAAACTACTTAATTATGATGAATCCTCCCAATATCGAATGCCTTGGCACATGCTCTCCAACAACACCAACATACCTAGTGTATTCCCATAAGTGGGGTTTGGAGAGGATACACAGCTTTACCCCATCTTATGAAGGCAGAGAGGCACGTGCTTTCCGAGGATTTAAAAAACATTGGAATAAAATGTATCAAGTGGAGCCAATTCAAATAACCTATAGGTGTAGCTAGAACTAAATGTTACTCCCTCTTTCCTTAATTACCTGTCCACATTTTCTGTTTTAATTGTCCCTAATTACATTAAGAAATGACACAATTAACTACTTTTGAGGTAGAACTTCTTGAAAATGTTTAGCTTTTTAATTGATTCGCTTCATAATTAATAGGAATAAAATGGTAAACTCACTATATCAATTATTGTTTTCTTAATAGGTGTATCAATTCAAAAGTAGACAAGTAATTACAGGCGGAGGGAATAGTAATTTGGAGACAATTCTTGCGGGATATAGCATTTAATTAAGGTGAAAGGGAGATCAAACAAGAAAAAGGCATTCACATTGTTCATCATAGCACAGCTATCAAACAGGAGAAACACAAAGAAGATAAATAATTCCAATAATTTCTTAAGCAAAAGTAATGTAAAAGTGTCAAAAGCGAAGAGAGGAATTACATGGAGAACAAATGTTGGACAGAAGAAATGAAGAGTTGAGAAGCATGACTTTGTCCTTTCTATGCAAAAGATCGAACCTTTCAGAGCATTAACAGTCACTCAATTGCAATGGAAAAATGGTTGCTCTGTCATTTATTTGGGGAAAACAAACAAATGTTAATACAGAGAAACTTTATCTTCTTCACTTTGGAATTTGTATAAACTACTAGATATTGACAATAAAACCCCCAACATATTTTCATATTAGCATTCTGCTTCCATATTTCATTTTCCTTTCCTTCTGCCTCCTGTTTGGTTGAAATATGTAAATCTATGTCTATCCATAAAGCATAAATATCTCCTAAATCATGTCAGAAATTCTATTGATAGATATAGTTATACTTAACTAGAGTTCTATTATCTCTAAATTATTTTAAAATAAAATAAATATATCATCAATGAGTATTTCGCAATGAGAGTGTGTGAACAATGAAAAAGGAAATATTTTTTTAATTGATTATGCACAATTAGTTAGTACATATAATTATTGACATTAAAACAATAAAACTTATATATATTTTATTTTTTTTCATTGTAAAATATGTATTTTCCTCCATATTTAATTTTTTTTAACTCTTTTCCTTTTTATTAACTTTATCTCTTCACTTTTAATTATTTTTAAAAAATTAAGTATATTTTATTTTAAAATAATAGTAATATTTTTTTAAAAGTGTCCTTAGATTTAACTTTTCTCTTTTAAACTTATTTTAATATTTATCCTAAATTAACTTATTTTAAGTTCAAGACATTTGGGATTAAAGTTGAAATCAAATAAAAAGGAAAAACAAAAAAAATAAAAGAATAAAAATTCAATTAAAAAGGAGAAAAAAAACAATGAATGAAGTTAAAAGAAAAACTAAATACAAGGTTTATATCAACTTAGTTTAGATAAGAACAGATCATTATGCTATCACACATATATTAAATCGATTAGAACTCAAGCAGTTCAGACTGAATACGTCGTATTACACCATGGCAAGCACAATGAAAAGCGAAAACTCAAAAAATCAACCCATGAGCTTAAACAAATGATCAACTAAAAGGAAATCTCATACAATAGCCCATAACAAGATTGGATCTAAACTAAATCATTAACAAGATAGATTCAAAATCAAAGGGTATGACACTAAAAGACGACGAGATCATAATCAGTTCCATGAAACTAAATCAAGCTTAAGACAGTTTCCTTTTTGTTTGTTCATAGAAAAGAACATTGATCCGACTAGGATGAAACAAACAAATCACAGATAACATTTCAGACATATAACAAAAAACAAGTTATAAAATAACAGAGAGACAATCATTAAGCTGATTTAGATGTTGAAAATTGAAACACCAAAATTAAGAATACTTAAATAAAGACCCGGAACAGCAAGGAACTAAATAAAGAAGAGAACTCACCTCTTTCCGGGCAGGCAGCGACTGGAACTCGAGATTCCACCACCACCAGACTCCAACTAGGTCCAGTGAATCGAAAAGGAAAAGAAAGAATATCGAGTTACGAATCGTTGCAGTATATTTTAAGCCTATTTCGCATATATCTCCATATGAACCGTTTAGCTATTTTTGCCCACTTTTTCCAACCCTTAACAATGAAGAAGAATAGGGGTGAAATTTTGGGGGGAAACGGGTAGAATTTTCGTGAATTCGAATTGAGGAGCTGTTGGAATTCAAAGGAGGAACACTTGGACAATTGGGGGCGCAAGATGCTTCCACCTACCTATTCCAGAATGTTCTTGTACGCGAGTGCTGAAGCTCGGGTCGTTCCGGGTTTGGGCGATGAAGGAAAAGACGCTCGATTTTGTCTGCTACTGTACGGTGTAGCGTATGTATTGCATCGTATCATTGTTGGACGTCTTCTCTTTTTTTATTGTTGGTGTTGGTGTGCTATTGTATTGTACTGCACTAAGAGTGGGCTGGGTATTATTGAATTGGGCCGGTGGAATTGGATTGCTGAGAAAGAAAACAAATGGGCTGCTCAGATTGGGACAACAAAGGCCCAAAATCGGTTGAAGATGAGGTAAGCAAGTGCCTAAAATTGCAATTACATGGATTTCAACTATTATCAATTCAAATATCCAAATTGAATTTATTTAATAAATTGGCTAGTAATTAAAGAAGACAATTTAATACTAATTAATTAACGAGGCTTTTTAATTATAATGAAATAAAATAATTAATTTACTTGTAAACTAATTGATTCAAAAAAATATATATAAACTATTGATTGACTAAACTAATTAACAAAAATATATTTAATTAAAAAAATATTTTTTCACACAATTTTTGAATATTTATAAAAGGTAATTAAATTTGATTATATAAACATCCAAATGCCCCCTCAAGCTATGCATGAATTTCCACCTACACACTTATTCTTTACGAATGTCTTATTACCCCTTGAACTACTTTAAAACAGATCAAGTAACCCCCAAGTGCCGACATGGCATAGAGAGTGCATTTCACTCTCTACGAGAGAGTGAGAAGCAAAAGGAAAACAAGTAAAAAGAATATTTTTATTATATTTTTGTTATAATTTAAATAGTATATTTTTTTTCTTTTTATTTATTTATTTTTATAAGGAAAATTACCTCTTTTAAATGGAGGGGAATTACTATCCCTTTCACTTCCATGGGAGAAGAAGAATAACAATCCCAACATCCTTAATATTTGTCGAAAAAATTCATCGAACGAGTCGGCGATGAGGAAGAAATAATCACCGAAAAAGATGAACTCACCGATAAATTTGAAAGTTTATTCTTGAACTTCAAAGCTCTTTAACAATGGTTGTCAAGGGATTTGCATTTCCTCCTTATTTGTCAAATTTTTCTTTAACTCAAATCAATTAATCTAGATGTTTTCAAACTAAATAACTCAACAATGGGATTCCCGTAAAGGATTCAATTTAGTCTATACAAATTAGTAATTGAAAATGAAATTTTCAGATTTGGATTCAAATCCAGCAACCACAATTATTATTTTTTTATTTTGAGAACTTGTATGTTAATGGAGTTTTCTAATTTTTGGCTTAAATCTTCACAACTAATTCGAAATCAATTAAAAAGTAATGTGTAGATTCAATACACCAAATCCAATCACATTCACAAACTTCTCAGATTTGCACAAATACGATGAACACAATGAAGAACAATAAGTCTTTTCTTTTTCAAATTTTAAGAAATTAATAAAGCCAACAAAACAATTGAAGGATTTAAGGTAAGTATTATAGAAATCTTTATTTTGAAGGATCAATTTGTGTATATATATATCAATTACAAATTTTAAAAAGAAAATAGGTAAAATAGAATAAAGATGAAAGAAGGATATAAAAGAGTTTTTTCTTAAAATTATTTTATATAGCTGTCAGTGCGTGTCCACCAGTTCAGGTTATGAACGTGGTCTTCTAGTTTTAGGGTGATATTTATATTGTTTTAAAATGGTTCAAAGGGATAATAGGACCTCCATAAAGTATAAATGTATAGTTGAGAATCGATTAATAGATTGAAGGTCATCTAACTATTTTCTCTATAAAAATATAAATATTGTACTTGTCCTTTAACTGTTTGCCCTGTCACTTTCGTTGGGATTATTTTTTTCCTGTCAACTTCGGCTAGCTCGTCTAACCTGTTAGGTGAATCGTCTCCCATTCGGCAAGCCTTAGTAACTTGTCTTAATTGTGCTATTATTTTCAACTAACCTTCATCCGATACTTGTTTTGAATTGTTGTGCTTCACGGGAAATATCAAAAATCAAGCTCCCAGCCTCTTCGAGGGTTATCTCTTCGGACTCTAAGTCCAAACCATGAATCCTCTCTTCCTCCTATTAAAATGCACAAAGAAGTGGTGATAAATGAACCCTCCGGCCAACAACAGGTCACTCCACACACCTCTACGCGTGTGAGTAAAAAATAGAAAAAGGTTGCGAGGCGACACCAAGGAAAATGAACGCAATCAATTCCAAGTTGCTGCGAAAACCGGTTTCACATGCTTTAAAGGTGGTCCCGATGATAGCTCCAAGGGCCCTCAACAAGCTCAAAGCAGCAGGGAAGCGAACAATACTAGAGGAGAGAATGTTGTCAACGAATGGAGTTGTTAGTGACTACCCAGCCATATGGAATACAATAAAATTCCACGAATTTGAGTCATTCACAAAAGCTCGACCCCATATGTCCGGTGTGGTTTGAGAGTTATACATTGCCTATGCAAAGAAATTCCCAAGAAGAGGAAGGGCGTTGTTTGGAGACTCCTCGAGGAAGTGGAAATCCAGGGGAAGATGGTTCAATGTCATCGGGGAGCAATCAAGGATGTCTTGGGACTGAATTGTAACAGGATTGAAATGTACAAGTTGCGTATGAAGCACAGTTTGGATGCCTTGAAAGGGTGGCCTTTTTGCACCCTTAATCTCCGATATTACTCCTCCATAGTTGGCTGACGGAGTGAAGATACACTAGTAAAAAAACAGTGAATACCGACCTCCAGAGGTCGGTATTCCCTGTAATTCCGACCTAAAATCGACATCCCAGCTTAGGTCGAAAAAAGCTTGGTCGCTATTCAATACCGACCTCTGGAGGTTGGTATTTACTGACCTCCGGAGGTCGGTAATTTTATTTTTGTATTTTTTGGAATTCCGACCTCTAGAGATCGGTAATTTTATTTTTGTATTTTTTAAATTCCGACCTAAGGAGGTCGGTATTTTTATTTTTTATTTTTGGAAATTTTGACCTCCGAAGGTCGCTATTTTTATTTTTGATTTTTGAAATTCCGACCTCTGGAGGTCGGTATTATTATTTTTTTATTTTCGAAATTCCGACATCCGAAGGTCGATATTTTAATTTTTTTATTTTTGAAATTCCGACCTACGGAGGTCGGTATTTTAATTTTATTATTTTTGAAATTCCAACCTCCGGAGGTCGGTATTTTAATTTTTTTATTTTTGAAATTCCAACCTCCGGAGGTCGGTATTTTAATTTTTTTATTTTTGAAATTTCGACCTCCAGAGGTCGATTTTCTGCTATAAAACTGGCAGCAAATTGCTGCAATTTTAATTGCCCACCTGCATATTTATACCAAAACAACCCAAAGAATTCCAAATAAACTTCATCCAAGCAAAACAACACAATATTATTTATTTTAACTTGTTTAAACAACTTAACTTTAACTAGTTTAGTTTTGACTTAATTCCAACAACTAAATCAACCAACTAAACCACATTATTTATTTTAACTTATTTAAACAACTTATCAACTTTGTAACTTTAACTATATTAATTTTGACTTAATTCCAACAACTAAATCCACCAACTAAACCACATTATTTATTTTAAATTATTTAAACAACTTATCAACTTTTTAACTTTAACTACATTAGTTTTGACTTAATTCCAACAACTAAATCCACCAACTAAACCACATTATTTATTTTAAATTATTTAAACAACTTATCAACTTTTTAACTTTAACTACATTAGTTTTGACTTAATTCCAACAACTAAATCCACTAACTAAACCACATTATTTATTTTAACTTATTTAAACAACTTTACAACTTTAACTAGTTTAGTTTTGACTTAATTCCAACAATTAAATCAACCAACTAAATCACATTATTTATTTTAACTTATTTAAATAACTTAATAACTTTAACTAGTTTAGTTTTGACTTAATTCCAACAACTAAATCCACTAACTAAACCACATTATTTATTTTAAATTATTTAAACAACTTAACAACTTTTTAACTTTAACTAGTTTAGTTTTGACTTAATTCCAACAACTAAATCCACCAACTAAACGACATTATTTATTTTAACTTATTTAAATAACATAACAACTTTAACTAGATTAGTTTTGACTTAATTCCAACAACTAAATCCACCAACTAAACCACATTATTTATTTTAACTTATTTAAACAACTTAACAACTTTAACTAGTTTAGCTTTGACTTAATTCCAATAACTAAATCCACTAACTAAACCACATTATTTATTTTAAATTATTTAAACAACTTAACAACTTTTTAACTTTAACTAGTTTAGTTTTGACTTAATTCCAACAACTAAATCCACCAACTAAACGACATTATTTATTTTAACTTATTTAAATAACTTAACAACTTTAACTAGATTAGTTTTGACTTAATTCCAACAACTAAATCTACCAACTAAACCACATTATTTATTTTAACTTATTTAAACAACTTAACAACTTTAACTAGTTTAGTTTTGACTTAATTCCAACAACTAAATCCACTAACTAAACCACATTATTTATTTTAACTTATTTAAACAATTTAACAACTTTAAATAGTTTAGTTTTGACTTAATTCCAACAACTAAATCCACTAACTAAACTACATTATTTATTTTAAATTATTTAAACAACTTAACAACTTTTTAACTTTAACTAGTTTAGTTTTGACTTAATTCCAATAACTAAATCCACCAACTAAACCACATTATTTATTTTAACTTATTTAAGCAACTTAACAACTTTTTAACTTTAACTACATTAGTTTTGATTTAATTTTAACAACTAGTGTCAAACACATTATTCCTAAACTAAAGGATCAACTAGTATTGGTACTTATGCTTAACAAACACATTAAATTAAAGCTAAGTATCAACACTAGTTGGACACAAATCGATCTTGCAAGAAAATCAATTTTGTCATCAATAGGATCAACTAGTGTTGGTACTTTATGCTTAACACACACATTAAATTAAACCTAGGTATCAACACTAGATGGACACAAATCGATCTTCCAAGAAAATCAATTTTGTCATCAATAGGATCAACTAGTGTTGGTACTTTATGCTTAACAAACACATTAAATTAAAGCTAAGTATCAACACTAGTTGGACACAAATCGATCTTGCAAGAAAATCAATTTTGTCATCAATAGGATCAACTAGTGTTGGTACTTTATACTTAACAAACACATTAAATTAAAGCTAGGTATCAACACTAGATGGACACAAATCGATCTTCCAAGAAAATCAATTTTGTCATCAATAGGATCAACTAGTGTTGGTACTTATACTTAAAAAACACATTAAATTAAAGCTAAGTATCAACACTAGATGGACACAAATCGATCTTGCAAGAAAATCAATTTTGTCATCAATAGGATCAACTAGTGTTGGTAATTTATGCTTAATAAACACATTAAATTAAAGGTAAGTATCAATACTAGATGGACACAAATCGATCTTCCAAGAAAATTAATTTTTTCATCAATAGGATCAACTAGTATTGGTACTTATGCTAAACAAACATTCGATGGACACAAACAAATTATCACAAAATTTAAACTAAGTATCAATACAAGAAGGACACAAACACATTATAAAAAGAAATTGTACTTGAACTTTAGAAATTTAGAAACACCAAACCTTACCTCCTAAGTATCAATATGAAAGAAGCTTGTATCAACTTTTTTGGATGTTGAGCTTCATTAGTTGTCTAGCCCGCAAAATCAACTCTTTCAACACTAGAAAAAGATTCAATAATTATTAGTTACTACATGGCACAAACACACATCATCATTTATAATATTCAAGTTTAGAATAATATAAACTTCAAATCCAAGAATATTAGTTTATATATATATATATATATATATATATATATATATTCAAGTTTTAATAAGTTCAAGTTTCAATTCAAGTTCATATCTAATTTCTAAACTTAATTAGTTATATATTCAAGCTAATTAGTTCCAATTTCAAGTTCATATTCCTAATTAAGTTCAATTTATAGTAAATTCAAGTTATAATTAATTATAAGTTCTAATTAAGTTGTAATTCAAATCCCTAAAATTCCAAATTCAAACTACCTAGTTAGTGTCCCAAATTCAATTTCTTAATTTGCCTAAACTCCCCAAATATAATTCAAACTATTAGTCCTAAATTCCAAATTCAAACTACTCTTAAAATCACAAATTGGAAGTACTCCTAGAATTCAAAAAGCAAACTATAGTGCTAAAACATCAAATTCAAACTATTAGTAGTCCTAAAATCTCAATAATAATTCAAACTAGTCCTAAATTCAAAATTCAAACTAGTCATAAAATTCCCAAAATCTAACTAGTGCTAAAATCCTAAATTCAAACTAGCTAGCTATTCCTAATCCCACATTCAAACAATTAGTTCTAAAATCTCAATAATAGTTCAAACTAACTCAAACAATACACAAATTCAAACAACTCCTTAAATACCCTAATTCAATCTAATCTTACAATTTCAAAATCAAACTAAGTAACTCAAGAAATACCAAATTTCAAACAAATCCTAAGATACCCTAATTCAAACTAACCCTAACATTAAAATTTCCAATTCACAATCAACAAACACAAACTAACAATCAAATAATCCGTAATTCAAACTAACCCTAACATTAAAATTTTCAATTCACAATCAACAAACACAAACTAACAATCAAATAATCCGTAATTCAAACTAACCCTAAAATTAAAATTTTCAATTCACAATCAACAAACACAAACTAACAATCAAATAATCCCTAATTCAAACTAACTCTAACATTAAAATTTTCAATTCACAATCAACAAACACAACTTAACAATCAACTAATCCCTAATTCAAACTAACAATCAAAAACCCTCAATCATTCACTTACTAATTAACTAACAATCAATAAAAAAACTAATTCAATACACTAATTAACTAATTCAACACACAAATTGAAAGAAATTAAAAATACTATTATGAAACCTAACCTTGAATTAAAGGAGAAGGGCAGTGAGTCGGAATAGAGGCAGCGTCGGTCGAGATGGAGGCGGCGTGACCTCTTGCTATTGACGCGAGCTTCCTCTGCTGTTGTACGCGACCGCCGCTGCTGCTGCGATGGTGGCGTAGCGCCGGTCGTCGGGGCTGGTGGCGTGGCGCCGGTCCTTGGAGATGGTGGCGGGGCGCCGGTCGTCGGGGTTGGTGGCGGGCGCCGATGAGAGGAATAGTGAGAGAGGAGTGAGACTTGTGAGACTTTGACCTAGAGTTTTTAATTTTAATAAAGTTAGTTTAATAAAATTTAATTAATTAAAATTATATATATATATATATATATATATAAAATTTAACTAGACATCAAGAGAAGTTTAATTTATCGATCAAGTTAATTTTATAATTTAAAATTATATATATATTATATGTTTGTGTGTAATTTAATTATATATCGATGTTCATTTTATTATATATATATATATATATATATATATATATATATATATATATATGTAATTAAACTTCTGTTGATGTGTAGTTACACATCAACAGAAGTTTAATTTAATAAATTTAATTTATCGAGGTTGATTTTATTAATTAAATTACACACACACACACACACACACACACACACATATATAATTTATCTACACATCAACAAAATTTTAATTTAATAAGTTCTAATTAATTTATCTATCAAATTAATTTTATAAATTAAAATAATATATAATTCAACTACACATCAACAGAAGTTTAATTTAATAAATTTAATTTATCGAACAAGTTAATTTTATAAATTTAAATTATATACCTTCTAATTATATAAATTTAATTTTATTGATCAACAAAAAATTATCAATATCAAATTTAATATATAAATCTCCTTGAATTGATGATACGTATTTCTTTAATTGATAATGTATTTCATATCTGAACCAATAGTTTATAAGACTTGATTTGTTAAACTACTCAAATAGTATATAATTAATCAACGTATTTCATAATCCGATGAAGTATCCTTTACATGTCATCATAATTAGGAGGTAATAACTACACTTGACTTCCATTCAAGATCGAACGTATATAATAATAATATCTCCCATATCATACTCGAATGGATTATATGTTAGCTCTTTACCTCTACATCATGAGATGAGATATTAAGTTCATGATTAGACGATGGACTGATAAAATTTGTACATTACTCTAGAAATATAAGTATATATAATTTTCTCCTAATTCATATCAACGTAGTTTCATACTCTAAATATGGATTATAGATATTTTTTTTATTTATTCCACGAATTCTAACTTTTTATTTATAAAAGTATACAAAATTGTTACACTTTTTGAACAATTAATTGTAGGTGTAAATGAAATTTTAGTATTATGCACAATAACAAAAGTATGATTAATAGGAATATTTTAAACAAATCGACCTCAGAATGTCGCTTTTATTAAAAGTAATTAGATTTAATAAAAAATACCGACCTCATGAGGTCGGTATCACATTACATTTTAAGATAAATAAAAAGCAAATCATGTTAATTAAATAAAAAATACCGACCTCATGAGGTCGGTATCACATTACATTTAATAAAACCTGTTGTTTTCATGTTTTATTAAGCATAAAAACCGACTACTTGTAGTCAATTTTCATATCAACGTAGTTTCATACTCTAAATATGGATTATTGATGTTTTTGGTTTATTCCACGTATTCTAACTTTTTATTTATAAAAGTATACTAAATTGTTAAATTTTTTTAAACAATTAATTGTAGGTGTAAAATAAAAATTTAGTATTATGCTAGCAAAATAATTATTAATAGGAACATTTTAAAGAAATCGACCTCCGGATGTCACTTTTATTAAAGTATTTGGATGAAATAAAAATACTGACTTCATGAGGTCCCTAATTTATATTAATTTATTTTTTAATCTATATAAAACCGTCATTCAGAAGACAATTTATTTAAACTTAATTGAAACTATTAATTTATTAATTTTATGGAAGTCACTATATAAATATTTTAATGAAAATTAATTTAATTACATACTATTTAATTTTACCGACTTCCGAAAGTCGGTATTATAATATTTTTTATTTTTTATTTTACACAAAACCATCCTCCGAAAGTCAATTTTAATAAAATTAAATCAAAATATTTCTCAATTTTTTTTATATACTTAATTGAAAAAAATAAAATATTGTTATTTATTTATTTTATTTAATACCGACATCAAGAGGTCGGTTTTTATTGTAATTCAATTTTTTCGGAAAATTCCGACCTCCAGAGGTCGGTATTTTGTTTTCATGTTTTATTAAGCATAAAATCTGACTACTTGTAGTTGGTTTTCATATCAATGTAGTTTCATACTCTAAATATGGATTATTGATGTTTTTGGTTTACTCCACGTATTCTAACTTTTTATATATATAAGTATACAAAATTGTTAAACTTTTTTAAACAATTAATTGTAGGTGTAAAATGAAAATTTAGTATTATGCTAGCAAAATAATGATTAAGAGGAACATTTTAAAGAAATCGACCTCCGGATGTCGCTTTTATTAAATTATATGGATGAAATAAAAATACCGACCTCATGAGGTCGCTATTTTATATTAATTTATTTTAATCTATATAAAACCGTCATTCGGAAGACGATTTATTTAAACTTAATTGAAAATATTAATTTATTAATTTTATGGAAGTCACTATATAAATATTTTAATAAAAATTAATTTAATTACATACTATTTAATTTTACCGACTTCCGAAAGTCGGTATTATAATATTTTTTATTTTTTATTTTACACAAAACCATCCTCCGAAAGTCGATTTTAATAAAATTAAATCAAAATATTTCTCAATTTTTTTTATATACTTAATTGAAAAAAATAAATATTGTTATTTATTTATTTTATTTAATACCGACATCAAGAGGTCGGTTTTTATTGTAATTCAATTTTTTCGGAAAATTCCGACCTCCAGAGGTCGGTATTTTGTTTTCATGTTTTATTAAGCATAAAAACCGACTACTTGTAGTCAATTTTCATATCAACGTAGTTTCATACTCTAAATATGGATTATTGATGTTTTTGGTTTATTCCACGTATTCTAACTTTTTATTTATAAAAGTATACAAAATTGTTAAACTTTTTTAAACAATTAATTGTAGGTGTAAAATGAAAATTTAGTATTATGCTAGCAAAATAATGATTAATAGGATATTTTAAAGAAATCGACCTCCGGATGTCGCTTTTATTAAAGTATATGGATGAAATAAAAATACCGACCTCATGAGGTCGGTATTTTATATTAATTTATTTTTTAATTTATATAACCTCATCCGGAAGATGATTTATTTAAACTTAATTGAAAATATTAATTTATTAATTTTATGGAAGTCATTATATAAATATTTTAATGAAAATTAATTTAATTACATACTATTTAATTTTACCGACTTCCTAAAGTCGGTATTATAATATTTTTTATTTTTTATTTTTTATTTTACACAAAACCGTCCTCCGAAAGTCGGTTTTAATAAAATTAAATCAAAATATTTCTCAATTTTTTTAATGTTTAATTGAGAAAACAATAAAATATTGTTATTTATTTATTTTATTTAATACCGACATCAAGAGGTTGGTTTTTATTGTAATTCATTTTTCCCGGGAAAAATTCCGACCTCCCACTTTATTTTGCATAAAAAGTTGGTTTTCTAAAGTTTTTTTAATTTTTTATTCTTTTTAAGAATACCGACCTCCGGAGGTCGGTAATTTTTAGGTCGGTATTCACTGTTTTTTTAGTAGTGTTGAATAAAATGAACAACCTAGTTAATTAAGACAACATGTTGGAAACATATAAAAGTTCCAAGTAAAAATAAATTAAAACATTTTAATAGTCCCTCACAATATTTTTATGAAGATTATCATAATTTACTAACCATTTTAAATAACCACAGAACAATCTTTGTTAGTACAAATAATATGTAGGATATGAAGTATGCCTTGCAGCCGAAAAATTACTAGGATAATTCATAAAAATCAAGAAATACCTAACACTGATTCTTGATGGAGAATGAGCAATTTGTGCTGATAACTTGTTGTAAAACTAAAGCAAAATAAGACAAGAAATATAGAAGATGAAAGCAAAGAAATAGGGAGATAAGAGATGAGAGTTTTCATTATTATTCCAAGTCTTCAAGTGTATACAATATGAACTCTTATACCTCTATTTATAGTGTAACATAGAGGCATACAAAAGGTTAGTCATAAACATGACATTAATATAATGGAGGAGGTTATGGAAATGGAAGGTTACAAGAATAATAGTTATAAAGTTGGAGGTTATGGAGGTTATGGTTATCTTCATAATGAAGGAAAGTAATGGAGATAATGGGTGAGAGTAACTTCTTGGTGTAATGGACATCCACTCTAAAATATTATATAACAATATGTTCATATTTATTATTTATTATTAGTTCTCGACACGTGCATCCCATATTAAGTAATATAAATCATAATTAAATTGAAGGTTAATGAGCAACAACTAATATAAACACAAAATTACAATCAAGATTGAGAAGAAGACTAAAGTCCAAGTCTAAGCATCTCTTCATAGTAAGATAGCTTGCAGATGCATAGTTATTGATAATTGGAAAGACTTTTGAGATTCTAGAAGCCCATCAACAAATATAATAAGCTAACAGATGATAAATGTAATTTTTAGTTGAATAAAATTGACAGAATTTTCATTTGTCGAAAACTGCTTATCAAATATGTCACTATAGTTATAAGCTTCTTGTAGTTTTGTTTTCTTCTGAAGCACGGGAATTCAAGGTTGTCCATATTATATTCTCCCCTTGCCTCCATAGGTAGTTGCTGAGGTGTAGAGGACCATTTTGTGCATGTGCATTCCCAAAATGAAATGATCCAACCTGATCCTGAAAACAATCAAAATAACAAACAGAAAAACCCATTCATCTGAAATATTGACGAACACAAAATTAGAATGTAAAGAAGAAACAAATGAAAGTTGTGAACAAAATATATCCAAAAGTATATATACCTCTGTGGAAAGTGTATTTAAAGCACACAAATGACAAATAGGATAATGGAAATAGACTCCTAATTATGAGGAGTAAAATATAGAGATCATCTTATTTAAATGTCCTCAAGTCTCGTATGTGTCTTAAAAATGGTGAAAGAATAACCCTATTTATAAGTTGAGCAGTCACTCCAAAAGTCACCATATTTAGTGTCATAATAAATAGATAATCCCTCCATTCATTTTTATATGTCATCCCTTTCTATAAAGAGTTGGTCTATAATACTTGTCATTTCATAAAATCAACGCATAAATTACCATATTGTTCATTTTTTATCCTTGTGAGTTATTAGCCTTGAAAACATACATTTGACCAACTTAGAAAATCTAATAAAATGATTCATGTTCATTGGGTAAATTAATTAATCAAAATCAATTCATATTCATTGATTGAAAACTTGAGTTCCAAAAAAATTAAGCAGGGGTAGAATAGTAAATTTACTTAGTTTCTTAATGCACGTGAAATCCAAAATGGTGACATATAAATAGAAACGGAGGGAGTACATTCTTATCAAAAAAATTTATAGAACCTAGGGAATATGAATAGGTAGTTCATGTATTAACACAATGGACAGTCCATCCATTCAATGAATTTATAACAATAACTAAAGAATTAAATAGGGAGAAAAACTAAATTAAAGGAAATAGAATGGAGAAATGAAATGAGGAAAATAAGTTGTATGTTATCAGAAGTCCAAAAGTCCACGTTAGATTGATATATTCCATGTATGAAATTAATTAAATGAATTTAATCAGTAATAACTAACGAAAATTATAATGTCATAAATACGGAATTAAAATGCAATTGCTAGATGATGATTCTTAGATTTCGACTCATTTAAGGTTTTATTTTGATAGTTTAAGTGTCCTCAAATGCCTAATTTATGCTCTAAACTGAAATGCAACATTGAAGGCTAAGGAGCAAGGCAAAGACACTACCGGGCAAAAAGGAACAAACAGCCTGAAGAAGTGAAGTAAAGCGATCCAGGTGATCACCAAGACCACTCGGCGAATTGCCGAGTGGCTCTTTAGCTCGCCCAAAGTTCCAGTAGGCCAGCCCTGGGGAAGAACAAATTTGGCAACAGAAATAGGCAGTCGGCGAATTGCAAAACGACTCCATGACAACAACTTTGACCGCCTAAAGTCAAAGGACCTGGAAGACTGATGACCAATGTAAATTGGTGATGGATCGGAGCGAAAGGCGGATCGGCAACCTGGTTGATGAGGTGCGACTTACTTCGCCAAATGGTCTTTCAAGCCAAAAAGTTGGGCACTATAAATTGAAATTTAAAATGAAGAGAAAGGAGTTCTGATCCCTAAGTTTGAGAGTCACAATTTTCTTTGTGTTTTTGAGTTTCCATTGTAGACTTTGAGGATTTTTAAGCTTAAATTTGAGGATTTGTAGGTGGGTTTTTGAAATTAATCAATTTGGAGCATTGTAAAGGCTTGGAGACTTTTACCCAGTTGATGGCTAATCTAGTTGGTGATTTTTTTTTTAATCTTTTTATGATGTTTAGCTAAAACCCCTATTCTTGGGGTGTGGTCATGTGATTATGGGCTGAATTAGCTTATGGGTATTGTTATTTACTGATTTAAATGCTTAATTGAAGTAGGTTTAATTGATAGTTGTGTTTTAATCTATGAATTGTAGTTGCAAATGTAATTCTAACTTAGAATTCTAGGCTTGCTTGAAAAAGAGGTTTTAGAATCAAAGCTTTCGATTGATGGTTGTAGTTATTGGGTTGATATGGGTTTAGCTCGGAAGAGTAAATCCTAAACTTGATTCTACCTATCTAGCTCGAGAGAGTAGATAAATTAAGGTTTCGGGCTGTTCTTATTGATATGCTTGTTGAGGTTCGAGAAAACTCACTTGAGTCATAGTAGTTGTTTGAGAGAAAACTATTACATCTATAGCCTAGCCTACCCATTGAGATTTAGTAATTCGTTAGTAAGTTCAATTACCTATATAGTGAAATTAGTCTATAACTGATCACATTTTTTTTAAAAATTGGTAACTAGCCTATAATTGATCACATCCCAAGAATTCCTCTTTATCTTGTTAACCCCCTTGTTTTCGTACTTGTTTAGTCATTAATTGATGAATCAAACCCCCCATCTGACATTTGTGGTCACCCTTTTTACTTATTTAATTGAACTTAATAATTTCTATTCCTATAACCACTTAGAATACATTCGTACTTCATAATTGAATTTGAACATTGTACCACTCCCTGTGGGTTCGACCCAAACTCTTCGTTGGGTTTTATATTAAATAATGATTGTCTAAACCTAGAATTGGAAGAGGTGTAATCTAAGCGTTAATCACCAGACTTCTAATTCAGTAAATAAAATATGATTATTTAATTAAATTTATTGGTTAATTAAATATTTAATTATATTTTAATTTAGTGTGGGGGTAAACGTGTTGGTCAACTTTTTAGTTATGAGCTTCCCACTTTTAATATAACTAGTTTTTCATCACGTGCATTGCATATGATTATCAATTCAGAAAATTTTAGCGAAGATTTGACTAATAAGTTTTGTACAAAAAAAAAATATTGTAGATTCTTCTGTGAATGTTCAATATGGATCAACATATATATCTCTTATTCAAACAAACTATGAAGATGGTCAATGTAAAATTTTATTAGTTAAATGCAATAATGTATATATTTATTTCAATTTCATAAGGTTCAATCATGTAATTAGTCGTATCTCACTAATATTACATTATAGACGATATTTGTTGTGTATTTCTCTTGTCATCTAACAGGATGTATTCTACTTAATATGTTTACATGTCATATGAACATGTTGAGAAAAACTACATTTTATTTTTTAGAACTATTTTTGTATATTAATTTTTATTTTATAAGTTATAACATAATAGATGACATTCTTTTTTACGGCTCTCATATTTGACTTCTCGATTGACTGTATACATAAATCAAAGATGGTTATCTGCCTGTCCATAGTTAACTGAGAAAAATTTCCTTTTTTTTACTAAAAAAACTAAAAATTAAAATTAAAGAATATAGTCTATCGGTGAAATCATAAATATAATCACATGTTTATGTTACACCCAACAAAGATATAATTCATATACTTGTAAACACTTTTTAATTTATTCAACCAAGCATGATTTGTCCAAGGAAAAATAACACACCATTTTATCACATATATAGGGGCGGTATAATAATATGAAGGTCAAAAGTTAATATAAGGAAAGATGAAAGATAGAAATAATTAATGTAATAACTATGAAAATTCACAATATTATAACTAAAGAGTGTAATAGAGTCTTGTCCATGTAAATGTCATCCCTTACCGCTCTTATGAATCAATCGGTCAACTGTAGGAAACTGGCCAATTGCTGTCAACTAGTATCGGTACAACCACGAATCTCTTGTTTTCTTTGTTTACAGCTGGCCTTACTTAAATAAAAGTTTTCTTGCAATTCTGCATTAATACACAACCCAAACCAACTCTAGACGCATCAGAAATATACAACAAAACCTTGCGTACCTTCTGGTAAGGTTAACACTGGGAAGTAGTCAACCTCTTTTTCAATTCCTGAAAGCTTTCTCACAAACTTTAGACCATTGAAACTTAACTTTCTTCTAAGTCAACTTGGTGAAAAGGGATGAAATAGATGAGAACCCCTCTACAAACCTTCTATAATAGTCAGCCAAACCCAACAAAGTCCTAATATCAATTGGAGACGTAGGTCTAGGCCAATTCTGCACTACCTTTATTTTCTGAGTATCAATTTTAATTTCCTCTCCAGACACAATGCGGCTAAGAATGCCAGGGACTCAAACCAAAACTCACATTTCGAGAACTTAGCAGACAACTCTCTATCTTTTAGAGTGTGGAGAACTATTCCGTGTTGGCTAGCATGATCCTCCTTATTCCTTAAATAGATAAGTATGTCATTAATGAATACGATAACAAACATATCTAAATAAGGTTTGAATACTCTATTTATAAGATCCATGAATGCTGCAGGCACATTGGTCAAACAAAAAGACATAACCAGAAACTCATAATGAGCATAACGGGTCCTGAATGTTGTCTTTGGAATATCACATTCCCTCACTCTTAATTGATGGTAGCCTGATCTGAGGTCTATCTTAGAGAAATAAGTAGCACCTTGAAGCTGATCGAAATGTTCATCAATCCTTGGGAGTGGATATTTGTTCTTGATGGTAACCTTGTTCAACTAATGGCAGTCTATACACATATGAAGGTGTCACGCCCCGAGCCTACACCCCAGACGTGACCGGCACTTGAAGACCATCGCTGGCCCCCAAGCGAACCCTTGGCCTGGCTTTCTTAACTCAACGGAAACTTAACTCAACAGGATAACTCAATGCAATGAAAAGTTATAAAACAACTCAACTGAAAGTAATTTGCCAACAAGGCATCTCGAGTCTCAAAATAGGATATTTAAATATATACATGCATGAGAGACTCCAAATTAACTGACTGACTGTCTGACTGTCTATGAAGCCTCTAAATACTGAGATGGATGTTGGGACAGACCCCGCAACATCCTAATAAAACAAAAACTAAGAACACAAAATAACTGAGTCCTCCGGAATGCAAGAAGGCTCACCACTGACTCTGGAGTGCTCAACTGGATCAACGACGTGCAGGATGCTGATCCGGGGTATCTGTATCTGCATCATAAGACGATGCAGGCCCACTGGCATCAGTACATGGAAGGTACTAGTATGCGAGCTGGAAAACTAAGCAACAAGGGCTAGAAGGAAAATTGAAAGAAACTGAAAAGTTTACCTTGTTCAACTCAACTCAACCTGACTGACTTCTTTCAATATAAGGCAATTTAAAACAAATGTGATATAAAGAAAGACTGTTTAAAACATGCTATAAAACTCTGTGTGTATACAAGGATACAATAAACCTGAGATGTATATAGAAATACAATTAAACTGATGTATATAAAATACAATAATTTCCGTGTATAAAAATACAATAACTGCTGTGGGAGTTTCTCTAACCGACAACCATCACATAAGAGCTAAAGTGATGATACAGCGATCAACCTCACGCTGCCAGAGCATCCTATACCCGGCCAAAGGTATAAGACCTGAACTGCCTAATGGATCCACTAGTCTAATATGAAAAGGATTCATCTAAAGAGCATGATCCTTTTCTACCCATGGTGGCTAACATGGTTCTATGGGGGCTGTGGGTTCTTTGAACGCTCCCCCAATTCGGTGCTCGATACTACTCCCAAAAATGTACTGGCTCTTATGTTTTTAAAACACATTTCTTCCTGCTGACATGAGATAATTACTCAAAACAAACTATCCCGAAGGCTCTTTGGAAATTTCAGTTTCCAACCTTGTTTAAATGTAAAGACATTTCTTTAAAACTTCTTTGGGAATACATAGTTTCCTAATAACTTTGAGAAAATGAACTCAACTTGAAACTTGAGACTCTTAGCTTGAAACTCTAAACTCTTTTCTTAACTTGACACTTGAGTCTAAAAATAAAGTTAAAACGTTTAATAAAGACTCTTGAACAACTTTACAACTAGCTTGACTTGCTTAACTTCTAAGCTTAACTCTTAATTCCTAACTTCACTTGACTTCTAACTAACTCTCCTTAAAATGGAATTTTTGGATTCAAGGTGTTTGCTCACATGTTACGGATAAGTTCTTGACTTTTAGAAGTACCTTGGACTGTTGGAAACAACTAGGAAACATAGGTATAATACCTAGGAACCAAAATAAAATACAATAAAATAAAAAATGGGACTGCTGGCCAGCCTCAACAGGGGCTGCTGGGCACTCTGCATTCTGCCCAGTTGCCAGCCCTTTCCCCAGAAAAAACCGACTTTTCTCCCTCTTTTCTTCAACTCTAAACCACCCTTACTTCAATGGATTTAACCCCAAACACTAAGGATCATCAATCTCCCAACATACAATAAATTACAACTCAAATACACAAACCAATCATGTCCCACAACCAACAATAACTTCAACAACACAACTAACAACATCAACAACAACTAACAACTTCAACAACTACTAACAACTTCAACAACTTCAACACCAATCCAATCCTTTCTCAAATCATAAAAAAAAGAGTTTGGTGTGTGGGAGAAAGGATCAGACCACACAAAAAAACTCACATACCTTGATAGGGATCACCCCCGACGAAAATCCACAATGGAAACTTGTTGATCCTTTCTCCTCTTCTTCTCTTCTTCTTCTCTTCTTCTTCTCTCAAGAACCCTAACTCTTTCTCTTTTAGAATAGGATAAAAATGATCCAAAAACAGCCTAACACACAATATAACCTCAAAAGAAATGGCTAGGGAAAAGACCAAAATGCCCTTAAAATTTCCGGGACGGATTCCCTGCCAACTGCCCAACTTTCAATGGCCATAACTCACTCATACGAACTCGAAATCGAGTAATCTCAGTGGCGTTGGAAAGATCATTCCACAAGCTTCGCAACCATAACTGGAACTACTCCTAACTCATCGTGATCTAGGAGTTACGACTGCTCAAAGTTGGCCAAAAATCACTGATTTCCACACTTAGCCAAATTTTTTCCAGATTCTAATTTTCCAGATTCTGTATTTTTTCCAAAAATAGCTACTTTCAAATTTCAAGCTTCTTCATAGCTATTTAAAATTGTCGGATGTTACAATATCTCCCCCTTGGGAACATTCGTCCTCGAATGAAGTGATTCTTACTAAGCTAAGGGTGCAACAACAACTCAAACACCCAACAAGCAACTATGCAACAACAACAACAACAACAATATGCCCACTATAATTTAAAGAGCACTAAGAAGGAAATTAATACCTTTATGTGCGGATTCAAAGAGATATGGATATCTCTTCTTCATGTCTTCTTCGGCTTCCCAAGTAGCTTCCTCAACAAATTGGTTCCTCCAAAGGACCTTGACTGAGGCTACATCTTTAGTTCTCAACCTTCGAACTTGCCGATCTAAAATTTGAACAGGAATCTCCTCATAAGATAAGTTATCCTTGATCTTGATACTTTCAATCGGTAGGATCAATGAAGGATCGCCTATGCACTTCTTCAACATGGAGATATGAAATACCGGATGGACCGCTGCTAGCTCCTGTGGTAGCTCCAACTCATAAGCTACATTGCCAACTCTCTTGACTATGCGATAAGGTCCAATATATCGGGGGTTAAGTTTCCCTTTCTTACCAAACCTCATAACCCCCTTCATGGGTGAAACCTTCAAATATACCCAATCATCTACTTCAAACTCTAACGCCCTTCTCCTAACATCAGTGTAGGATTTCTGACGACTCTGTGCCGTTTTCAACCTCTCTTGAATCACTTTCACCTTCTCCATAGCTTGGTGAACTAAATCTGGTCCTATCAACTGTGCTTCACCCACTTCAAACCATCCAATAGGAGACCTACATCTTCTCCCATAAAGAGCTTCATATGGGGCCATCTGGATGCTAGAGTGATAACTGTTGTTGTAGGCAAACTCAATGAGAGGTAGGTGATCATCCCAATTACCTTTGAAATCGATCACACAAGCTCTCAGCATATCTTCTAAAGTCTGAATAGTGCGCTCTGCTTGCCCATCAGTCTGAGGATGAAAGGCAGTACTTAAGTTCACATTTGAACCCAAGCCTTTCTGAAAAGATTTCCAGAACTGTGCAGTAAACTGTGCACCTCTATCTGAAATAATGGAGATTGGGACTCCATGAAGTCTCACTATCTCTCGAATATACAACTTGGCATAATCTTCTGCTGAAAGGGTAGTTTTTACCGGTAGAAAATGAGCTGACTTTGTCATTCTGTCGACAATCACCCAAATAGAATCATGCTGTCTGCGAGACCTTGGCAACCCTGTGATGAAATCCATATTGATCATCTCCCACTTCCACTCTGGAAGTTCTATCCTCTGAGCCAAACCACCGGGCCTTTGGTGTTCAACTTTCACTTATTGGCAATTTGGACACTTAGCAACAAACTCAGCAATGCCCTTCTTCATGCCATTCCACCAATAAACTTCACGCAAATCACGATACATCTTGGTGGAACCCGGATGAATAGAATATCTGGAGCTGTGAGCTTCCGCCATAATCCTCTCTTGGAGTCCATCTACCATAGGTACGCACAATCTACCTTGAAATCTCAAAACACCATCTCCCCCTTGTTCAAAAGCTAATACTCTTTGCTTTTGAACATTTGCCTTCAACTCAAGCAAAATGGGATCTTGATCTTGCTTCTCTTTCACTTCTGACATTAATGATGACTCGGCCCTGCTCGTCACTGCTATTTCTCCTTCTGCGGAATCTGTAATTCTGACTCCCAGGCATGCCAGTCTGTGCACATCTTTTGCTAACTCTCTCCTTCCTTCTTCAATATGGGCGGTGCTACCCATAGACAACCTGCTCAAAGAATCAGCAACAACATTAGCCTTACCTGGGTGGTAAAGAATACTCAGGTCATAATCCTTGAGTAACTCTAACCACCTCCTCTGTCTGAGATTAAGCTCCCTCTGAGTAAGCACATATTGAAGGCTCTTGTGATCAGTGAATATGTCGACATGCACACCATACAAGTAATGACGCCATATCTTCAAAGCAAATACTACAGCAGCTAGCTCTAAATCATGAGTTGGGTAGTTCTTCTCATGAACCTTCAACTGTCTGGAGGCATAAGCTATAACTTTGCCATTCTGCATTAAGACACAACCCAAACCAACTCTAGATGCATCACAATATACCACAAAACCTTGAGTACCTTCTGGTAGCGTCAAAACTGGAGCTGTAATCAATCTCTTTTTCAATTCCTGAAAGCTTTTCTCACAAGCTTCAGACCATTGAAATTTCACCGTCTTCTGAGTCAACTTTGTCAAAGGAGATGCAATAGTCGAGAATCCTTCAACAAACCTTCTATAATAGCCAGCCAAACCCAAGAAACTCCTAATTTCAGTTGGAGATGTGGGTCTAGGCCAATTCTGCACTGCCTCAATTTTTCGAGTATCAACTTTAATTCCATCACCGGACACAATGTGGCCTAGGAACGCCACAGACTTAAGCCAAAACTCACATTTAGAGAACTTGGCATACAACTCTTTATCTTTCAAAGTTTGAAGAACTATTCTGAGATGGCTAGCATGATCTTCTTCATTTCTTGAATAGATTAGTATGTCATCAATAAAGACAATAACAAACATATCTAAATAAGGTTTGAAGACTCTATTCATCAAGTCCATGAAAGCTGCCGGTGCATTGGTCAAACCAAAGGACATGACTAAAAACTCATAATGACCATACCTGGTTCTGAAAGCTGTCTTTGGGATATCACATTCCCTTACCCTTAACTAATGATAGCCTGATCGGAGGTCAATCTTTGAAAAACAAGTGGCACCCTGAAGCTGATCAAAAAGATCATCAATCCTCGGAAGAGGGTACTTGTTCTTGATGGTAACCTTATTCAACTGGCGGTAGTCTATACACATTCTAAGGGAACCATCTTTCTTTCTCACAAACAAGACCGGAGCTCCCCAAGGCGAGACACTTGGTCGAATGAAACCCTTATCTAGGAGATCTTTCAACTGCTCTTTCAACTCTTTCAACTCTGCTGGTGCCATTCTATATGGCGGAATAGAGATAGGACGAGTATCTGTAATGAGATCTATGCCGAAATCTATTTCTCTCTCAGGAGGAATTCCGGGTAGATCATCAGGAAAAACTTCTGGAAACTCTCTTACTATAGGAACTGACTGGAAATGAGGTATCTCAACACTAGAGTCATGAACTCGGACTAAGTGATAGATACAACCCTTCGAAACTAACTTTTTCGCCTTAAGGTACGAAATGAATTGACCCTTAGGCACTACTGAGCTACTACTCCACTCTAAGACTGGCTCATTCGGAAACTGAAACTTGACCACTCGAGTTCTACAGTCTATCGATGCATAACAAGCATGAAGCCAATCTATACCTAGAATGACATCAAAATCTATCATGTCTAACTCAACCAAATCAGCCCTGGTGCTCTTGTGACTGATGGAAACAGGACAATCACGATAGACTCTTTCTGCTAGAATAGATTCCCCAACAGGTGTAGAAACACAAAATGGTTCACAAAGTCTTTCAGGAAGAACCTCAAACTTATTTGCAATATAAGGAGTTACAAAAGATAAACTTGCTCCTGGGTCTAGCAAGGCATACACATCAAAAGTAAAGACTTTGATCATACCAGTGACAACATTTGGAGAATTCTCTTGCTCATGGCGACTGGTGATTGCATAAAGGCGGTTTGCTCCTCCACTGGTACCAGAAGTAGCTCCTCTAGGTGTCGTCCTGTCTGGGGGAACAACTGAAGAAGACTGTGCTTTATTTCCCCCATTACCCTGCATATTCTTTGGACACTCTCGCATGAAATGTCCATTCTGACCATACTTGAAACAACCAACGGAGCCCTCTCGACAAATACCTGAGTGGTTCCTACCACACTTGGCGCAGGCAGGAGGCTTACTACTCCCTTGCGCCACACTACCCGAAGATTGTGCTGGTCTAGCCCTGAAGTCCTTCGAATTCTGAACATTAAATTCACCTCTGTATCTGGGTGCAGGTGCTCTAACAGATGATGGAGCAGGTCCCTTTTGCCTTTGCTGAAAGAAGGAACGGTTTGAATTACCTCTCTGCTGCCCGGACTCGTTCCCGGTCTTTGCTCTCTTATTTCTAAACTCTTCTCTGTCCCTCAGCTTCTCTTCCTCAACCTGCTGCACATAAACCATCAACCTTGATATGTCCATGTCCCCGATAAGCATTGCAGCCCTACCTTCCTTGCTCGACAACCGAGACAACCCAGCAACAAACAAGCTCATTCTATTCCTCATGTCCGCAACCATCTCCGGAGCATAGCGGGATAATTGTGTGAACTTCAGACTGTACTCATGAACACTCAAAGAATCCTGCTTAAGTGTGAGGAACTCACGTACCTTGGCCTCTCTCAACTCTCGAGGAAAGAAATGCCCCAAGAAAGCTTCCTCAAAATCGGCCCAACTCGCAGGTGGTGCATTCTCAGCTCTACTTCTTTTCCACTGGTCGAACCAAGTTCTAGCAACATCCTTCAATTGATATGCAGCTAGTTCAACCCGCTCAATATCTGCTACATGCATCACATCAAAAATCTTCTTCAACTCCTCAGTGAAGTTCTCTGGATCCTCAGTAGTACTTGAACCCATGAAACTCGGAGGATTCATCCCCAAGAACTCACGAATCCTTGAAGTGTCAGCTCCTTCATGTCGAGCTCCTCTTTGCTGACCAATTTGATTAGTCACAGCTTGACTCAGAATTCTAATTGCCTCTCTAAACTCGGCATTAGAAACTTCCCCTTGATCTTGCACTCCCGGGGCATAAGGTAACTCTTGCTCATCAACATAACGTCTAGGAAGACGCCCTCTACCAACTCTTCGTGGAGGCATGATTATCTGAAAACACGTGCAAGCACGAATTAGAAAGAAACTTTTTAGAGGTCAACTCTAACGCATGAAATGAGTGTGAAAGAAATGAGAAATCTTCCTAAATGTTGCAGCCTCCCAATTATAGATGTGGCGCGCTTCACACCAATAACTAGGACTCTACAGACACGGCTTCATAGACTCCCTAGGACTCTTGAACTCTGGGCTCTGATACCAAGTTTGTCACGCCCCGAGCCTACACCCCAGACGTGACCGGCACTTGAAGACCATCGCTGGCCCCCAAGCGAACCCTTGGCCTGGCTTTCTTAACTCAACGGAAACTTAACTCAACAGGATAACTCAATGCAATGAAAAGTTATAAAACAACTCAACTGAAAGTAATTTGCCAACAAGGCATCTCGAGTCTCAAAATAGGATATTTAAATATATACATGCATGAGAGACTCCAAATTAACTGACTGACTGTCTGACTGTCTATGAAGCCTCTAAATACTGAGATGGATGTTGGGACAGACCCCGCAACATCCTAATAAAACAAAAACTAAGAACACAAAATAACTGAGTCCTCCGGAATGCAAGAAGGCTCACCACTGACTCTGGAGTGCTCAACTGGATCAACGACGTGCAGGATGCTGATCTGGGGTACCTGTATCTGCATCATAAGACGATGCAGGCCCACTGGCATCAGTACATGGAAGGTACTAGTATGCGAGCTGGAAAACTAAGTAACAAGGGCTAGAAGGAAAATTGAAAGAAATTGAAAAGTTTACCTTGTTCAACTCAACTCAACCTGACTGACTTCTTTCAATATAAGGCAATTTAAAACAAATGTGATATAAAGAAAGACTGTTTAAAACATGCTATAAAACTCTGTGTGTATACAAGGATACAATAAACCTGAGATGTATATAGAAATACAATTAAACTGATGTATATAAAATACAATAATTTCCGTGTATAAAAATACAATAACTGCTGTGGGAGTTTCTCTAACCGACAACCATCACATAAGAGCTAAAGTGATGATACAGCGATCAACCTCACGCTGCCAGAGCATCCTATACCCGGCCAAAGGTATAAGACCTGAACTGCCTAATGGATCCACTAGTCTAATATGAAAAGGATTCATCTAAAGAGCATGATCCTTTTCTACCCATGGTGGCTAACATGGTTCTATGGGGGCTGTGGGTTCTTTGAACGCTCCCCCAATTCGGTGCTCGATACTACTCCCAAAAATGTACTGGCTCTTATGTTTTTAAAACACATTTCTTCCTGCTGACATGAGATAATTACTCAAAACAAACTATCCCGAAGGCTCTTTGGAAATTTCAGTTTCCAACCTTGTTTAAATGTAAAGACATTTCTTTAAAACTTCTTTGGGAATACATAGTTCCCTAATAACTTTGAGAAAATGAACTCAACTTGAAACTTGAGACTCTTAGCTTGAAACTCTAAACTCTTTTCTTAACTTGACACTTGAGTCTAAAAATAAAGTTAAAACGTTTAATAAAGACTCTTGAACAACTTTACAACTAGCTTGACTTGCTTAACTTCTAAGCTTAACTCTTAATTCCTAACTTCACTTGACTTCTAACTAACTCTCCTTAAAATGGAATTTTTGGATTCAAGGTGTTTGCTCACATGTTACGGATAAGTTCTTGACTTTTAGAAGTACCTTGGACTGTTGGAAACAACTAGGAAACATAGGTATAATACCTAGGAACCAAAATAAAATACAATAAAATAAAAAATGGGACTGCTGGCCAGCTTCAACAGGGGCTGCTGGGCACTCTGCATTCTGCCCAGTTGCCAGCCCTTTCCCCAGAAAAAACCGACTTTTCTCCCTCTTTTCTTCAACTCTAAACCACCCTTACTTCAATGGATTTAACCCCAAACACTAAGGATCATCAATCTCCCAACATACAATAAATTACAACTCAAATACACAAACCAATCATGTCCCACAACCAACAATAACTTCAACAACACAACTAACAACATCAACAACAACTAACAACTTCAACAACTACTAACAACTTCAACAACTTCAACACCAATCCAATCCTTTCTCAAATCATAAAAAAAAGAGCTTGGTGTGTGGGAGAAAGGATCAGACCACACAAAAAAACTCACATACCTTGATAGGGATCACCCCCGACGAAAATCCACAATGGAAACTTGTTGATCCTTTCTCCTCTTCTTCTCTTCTTCTTCTCTTCTTCTTCTCTCAAGAACCCTAACTCTTTCTCTTTTAGAATAGGATAAAAATGATCCAAAAACAGCCTAACACACAATATAACCTCAAAAGAAATGGCTAGGGAAAAGACCAAAATGCCCTTAAAATTTCCGGGACGGATTCCCTGCCAACTGCCCAACTTTCAATGGCCATAACTCACTCATACGAACTCGAAATCGAGTAATCTCAGTGGCGTTGGAAAGATCATTCCACAAGCTTCACAACCATAACTGGAACTACTCCTAACTCATCGTGATCTAGGAGTTACGACTGCTCAAAGTTGGCCAAAAATCACTGATTTCCACACTTAGCCAAATTTTTTCCAGATTCTAATTTTCCAGATTCTGTATTTTTTCCAAAAATAGCTACTTTCAAATTTCAAGCTTCTTCATAGCTATTTAAAATTGTCGGATGTTACAGAAGGGAACCATCTTTCTTTCTCACAAATAAGACCAGAGCGCCCCTAGGTGAGAAACTTGGTCGAATAAAGCCCTTATCAAGGAGATCTTTCATCTATTCTTTAAGCTTTTTCAATTCTTCTGGTGCCATTCTATATGGAGGAATAGATATAGGACTAGTATCTGGAAGAATGTGTATACCGAAGTCTATTTCTCTCTCAGGAGGGACTTCGGGAAGATCATCAGGAAAGAGTTCTGGAAACTCCCTTACTACTGAAACTGACTGATTAGGAGGTATCTCAACACTAGAGTCATTAACTCAGACTATGTGATAGACACACCCCTTGGAAACTAACTTTCTTGCCTTTAGGTACGAAATGAACCCTTAGGCACTGGTGAACTACTTTTCCACTCTAAGACTGGCTCATTTAGAAACTGAAACTTGACAACTCGAGTTCAACAACCAACTGAGGCATAACAAGCATGAAGTCAATCCATACGAAGAATGATATCAAAATCTACCATGTCTAATTTAACTAAATCAACCATGGTATCCTTGTGATTGACGAAAATGACACAATCATGATATACTCGCTCAGCTAGAATAGACTCCCAAACAGGGGTAGAAACACAAAAGGGTTCACAGAGTTTCTCAGGAAGAACATCAAACTTATTTGCAACATAAGGACTCACAAAAGATAAACTCGCTCCTAGGTCAAGCAAAGCATAAACATTAAGAGTAAAGACTTTAATCATATCAGTGACAACATCTGGAGACTTCTCTTGCTCTTACTGACTAGTGATAGTATAAAGATGGTTTCCTCCTCTGCCTGCCCATGAAGTAGCTCCTCTAGATGCAGCTTTGTCTGGTGGAGCAACTAAAGAAGACTGGGCTCTAGTGCCCCCATTACCATTACCCTGCCTGTTCTTGGGACACTCTTTTATAAAATGACTATTCTAAACACACTTAAAGCAACTAGTGGAGCCATCACAACACATCGCTAAGTACTATTCTATCCTCTTGTGCCATACTATCTTGAGAATGGGCAGGTCTAGCTCTGAAATTCTGTGAATTCTGACTACTTTTATCACATTTGTTCTGTGGTACAGATGCACTATCATATGATGGAGCAGGTCCCTTTTGTTTTTGTTTGAAGGAAGACTAGTTGGTATTAGTCTTCTTCTGCCTGGACTCATTCCCTGATGTCTTAGACCTCTTATTCTTAAACTCTTCGCTATCCCTGAGCTTGTCCTCCTCAACTTGTTGCACCTAGATCATCAGCCTTGCTATGTCCATGTCACATATTAGCAAGGGTGCCTTACCTTCCTTACTTGATAGATGAGATAACCCAACAACAAACAGATTCATCCTACTCCTCATATTGGCAACCATCTCCGTATCATAACAGAAAAGTTGGGTAAACTTCAAACTGTACTAATGAATACTCAAAAAATCCTACTTAAGGGTGAGGAATTCTCTTACCTTTGCTTCTCTTAGCTCATGAGGAAAGAAACGCCCCATGAAGGCACTCTCAAACATAACCCAACTCACAATCGGTTATTTGCATGCACGAGTTAGAAAGAAACTTTATAGAGATGAACTCTATCGCATGAAATGAGTAAGAAAGAAGTGAGAACATTCCTAAATGTTGGATCCTCCTAATTATAGATGTGGCGTGCTTCGCACTAGTAAGTAGGAATCTACAAACAGGACTTCATAGACTCCCCAGGACTCTGGTACTCTGTGCTCTGATACAAAGTTTGTCACGCCCCGAGCCTACACACTGGGTGGGTCTGCACTCAAGAACTATTGATGGCCCCAAGAGGACACTTGGCTTGACTTAATTACTCAGCGAAAAACTTAAATGTAAGAAGTATAACTTATGCAATAACTTAGCCAAAATGACAACTCAAGTCTTAAACTTATACAACTGAAATGAATAAGACTAAAAAAATATAACTATTGTCTCTGAAGCCTTTTAAATAATGAGGATGTCGGGATAAGACCCCGATCATCCTAACAGCTGAAATACTAGAAAGCAAAGTAATAAGAGTCCTCTGGAATTCAAGAAGGCTCATCAATTGATTTTTGAGTGCTCAACTGGATCAACAGGGCCCTGAATGCTAATCCAGATTACCTGTGTCTGCATCATAAAATGATGAAGGTCAAATGGCATCAGTACATTGAATTTAAGAGTATGCGAGGGGAAAACTAAACATAACATAAACTTGAAAGGAATTTGAAGGAAACACTTACCTTCGCTTTACTCAACTCATGAATAACTTAAGTCAATATAAAGCTATAAAACACATGTAATATATGAAAATCTTGTAAAACAGAGGGAAACAACTTAGTTCGTTAAAGAAAATGAAATAACAAACTCAACTTTACTCATATATAAAGTAATATAGTTTCTGTGGGAGTTTCTCTAACCGACAACCACCAAGTGGTGATACAACGTCTTGCCCACGCTGCCAGAACTATCCGATACTTTGTTGTCATATAGGAACTAAGTGGATCGACAAGTCTATGCTAAAAAACACTTAAGGAATCATCTAAAAAGTATGATCCTTTACTACCCATGATGGCTACATGGTTTATGGAGACATGAGTTATCTGAACTCAAACTTGTCCCCATATCGGTGCTCAATACTACTCCTAAAATACTCAACTCATATGTTTAAAAACATAACTTCTTTCTTTGGTTTGAGATAATTACTCAAAACTTAGCTTTAGATCTCTCTTGGAATCGATGTTCCTGTTCTTGCTCAAATGTGAAAACATTTACTCTTTAACTGAAAACTAGCTCAAAGGCTCTTTTTGAAATCAAGGTTTCCTTTCTTCTTTAAAGGTGAAAACATTTACTCTTTAACTAAAAACTGGATCAAAGGGTCTTTTGGATATCAAGGTTTCCTTTTTTCTTTAAATGTGAAAACATTTACTCTTTAATTGAAAATTAGCTTAAAGGCTCTTTTGGAAATCAAGGTTTCCTTCCTTCTTTAAATCTAAAAATATTTTACTATTTGGGAATACATATTCCCGATATACTCTTTTGAAGAAATGAACTTCAAACTTTACTCTTTACTCAACTCAAAACTCAAGTCTTAAAACAAAGTTAAAACATTTGTGAAAGACTTTTGGAAGACTCTATGAACTTCTCTGGACTTGACTCATAACTGATCCTTGAATTGAATTATGAATTTGAGGATTGTGATTTGTGATAGGAAATATCTCATGATGTTTAGGAGTGTTTTTAGATAGTTAAACATGAAAAAAGATCCAAAAATATTGTCTAAAAGCAAGTCCACAAAGCGGAGATGCATTTAAATATTTGGTTGAGAAATAAATTTTGAGACATAATGGTCTATGACTACTCTGCGACGCAGAGAAAAATTGTCAATTCTGAGGAACAGGTCCGCGACACGGACCAGGTACCCAGATTTGCCCGACTTGTTCCTTCTTCGTTTTCTAACCCCAATTCGCTTAAACTCAGTTCTTTTTCTCAAATTCCCTTTAGATTCAGATATACAGTATGTATACACAAGAATCTATCTCAAACAACTCAAGGAAACAACATTTTAACCTCAAGGAACTCCTCAATCTCAACCTAACTCAAGAACGAAGGCCAATTTCAAGAACACCATTCAAGATTCATCAACTTTCAACTTTCTAAAAGGAACTTCACTGAAATAAACATGTTTGGCGCGTGGGTGAACGAACCCAATGCTATGAAAGACTCGCATACCTCGTAGGGATCACCCCTTGACGAAATCCACAATCTTTGCTTAGAGAATTGACGATTATTTCTTCTTCTCCTCTTTTCTCCTCTTCTTTTCTCTTCTCTAAAACCCTAACTCAATTTTTCAAAAGCGTAAAGTGACCAAGTTCAGTTTAGACTCTGAAGTAATAACCCAAAATGATTTAATTTAACTGGGTATGGTAAAGACCAAAATACCCTTCCAAAATCCGTTTAAATTTTCCTTATTTGAACAACCCAACTTCAAATGGGCATATCTCATTCATGCGAACTCAGAATCACGCAAACTCGGTGGCACTGCAAAGATTATTCCAAGATATTTCCTACGTTATTTGGAAACACACCTAACTCACCCTGAGATAGGAGTTATAGTCGTTTGAAGTTGACCAAAAACCCAAACTTAACATAACTTAACAAATTTCCAGATTTTTCATTCTTTCCTAAAATGACTATTCCCATTTCTAACTCTTTGTAATTCTTTCAATTAGCGAGATGCTACAGGCTTAATTTGTAAGATGGTGGTGATGGTTGTGAATGTTTCTAAGAGGAGAGGAAGGCTAGTTTTGAAAATAAATAAATTAAAAGGGAATCTTAGTATGTGGTGGTGCCACGTAGGAGGGCCTAGGTTTCTCTTATATATATATATATATATATATATATATATATATATATATATATATATATACTAGTAAAATTACCCGCCTCTCACGCGAGAATTTAAAATCATGGAATTTATAAAATAATAGTTAAAATCTATCGGTCATTAAAACTAAAACACAATATTATCTTACATACAAGATTACGTAGTAACAAACATTAATAATGTAAAGGTCTTATCATTTATCCTTCAATCATTCATCTTTAGTTTGATTTATAATTTATCATTTTGCTTCCCGAAAGTGTTACTATTTGATATTTTTGGGGAATCATATGTACATCAACCTGAGATATTAAATTTTCTAATAAATAAATAATCGTTGGCAAAGGGATAAATAAATTTTATAAGGGCTGAAAAAAATGAACAAATATTCTAATTCATATTGAATATGAGCAATTAATTTTGTGTAGTTATCTATGTCTTTGGGATTAAAAGAGGCTCCAGTCTAGTCATATTCCTTTATAGGTCATCCGACATATCCTTGAACCCATGTCAAAAATTTATTAATTCTTATCTTCTTTTCCTAGTTCACTTCGCACATCAAGGTGCGATAAAGTTTTTGAGGTCCTTATGTCCTTACAATGACATACCAAATTTGAATTTTGTCTTGAAGAAATGATAGTATAGTTTTTTATGGAATTTTTTTATAGTACCTTCAACAATTGGATATGCTGGAAGGGAAGTGTGACTGCCAAGGAAATGGTTCGAGGGACAGTGAAACACGAATATTTATCCTTACCGGCTTATTCATATATGATCGACACTCTTAATGTTGGTTCTAGCTATTGTATCATGGTAAGTGGGGATACTCATAGATTTATGTATTACTTCTTATGCTTTTTGTGCTTGCATTAGGGGATTTTCCCACATGAGAAAGGTAATTGCAGCCGACGACACTCATTTACATGGTAAATACGAGGGAGTATTGTTGAGCATTGTTGCACAAGATACAATCATGTTTATCCAATTATCTTTTGTGTCGTGGAAAAAGATAACGATGCTTCTAGGACATTCTTATTTGAGAAGTTGAAGGATATTGTGGTCGATGAATCAAATTTGTGTTTTATTTCCGATAGACAAAAGAGCATTACCAATGGTATTACAAAGGTTTACAATCATGCTCATCATGCATATGGCATGAGGCACCTCAGTGAAAATCTTTGGGTCAATCACCATTGTGGAGATTCCCTCTATCTATACTACAATGAGGCAAAGGCATATTCTTTGGAGGAGTTCAATGATTATTCTGTGGAATTCAAGGACAAATCCCTTGAGGCATTGAAGTTGGTTTTGAAAAGTGGAGTTGAGCATATTTCCCAAGAAACATGTATGATGTGATGACCATAAATATTGCCGAGTCACTTAACGGAATGTTAATTGATGAGAGAGTACCCTCTGGCATCCATATTTAATTTGATTGCTAAGATATTTGGAGAATTGTTCAGGGAAAGGCATGCATATGTCCTTAAATCAAAGGGTAATAAAATGGTGCCGGCTGCTGAAAGGATCGCAAGAAAAAAAATGATCGAGGGCTACTCCTTGTATGTGGAGAACATAACTGTGGATGGTAATCAATTCACTGTGTTTAGCGCAGGTTCTACTTCTACCGTGAACCTACTAGAAAAGTTATGTTCTTGTAGGGAATATGACTTGGTCAAGATACCGTGCACTCACGCAATGACTGCTTTGAGTTCGAAGCATGACGATGAGTATGGTATGAACATCTATGAATATTCTTCGCCTATAAATAAAGCTACAACATACCTTCTTGCATACTCTAAATCTATTAATGTTGTCCCTATCGAGTCGGAATGATGTGTGCCAGAAGAATTGCTAAACGTGAATATTCTTCCATCCCTTGTCGATACCAAGCTTGGAAGGAAGAAAAGAAAACATGTCAAGGAATTCGGTGATAATTTCAAGAGCAAGTGGAGGAACAAATGTTCAATTTTCAAGAGATCCGGACACAAAAGAACAACATTTATGAATAACAACAAATCTTAGATAGATTTGACTAACGTTGTTTTTGTAATTAAGCTACTGGAAATCTCAAGCAACTATTTATTTTGGACCCTAACATTTTTGGTCAATTTAATGTCAATTATTATCTAATTTACTCATCAATCAAAAGATAACATGCATTTTGTACACTGTGTATTAATGTTTATTGTTGAGTCCACTTGTTGTGTATTAAGGTGTGTATTAATAATATATGGAAATTTATGGTATTTGTAATGCAATGATTTTAACTTATGCATTAGAATGTAATTTTCCCCAAAACATTGATTTTTACATTTTCCCCCACTAAAATTGTGAATTTTCCTCATGCATGTTATTTTTAATGCCCAAAATCAAACAATGCATAATAAGTAACCTATGTATAACTAATCAAACATATAACTAATACAAGCCTTACTTAGATATACATTTTACCAAATGACACCTTAAAGAATTGTCGAAAAATTAGACGTTGACATCGGAAAAGTAATAATTTATACTTTGTTATTGTTGTAAAACTTGGATAATTGACCATTATCATTGTTGGTCAAAATATATAGATAATTAAGACAGTCGATACCTTTACAAGTGCTTGGTTTAGATCGTATTAACGACATCTACACTTCAACAGTAATAAGGTATATACTGGTTGATATTATGATCCAAAAATGATCTAACTTCACCTACTAGAATATGACACTTATATATAGACCGTAGTTAGTAAAATTAAAAGGAAAAATGATTAACTAATAATAAATTCTATTATTGACATTTTTTCAATTAAATAATTTTAAACAAGTCATGTAAGGGTCCATATATATTGGGGGTGGAGATAAATGATGTACGAGAAAGAGTTGTAGTTATAAAATCAACATCTTCAATGTAATGTGTGAGAAGGCACAAGTATGTTGGGAGAATTTCACTTGTTCAGACAAAACTCTTCCCAAACATCATGTAAGGGTCTATACAAATTGAGGGTGGTGATCAATAATATATGGGACGATGTTGATTGTATAACCACAACTATTTTTCATTCATACTTGTGATTTCTCACACTATACATTGAAGATGTTGATTGTATAACTACAATTCTTTCTCATACATCATTTATCACCACCTCCAATGTATGTGGACCCTTAGATGACTTGTTTAAACTTATTTAATTGAATAAATTTCAATAAAATAATTTATTATTAATTAATCATTGTCCCTTTTAAATTATCTAGCTACGGTCTATGTATAAGCATCATATTCTAGTAGGTGCAGTATAGATCATTTTTGGATCATGGTATCAACCTGTATATACCTTATTAGTGTTGAAGTGTAGATGTCATTGGTACAATCTAATCCAACCACATGAAAAGGTATCATCTGTCTTAATTATCTATATATTTTGACCATGAATGACAATAGTCAATTATCCAAGTTTTACAATGGTAACAAAGTACAAATTGCTACTTTTTCAATGATAACATTTGCTTTTCTTAGTGTATAAAAACTTTATTTCAACTCATTATTTTAGTTTTTAACTATTATTTAACCTCCTCACTCTATATAAATAGAACAAACAAGAGTTAAAAGTGTCTAAAACTAGGACCAAGTTCAAAGGTTTGTATATGGTATTTGTCAAAAGAAGAAATTTATCCTATTTTGTCTCTCTTATTGTCATTATTTAATATTATTATTTTGAGTTTGATTTCTGAACAGAAGTCAAATTAATTGAAAGTCACATGTGTAATCCTATTTATTTATTTTATTAGAAGTGTGACCTATGAATCTTCTTCTTATTTTATCTTGGGCTTTTTCAGAATATCCTCAATTTAAATTCCAGGTCCATACATCAATCAATTAGGACCATTTCTTCAAATTATACTTCTAAAAATTCTTAAGAAATACAAGTTGTGGATCTAAACTTTCACCATATTGCTGTATTGGTAAGGATTCACTTTCCCATATTATAATTCCCTACCCTTAATTTCTTCTTTTTTTGTCGGCCACTAGTTATCTTTCAGTTTTTCACCTACTTATGGTCAAGAAATGTGGTGATAGTAAATATTGGGATTGAGATCCTAGTTTAACTCAAGTTCTAGTAAACTATTTTGTTGTGATTCCCTAAAACAGAGGAGGCTCTTTACAAAATTATCCTCCCAACTCCAACAGATTAAAATTGGAGTCTATAAATAGCCTCTTTGCTATGTATCTACTTAGCAGACCTCCAGAAAAAAACAAAAAACAACAAAAAAAAGAAAACTTAGCAGTCCTCCTTTTAATAACACAAACTTAGTACATAAAAAAAAAAAAAAAAACTCACACACACACACACACAAACTTTGTACCAAAAGCATCACACTATCTAGTCTAGCTATTTGTGTTCCTCCACCACAAATGTGATGTACTCTGAGAAGACAACATCCCATTCTTGTTTTGGTTTCAAGAACCATGTTACCATTACAAGAAGGTACCCAAGTATTTGCACATCTATCCATAAAAACCCAACAAATGCTCTGTGGAGGAGTCACAAAATCTATATTAAAAGAACTACTTTTCTTTTTTTTCCTTTTTCAAGCCTCTCTTCTTCTTTTTTTTTTCCTCAGATGGTGTAGCAAAATCAAAGTTAATGTTACTTTTGGCCGTCTTGTGTCTTGTGCTTGTCACCTATTTTAATGAAATAATCCACCTCATTCTTTGACCTTAATTTATCACCGGACACCCGTTCAATATAGTGTCTATCAAAAATTCTTGTCGTGGCTCTAGTGAAACGAGCTTTTGATTCAAACCTCCAATTCTCTTGCAACCACTTTGGTCAATCTTGATTCACCTGACACATAGGAGTAATCTTCCTCTGAATTCGCAATTTAGTCGGAATTACATCGAACACCTTTCCTTTAATAGATACATCACCTTTGTTTGGTGTGGTTGTCTCTACCCTAACATCCAACTCAACATCAATGTAGGTTCCCGAAGGCAACAATAGGCCAAAGGTATACCATCATTGCAGAAGTCATTGCTGGTAACAATTATCCGTGGGATGGAAGAGATAGCGGAGTCGGCCTTAGTCATCAGACAAAGCTTTGAAAGAGTCAATGTGGAGAAAAATTTCATTATTTTGAAAATTTTATAACGGACTTCTTCTCCATTATTCCAAGGACTTTTTCTCCACGTTGACTCTTTCAAAGCTTCCTCCAATGACTAAGGCTGACTCTGTTGTTTCTTCCATCCCACCAATAATTGTTACCAGCAACGACTTCTGCAATGATGGTATACCTTCAGAACTGTTGTTGCCGTCGGGAACCTACATTGATGTTGTGTTGGATGTTAGGGTAGAGAACCACACCAAACAAAGGTGATGTAACTAATGAAGGAAAGGTGTCTGATGTAACTCCGAGTAAGTTGCAGATTCAGATGAAAATTACGCCTATGCATCTAGTTAATCTAAATAGGTCTAAGTGATTTCCAGAGAATTGGAGGTATAAAACAAATTTTCATACCACTGGAGCCACTATAGTTATTGTTGATAGATACTATACTGAACCGATGTTGTGGGGTAAATTCAGGTCAAAGAATGAGGTTGATTATTTCCTGAAAGCAGGTGGCAAGTGCAAGAAGGCAAAAAATAACATTAATGGTGATGCTGCTACACCATCTGAGGAAAAAAAAAAATAGAAGAAGAGCAGCTTGAAAAAAAAAAGTAAAATAGTTCTTTTAACTTCGATTCTGCGACTCTGCCACAAAGCATGTGTTGGGTTTTTATTGATAGTTGTGCAGATACTTGGGCAACTTCTTGTAATGGTAACATAGTTCCTAGAGACCAAAATAAGAAGATGTTGTTTTCCTGTAATACATCGCATTTGTGGAAGAGGAATACAAATAGCTAGACTATATAGAGTGTCAAATTCTAATTGTATTGGCTCATTTTATTTTGGCATAGAAAAAAAATAGGCAAAAATTTCTCCACCTAAATTATGCTCGGGATATAATATTCTATATTGTCGGTGCCTTTGAACTTTTCTTTTAAGTTTCAAGTATCAACCAGTGACTTTAAAGAAAAAACAAAACAAAAAGTAATTCAAGTTATTGAATTCTCCAAATATAATGAACTTTAACTTCCAAATGAAATAGGATATATAAATTATGTCAATGTCAATCACTCGAACTGATTATACATTATTTTCAGCTACTAATTGTGTTTTTTCAAGAACTCAAATATATTTAAAATTGTTTTTATTTATTTATTCTTTAAATAGTGTTATTAAACTTTGGGTAACTTGCCTACTTATTTGGCTGGTTTTATTGTGCTCTACGTGAGTGATTGTGATTCTATGAATAGTCTTTTAAGGACAGATTTGGCAGACAATCAACAAAGCCGATCCTTGCAAAATTGGAGAAATTTGTCATATTATTCTCGCTCAAAAAGAGATTTGTCTAAGATGATTAGCAGATATTTCGATCGTCAGGCTTACATGGTGGAAAAAGAGGAGGATTCTATACTCAGAATAATAATGTTTGATAAGTATTTTATTGAAGCCATCAATCAACAGAATTACTAATAGTTCAAATTACCCCTCCGGTTAAGAAGTATAACGTGACTGCTATCAAACATAAAATCCAACTAGGTTGATTTAGTCACACTTATCCATTTCCAAGCTTTGGTGCAAATACATCTATACCACATTTTTGTACTTTATCCTTTTCATCTTGGCTAATTCTTTTGTTAAGTTATAGCTTCTTTGAATATGCCTTATTACTAATAGATTCTCTGTTTTTTACTTTGTAACGGAAGAGTCTGCCTTATTTATGATTCTCTAGATACTTTGTATTTGAGAGGAGTCCTCTCTTCTTAGGTGCTTAGAAATTCTATGTTCATTTTCTAGTATCGGTGTTGAGCTGACAGTCCATAGTAAAACAACCGACGTATGACCTAAGTCTAATTAGGATTCTAGTTTTGATATCACAATAGGTGTTCATACTCGAGTCCTTGTCTTATTTCTTTATGCACTTAATTTTTGATACGTTTTGCTCGAAGTAAAACAGAAGTTGAGAATGGCAAAATTAGTACTCATCTGGCAGAAGTACTTCTACGAGCATCCAAGAGAAGTTTATAGAATTTGAAGTTCTTCTCGACCAATCAAACTACCTGAAATGTTTATAGCATAAAAACCTTATTTGATTAATTCAAATTCAGTTGCCAAGACGCAGGATTCCCAAAAATATATACTTTTATGTTTTGTTCAACAATTCTACCAGGATGTATAAATCGTAAAAGTACAATCTAAAGTGTTCCATGTAAAAAAGAATGATCATCCTGCGATTCCATATTTGGCTATGAGGCACATACAAAAGCAGGTGGAGCCTATCTGACAAAAAGATTACGTACATTTCTCTGGGGAATACTCATATATAGTACAGACACATAACATAAGCTTTGTTTAAATAATTTCCAAATTCTACATATATTAAACAATATCAGCATAGCAATCACAATCATGTCATAGAGAAGTCCTGAAATTTCGTACCAGACAAAGATATAACACCACACTACTCAAAGAGCACTCAGAGAGAACTTGTTTGTGCACAATCCTCGTCCAATCATTTAAGAACATAGCATCAATGTGATCATGGACGGAGGATATGCTCAGGGGTATTGACCTGGCAAGACCACAGAGGGATATAGTTAACCCTACTTGGCATGCTAGGGGAGAGTAGGAAACTCATTTCTTACAAGAATATATACCTGGAGGATAAATGTAACCATGTGGTGGATATGGCTGAGGCAGATATTTTAAAGCTTATGAGTAAGGTGTATATAAGCAGCCGATTATGGGGGATAAAGAGATGCTGGATGACATGCTGCTGAAGGGGGGACTTAGGGATAAGGAGATGATGGATAATATGGTAAAGGAGGCGAGGCTGTGGGATAAGGAGATGGTGTTGGATAGCCAACAGGTGGTGGGTGAGAAGTTGCCGAATATGGATATGATCCTGAAGGTGGAAACTAAAGACGATGTGAAAAGCAAGAAAGTTAAAGCAGCTAGAGGTCACAAGAACGAAAAGATAACAGAAAATCTAACTATATGGCTAAGGCATAAATTCTAATCACTAACATAATACAAACTATAAACTCATCTCAGAACTATCTAATCAACATGAATTCATAATCACAAGCTCAATCTAAAGTCAGGTAACTCGTAGCCTATAACCTCAAAGCTAATCGTGCGCATTATACAAAACTGTTGACTAATTCATCAAAATATTTAGTTTATCGAAAATCAGTTCGCGGGTCTATTCCCTAGGATTTGTGGGTTTATGTTTTAATTAGTCAATAACATTATCTTCCTATTGTAGTGGACCATGTTTACCACGTTTTCCATTATTTGTGTGTTGCTTTATTTTTTCTTTAGTAGTTAATTGTAATCCTATAAAAGGCAGTAGGAGTTTTTGTTTTTTATGCAAGAAAGTTCAGCAATAAAAAGAAACCTTTTATCTCTCAAACTCTTTCATTTTATTTTTGCCTCTTCATCCAACAATTTGGTTTCAACGCCAGTTTTAATGTTTTATTTCCTTGGAAAAAGAGTTACGAGAGATTAGAATATAATTTTAGCCCCAGAAATACAAAACCAGAGAATAAATGGCAGCAAACTCTAATAGTAACTCCCAACATCTTCCAATTTTCGAAGGGGTGAATTATCATTTTTGGAGTCTTAAGATGAAGACTCACTTCAAGTCTCAAGAGTTGGTGGAGAGAGGATTTGCAGATCCGGATGAAGGCCATATACATAGGCTACCGGAGAATCACAAGAAAGACTTGCAGGCATTGTTCCTGACTCAACAAGCTCTTCATGCTGATATCTTTCCTCAAATTTCAGCAGTAGAGACTTCTCACAAAACTTGGGGAATTCTGCAAACAGGAGTATATCGGAGATAAGAAGGTAATTGCTGTAAAATTGCAAACTTTGCATCATGATTTTGAAACTTTACTTATGAAAAGTAATGAATCTGTTCAAGATTTTATGTCTAGAGTTTCTTCCATTGTTAATCTCATGAAGTAGTGTGGGGAGAATATCAATGATTTAAATTGTTGTGGCAAAGGTGTTGAGATCTTTAACCAATAAATTTGAGCATGTCGTTGTTGTTATTGAAGAATCCATGGATTTATTTGATTATTCATTTGATGAATTAATGGGTTTTTTATTAGCTCATGAAGATAGGATAAAAAGGCCTCATGAGAAGGTGAAAGAAGAGTCATCTTTCTCCAAAGAAAAATCCTTAAATTTTTCTGGCAGAGGTAGAGGAAGAGGCAGATTTCGTTGTTACGGTAGAGGCAGAAGCCAATTCAATTACACTCATCAGAAGAGTGACTTTCAATGCCAGTATCACAAGAAGTTTGGTCATACTAAAACAAATTGTTGGACTAAGCAAAAGGACGAACAAAATAAGCAAATTTCTCTGAGAACACAACTGATTGGTCATTCTTCAATCACTAACATTACTGATAATGTTTGGTTTATTGATAGTGGATGCTCGAATCATATGAATGGTGTAAGGTCTTTATTTAGAGACCTCGATGTGTCACAAAAGAGTGAGGTTTGACTTGGTGATGACAAGCAAGTTCAAGTTGAAGGAAAAGGAACCATAGCCATCAAGACAATGTAGGGTAACATAAAACTCCTTTGCGATGTGCAACTTGTTCCTGGTTTGGCACATAATTTGCTGAGTGTTGGACAATTGATGGATAGTGGTTACTCTATTTTATTTAAAAATAGTTCATGTGTTGTCAGTGATATTAAGTCTGGTTAGACTATAGCAGTTGTGGCTATGACCCAAAATAACATGTTTTCCTTTAATGTTTCAAGTGTGGAAAATAACGCCTTAATTGCTAAAGGTGTTAATGAAACCCAACTATGGCATCTTTGTTATGGCCATTTGAACATTAATGGGATTAAATTATTGACTAGGAAGAATATGGTAGTTGGGTTACCAAAAATGGGTCATTTTGACTTATGTGAAGGTTGCATCTTCGGAAAACAAAGTAGAAAAACATTTCCTATAGGAAAATCATGGAGAGTTGTCCATTGTCTTGAGCTTGTACATGCCGACCTATGTGGACCAATGAATACCAAGTCACTTGGTGGGAGTTGGCATTTTATACTATTTACTTATGTTTATAGCCGTATGAGTTAGGCTTATTTTCTGAATTTAAAATCAGAAGCTTTTGAGATTTCAGGAAATTCAAGGCATTCGTGGAAAAACAAACATGTTGCAACATAAAGGCTCTTTGCACAGGCTGTGGTGGTGATTTTTTATCTAATGATTTTAATTTATTTTATGAAGAGGATGGAATTCACAAGGAGAACATTGTACTCGCCACAACAAAATGGAGACGCTGAGCAGAAAATCGTACAATGGTTGAGATGGCCAGAAGCTTACTTAATGCAAGGGAACATTGTATTCATTTTTGGTGAGAAGCACTGGTTGAAGATGTGTACCGCTTAAACATCTCTCCAACAAAAGCCATTTTAAATCAAACTCCATATGAAGCATGGAGGGGACGGAAACCACGAGTAACTCAATTGAAAGTCTTTGGTTGTATAGCTTATGCTTTGGTTAATTTACAAAATAAGCTAGATGAAAAATCATAGAAATGCATTTTCATTGGTTTATACTCCTTAATCTAAAGTATATAGACTATATAATCCTACTAGTGGCAAAGTGATTATCAGTAGGAATGTTGTATTTAATGAAGTAGCAGCCTTCGAGTGGAACGACAAGGAAGAAGATTCGGTCATCCATATTCCAGTTCACGCAAAAGTAGAGCATACAAGGATACTTGAAACAACAAGTTCTGATCTTTTCTCACCTGGTAGCATCAATACTTACCATACTGCTCATGGAAGTAGCAGCAATTATACTCTATCAAGCTCTCGTTCTCCACCTTCGACGTCATCAAGCGAGACACCACCAAAAAAGTTTCGATCACTGCAAGATGTTTATGCATCTTGTAGCTTTTCCATGTTGGCTGCTGAACTGACATGTTATGGAGAAGCTGCAAAGCAACCGGAGTGACAGGATGTGATGATTGAAGAGATTCAAGCTATCGAGAAAAATCAGACCTGGGAGCTTGTTTGTTTGCCGAAAGGGATGAATGTTATCGAGTTCAAATGGATTTTCAAACAACAGTACAATACAGATGGAAGTGTCAAGAGGCATAAAGCCCGACTTGTTGAAAAAGGATACTCTCAACAACAAGGCATCGACTTCGATGAGACGTTCTCACCAATAGCTTGCTTTGAAATGGTTAGAACTACTCTAGCCTTGGATGCTCAACTTGGTTGGCATGTTTACCAATTTTATGTTAAGTCTGCTTTCCTAAATGGTGACTTACGAGAAAAAGTTTATGTTTGCCAACCTGAAGGCTTCATTTCAAGTGAAGGGAAGAACAAAGTATACCGATTGAAGAAGGCATCGTACGATTTAAAGCAAGCACCACAGGCATGGCATAGCAAAATAGACTAATTGTTTCAAGAGCTTCAGTTTAGAAAAAGTGACAATGAACCTACACTTTATGTGAAGAAGAGAGGTAATAGTGACTTTCTGGTTGTTTGTCTTTATATCGATGACATTATATATATGGGCCCCTTGTGAATCTATTGTTTTTGAATTTAAGAGTTGCATGATGAGTAAATTTGAAATGTCCAACTTGGGTATGTTGCATTATTTTCTTGGGCTAGAGGTGAGACAAGTTTTGGATAGAATTTTATTTCACAAAGGAAATATGCTACTCATGAACTTTTAAAGAGGTTCAACATGCTAAATTGTAATCCATCTCCCACGCCCATGAATATGAATGAGACGTTGGTACTCAATGATGATATAGGTACAGCAAATGCTTCTTATTATAGAAGCTTGGTTGGTTGTCTAAACTACTTATCACACACAAGTCCTGATATAGCATTCTCTGTAAGTTTGATTTCAAGTTTTATGCATAATCCTTCAAATCAACACCTAGGTGCAGCTAAGAGGATCTTGTGATATGTTGTTGGCACAACAAGTCACGGAATTTGGTACTCTAAAGTATCAGGTTTCAGATTAATTGGCTTTACTGATAGTGATTGGGCAGGGAGCTTAGATGATCACAGGAGCACATCTGGGAACGTTTTTAGTCTTGGGTCTGGAGTAGTCTCATGGAGTTCAAAAGAAACAAGATACAGTAGTTTTTTCATCTTCGGAAGCAGAATACATGGCTGCAACTTCAGCATGTTATCAAGTTGTTTGGTTAAGGAAACTGTTAGCATATCTTCAACAAGAGCAGATTGGTCCAACGAAATTATGGTGTGACAAAAAGTCTACAATTTCTATGATAAAAAATCACATTTTTCACAGTAGAACGATGCACATCGAGACTTGCTATCACTTCATTCGTGATCTTGTTGCTTGTGGAATAATCTCACTTGAATTTATGGCACAAATAATCAAATTGTTGATGTTCTTAGGAATCACTGCCCCGCAACAAGCATATCTTCTTCAGACAATAAATGGGAGTTTGTGCTTTTGAAGAAAGAAGGAGTGTTGACTAATTCTTCAAAATATTTAGTTTGCACAAAATCAGTTTGTGGGTCTATTTTCTAGGATTAGTGAGTTTATGTTTTACTTAGTCAATGAAATTATCTTCCTATTGTAGTGGACCATGTTTACCACGTTTTCCATGTTTTCCATTAATTGTGTGTTGCTTGGTTTTAGCTTTAGTAGTTAATTGTAAGCCTATAAAAGGGCAATAGGAGTTTTTGTTTTTTATGCAAGAAAGTTGAGCAATAAAAAGAAACCTTTTGTCTCTCAAACTCTTTCATTTTATTTTTTCCTCTTCATCTAACCAAAACCACTATTCTGGAGCTTTGTTGTTCCTAACGTCTCCAATTGCTGCCACACTACCAAATAAACTGTCATAGCGTCAATACAGATGTTTAGACACCAACATCGAAACAACTGAAGATTATCCCAAATTCCAATAAAAAATGAAATTATGGGACCCGCATAGGAAATCCTAAAATTGATTATGTCAATTGGTTCCATTTTACTCAAGAACTTTTTCCTAGAAAATAAGCTCAAGCTGAGCGCGAAAAACAGCAAAATCAGATCATGCAACAATCTCATAGAGAAATCACCATTAAAGAGGTAACCAAGGCCTCTTGGGACAAGAAATTATATTTATTATGTGCTCCCCGCACCTTCCCTATGATCCCAGCATGTAGCCTAGCAAATTTCAAGCAATTACCAACTTAAATCATAAAAAATGGAGTTCTGTAACTCAAGATATCAACTTCACAATGATAAAAAAAAATGAGGTGAAAACTGGACTAGTCTTAATTAAAAGACCATTTAAATGACTTTCACAAATGCGGGATTCAGTCGGTGAAGACAAGATTAAATCTGCGAATGCGGCATTGAACCTGAAAACACCACGGGTCAGCTTCCTTGACTATTGTGAACACGGCGTAAGGCCTACGAATGAGATGACCAAGCCCTTTGGTCTGCACAAACATGGCACTAGGCTCACAAACGAGGAGACCCAAATCACTCGCTACCACAAATGTGGCCTGAGCTGTGTGAACACTAAGCAGAAATGGTGCTGCACTAGATGATACAACACCAACTGATTCAACAAGTCTTAAAATACTCTAGGATATGTTCGGAACTCCATACATCCAAACGAAATATGTTACCCCACAAAATTCAACATTTCGAGCTCAACAAGGATGTTGAACTTTTCAATTGAGGTCGTTTCGACAAAACATGGGCCTCACACCCAAACTTTGTTTGAAGCCAGAATCTACAATGTTGCTCGGAATGAGCCTAAAAGGCTCAGAATCCACATCAAAGGTCCTTCTTGACCAAAATCGACATTCTAGAGCTAACAGAACTGTAAAAATAACATCCTAAGAATTTCTACCTGAAGTTTTGACTGACCAAATTGTTGGCCCCAATAAGTCATAAATGGTTTGGCATGGCTATAGGAAAGCACTAAAGACCGAAAATAATGCAATAAAGGTCATTAAAATTTCTAATTGTTTTTAAATATATATTAACATGGAAGTGCTTCTAAAAGCTTTTAGAGGATATTCATATCAATAAATCCTATTCCAATAAATCTGGTAGGCCATCTCTATTTATATATCATATTTTCAATAAATTTGATCCCAAAACAAATTAGGAATGCAATTTAATAAGTTTCACATTAACTATTAACAAAAATTTTAAAATTCACATGTTAAATAGGAATAAAATTTATTAGTTTCCCAAATATAATGAACTAGGAATAGATTTTATTAAATTCCCATAGAAATTAGGAATATGATTTATTAATTTTACAAATATAATGAACTTGTAATACAATTAATTAATTTTTCAAAATAATGAACTAGGAATACAGACTATAAATAGAAGTATGATGTTAATCAATGTCTCATTATTCAATTAACTTTTTCTCCACACTAACTCTTTCAAAGCTTCCTCCGATGACTAAGGCTGATGCCGCAGTCTCTTCTACCCCACTGACAATTGTTACCAGCGACGACTTCTACAATGATGGTATACCTTCGGACCCATTGTTGCCGCTAGGAAGCTACATTGATGTTTATTTCGATGTTAGGGTAGAGGCCACCACACCAAACAACAGTGATGTACCTAATGAAGGGAAGATGTTTGATGTAACTCGGAGTAAGTTGCAGATTAAGAGAAAGATTATGCCTATGTGTTGAGTGAATCCAGTTAGGCTGAAATGGTTGCCAAACAATTGGACATTTGAAACAAAAGTCCGTATCGGTGGAGCCAATGCGGGACAAAATGATAGATATTATTTTGCACCGGTGTCCGAGAGTAAATTCAAGTCAAAGCCTAAGGTGGATGATTTCCTTAGAACAAGTCTCAAGAGGGAAAAATTTGTCCTAACTGTGATGCTGCTACACCATCTGAGGGAAAAAAAAATAGAAGAAGAGTGGATCGAAAAAGAAAAAGAAGAATGTTGATTAATTGCCTCAATTAGTGCAGTAACTAGTCAAAAGAAGTTCTTTTACTTTCTCCAACATTTTAGCCATCTTTTGTAGTTTAACTTAGTTGCTATTTTGTAGGAGTTAGTTGTTACTTGAAGTATTTTATTCAACATGGAAACATGTGCAAGTAGTTGATGAATATATGCTATAGTTGTTGCATTTTTCTTATATGTAAGCACCATTTCAATTCAATGAAAAATTATCTTTTCAGCAACAAATATTTCTTTTCTTTGTATTTCCTTTGTTTTGGTTTTTAGAGTTTAAGTTCAGCTTTAAAACTCTAACAAAAATAGTATCAGAGAATTCTTATTGAGTGATCTACAATTGGGGGAAACTAATTTTTCTTATTCCTTTTTTTTTTCACATATGTGTTCATAGATTCCTCGCATTGCAGTAGAACCACCTATCTTCAAATGTAAAGGTTGTCATGTCTGGGCATCAAGAACGGAGGAACATATGGAGGCAAATGATCTGTGGGAAGCTGTTTACGAGGATTATGAAGTTCCTCCATTGCGTGCAAATAAAACTATGGTGTAGATAAGGAATCACAAGGAGAAGAAAACAAGAAAATCAAAGGCTAGTGCGATCTTATTTGTTGCAGTCTAATTTGAAATCTTTGTCAGGATGATGACAAATAAATCAACATTTGAGATCTGAAATTTCCAAAAGAAAGAATATAAAGGAGATGAAAGGATCAATGTTATGTGGATTCTCAACTTGATAAGAGAATTTGAAATTCAAAAGATGAAAGATTCAGAGACAGCCATACTCAACATTGTTAACAGTATAAGATTACTTGGCCTTGAATTTCCTGATTCTAGATTGGTTCAAGTGATTCTTGTAACAGTCCTGGAAAGGTTTGAAGAAAGTATTTCCTCACTGAAAAATTCTAAGGATATGTCACACATTAGTTTGGCAGAACTATTGAATTCTTTGCAGGCACAAGAAGAAAGAAGGCTTGTGAGGTATGAAGGGACTGTTAAGGGCGCACTACCTGTAAAATTTCAATCAAACCAAGGAGACAAAGGAAAGAAGAAGTGGAACAAGAAGGAAAAGTCAGGTTCTCATTCTCCTTGGGTCAATTGGGGAACAAAACACAATTTTCCTACTAGAAAGCATTGTGGAATGAAGGTTCATCCACCATTCAAATACTAACGAAGACCAGACTAGTAGTGTCAGAAATGTCAGAATATGGGACATCATTAAAAGATTTGCAAGGATAACATTTAACAAAATAATGTTTCATAGGTATCTAATCAGAACGATGAAGAGAAACTCTTTGCAGCAACTTGTTTTGCAGCTAGCACCTCAACTGAAAAATGGAGAGTATATTCCTGCTGAGATCGTGATCTCTTCAAGGAGTTGGATACTGCAGTAATTTCCAAAGTACAAGTTGCTAATTGAGAGTATATTCCTTCTTAAGGAAAATGTAATGTGGAAATCAAAATTGCTTCAGGTACAAAACTAAACAAAGACATGTATTTTGTATGTAATATGTGTCATAGTCTGTTAAGTGTTGGCTAGATGCTTGAGAATTATTTCAAGCATCTATTTGAAATCAACAACTATCAAATCAAGTATGAAGATGGCAATAATTTATTCAAAGTAATGATGAAGGGAAAGAGCTTTACATTGGATTCGTTACTGCATAAGCAGAAAACATATTCTGCAACTAAGATCAATGCAGAAGTTCAGCATATATAGAATGCTTTGACATTTCAATCATTATTCTGCAATGAACGTAAAGAAGAAAGATCTAGTTCATGGCTACTTAACCTTGAAGCTGAAAATGTCAAATTGCAAAACTTGTTGCTTTTTGCAAGGAAACAAGGCTTCCTTTCAACATAACAACTTGGAGAGCTACTGAAAAACTAAAGTTAATCCGCACTGATCTGACTGGTCCTCAAAGAACTCTGTCACTCAAAAGGAGTAAGTATTATATAGTTTTCATTGATGACTATACGAGAATTCATTGGATTTACTTTCTCAAGTTTAAATTAGAAGTATTCTCTATCTTCTGGATATTTAAGAAGTTGATCAAAATCAAAGTGGCTTCAAGATTAAATCTTTAAGGTCCAATAATGGAAAGGAGTATACATTTGATCAATTCAATATATTGTGAAGAAGCTAGGCTTGAAACACCAGCTCACTGCTTCATATACTCCACGAAAAATGGAGTTAGTGATAGGGTGAATCGTACCATAATGGAGATGGTTAAATAATTCTTGTACGAGAAGTGTTTTCCGTAAGAGTATAGAGTTGAAGTTGCACATACCTTACGATCATTAGAAGGAAAGACGCCATTTGAAGTCTAGTAGGTTAAAAACCTTTTTTGAAAAACCTCAAAGTGTTTGGATGCTTGTGCTTTAATTATGTGTCACTGTCTAAAAGAGTTAAGTTGTATAAAAAGAAGAATCTAGAATATTTGTGGGTTACAACATTGTGTCAAAGGCTTATAGAGTTTTCTAAGCTCCTACAAGGAAAATCGTGATAAGTGATAAATAGAGAAGTACATTTCATGGAAGATGAATGATGGAACTGGAGAGAAGCAAAACCACCATTAATTCCATATCAAAGTAGAATTCTTTAGCTGAAAGAAGATGAATTGGTGGATGATCTCTTAGTAAGAGGCACAAGATCTCTCTTTGAAATCTATCAGAGATGCATTATGGTTGTCCTTGAGCCAACATATTTTCGGGAAGCAGAAAAAGATCCAAAATGGAGAGTTCCAATAAAGTAGGCACTCACCATGATTGAGAAGAAACGAACCTAGAAACTTGTGAAAAGACTTGAAGTGAAGAAAGCCATAGGAATGAAGTGGATTTTCATAACCAAGTTGAATGCAAATGATTCTATCTACAAGCACAAAGCCAGATTTGTTGTAAAGGGTATGCTCAAATTTTTGGTTTTGTTTTTTCTCATACATTTGCTACTTTTACTAGATTAGAAACCTCTATATTATTATTGGCTATAGCTGCACAAAAGGGTTGAAAAATGTTTCAATTGGATGTTAAATTTGCATTCTTGAATGGCTTTCTTTAGGATGAAATTTGTGTTGAGCAACCTAAAGGATTTGCAATCAAAGGGCATGTATCAGCTCAAAAAAGCTTTGTATTGACTAAAGTAGGCGCCCAAAACTTGGTACAACAGGATTGATGAGCATTTGGTGCAGTTGGGTTTTAGAAAATGCCTTAGTGAAGTTACTCTATACATTAAAGGTGATCAAATTAAATTTTATTATTATCTCACTCTATGTGGACTATATACTAGTTTAGTTACTAGAAGAAATGATGAACTTGTTAAGAAATTTAAAGAAGATATGCAACAAACTTTTGAGATGACAGATTTGGGAGAAATGGTGTATTTTCTGGGAATAGAAATCAAGCAAGTCAAAATGAAGTGTTCATCTGTCAAAAAAAGTATGCAAAAGACATTTTGAGAATGGAAAATTGCATAAAGACAACTACTCCAATGTGTCAAAAGGAGAAGTTAAGCAAAAAGGATGAAGCTGAAAAAATTGATGAGACTCTTTACCGGTGTTTGGTAGGATGTTGCAACTTTCACTCGTTTTAGAGCATATAATAGAATGATAAGATATGTTATGGAAACTTTGAATTTTTGAATCAAATTCTCTGCAAATTAGAAGTACGTGTTGCAGGGGTATTCCGATAGTGACTAGGGTTGTTCTTCCTATGACATGAAGAGCACTTCTAGCTATTGTTTTAATCTTTGTTCAAGTGTATTTTCTTGATGTTCTAAAAAGCAAGATATTTCTGCACAATCTACAATTGAAGTTGAATTCATTTCAGCAACAACAGCTGCTGCAAAACAAGCCTTGTGGGTTAGAAAAGTTCTAGTTGATATGAATTTAAAGAAAGCAAAGTGCATAGCGATGTTTGTGGATGATCAATAAGTTATTGCTATCTCAAATAATCTTTTTTTTCATGGGAAAACCAAACATTTCAATATCAAATTAATATTTCTTGGAGATGCGCAGAAAGAAGGATTTTTTGGGTTAATGTATTGCAAGGGTTTGTAGTTTGTATTATGTTGGTGATTATAATTCATGCCTTACCCGTATTTTAGGTAGATTTTCGAGGAATCGAGCATGCCTACTTAGTTGAATTGGTTTTTTCATGCCTTGTTGTATCTATATTGTCGCTAATATTGTGTTAGTAGCTTGTTCTTAGTCGTAGCCTAGGTGTAGGATAGTGACTACCTTAGACTCGTATTTTAGAGCCAAAAGGCCTTCAAGATTCTTCGACGTTGCTTCGGGCGACTTAGCTCCTTGTAGACTAATATAGCATACTTGGGCCTGATACTATTATTTCTTAGCTAGGCGATAGTTCAGCTCTTATAACCGTTCATCCATAATTTCCTTTTTTTTCAACCTGAATGTGTTCTTTGGCAATATCAAGCCTTGTAGGCTATATTGGGTCGGGTCTTGGTTTTTATAGATGGAGGGGGTCCCTGGTGACTCCTAAGATGGTTTTACTCTATGGTGTGGTCGAGAATTAGGAAAAGCGGGTGATTTAGAGGCATTAGGAATCTATTATCCATGCTTTGAGGTCCCTGGACATGATTATTATCTATGGTTCAAGGTCCGTTCAGATGATTACTATCCGATCACCTGATTTCCCTAGACTTGTGATCTAGCAGTACATCCATGTATTGTGAATAAACTTTAGTACAATCTCAATATACAAACAGGGTAAGTATATATACAGATTCTGTATTTATAAATTTAGAATTTTTTTAAAATTAATACAATTCAGATGTTACAACAGGATAATTATACACAAGCTAGGGTACACATATACAAATTTTGGATCTATACAATTAGGAAAATTCTGGATTTATACAATTATGAACTAAATTATACAAATTCAAAATTTATACAATTAGGAGCAAAATTATATAAATTTTGGATGTGAGCCACGTAATTACGATTGTAAGTTAGTGGCGAATGGTAATTTAATTCAATTATAGTTATGTTAACTAATTAACTAGGTATATGTTTGTTTATCCACATATTCCCCCTATAAAAATGCATAGGCCTTAACAATAATTAGGGTTCGACCATTTATGAAAGTGATATTGTGCACTGATACGTACAAATTAAAAACTTTATTTCAACTCAATATTTTAGTCAACTTTTAGTTTTTAACTACTCGCTCCGTCTCATTTTATGTGAGATAGTTTGACTCGGCACGAAGTTTAAATAAGAAAGGAAGACTTTTAAAACTTGTGGTCTAAAATGAATGATAAAAATTTGTGTGACTATAAATCATTTCATTAAGAGTAAAACGAACATTTTAAAGTTAAATTATTACTTAATAGAGAAATGTGTCAATTCTTTTTGGAACTGACTAAAAAGGAAAGTAGTCATATAAATTGGGCTAGATGAAGTATTATTTAGGCTCTCCACTCTATATAGGAGTTAAAGTGACAAATTAAAAACTAAAACCAAGTTCAAATGCTTGTATATTGTATTTGTGAAAAGAAAAAAGTTATCCTATTTTTACTCTCTTATTTTCATTATTAATATTGTTATTTTAAGTTTGATTTCTGAATAAAAGTCAAATTAATTGAAAGTCACATGCGTAATACTATTTATTTATTTTTTAGAAGTGTGACCTGTAAATCTTCTTCTTCTTGTATCTTGGGATTTTTCAGAATATCCTCAATTTAATTTTCAGGTCCACACATCAATCAATCAGGACCATTTCTTCAAATTATACATGCCGCTTTTTTGGCTAACATAATATACTTCTAAAAATTCTTATGAAGTACAAGTTTTGGATCTAAACTTTCACCTTATTGGTGAGGATTCAATTCCCCATATTATAATTCCCTATTCTCAATTTTTTTTCTCTTCTTTTTTGGTTGGCCGCTATTTATCTTTTAGTTATTCACCTACTTCTGGTCAAGAAATGTGGTGATAATAAATATTGGATCTGAGATCCTAGTTAAACTCAGGTTCCAGTAAAACATTTTGTTGTTATTCCCTAAAATAGAGGAGACTCTCTATAAAATTATCCTCTCAACTCCATCAGATTAAAACGGGAGTCTATAAATAGCCTCTTTTCTATATCTACTTAGCAGACCTCCTTTGAATAACACAAACATAGTACATAAAACCAAAACCAAAAAAGAAAACACAAACTTAGTACCAAAAGCATCAACTATGTCCAATATGTTCTTCCCACATTTTCCTATTACTATGCCAAAATAAAATGAGCGCAATTCAATTGGAATTTGACACACTATCTAGTCTAGGTATTTGTGTTCCTCCGCCACAAATGTGATGTACTTTGAGAAGACAACATACTATTCCTATTTTGATCTCGAGAACCATGTTACCATTACAAGAAGGTACCCAAGTATCTTGACAACTATCCATAAAAATCCAACACATGCTCAATGGAGCAGTCACATAATCGATGTTAAACATACTACTATTTTTTTCCTTTTTCAAGCCTCTCTTCTTCTGTTACTTTTTTCCTCGGATGGTGTAGCAGCATCATACTTAATGTCTGCCTTCTTGTGCTTGCCACCTATTTTCATGAAATAATCTACTTCATTGACCTGAGTTTACCGATGAGTTCACAAATTGGACTCTTTTAGGGCTATATTTTGATAGAATTAGTGTCCTCAAATGCATATTTTGTCTCAATATTCGATGAAAACCCTATTTGAAGTTTGAGGGAAAGAATGGACACTACTTAGCAAAAAGGAACAAAAGCAATTGAACGATTGAAGAAATAAAGATCTGAGAATCGCCAAACCCATTCGGTGAGTCGCCAAAAGGTCTTATCCTCGCGTTTTTGTTCTAGTGTACTGAGCCCTGAAGGAAAGGATCAAATTGGCGGTGAAAAGAAGCAATCGGTGTGTCACTGAGTAGCTCCACAAATCAGTACTATGTCGCCCAATGATCCAAAGTACGACGATGCGAAAGGATAGAGCAAGACGGCGATTAAACCTACCAAAGGGCGGATCGCCGAGTTGATCAGCGATCTCGACTAACGACGCCAAATGATCCGCTGTAGCACTGATTTTTGAAAACTATAAATACTCGTTAAGAGTTTTAGTTAGACATCCATTTTTTAGCTTTGAATAGTAATTTTTTAGATTTTTCTTCTATTTTTGAGTTCTAAGTTTGGAGAGGGTTTTGAAGAACTTGAAGGTTCAAAGGGTTTCAACTCCAAGAAATTAGACTTGGGTCTTGTGAATTCTTCAATCTTGGCTTGTTTTGAAACTTAAATCTTCATACCCATTTGAATGCAAACTCATTTTGGTATAAATTTCTATATCTTGTACATGTCTAGCAAAAACCCCAATTCTTGGGGTACGATTTTGTGAATATGGGTTAGATTACATGTTGGGTGTTGCTTGTTGATGATTTATTTGTTATTTAGATGTGATTTCATTTAGTAGTTGTGGTGTAACTTAATGAAATTGTAGTTGCAAATATGATTTCACCTTTGTGTTTTCGGCTTGCTCGAGAGAGAGGTCGTAAAACTAAGACTACTAAATTGATGGCCGATGGGATTGGGTCAACATGAGGTTCATCTTGAGAGAGTGAACCCTAGTCTCATTCCCACACACTCAGCTCGAGAGAGTGAGTGGGCTAAGGCAGGGGCTGCTCTTCATGCGGCAAGTGGGTGTCCGAGAGGAACCCATTTGATTCGGGGTAAGTTGCTCGAGAGAGAATTTACCCCTCTTTATTCTAGCCTAGTCACAAATATTCAATAGATTTATTGTCAAAATCATGTACCCAATAGTTTAGTTTTTCTCGTATTCCTATCACATCCCAAGAACCCCATTTCCTTGATTAGTACCCTTTGCATTTTTGTTGTTTTTACTTACTTGTGACAAAACCCCAATTGATAATTGACATTTGTGTCAACCCCTTAATTTAGTATGTTTTTATTCGTTAATATTTACAGCTATGATTGATTAGAACTTTATTTTACTTTTCTATAAATTCTTGAAACTACTCCCTCTGGGAATGATCCCAACCCTTAGTTGGGTTACTTTACTATTGTACGATTGTAGACACTTGCATTGGAAGTTGTGTCTCAATTATGCAAACATCATTTACCTTTGGACACTTGTTCAATATAGTATGTATCAAAAACTCTTGTAGTGGCTCCAGTGGTACGAACTTTTATTTCAATCCTCCAATTCTCTGGCAACAACTTCGGCCTATCTAGATTCACCCGACACATAGGTGTAATCTTCCTTTGAATCTTCAACTTACTCGGAGTTACATCTGACACCTTTCCTTCAATAGATATATCGTCTTTTTTTTGTATGTTAGTCTCTACCCTAACATCAAACTCAACATCAATGTAGGTTTCCGACGGCAACAATTGTCCAAAGGTATACCATCAATTAGAAGTCATTGGTGGGAACAATTATCAGTGGGATGGAGGAGACATTGGAGTCGGCCTTAGTCATCGGAGGAAGCTTTGAAAGAGTCAAAAAAGTTCATTATTTTGAAAAAATTAATAATGGACTTCTTCTCCATTATTCAATGAACTTTTTCTCCACATTGACTCTTTCAAAGCTTCCTCCGATGACTAAGGTCGATGTCATTGTCTCTTCCATCCCATCAACAATTGCTACCAGCGATGACCTTTACAATGCTGGTACACCTTCAAGCCCATTGTTTCCACTAGGAACCTACATTGATGTTGAGTTAGATGTTAGGGTAGAGGCTACCACACCAAACAAAACTGATGTACCTAATGAAGGGAAAGTGTCTGATGTAACTCAGAGTAAGTTGCAGATTAAGAGAAAGATTACGTGTATGCGTCGGGTGAAACTAGATAGGCCAAAGTGGAGAGAATCGGAGGTTTGAAACAAAAGTTTGTACCGCTGGAGCCACTACAGGAACAAAATATAGATACTATTTTGAACTAGTGTCCGGGAGTAAATTCAGGTCAAAGTATGAGGTGGGTCATTTCCTGAAAACAGGTCACAAGCTCAAGAGGGCATAATTTAACTTTATCCGTGATGTTGCTACAACATGTGAGGGAAAAAAACAGAAGAAGAGTGGCTCAAAATAGGAAAAAATGAGCATTGATTAATTGTCTCAGTTAGTGCAGTAACTAGTCAAAAAAAGTTGTTTACTTTCTCCAGCATTTTACCTATCTTTAGTAGTTTAACTTAGTCGCTATTTTGTAGGAATTAGTTGTTACTTTAAGTTGTTTATTCAACATAGGAACATGTGCAAGTAGTTACTGAAATATATGCTATAGTTGTTGCATTTTACTTGTCTTTAAACACCATTTTGATTCAATGAAAGATTATCTTTCCAGAAGCAAATATTTATTTTCTTTGTATTTCCTTTATTAAGCTTTTAGAGTTGAAGTTTAGCTTTACAACTCCAACAAAAGTGGTATCAAAGCTTTCTTCATAAGGGACTTGTAATTGAAGGAAAAGATTTTTTCCTATTCCCTTTTTTTTCATATATGGGTTCAGAAACTGCACTGCCACCACCTGTCTTCAAAGGTAAAGGTTGACATATCTAGGCATCAAGAATGGAGGCACATATGGAGGTCAATGATCTGTGGGAAGCTATTGAGGAGGACTGCAAAGTTCCTCCCTTGCCTTCAAATCAAACTATGGCGTAGATAAGGAACCATAAGGAGAAGAAAACAAGAAAATCAAAGGCTAGAGTGCCGTTATTTGTTGCAGTCTCATATGAAATATTTGTCAAGTTTATGACAAATAAAAAAATATTTGAGGTCTGAAATTTCCCAAAGAAAGAATATGAATGAGTGAACAGATAAATGGAATGCGGATTCTCAAAAAATATAATGGCAAGAAGTACACATCTGATCAGTTCAATATATTTGGTAAAGAAGTCGGGCTTGAACACTAGCTAACTATATTTTGTGATGAAGTCGGGCTTGAAAACCAGCTCACTGCTCTATATACTCCACAACAAAATGGAGTTAGTGAGAGGATAAATCGTACCATAATGGAGATGGCATGTTTGTTGTACGAGAAGTGTTTTCCATAAGTGTATTGTGCTGAAGTTGCACATACCTTAGTCTTTCTACTCAACATGCTTCCGGCAAAAGCATTAGAAGGTAAGACACCATTTGAAGTCTAGTATGGTTATAATCCTTTTTTGAAAAATCTCAAAGTGTTTGGATGCTTGTGTTTTACTTGTGTACCATAGAGATAAATAGAAAAGTTTGATTTAAAAAAATCTAGAATATTTTTGGGTTACAACATTGTTTCTAAGGCTTACAGGGTTTTCCAAACTTATACAAGGAAAATTCAGAAGGTTGTATGGTTATAATCCATTTTTGAAAAATCTCAAAGTTTTTGGATGCTTGTGTTTTACTTATATGCCATAGAGATAAAGAGAAAAGTTGGATTAAAAAAAATCTAGAATAGTTGTGGGTTACAACATTGTTTCTAAGGCTTACAGGGTTTTCCAACCTCATACAAGGAAAATTCTGATAGGTGATAAGTAGAAATGTGTATTTCATGGAAGATGAATGATAGAACTGGAAAGAAGCAAAATCAACATTAATTCCATATCAAAGTAAAATGCTCCAGCTGAAAGAAGATGAATTGTTGGATGATGTCCCATTAAGAGGCACAACATCTCTCTATGAAATCTATCAGAGATGCAATATGGTTGTCCTTGAAACAACAAATTTTCAGAAGGCAGAAAAAGATCCAAAATGGAGAGTTGCAATTAAGTACGAACTCACCATGATTAAGAAGAAAAATACCTGGAAACTTGTGAAAAGACCTGAAGACAAGAAAGCCATAGGAATCAAGTGGATTTTCAGAACCAAGTTGAATGCAAATGATTCTATCAATAAGCACAAAGCAACATTTGTTGTAAAGAGTATGCTCAGATTTTTAGTATTGATTTTTCTCATACGTTTGTTCCCTTTGCTAGATTAGAAAGCACCATATTATTGTTGGCTATAGATGCACAAAATGATTGGAAAGTGCTCCAATTGGACGTTAAATCTACATTCTTGAATAGCTTTCTTGAGGTGGATATTTATGTTGAGAAACCTGAAGGATTTGCAATCAATAGGCATGTATCAGCTCAAAAAAAGCTTTGTATGGACTATCGTAGGCGCCTACAGCTTGGTACAACACGATGGGTTAGCATTTGTTGCAACTAGAATGACTTAGTGAAGCTACTCTCAACATTCAAGGTGATAAAATTAATTATATTGTTATCTCACTCTATGTAGATGATATACTGCTTACCGGAAGAAATGATGAACTTGTTAATAAATTTAAAAAATATATGCGATAGATTTTAGAGATGATGAATTTGGGATAAATGGTGTATTTTCTAGGAATGAAAATCAAGCAAGGACAAAATGAAGTGTTCATCTGCCAAATAAAGTATGCAAAAGACATTTTAAAAAAGTTTAGATGGAAGATTGCAAAGAGACAACTACTCCAATGTGTCGAAAGGAGAAGTTGAGAAAAATTGATGATGTTGAAAATATGGATGAGACTCTTTACCGGTGTTTGGTTGGATGTTGCAACTTGCACTCATTTTAGAGCAGCTAATAGGGTTATAAAGATTTGTTAAGGAAACTTTGAATATTTAAATCAAATTTTCTGCAAATTAGAAGTACGTATTGCAGGGGTATTCTGATGTGACTAATGTTTCCCTTCTAATGACATGAAGAGAACTTCTGGCTATTCTTTTAATCTTGGTTCAGGGGTATTTTCATGGTGTTTGAAAAAGAAAGATATTGTTGCACAATCTACGATTAAAGCTGAGTTCATTTCAACAACAACAGTCGCTGAAAACAAGCGTTGTGGCTTAGAAAAGTGCTAGTTGATATGAATTTAAAGCAAGCAAAGTGCACAGAAATGGTTGTGGATGATCATGAAGTTATTTCTATCTCAAATATTCTTGTTTTTCATGGGAAAACCAAGCATTTCAATATCAAATTAATATTTCTTGGAGATGCACAGAAAGAAGGATTTGTTGGGTTAATTTATTGCAAGGGTTTGTAGTTTGTATTATGTTGGTGATTAGAATTCATGCTTTACCCATATTGGGTAAATTTTCAAGGAATCGAATTCCCTACTTAGTTGCATTGGTTGTTTCATGCTTTGCTGTATCTGTTTTATCGCTTATATTATGTCACTTGCTTGTTCTTGGCCATAGCCTAGGTGTAGGCCAGTGACTACCTTAGACTCGTGTTTTAGAGCCTATAGGCCATAAAGATTCTCCGATGTTGCTTTGATGACATAGCTTCTTGTAGACTGATATAGTATACTTAGGTCTGATAGTATGAATTGTTAGCTAGGCAACAATTCAGCTTTTATGTATACTCATCGGACTTATCGGGGTCCACTTGGGTCATTGACTTTTAATTGCGCACGAGTATCCCTTCTGGGCTTTTGGGGGTCAGTTAGGTTATAATTAGTTGTCTACTTTACGTTTGTCCTTTTATAGACTCCTGTGCTATATAGTTAGGTTTTCGGTTATCTTTTCCTTCTTGTGACCTCTAGTTGCTTTAACTTTCTCACTTTTAAGGGAGGGTTCCTACTGATAAATGAAAGAAAAGGTTTATAATCCCTAGCCATGTAAGTCCACACATGTGTAGAATAGATAATTCAATACGTGCAGCACAAACTCACATTGAACCTATTGGTTATTCACGGCATAATCTGTCCACAGGGCTCCTAACGAAAGCAAGACCCTTATTACTTAACCATGATTCCTATCATCTGAAGTCACAAATATACCCTTGTCTTTCCCAATACAAGTGACCTAACTCCTCTAAGTAACACCAATATCACCCACACATAGAAACACCCACTCTTCATTTTCTCTGTTCCCTTCTTATTTCTTGTACTCTACTGACTCTATACTGACAAAGAGGCTTTGTACTGTTTACCCATTTAATCTTTTATACTTTTTCATTTATTGCTTATTCTTTTATCCATTAAAAGTCTCACATATATCTTACTGGAAAAGGATGCACCTGTTAGGTGAACCAGCCTCAAGGGTACACAATGAATTGTATAAACTCCCGGGACTGCATCATCGAGGTTGAAACCTTCCACTGTAATAATATCCTGATGCATATATAAAGAAGAAACCTTTTGACATTTCTTTATCAAAAGGGTTTTCAATCTTACAGGATGCCACATCAAATTTTAGTCTTTATACATTGACAATGATACATTCGTTCAATTTAACCGACTACCAACAGGTTATTAATCTGTTTTCCAAATTAAAGATTAGACTTGCTATATAGAGTTATCTGTAATTATAGGTCAACTTTATTTTTAAAAAATGGATGTTATACTTACTTTAGAATTCAGAAGATGTTGATGAACTTTAAGGAGCTCATACTTGGGACTAATGGCAACATATAAGAAACCAACACCAACAAGTTTGATGTCAGTTTTCTGGACCAAATACTCTCACTACTAGAAATATGATCTAATGTCACGGTTACGTTACCGTTGCAATAGGCTTCTCTACCGTTGATGTAGCTCTAACGCCACGGTTTAGGCAACCACTACAACAGTTGGCATTGCATTAGTTCTATATGGACAGTTGTGTCCGACGGTTATTATAATTGTAGCAGTAGATGGCCGTATTGCGATGGTTTCCAGATTAATAAATTGCCAACGGTTAATGTTCTATTGGTACAGTTATGAACCATCGAAATTAAGTTTTATGCCACATTTATTTCCAATCCATTGCCAACGGTTAACACCCTACCATCGCGATAGAGTTTTATGCGACAGTTCTTTGTAGGTTGTTGATATGATTATTTTTACAACCATTTCATTCTATTGCAACGGTTGTTATATGGTAATGCATCAATTTTAAGCTACTTTAATTGTTGCTCAATGTCTATTGCTATAGTTATTACGGGGTAATGCAATAATTCTTTACTTTTTGCAACAACTAACATATACCTATTGCAATGATTAATAATCCCAACATATATACTATTGGTTCCACATATATTATTAATTGAGCCATTGCAATACTTTTATAACATAAAATACACATAAAAAGATCATGCGAAGAAGTTATAATTCATTACCAAAATTATAATCTAAGATCCATGGTTGGGTACGTAATATCAATAAAAGTAAAATATATAAACATTTTTCAACCATTCAAAAAGGGTGAAATGTACAGATGTACAACACGATTTTCAATTTTCAAAAATAACAGACTTCCAGAACATAGGTAAAGTTAACATCAACTCAATTCAGTTCCTATGTCAAGTCTTCAGTACTACTTACATCTCCTTCTTCGATATCATCACCTACATACAATTAATGAAAATACAAAATAATTTAGCAATTTTTTTCCAAAAGTTCAATGACTTCAGTGATATATTTTAAAGTTATCACTCTATATCTACAACAAGCATATAAGTTCAATAAGCTTCAAATGACATTAAAAAATAGCATAGTTGCAGGAGATATTTGCATACTTCTTCTGGGAATTATTCCATCACTCCTAGTTCAATTCAACAGTTACTCAAAACTAATATCTTCCTCACTATCAAAGTCTTAATTTATTGACAACAAGAAGAATAATGACTAACAGTAAAGCTATTTTCTGACTAACAGAAGAATAATGACCCAGCTGCAAGAGCAATCAAAACAGTCCACATACAGGAGAAACAATCTTCATGAATAGGATAATTGTTACAACACTTAAGCTACTGGAAAATATGATTCAGATGAGCCAGACACTAAAAACAGGGGAAGAAGTAGGGTCAGAAAAAATGGGAGGAAACACAAAAGCCAACAATATCCAGTTAGATCATAGAAGACCAACAATCTGCGAAACATATCAAGTATAAAATGTTTTAATTGGAGGAAACGCAGAAGCCAACAATCTAATGTAGTTTTAATGATTAGTGCAATTTGCTGGAACATAAGAGGTGTTATATCATAGAAGGCCATTCACAAGTAGAAAAATCTAGTGTACGTCAACAATATTTAGTTTATAGCCATTTTTGAACCCTTTGTTGAAAAACAAAGGATAGATGGTTATAGAAAATTTCTAGGATATCAACAATGCCTTTCTAATTCCAATGGACAGATTTGGTCTTATTGGAGCAATAGATTTGGTGTTTTTGAAGCAATTCCAATCTTGTTCATTTAATCTCGAATGATGATCAACATGTCACTATCAACATGAAGAAGGCTTATGGAAAGCAAGATCTCTTTGTGTATGCTATATATGCTAAATGTACTTAGGTTTAACGAAAAAATCTATGAAAAATTTTGGAAGAAGACAATGAAATGGTTGATTTTGAATCCCACGGAAAAGTTAGGGGAGAACATCATAGAATGGATAGGAGCTTGGGTTCGAAAGTTTTTTAGACAATTGTGGATTGACACATATCTCGTTCATAGGCTCTAACTTCATATAGTGCAATAATAGAAGTCCAAGAAAGAGAGTTTGGAAGAGACTAGATAGAGTTTGTATCAATAGCCATTGAGACCAACAATTTCGAAATACTACTAAAAGACACTTTGCTAGAACAGGTTCTGACCATAGACCTTTGTTAATGAAATATCAAAATTCTAACACTACTCATTTCTCATATTTCAGCAATAGCATGGTACAATTTATAATATTGCACTAATAGCATCAGGCATCACTAATACTTCAATAGTTGGACATTTCTAGAGGTCCTATGTGTTGTGAGAATGAACTGAAATGGACAGAACAAATGACAAAGGGGAGATCTCCTAGAATAGTGGTATATAAAATAATGTTAGCTCACACTTAATAACTCATAGCCGATGAGTTTGATCCTAGAAAATACTCGGCTAACCAAATGACCGACAAGGCCATAATCACAAGAAATAGGCAATAACAAAATCGACAAGGCCGTACTCAATAGTCCCTTATAACATAAATGTTATAGCAATCCAATAGACATTAAAATGCCACAACAAGAAAAAAAAAAAAGGGGAGATCTCCTAAAACAGTGGTATATAGAATGATGTTAGCTGATATTTAATAACTCATAGCTGACAAGGTTGATCTTAGAAAATACTCAGCTAACCAAATGACCGACAAGGACACAATCAGAAGAAATAGGCCATAACAAAATCGACAAGACTTTACTCAATAGTCCCTTATAACATAAATGTTACAGCAGTCCATCAGCTATTACAATGCTACAACGAGAAAAAAAAGGGAGATCTCCTAAAATAATGGTATATAGACGATGTTAGCTGATACTTAATAACTCATAGCCAACGAGGTTGATCCTAGAAAATACTCAGCTAACCAAATGGATGACAAGGCCACAATCAGAATAAATACACGACAAGGCCACAATCACAATAAATAGTGACACTAACCTTGCTCGGCTGTTTGAGCAGAAGTAGCATCTATTGGGGAAGGAACTGGCAATGCTGCTAGTATGTTAGGATCAATTAATCCTTCATGCTGAAGTTGTGCAACTAAATCTGTAATAACTTCTTTTCGCATAGTTCTCCTTTCTTCTTCCATTTGTTTCTCCATTTTTTTCATCTTCTTGCATTTGTTGCAATACATCATTTTTGCATTCAAAGTTGGTTTAGAATTGTCAACTTTCTTTTTCAAAGTTGTCTTTGTAACCCCTACTCCATATAGTCTTAGATGTCCCTATATTCTGGACCCATGACGGCTGAAAATGCATCAACAGACTGACCATTTACGCTCATTTGCTTTACAATTTCCTCCATTTCAGCCTAACAAAGCATATCCAACAAGAAATCTTGTAAATTAAAATTTAGAATAAATAATTAGTCTCAGTAAAAATAATATATTGACAGTATTCGTACAATTTTACTAGTTGTGTTCTCATTCGATGCCTTGTACAAACAACTAGGTTTTCTTGTTCTTGTGACCACAAAGAGCTCCTTAGCGGATACAGATTCCTTTTCTTCTTCCTAGTCACATAAAAATAGATATCAGGATTTTCTTAAATGATAGGTTAAGACTAGCTAATAAATAAGAGAACACAACAACTTACTATGGATTAAAGCAAAACTCTTTTTCCCTGTTGTGTGTGGCTTCATCAGCTTTTTCCGGTTCTTAGTATTTGTTTTAGACATTTTCTGCAAATAAATGAATCAATAATGTTAACCAAAGGCATATGGGTGCTACATAATGTACTAGACGAGGTCAATATCTCAATATTTCTTTTTTAACAAATCCAAGTAAAGAATATGCTTTGTAAGTATGAATGTTACTATCATATGAAGCTAAAACCAATCTACAGACCTTAGTTTTGTAAGTATCAAAGATTGAATCATAACATCATCAAACATAAATAGAATCTGAGTCAAACAAGTGAAAACTTACAACCCAATCACCATAACATTACTAGAAAACTTAGCTTACAATTGCATGAATATGCCAACACTGAAGTTTCTCTTTAAGGTAGTCATAACAATTTGTCAACTTTTTATTCAAGCCAATTTAGTGAGCAAAATAGGTTAGCAACCCTTAAGATTAGTCATGAGTATGTTTTAAATCACGAGTCAAAAGCACCTAAAAAATGTTTATCCAAAAGGGCACTTAGTTTAGTGAAACCTTGATGCAAATTTCAGCGATCAAACTTAACTAAAAAATAAGTTCTTAAGATTTTTTGTTTTTGAGTAAACAGTTCAACAACTGACTTTTTATCCTGTTACATTTGCATCTTATCAACTTCTAACTGAAATTATTGACTTTAAACTATTATAAATAAGAAAAACAGCCAGGAACATAACACATGTGGTTGTTAATCTTAGTTATACAGTGAGATAAGCATAAAAATCTCACTCAATGAACATTCTCTAAGATTAGAGCAAAATCCTCTGTTTTAGTTGTGACTACCACACTGGAAGAAGTAACAAGTTGTAACAATATTGTGATAGAGAAGAGAATAGCAGAAGAGAAAGTTAAAGAAAAATAAAGTTACAGCAGCAACTATATCACAAAAGAGATCAGGAGAAAAATAAGCTGGATGTTTCAGGTTCTGAACTACATTTTACCTTGAATTTCTCAGACTTCTAATATTTAAGGAGCTCTCTAAACTGACATTCTTGAATATGACCAGGGTTTTTGCCATTCGATTTTCATCATTGTCATATGGATCGTAATAATTTATCTTCAAGTAACTTCTATGCCTTCTCCAAGCCTCTCGAATAGTTACCAAAGCCTAATCTTTTGCAGCTTCAAGAATAATGTATTTCTCCTAAAATTTGGTGTCATTCAGTTCGCCAATTGAAGTAAAATAACTTTACAAGAAATTAAATATTGTAAACTCCCAACCTTAGTAAATTCCATAAATCCTTTTCAGTATCCATGCTCCTCCAATCAAATATGTCAAATGGGCAAAGAGCGCATTTCTTGCCAATGTACCTACGAAGCTACTTAACTCTGTTACAACATCCTAAGTAGGACCAACTGGTTGATTTAGCCTATTCAATAAGATCAATTTACGCTCTTTTTGTGCATGTACATTATGCATTTGCATTTGACCTCTTTTGTTTTTACTGGAAACAACTTCAGCTATAATAAAATATAAGAAATTAGATTTCATAGAAGAATTTAGTATGTTTCTAAGTTTATATGTTACATTGTTCTTCATGTTGTTCACCAATTGGAGGAGTGATAGAGTTCATTTGCACGTGATCCTCTATAGGTTGCTGCTCAAGAGGCTGATCATCTACAAATTGTTCATTAGCTTTAGATTGTGGTGCTACTGGTTGTTGTACAATTAATTTAAGCAGTTGTCCTTTGTCTGACTCTATAGCTTGAAAATTTTCATTTGTTGTCAATAACCATCATTTTTTATTTGCCAAGAATGATAATGATCCAGGTTTTGCATATGTCTTAGTTTTTGCTCTTTTGTTTCTTTTTGAAGACTCTTGTTGACTCATGACTATCCAAATCTATGTAAATATAAGATAGAAGAATCCTCTTAGTGTAGAATTTTCAAATGTGAATAACAAAAACAATGAAAGTGAGAAGAACAAACAACAATAGGATCTGTACTAATATATCTATAGTACCAACATTAGAAAGAAAATATTCCAGAACAAATAAGCAGAAATCAAGCAACTAGCTGTAGCAAATAGGTAGAAATCTAAATAGATTCCAATCGACATTCATACTTTAGATGATGCAACTCAAAAAGGTATTTATTACTCACTACAAAAAAAAAATGAAGAAGAGAATGTATTGAACAAGTTCGGAAGATCCTTTGTCAATCATCAGCCTCCATCCAATCCCAATCAGTATCATCAAAGTCATCCTCCTCTTCTGATGTTTCCATAGTTACATTTTCTGAATGTTGTACAAGGGTAGGCAGATTAATGATATCAATAGGGAGATCTTCTCTCGACCATCTAACATCTACATCGAGTACTCTTTCTGATGAACCAATGTCATCTTTAGTCTCTCTCCAAAATGTTTCTTCAATATTAGGAAAATTCTCTTCCTCCAAATCATACAAACCCAGTGGAACTTTATGTCTTGCATAATATACATTTTTCTCAATTGGGTTTCCACATAAAAAATTTGATGCACTTGAGATGCTAGTACAAAAGGATCATTCGTGCTGCATTTTTTATTGAAGTATACCCAAGGCAATCAATATTCATCAACTTCGCTATGAAACCAATTACTTCTAAAAGTACAACACTAAAAGAACCCCATTAATCAAACTCAATGATATCCTGAATAATTCAATAATAGATAACCATTCCATCGATAGGATTTTTGTCCCTAGCGCTAGCAAAACTATCTGTTGTTGCTGACAAAGTCACTCCACTATTATGAGACTTGCAAGGGGCATCCCGTGTCTTTGTATGAAATCTATATCCATTAATGAAATATTCAGTATATCTTTTAGCCACAAAATTAGGCCTTTTAGCTAGCCATCTTAAATGATTGGATGCTTAAATATTTTTAACTTTATCCATAAACCAATCACTAAAATCTCTACTATGGATTTGTGCTTCTACCCATGCATTTCCTCTCATACGATTATCAATTAAATTATTATTTTCCCTACAAGAATGATATGCAATTTAATCAATGTAACCTTATTAATGGAATTTAAATTTAAAAACAAATGACCATTTTATGTTACATGATGAGTGTCTCTACTTTTTCATCTCCAGTATTGAAAAAACCATATCGATGAGCTTCAAACCACTCATGATGCTCCATGTTAAAAGTCTTGCCTTTCCTTTTATTCATACTTCCGATTGGATGACCTGTCTTAGGAAATAAGGGTGAAGCATCACCTTCCTCTGTTTGATTGCCCTTATCATCCTCAGTTTCATACCTACTAAATGTTGTCTTCACCATATCAGGTAGGTATCTCGAAATAAAGTTCAAACACTTTATAGATGAAAAACCCTCTACTATTGCCCCTTCTGGATATTTTCGATTACGAACAAGCCCCTTGAAGTAACACATAGTTCTTTCAATAGAATACATCCAATGCAAATGAGTCAGGCCTACAAGCTTAATTTCATCCACTAAATGGATAGGCATATGTGTCATTGTATCAAAAAATGATGGAGGAAAAATCTTTTCAAGCTCAAATTCAATATATATGATTTTAGCCTTCAGCTTATCAAGATCGCTTCTTCTTATAACCTTACTACATATGGCTCTAAAATAATTCCCCAACCTTATTAAGACCAAATACCCATTCTTGGGCGACACTTTTCTGATAGCAACCTGGATCAAGTTGTTACACCCCGAGCTACCCCCGAGACGCGGACACGAGACCTAGGACTACAAGTGATCCCAAGCTAACCCTGCTGGCATGATCGTGAGCATACTAAATATAAACTGAATAATAGAAACTGTGCAGAAGCTATAATCATAAATAAAATTAAAAAATGCAAAATACCCATAAACTATAACTGAGATATACAAAAACTGATGAGTTTAAGATATTAATTCAATACTAAGCGGAATCTATCTATGTCTGAAATAAGCCTCTAAACTGACTAGAAATTTTGGGATATGGCCCAACTAGATCTAGAAAACTAAAACCATAGGACTAAAAGCACTGAAAATATAAATATGTCACTGGTCCTCGAAGAATGAGGACTCACCACTGATGCTGCTGAACTGATGATCGGGAAGTGATCTAAGCGTGATCTGGATGCTGAGAACCTGAACCTACATCACGAGAAGATCTAGCGCAGAGTATACGTTAGTACTTGAAAGGTACTGAGCATGGAGGATAGAATAAAGATGAAATAACATATAACTGAACAAAGAAAATAAGTAATGATATAATCTGAACAAGATATAGATACTGAATGTTGAGCTAACTGAATGCAGTGACCAATTTATAACATGTTGAAACTAAATATTGGATATGCTGATAAATGGTCAATGCAATAGAATTTGACTAAACTGTGGGAGCTACTAATAACCAATAGTAAAACCACATACGCTAAATGTGGAGTCCGATGTATACACCCCATCTAGAGGACCCAATATACCTTGCCAGAGGTATAGTGGCATGTTGGTGTGATCACTGAAATGATGCCCACAGAGGGGACTTACAACCTACGTGGCTTGTAGTTCTGGGACTATTTTGGTATGCTGAACCCTAGTCCAACTCGGTAATATGCTACTCCCAATGGATTAAATAATTAACACATTATGACTGCATTTCTGTAAGTTACTGGATAGCTCAAACTGAACATGCAAACTGAGTATGCAACAATTAAACTAATATTAATGCATGTATAACTGAATAACTGAAATATCTTACCTAGCATGTGTAATTCAAGAACTAAAGAAATACATAGCTAGGGTTCTGGAATTCATGTAATAAACTGAATATTAACATACTAATTTGATTTGGATCATTCTAACAGCTAAGAACCTAATAATTCTAACATTCAAGATACCCTAGGTCTAGTTATAATAAAGGAATCAAGAAACTGACTGAAAACTAGGGACCTAATGGGTGAAAGGAACCCACTAGTGAAATCCCACATACCTGTTGACAAATTCCACGAAGATATCCTTCGATTTCAGGGCTGGAACTGGAGGAAACTTGTTGCATTCTTGAACTAGGCTTGCTGGACATTTTCTCCTCTTTCGCTTCTAATTTTCTATGTTTTGATTAATGATCTAACTTAGGTAAGTTCTAGTTATGTTTCTAGCTTAAACTGACTAAAACCTTATAATTTAGGATTAAAATAATGTAGTTTAGGTGTCCAATGAATAAGAAAAAACTGAAACAACCCTAACTTAAATTGCAGACGGGCTGACCAAGGCCACCTTCACATACCGTGAAAGGGACCACGGACCATGAAGTTGGTCGTGGTCTGGACATGGTGACTACTAGCTAAGGGTCTGAGTCCACGGGCCCTACCACGGCCCGTGTGAAGGTCTACAGACCGTGAAAGTGTCTGTGGTCTCCACTTGGGCTGTGGTCTGGATGAACTGGCTAGCAGGCTTACTGGTAAGGCTCCAGGGATGCCCTAACGGGCCGTCTGAAGGACCACAGATCGTGAAGGTCCTTGTGGTCCTCACATAGGTGTGGGGCTCTAAGGGGCTGGCTAGGGAGGTTCACTGCCTCGACTCTACGGATACCACCACGACCCGTCATCAAGACTGCTGATCGTGGACCCTTTCATGGTCCGTGAACCCTTTTGTGGTTCACTGCTTCAGGTATATTTCTGTAATATTTCTGGGTCTTGTTTTTGAGGTGTTACACAAGTAATGTAATATGAAATGAGCATCATGACTTTTGTATCCTGATACTTTCATATCTTCAATTTGCACACGACTTGATATATTATAGGCAAATCCTTTTGGTAATTGGGCATCTTTTAAGACAATGAAAAATAACCTTTTCTCCTCTGGTTTCATAGAGAAACAAGCTTTAGCCAAATGAATATTTCCAGTATCACAGTCTTTTACAGGTTGAAGCTCTTTGCGTATCCCCATCTCATGCAAGTCGATCATAGCGAGAATTTATATGATCTTTGGACTTTCCAAGTATATCCAATAAAGTCCCAAGAAAACTGTCACAAATATTTTTCTCTATGTGCATCACATCAAGATTATGCCTCAATTTGTTTGTTGCCCAATACGGCAACTCAAAAAATATGGATTTTTTTTTCCATGGACCATCATTCTTTTGTTTTCTTTTCTTTTGGCTCTTTCTGAAAACATTATTGAATTCACGAAGTTCTTCAAGAACTTGTATGCCTGATAAGGGAGTAGGTGCAACTTTATGCTCCTCTTTACCATTAAAGGATTTTTTATCCCTTCTATATGGATGATCATGAGGCAAAAATGCTCGATGACCCAAATAACACATCTTATGACTATGTTTGAGATATTGGGAATAAGTATTATGATAACAAGTGGGGCATCCCCATTTCCCTTTGGTACTCCATCCAGAAAGCATTGCCAATTTTGGAAAATCACTAATTGTCCACCATAAAGCTGCATGCATCACAAATATTTGATTAGTTACAATATCATATGTTTCCACTCCAACTTCCCATAGTTCCTTCAACTCTGCAATCAGTGGTTGTAAGTTTACATCTATATCATTTCTAGGAGATGATGGACCTGGAATAATCATTGACAACATTATATACTCTTGCTTCATGCAAATCCATGCTGATAAGTTATAATTCATCAACATAACCGGCCATGTGCTATGGGAAATGCTTATAGTTCGAAATGGATTAAAACCATCACTTGAAAGACCCAATCTAACGTTACAAGCATCACTAGAAAAGTCAGGGTGCAAGGAATCAAAATCTTTCCAAGCTTCCCCATCAGCAGGATGTCTTAAATTTCCATCTTTAGGTCGTTTAGTATCATGCCATCTCATAGCTACAAATGTTTCAAAAAACATGAATATCCTCTGAAGCCTAGGTTTTAAAGGAAAGTACATTAAAACCTTTGCTGGAATTTTAGTGACCTTATTAGTCAAGTCATCACGACATTCTTCCATCTAGAAGATCCACACACTAAGCACTTGTCTAACTTTGCGGTGTCATTTCAGAATAACATGCAATTGTTAGTACACGCATGAATTTTTTCATAATGAAGACCCAAATCTTTTATCACCTTTTTTGCCTTGTAGAAAGACTCAGGTATCTGAGCAAAGGGAAATGCCTATTTTATCAAGTCTAACAAATCTGAAAAGGCTACATTACTCAACTTGTGAATGCATTTAAACAAGTATAACCAAATGGTGAAATTCAACTTAGAAAAGTTCTTACACCCTGGATACAACTCTTGTTTCCCTTTTTTCACTAACTTAAAGAATCTCTTTGCATCTTCAGATAATCCCTCTCTTTCTCCTTCATGCCTCACGTCATCTGCAACATTTCTAAAAGTATCTTGAAGTAGTTTATCAATACCGTCTTGCCTGTCGAAATTTTCATCATCATTGGTTGGATGTGGCGTATTTCTCGAGGAAAACCCTTCTCCATGGAAAACCCATTAGGTGTATCCATGAACAAATCCATGACCAATCAAGTGATCCTGCACCACATTTCAACAATGCCAATAACAATTAAAGTACTTCTTACAAGGACATAATACTTCATCTCCTTGGGAAGCTCGTTCAAATTCCTTATCTAGGAAATCATTAACTCCATGGATATACTCATCAGTAGATCTTCGGAGATCCATCCAACTTTTATCTCCAACATCCATTAAATATCCTATGTTACATGAGTAAAACATTAAAGAAAGCAATTCATGAGTACAAGCAGTATCAAGAGAACTTTACCTTTCAAAGTTTCAAGATATTCTTTTACCTTTTTGTTTCTAATAAAATCATGATTGTAAATGATCTAATTTAGGTCATTAGGTAATTGAAATTTAGTTACATAACCTATATTTTACTTGATAGTTTAATTCCTCAACTTATTTTATAGTACATTGCAGGTACTGCCTTACTACACAGAAGAACAATTATTATAGATATTAGGTAAAACTCATTCACAAAAATGGTAGAAAATGTCCTGATGAGATCATTTTTGATCACTTTAAACTATTAACCAAACAACGGTACATATAAAAGTATCCCAGGGTAGTACTGATCCTAGAGCTAATGAACAACAGTAGAATAAATGTAGTGACTTGTCTATTGAGTGGTTTTTAACAATTGGAGTTTTATCTTTTACCATCTTTTAAAGATTTTATTTATTAGATGTTATGTTACCTTTTTTAAATGTATATATATTATTTCAAATAAGCACCCAATTATAGATATTATTTGAAATGTGAGGTGTCTTATTTTCCTGAAATAAATTTTTGAATGCCATCAAATTATAAATGGCAGATTGATTTCACAGGGGACACTACATCTTGACTGCATCTGCTACATATTCAGTCACAGCAACTACGATAATATTAGATGAACTCACTCGATTGAGGAAAGGAGAAATGATCTGGAACACTAGTATGCTGCATAGACAAAGAGTTATATTATGCTTGACCTTTTCAGAACAAGTTGCTAGCAAATTTTCCACAACAAAATAAAATGTTCCACATAAAGGGGATGTGAAGTTTCTATCCCTTGGAAGACAGAGATGTCGAAAACGTACCTCTCATCAGCCATAAAACTAGAGAAATCACCAGAGTCATAAAGTGATGAAATAGATGCACACACTGTCGTTTGCCAGAACATGAAAGCTTAGGAACATGAAATTGCTTAAGCATTAATGGTTTTTCATAATAACACAAACATGCAAGATCATATATTTCATAATAAAATTGAGAAATCACAAAACCGAATTAGGAGAACGAACCTGGACGGATCTGAGATGATCCGTCATTGACCATATCAACCCTCTAATTTTAGAGTCGACCAAATCTTGACTTTGCCGGAGTACGCTGACCGGAGTTTTGTTGGTCGAGAATGTTCGGAGCTGCTTGTTGTTGTTGTTTTTGGTACCACTCATTGGAGAGAAGAGGGAAACGAATGGCTTGGAGCTTTCGCCGGAGTTGCTTGGTTGTTGAGCTTTCGCTAGCTGCTAACTAGAAAAGTTCTCTTCGGAGCTCGATGCTGATGCGGTTCACCGGTGGGAGGCTGATCTCGTTGCTGGTTGCTGTTGCTCGCCAGCTGGAGCTGCTTTTCTAGGCCGCTCGCTGCTGGAGAAGGGGAAGGGCAATGGAGCAGGGCCGACTGCTGGTTGTTCTCGTCGGTGCTCGCTGTTCCATCTCGCCGGAGAAAGAGAAGAGAGCAAGGAGAGGAGTGCGTCGGTGGCTAAAGAGAGAAGAGAGGAAGAGAATGAACTTAGGGTTTTGGGTCTTCTTTTAATTAAACAAAGAAAGAACATCTTGGATGAATCTGGGTCGTTGATTTCAAAAAGATAGAGGGCTGAGATCTAAGTAAAAGAGATCGACGGTTAGGATTAAAGATAGGGTATTAAATTAGATTTTAAATTGGTTGTATTTGGAATGGCTAAAATTGAAATAATATTGGCTAGAATTGAAATGAAAGGGTAGCTATAATTGACAAACAACTGGAATTGAATAGGCTAGAATTGAAAAGAATTAGAATAAAATCGACTAAAATTTAAATGATTTTGAGGGAATTTAAAGAAATGCTATACAATTAAAATACAACAAAATATTATAATTAAAATTACTTAAATTTTTAAAACATTTGAATTATTTTGAGTTTTACTAATAATTTTAAAAATATTTTAATAGTATTTACAATAAATTTTATAAAGCATGCATACTAAATATATAATTTTTAGACAAAATCGATTAAAATTTTAGACTCGGAATATTTTAAAAAATACGTATTTAATCAAATAGCATTTCCAAAATTGCTAAATGTAGGTCAAAATTGGGTGTCAACAACGAGGTGCGACTTACTCCGCCAAATGGTCTTTCAAGCCAAAAAGTTGGGCACTATAAATTGAAATTTAAAATGAAGGGAAAGGAGTTTTGATCCCCAAGTTTGAGAGTCACATTTTTCTGTGTTTTTGAGTTTTCATTGTAGACTTTGAGGATTTTTAAGCTTAAATTTGAGGATTTGTAGGTGGGTTTTTGAACTTAATCAATTTGAGCATTGTAAAGGCTTGGAGACTTTTACCCAGCTGATGGCCAATCTAGTTGGTAATTGTTTTTATCTTTTTATGATGTTTAACTAAAACCCCAATTCTTTGGGTGTGATTATGTGATTATGAGTTGAATTAGCTTATGAGTATTGTTATTTACTGATTTAAATGCTTAATTGAAGTGGATTTAATTGATAGTTCTGTTTTAATCTATGAATTGTAGTTGCAAATGCAATTCTAACTTAGAGTTTTGGGCTTGCTTGAGAAAGAGGTTTTAGAAACAAAGCTTTCGATTGATGATTGTAGTTATTGGGTTGATATGGGTTTAGCTCGAAAGAGTAAATCCTAAACTCGATTCTACCTATCTAGCTCAAGAGAGTAGATGAATTAAGGTTTTGGGGGTTGTTCTTATCGATATGCTTGTTTAGGTTCAAGAAAACTCACTTGAGTCGTAGTAGTTGTGAGAGAAAACTATTACATCTATAGTCTTGCCTACCCACTGAGATTTAGTAATTCGTTAGTAAGTTCAATTACCCATATAGTGAAATTAGTCTATAATCGATCACATTTTTTTTTTTTGAAATCGGTGACTAGCCTATAATCGATCACATTCCGAGAATTCCTCTTTATCTTGTTAACCCCCTTGTTTTCATACTTGTTTAGTCGTTAATTGATGAATCAAACCCCCCATCTGACATTTGTTGTCACCCCTTTTACATATTTAATTGAACTTGATAATTTCTATTCCTATAACCACTTAGAACACATTCGTACTTCATAATTGAATTCGAACATTGTACCACTCCCTGTGGGTTTGACCCCAACTGTTCGTTGGGTTTTATACTAAATAAGGACCGTCTAGACCTAGAATTGGAAGAGGTGTAATCTGAGCGTTAATCACTAGACTTCTAATTCAGTAAATAAAATATGATTATTTAATTCAATTTATTGGTTAATTAAATATTTAATTATATTTTAATTTAGTGTGGGGGTAAAAACGTAATTCAAATTTTTAGTTATGAGCTTCCCACTTTTAATATAACTAGTTTTACGGCACATGCGTTGCACGTGTGGATTGTATATATAATATACAATGCTGTAAAATAGAATTAACATTACTAAATTAAAGCTTTTTAGTAAATAATTATAATTAAAAGAACATAGGACAAATGTTTTAAAGTAATTAATACAAATTGTCATAGAGTTACTTGTAAAGTGACCAGATATCATTGAAACATTTCAAAATACATTCAAAGTTTAAATGTGGGGAGAAAGTGGCATTGCTTTAGTAGTATTTTTACTTCACTCAATTTTGTAAGCAAATTTAACCAACAAAATTTTTAAAAAGATATCAATACAAAAAATGTCACCAATAGTATTTCCTCTTGAGGTTATGAACATAAATGATGGACACCATTTAAGTTCAATTTTTCTCTTAAATATTAATACTTGAAATGTAGTATGTGCATGACACTAATAAAGATTATCATAAATATTTCAATACTTTATCTTTATACACAATCTATCTCTTACAAAATATTATTACTCAATTAATACTTGAGTAAGACTATCATAGGGAGGTAATTTTACAATAACAAAAAAAAAGGTATTTTGTTGTTATAACGAATGATGGTTAAATAGAGCTTTGAGTGTGTGTGTGTGTGTGTGTGTGTGTGTGTATATATATATATATTTCACTAGCAAAATTTAATTATAATATATGAACAACAACATCACCTTTAGTGAATTTTTTTTTCATTTCTTTAAGTTTGTACCTTATCTTTGTAGAATTGTATTCTACCGCATACATATCATATATATATATATATATATATATATATATATATATATATATATATATATATATATGTTTCACTAGCAAAATTTAATTATAATATATGAACAACATCACCTTTGGTGAATTTTTTTTTCATTTCTTTAAGTTTCTACCTTATCTTTGTAGAATTGTATTCTACTGCATACATATCATATAGTTGTTGTAATCTAGTATCTTATTGGAGATGTATCGTGATATGAAATATTATTTTCAATAGTAAAAGTTAATAGATGAATAAAATTCAATATTATTTATAGAACATTTAATTTGATTGAAGATCATTATCAATCACTATTTTCTTATCTATTTTTATATAGCTAGCAAGGAGTGTATCTTGTGACATAACATTTTGTCAATTTAAATGAACACAAAATAATAGGAAATTCATACTAAAAAATTTCCATAGTCAATATAAATATAAAAAAGAAAAAAAAATATATGGAACAATACATAACCAATGAAGAAGGAGGACGAAAATATATGTTCATGCTATATTCACTATTGTGTTTCATTTGATTGAATCTCTTTTCAGTAAAACTTTACTTGATCCGCTCATTTTTACTTACATATCTATTAAAAAATAATTATTATCATATTATAAGTAAATGTTAAAATCTGTTTTTGAAATAGTGGATTTAACATCCAAACTAATAATTCAATGGACTATGTTGATGCTCGTTGATTTAGCAAAATTAGAAAGAAACTCCTTTGTGAGGGTAAGAGAATAAAAAATGAAAAAACAAAGAAGAAATATCTTACCAAATCATGTATCTTTTTTCATATTTGTTTATTATTATTGTCTTTCCCACAACTTTTTGTCACTATTAACCCATGAAAATCATAAGAAAAATACGAGTGTGAATTGTTGAATGATTTGCTATAATTTGTTCACCAACTCTTTCTTATGTGATACTTTAAATTTCGTTGAATTTTGAACTTAATCAACTGTTGCAAATAACCCTTGTGATATTTTAAGTAGAAGAAGAGTACAAAAGTAAAAAAAAAAATTGTAGTGTAAAAGTGAGAGGAAACTCCTATATTTATAGCTAACAAATAGTAGTATGAATATGTGCTAATTGAGCCTTATTGAAAAAGTTACAACCTTTCGAAAAAGTCATTGGTCATCAGAAAAGTCAAAACCCTTTGGAAAAGTCAGAACTCATTGAAAAGTCACAACCCTTTGGAAAAGTCACAACCCTTCGGAAAGTCACAAGTCATCGAAAATGTCACAACCCATAAAAAATGTCGCAACCTTTTGAAAAAGGCACAACTCTTTAATTTGAAAAGGTATCTATTTTAATATAATACAAATAACTAAATCAATAAATAAAATAAATTGAGTATTTTTACTTGAGGGCATTATAGTAATTCAACATTCAAGTTTAGGAGTTCATGTTTTTAAGATAGTATAGATATACCAATTTTTCGTCACATGCGTTGCACATGATTATCAATTCAGAAAATTTAAGCGAAGATTTGAATAATAAGTTTTGCACAAAATAATATTGCAGATTCTTCTGTGAATGTTCAATGTGGATCAACATATATATCTCTTATTCACACAAACATATGAAGATGGTCAATGTAAAATTTATTAGTTAAATGCAATAATGTATATATTTATTTCAATTTGATGAGGTTCAATCATGTAATTAGTCGTATCTCACAAATATTACCTTATAGACGATATTTGTTGTGTATTTTTCTTGTCATCTAACCCGATGTGTTTTGCAAGTGTATTCTATTTAATATGTTTAGATGTCATATGAACATGTGGAGAAAAAACACATTTCATTTTTTAGAACTATTTTTGTATATTAATTTTTATTTTATAAGTTATAACATAATTGATGACTTTTTGTTTGTTGGCTCTCATATTTGACTTCTCAATTGACTGTGTACATAAATCAAAGATGGTTATCTGATTGTCAATAGTTAACTGAGAAATGTTTCCTTTTTTTTACCGAAAAAACTAAAAATTATAATTAAAGAATATAGTCTATTGGTGAAATCATATATATAATAACATGTTTATCTTACACCCAACAAAGATATAATTCATATACTTGCGTAAACACTTTTTAATTTATTCAACCAAGCATGATTCGTCCAAGGAAAAATAACAACACCATTTTATCACATATATAGGGGCAATATAATAATATGAAAAATTATTTCTCAAAAGTTAATATAAGGAAAGATGAACGATAGAAATAATTAACGTAATAACTATGAAAATTCACAATATTATAAGTTTATAACTAAAGAGTGTAATAGAGTGTGAATACCATTTGCAATAATTTGTAATAACTAAGAGAATTTGTAATGTTATAACTAAAGAATTAATGTCCAATAGATGAACTTCTAATAAATTTAATACTTACATAAATAAATAGGACTTTTAATTAATGTTACTATTTTTTTTTATAGGTATTAGATTTTAATTTGGTGTAGGGATAAAATGAAAATGTTTATTCCATATTACTAAATATAAAATTTATTTGGTTAATGATAAATTTTAAATGATTCATATCTATTCACATATTTTCACATTTGTTGTGAGTTTTTTTTTTAAAAAAAAAGAACCTGACAATCTAAATCACATAAGTAGCATCGATAAATAAAGTCATTCTTTGGCTTGAGCATCAAAAAAACAAATCGTGACAATTCTCTAACTCTTGAGAAGTTTAATAATTTTGGGAAAAGATATTCAGAAACATATATCTACATCACAAGAGAAATTGTTACCAAAAACAGATGAATTTATACTACAATAAAAATTAAACTAATACAAACTTCAACTGACGTTATTACAAAATATATATTTATACCAGCTTTTTGTAAGTTGAACAAAATAAATATTTAATAGTCTTTTAAGGACAAATCTAGCAGACAATTAACAAAGCTGATCCTAGTATCATTGGAAAAATTTGTCAGATATTCTCACTCAACAAGCGATCCCTCTAAGATGATTAGAAGATCATTTGATCGTCATCAAGAGGCTTACATGGTGGAAAAACAGGAGGATTCTATACTTAGAATAATTATGTCGTATAATTATTGGTTTCAAACCATTGATCCTTTAAATTACTAATACACCTAAATTACACTTCAGATTGTAGTTTTGGGATTTTTACATCCTGTTAGAATTGTTGATATGCCAGCTTTTTGTAAGTTGAACAATATATATATATACTATTGAGAATCTTGCCTCTTGGCCATTGAATTTGAATTAATCATATAAGGTTCATGGTGCTTGTAGAAGCACTTCTGTCTGATGAGTACTATTTTCGCCATTCTCAACTTCCATTTTACTTGTGCAACAATGTATCAAAACTTAAACGCACAAAGAAATAAGACAAGGACTGGAGTATAATAGAAATTAACAAGATTTTAGGAGTGAAATTTGTAAATGGTTTTCTATGGGTTGATTTAAAGATATAAAAAGGTAAATAAATAGGGAGAAGGAGAAGAGGGAATCCACCAGATTTGACCCACGTAGAAACCCATCGACTATCACTTAAACTAGAAGAAATATGTAACGTTTGTTAGTGTTCGCACTAGCACAACTATTTGTTTCTTCGAGTTCATGAATTTGGATCATAATCACATGATATTGACGATCATGTCCTACAAACTCCATGGAATTAAGAAAACAAAAGAAAGAGCATGATCATGACCTACAAACTCCATGGAATTAAGTAAACAAATGAAAGAACATGAAACTTTGGTGGATGAGTATAATGGGGGATTTTGTGTGTGTATATATAGTGGCTTCACTATGAAAAAGCTGAATTTTTTAAATTGAAAGTCAAACCAAAACTAAATAGATATTATATTAGATGTGTTATTAATCATTTTTATTAATGGTCATGTATGACTAAAGAGAAAACCTAAATTAATGTTTTCCTCATTATCATAAATGACTTGCTTATCATAATTACCGGGAGAGGGGGGGGGGGGGGGGGGGGGGTAATCGAATAATCGGTTTGAATATTTGGAAATTGAATAATCAGTTTGAATATTTATATTTTTCTCTATTTTAAATACATCCACTCTTCAAATCATACATTTCAATGAAAATAAAAAGATCTTAAATGATGAAAACATTAATGAATTGTGCAATAAATGGGAGGAATAAGAAGCAAAAAATAGAAAGAAACGAACTTTACTACAACCGAAGTGATATTATGGGGCGGGAATTTTTTATCATGGAATTATAAAATAATAATTAAAATCTATTATTCATTAAAACTAAAATACTACATAATCTTACATACAAGATTATGTTGTAACGACGAGAGGAAGTTGCTCGGATGGTAAGCACCCCTCACTTCCGACCCGAAGGTTGCGAGTTCGAGTCACCAAGGGAGCAAAAGGAGTGGGAGCTCCTAGGGAGGGTAAAAAAAAAAAAGATTACATAGTAATGAACATTAATAATTTTATAGTTTATCCTTTTGCTTCCAAGAAGTTTACTATTAGATATTTTTGGGGAATGAAATGAACATCAACCTAATATATCAAATTTTCTAATAAATAAATAATTGTTGGCGCAGGGATAGATAAATTTTAAAGGCTAAAAAAAGTGAATAAATATTCTAATTTAACGCGTAGAAAGTACAACCATACCTTTTGCTTTACATATATCAATTTAAAGTTCACTATTTAAATGTTTCATAAGAAATTATTAAAATGGAAAATTAAAAAAGAATGTATCATATTGCACAACAATTCAACTTATCATATATACTTGAAAGAGAAAAATATCACACAAAATTGTTTAGTTTGTTTGGGTGCTTTTTAAAAATCAGCATACCAGAGTGATGAAGTTTAATTTGAAACCACACTTCTATTAAAATTGCACGGTCAAAAAACACATCTATTACTTGGCAGAAATAGAAACAGAAAAATTTAAATCATGTATTGAAAAACAACAATTAATAACATAAATATAATTTAATGATTGTAGCAAATATACCAGGATCTGTAACAATAGAATAAAATATAAAGGAAAAAATTGAGTCCACTGAATGCACAGTGTCCCCTTAAGGAAATTATTCCCCTCTAGTACTCGAGGTTTATAGAAATAAATCATCTCAAGATAGACCGATTTTATTCACCAGTGTCTTGATACAAAACTAATGTTGTCAATGAGCTACTCTACAGGAGCAAAGTACAGAAATATTTAATTGTGCATAAGAAGAAGAACTTTAAAATTTTCGTTGTTTTAAAATGAGAGGAAAGACCTCTACTTATAGATAACAAAGGTTAGTGTGAACAAATGTTTATTTTGGCTTTTCAAAAATGTCACAACTCTTTGGAAAACCCTTTGGAAAGATCACAATCTTTCATAAAAGTCATAATTTTTCATAAAAGTTGCGACTCTTCATAAAAGTCACAACTTTTCATGAAAGTCGCAACTCTTCATATTTATTCAAAACTCTAATAAATGACATTGACCTTAAATCTATATTGTACCACCCCTAGACAAAAAAATGGTTAGCTCAAATTACCAAAGGTAAAGTAAGATTATCGAGAAATGGTAGACTAATGCATGCAACAATGCAAGTATACATAGAATTAAAGGAAAAGCATTCACAATTCAAAAATTAAAAAGAAAATTCACAAGGCATAACAGTTATATATTCATCTAAGCTAGCTAACTCATATAGTTTGGCTCAATACTTCATTCCGGCACCAGTTGGTTAAACTTAAGTTTGGCCTAGTATTCCTATCTGGCGATCAGTTACTTATGTAAGTTCAAAGGGGGGATGATATTTATACATATGGAAGATTTGTTGGAGGCTTAATTTGTAAGATGGTGGTGACGGTTGTGAATGGTTCTAAGAGGAGGGGAAGGCTAGTTTTGGAAATAAATACATTAAAAGGGAATCTTAGTATGTGGTGGCGCCACGTAGGCGGGCCTAGGGTTCTCTTTATATATATATATAACTAGTAAAAATTACCTGCTCCTCGGGCGAGAAATTAAAATCATGAAATTTATAAAATAATACTTAAAATCTATCAGTCATTAAAACTAAAAAACTATATTATCTAACATACAAGATTACGCAGTAATGAACATTAATAATGTAAAGGTCTTATCATTTATCCTTCAATCAATCATCTTTAATTTGATTTTATAATTTATCATTTTGCTTCCCGAAAGTGTTGCTATTTGACATTTTTGGGGAATCATATGTACATCAACTTGAGATATTAAATTTTCTAATAAATAAATAATCGTTGGCGAAGAGATAAAGAAATTTTAAAGGGCTGAAAAAGTGAACAAATATTCTAATTCTAACATGTAGAAAGTTCAGCCCTACCTTTTGCTTTACATATATCATTTTAAAGTTCCACATTTAAATATATCATAAGTAATTATAAAAATAGAAAATTAAAGGAAAAATGTATCATATTGGACAACAATTCAAATTATTATATATATTGAAAGGGAAAAATATTACACAAAACTATTCAGTTTGTTTGGGTGTTCTATTAAAATCAGCATATCTGAGTGATGGAATTCAATTGAAACTACACTTCTATTGCTAAGAGATTTGGAGAATTGTTCAATGAGAGGCATGCATATGTCCTTAAATCAAAGGGTAATAAAATGGTGTCGGCTGCCGAAAGAATCGAAAGAAAAAAAATGATCGAGGGCGACTCCTTGTATGTGGAGACCATAAATGTCGATGGTAATCAATTCACCGTGTTCGGCGCAGGTTCTACTTCCACCGTGAACCTATTGGAAAAGTCATGTTCTTGAAGGGAATATGACTTGGTCAAGATATAGTGCGCTCACGCAATGACTGCTTTGAGTTCGAAGCATGACGATGAGTATGGTATGAACATTTATGAATAGTCTTCGTCTTTATATAAAGCTGAAGCATACCTCCTTGCATACTCTAAATCTATTAATGTTATCCCTATCAAGTCGGAATGGTGTGTGCCAGAAGAATTGCTAAGCATGAATATTCTTCCACACCTTGTTGATACCAAGCTTGGAAGGAAGAAAAGAAAACATGTCAAGGGTGTCGGTGAGAATTTCAAGAGCAAGTGGAGGAACAAATGTTCAATTTGCAAGAGATCCGAACACAAAAGAACCACATTTATGAATAACAACAAATCTTAGATAGATTTGACTAATATTGTTTTTGTAATTAAGCTACTAGAGATCTCAAGCTACTGTTTATTATGGACCCTAACATTTTGGTCAATTTAATGTCAATTATTATCGAAGTTACTCATGATCTAATATAGATCAAGCAAATGATGACATACATTTTGTACACTGTGTATTAATGTTTATTATTGAGTCCACTTATTGTGTATTAAGGTGTGTATTATTAATATATGGAAATTTATGGTATTTGTAACACAATGATTTTAACTTATGCATTAGAATGTAATTTTCCCCAAAACATTGATTTTTTACACTTTTTCCCCACTAAAATTGTGAATTTTCGTCATGCATGCTATTTTTAATGCCAAAATAAAACAATGCATAATAAATAACCTATGTATAACTAATCAAACATATAACTAATATAAGCCTTACTTAGATATACACTTTACCAAATGACACCTTAAAGAATTGTCGAAAAATCAGACGTTGACGTCGGAAAAGTAGCAATTTGTACTTTGTTGTTGTTGTAAAACTTGGATAATTGACTATTATCACTGTTGGTCAAAATATATAGATAATTAAGACAGTCAATACCTTTTCATGTGCTTGGTTTAGATCGTACCAACGACATCTACACTTCAACAATAATAAGGTATATACAGGTTGATATTATGATCCAAAAATGATCTATACTTCACCTACTAAAATATGGCACTTATATATAAACCGTAGCTAGTAAAATTTAGAAGGAAAAATGATTAACTAATAATAAATTCTATTATTGAAATTTATTCAATTAAATAAGTTTAAACAAGTCATGTAAGGGTCCATATATATTGGGGGTGGAGATAAATGATGTATGAGAAAGAGTTGTAGTTATACAATCAACATATTTAATGTAATGTGTGAGAAAGCACAAAACCAGAGAAAAAATGGCAGAATACTCTAAAAGTAACTCCCTACATCTTCCGATTTTCGAAGGGGTGAATTATCATTTTTGGAGTCTTAAGAGTAAGACTCTCTTCAAGTCTCAAGAGTTGTGGGACTTGGTAGAGAGCGGATTTGCAGATCCGGTTGAAGACCAGGTACAACGGTTATAGGAGAATCGCAAGACAGACTCGAAGGCATTGTTCCTGATTCAACAAGCCCTTCATGATAATATCTTTCCCAAATTTTAGCAACAGAGACTTCTCACGAGGCTTGGGAAATTCTGCAAACAGGAGTATATGGGAGATAAGAAGGTAATTGTTGTAAAATTGAAAACTTTGTGTCATGATTTTGAAACTTTACTTATGAAAAGTAATGAATCTGTTCAAGATTATATGTTTACAGTTTCTTCAATTGTTAATCTCATGAAGTAGTGTGGGGAGAATATCAGTGATGAAATTGTTCTGGCAAAGGTGTTGAGATCTTTAACCAAAAAATTTGAACATGTGGTTGTTGATATTGAAGAATCCATGGATTTATTTGATTATTCATTTGATGAATTAATGGGCTCTTTATTAGCTCATGAAGATAGGATAAATAGGACTCATGAGAAACTTGAAGAAAAAACATTCCAGGTGAAAGAGGGGTCATTTTTCTCCAAAGAAAAATCCTCAAATTTTTCTGGCAGAGGTAGAGGAAGAGGCGGATTTCGTGGCTACGGTAGAGGCAGAAGTCAATTCAATGACACTCGTCAGAAGAGTGACTTTCAATGCCAGTATTGCAAGAAGTTCGGTCATACTAAAACATATTGTTGGAGTAAGCAAAAGGACGAGCAGAATCAAGCAAATTTCTCTGAGAACGGAAAGAATGAAAGTAAGTTTTTCATGGCTCATTCATCAATCACTAACATTACTGATAATGCTTGGCTTATTGATAGTGGATGCTCGAATGATATGACTGGCGTAAGGTATTTATTTAGAGACCTCGATGAGTCACAAAAGAGTGAGGTTCGACTTGGTGATGACAAGCAAGTTCACGTTGAAGTCAAAGGAATCATAGCCATCAAGACAATGGAGGGTAATGTAAAACTCCTTTGCGATGTGCAACGTGTTCCTGGTTTGGCACATAATTTGCTCAGTGTTGGACAATTGATGGCTAGTGGTTACTCAGTTTTGTTTTAAAATAGTTCATGTGTTGTCGGTAATATTAAGTCTGGTCAGACTATAGCAGTTGTGCCTATCACCCAAAATAACATGTTTCCCCTTAATGTTTCAAGTGTGGAAAATAATGCCTTAATTGCTAAAGGTGTTAATGAAACTCAACTATGGCATCTTTGTTTTGGTCATTTGAACATTAATGGGCTAAAATTATTGACTAGAAAGAATATGGTAGTTGGTTTACCAGAAATGGGCCATCTTGACTTATGTGAAGGTTGCATCTTCGGAAAACAAAGTAGAAAATCGTTTCCTATAGGAAAATCATGGAGAGTTGCCCGTTGTCTTGAGCTTGTACATTCCAACCTATTGGACCAATGAATACCGAGTCACTTGGTGGGAGTCGGTATTTTCTTTTATTTATTTATGATTATAGCCATATGAGTATGGCTTATTTTTTGAATTTCAAATCAGAAGCTTTTGAGAATTTTAGGAAATTCAAGGCATTTGTGGAGAAGCAAACAGGCTGCAACATAAAGGCTTTTCGCACAGACCGTGGTGGTGAATTTTTATCTAATGATTTAAATTTATTTTGTGAAGAGAATGGAATTTGCATGGAGCTTACAACATTGTACTCCCCCACAACAAAATGGAGTCGTTGAGCGGAAGAATCGTATGGTGGTTGAGATGGCTAGAAGCTTACTTCATACAATGGGACTTCCTGTTTATTTTTGGAGAGAAGCACTAGTTGCAGATGTATACCACTTAAACATCTCTCCAACAAAAGCCATTTTGAATCAAACTCCATGTGAAGCATGGGCGGGACGGAAACCATGAGTAAGCCACGTGAAAGTCTTTGGTTGTATGCTTTGTTTAATTTACAAAATAAGCTTGATGAAGAATCATAGAAATGCATTTTCATTGGTTATAGTCCTCAATCCAAAGCATATAGACTATATAATCCTACTAGTGGCAAAGTGATTATCAGCAGGAATGTTGCATTTAATGAAGAAGCAGCCTGGGAGTGGAACGACAAGGAAGAAGATTCAGTCATCCATATTCCAATTCACGCAAAAGTAGAGCATACAGGGATACTTGAAACAACAAGTTCTGATCTTTCCTCACCTGGTAGCAACAATACTAACCATACTGCTCATGGAAGTAGCAACAATTCTACTCCATCAAGCTCTTGTTCTCCACCTTCAACTTCATCTAGCAAGATGCCGCCAACAAAGTTTCAGTCACTACAAGATGTTTATGCATGTTGTAGCTTTGCCATGTTAGCTGCTGAACGGACATGTCATGGAGAAGCTGCAAAGCAACCAAAGTGGCAGGATGTGATGATTGAAAAGATTCAGGCTATCGAGAAAAATCAGACCTCGGAGCTTGTTGATTTGCCGGAAGGGAAGAATGTTATCGGGCTAAAATGGATTTACAAACCAAAGTATAACGCTGATGGAAGTGTCAAAAGGCATAAAGCTCGACTTGTTGCAAAAGGATACTCTCAACAACAAGGCATCGACTTTGATGAGATGTTCTCACCAATAACTCGCTTTGAAATGGTTAGAACTATTCTAGCCTTGGATGCTCAATGTGGTTGGCATGTTTACCAATTTGATGTTAAGTCTGCTTTCCTAAATGGCGACTTACAAGAAGAAGTTTATCTTTGCCAACCTGAAGGCCTCATTTCTAGTGAAAGAAAGAGCTAAGTATACCGATTGAAGAAGGCGTTGTACGGTTTAAAGCAAGCACCACGGGCATGGTATAGCAAAATTGACTCCTTTTTTCAAGAGCAACAGTTCAGAAAAAGTGACTATGAACCTACACTTTATGTGAAGAAGCGTGGTAATAGTGACTTTCTAGCTATTTGTCTTTATGTCGATGATATTATATATATGGGATCTTGTGAATCTATTGTTTGTGAATTTAAGAGTTGCATGATGAGTAAATTTGAGATGTCTGACTTAGGTATGTTGCACTATTTTCTTGGACTTGAGGTGACACAAGGTTCGGATGGAATTTTTATTTCACAAAGGAAATATGCTACTGAACATTTAAAGAGGTTCAACATGCTAAATTATAATCCATCTCCCACGCCCATGAATATGAATGAGAAGTTGGATACAAGTGCGGCAAATGCTTCTTATTATAGAAGCTTGGTTGGTGGTCTAAACTACTTATCGCACACAATGCCCGATATAGCATTCTCTGTCAGTTTGATTTCAAGTTTTATGTATAATCCTTCAAAGCAACACCTTGGTGCAGCCAAGAGGATCTTGCGATATGTTGTTGGCACCACAAGTCATGTAATTTGGTACTCAAAAGTATTAGGTTTCAAATTAATTGGCTTTAGTGATAGTGATTGGGCAGGGAACTTGGATGGGAACATTTTTAGTCTTAGGTCTGGAGCAGTCTCATGGAGTTCAAAAGAAACAAGATACAATAGCTTTGTCATCTTCAGAAGCAGAATACATGGCTGCAACTTCAGCATGTTGTCAAGTTGCTTGGTTAAGGAAACTATTAGCAGATCTTCAACAAGAGCAGATTGGTCCAACGGAAATATGGTGAGACAACAAGGCGACAATTGTTATGACAAAAAATCCCTTTTTTCACAGTAGAACTCGCTAGCACTTTATTCGTGATCTTGTCACTGGTGGAATAATCTCACTTGAATTTTATGGCACAAATAATCTGTTCTTATGAAGCCGCTGCCCCGCAACAAGCATGACTTCTTCAGACAACAAATGGGAGTTTGTGATTTTGAAGAAAGGGGGCGTGCTGACTAATTCTTAAAAATATTTCGTTTGCAGAAAATCAGTCTATGGGTCTATTCTCTAGGATTAGTGAGTTTATGTTTTACTTAGTCAATGAAATTATCTTCCTATTGTAGTGGATCATGTTTACATCCTTTTCCATGTTTTCCATTATTTGTGTGTTGCTTTGTTTTCGCTTTAGTAGTTAATTGTAAGCCTATAAAAGGGCAATAGGAGTTTTTGTTTTTTATGCAAGAAAGTTGAGCAATAAAAAGAAACCATTTGTCTCTCAAACTTTTTCATTTTATTTTTTCTTCTTCATCCAACAAAAACCACTATTCTGGAACTTTGTTCTTCCTAACATCCCCGATTGCTGCCACACTACCAAATAAACTATCATAGCGTCAATACAAATGTTTAGACACCAACATCGAAACAACTTAAGATTATCCCAAAATCGAATAAAAAATTAAATTATGGGACCCGCATTGGAAATCCTAAAATTGATTATGTCAATTGGTTCCATTTTACTCAAGAACTTTTGCCTAGAAAATGAGCTCAAGCCGAGCGCGAAAAACAGCGAAATCAGATCATGCAACTATCTCATATAGAAATCACCATTAAAGAGGTAACCGAGGTCTCTCGGGACAAGAAATTATATTTATTATGTGCTCCCCGCACCTTCCCTATGATCCCAGCATGTAGCCTAGCAAATTTCTAGCAATTACAACTTAAATAATCCAAAATGGAGTTCTGTAACTCAAGATATCAACTTCACAACAATAAAAAATGAGCTAAACACGAAACTAGTCTTAATTAAAAGACCAGTTAAATGACTTTCACAAATGCGAACGTGGCACTAGGCTCGCGAACAATGAGACCCAAATCACTCGCTACCACAAATGCGGCTTGAGGTGTGTGAACGCTAAGAAGAAATGGTGCTGCACCAGAGGATGCAACACCAGCTGATTCAACAAATCTCAAAATACTCTTAAAAGGTGCTAGGATCCGTTCGGAACTCCGTGCATCCAAACGAAATATATTAGCCCACAAAATTCATCATTCTGGACTCAACAAGGATGTTAACTTTTCAATTGAGGTCGTTTCGACAAAACATGGGTCTCACACACAAACTTTGTTTGAAGCCAAAATCTACAATGTTGCTCGGAATGAGCCTGAAAGGCTCAGAATCCGCATCAAAGGTCCTTCTAGACCAAAATTGAATTTCTAGAGCTAATGAAACTGTAAAAATAACATTCTAAGGCTTTTTACTTGAAGTTTTGATTGACCAAATTGTTGGCCCCAACAAGTCATAAATGGTTTAGTGTGGCTATAGGAAACCTCTAAAGACCGAAAATAATGCAATAAAGAGGAAATAAGTTGGATGATCATTAAAATTTCTAATTGTTTTTAAATATATATTAACATGGAAGTGCTTCTAGAAGCTTTTAGAGGATATCCATATAAATAAATCCTTTTCCAATAAATCTGGTAGGCCATCTCTATGTATATATCATATTTTCAATAAATCTGATCCCAAAAAAATTAGGAATGCAATTTATTAAGTTTCACATTAACTATTAACAAAAAATTTAAAATTCACATGTGAAATAGGAATAAAATTTATTAGTTTCCCAAATATAATGAACTAGGAATAGATTTTATTAAATTCCCACAAAAATTAGGAATATGATTTATTAATTTTCCAAATATAATGAACTTGTAATACAATTAATTAATTTTTCAAAATAATGAACTAAGAATACAGACTATAAATAGAAGTATGCTGTCAATCAATGTCTCATTATTCAATTAACTTTTTATCCACATCGACTCTTTCAAAGCTTCCTCCGATGACTAAGGCCAATGCCGCTGTCTCTTCCATCCCACTAACAATTGTTACTAGTGACGACTTCTACAATTATGGTATACCTTCAGACCCATTGTTTCCGCTAGGAAGCTACATTGATCTTGAGTTGGATGTTACGGTAGAGACCACCACACCAAACAACAGTGATGTACCTAATGAAGGGAAGGTGTCTGATGTAACTCGGAGTAAGTTGCAGATTAAGAGAAAGATTACGCCTATGTGTCGAGTGAATCCAGATAGGCCGAAATGGTTGCCAAAAAATTGGACATTTGAAACAAAAGTCTGTACCGGTGGAGCCAGTGCAGGACAAAAGGATAGATATTATTTTGAACGGGTGTCCGGGAGTAAATTCAGGTCAAAGCCTAAGGTGGATGATTTCCTGAAAACAGGTCTCAAGAGGGAAAAACTTGACCCTAACCGTAATGTTGCTACACCATCTTAGGGAAAAAAAAAAAGAAGAGCTGATCGAAAAAGGAAAAGAAGAATGTTGATTAATTGCCTCAATTAGTGCAGTAATTAGTCAAAAGAAGTTGTTTAACTTTCTCCGGCATTTTAGCCATCTTTTGTAGTTTAACTTACTTGCTATTTTGTAGGAGTTAGTTGTTACTTGAAGTAATTTATTCAACAGTGCAAGTAGTTGTTGAAATATATGCTATAGTTGTTGTAGTTTTCTTGTATTTAAGCCCCATTTCAATTCAATGAAAGATTATCTTTTCAGCAGCAAATATTTCTTTTCTTCGTCTTTATTTCTGTTTTTAGAGTTGAAGTTCAGCTTTAAAACAACAAAAGTGGTATTAGAGAATTCTTATTGAGGGATCTATAATTGGAGGAAACTAACTTTTCTTATTCCTTTTTTTTCATAGATGTGTTCATAAACTCCTCGCATTGCACTAGCACCACCTATCTTCAAAGATAAAGGTTGTCATGTATGGGCATCAACGGAGGCACATATGGAGGCAAATGATCTGTGGGAAGCTAGTTACGAGGACTACGAAGTTCCTCCCTTGCGTGCAAATAAAACTATGGCGTAGATAAGGAATCACAAGGAGAAGAAAACAAGAAAATCAAAGGCTAGAGCGATCTTATTTGTTGCAGTCTAATATGAAATCTTTGTCACGATTATGACAAATAAATCAACATTTGAGATCTGAAATTTCCAAAAGAAAGAATATAAAGGAGATGAAAGGATCAATGTTATGCAGATTCTCAACCTAATAAGAGAATTTGAACTTCAGAAGAAGAAAGATTCAGAGACAGCCGAAGTGTATTATGACAGAATACTCAACATTGCCAACAATATAAGATTACTTGGCCCTGAATTTCCTGATTCTAGATTGATTCAAAATATTCTTGTAACAGTATGAAGATGGCAATAATTTATTAAAATTAATGATGAAGGGAAAGAACATTACATTGGATTTTTTAGTACATGAGCAAAAAACATATTCTGCAACTAAGATCAATGCAGAAGTTCAGCATATATAGAAGGCTTTGACATTTCAATCATTATGTCGTAATGAACCTAAAGAAGAAAGATCTAGTTCATGGTTGCTTAATCTTGAAGTTGAAATATCAAATTGCAAAACTAGTCGATTTTGGCAAGCAAACAAGGCTTTCTTTCAACATAACAACTTAGAGAGCTACTGAAAAACTAAAGTTAATCCGCATAGATCTGGCTGGTCCTCAAATAACTGTCACTCAAAAGGAGTAAGTATTATATAGTTTTCATTGATGACTATATGAGAATTCATTAGATTTACTTTCTCAGGTTTAAGTCAGAAGTATTCTCTATCTTATGGATATTTAAGAAGTTGATCAAAATCAAAGTGGCTTCATTCAATCTTTAAGGTCCGATGATGGAAAGGGGTATACATTTGATCAGTTTAATATATTGTGAAGAAGCCAGACTTGAACACCAGCTCACTGCTCCATATACTCCACAAAAAATGGAGTTAGTGATAGGGTGAATCATACCATGATGGAGATGGTTAGATGTTTCTTGTACGAGAAGTGTTTGCCCATAACAGTATTAGGTTGAAGTTGCACATACCTTAAGAACATTAGAAGGTAAGACGCAATTTGAGGTCTTGTATAGTTATAATACTTTTTTGAAAAATCTTAAAGCGTTTAGATGTTTGTGCTTTACTTATGCGCCACGAAGATAAACAGAGAAGTTGGATAAAAAGAAAATCTGGAATATTTGTGGGTTACAGCACTGTTTCAAAGGCTTACGGGGTTTTCCAACCTCATACAAGGAAAATCCTATCAAGTGATAAGTAGAGATGTGCATTTCATGGAAGATGAACGATGGAGCTGGAAAGAAGCAGAACTAACATTAATTCCATATCAAAGTAAAATGCTCCGGCTAAAAGAAGATGAATTGGTGGATGATGTCCAAGTAAGAGGCACAACATCTCTCTATGAAATCTATTAGAGATGCAATATGGTTATCCTTGAGCCAACAAATTTTCGGGAGGCAGAAAGATCCAAAATGGAGAGTTGCAATAAAGTACGAACTCACCAAGATTTAGAAGAAACAGACCTGGAAACTTGTGAAAAGACCTGAAGACAAGAAAGTCATAGGAATGAAGTGGCTTTCAGAACCAAGTTGAATGCAGATGATTCTATCAACAAGCACAAAGCCACATTTGTTGTAAAGGGTATGCTCAAATTTTTGGTATTGATTTTTCTCATACATTTGTTCCTATAGCCAGATTAGAAACCACCATACTATTGTTGGCTATACATTCACAAAAGGGTTGGAAAGAGTTCCAATTGGACGCTAATCCGCATTCTTGAATGGCTTTATTGAGGAGGATATTTATGTTGAGCAACCTAAAGTATTTGCAATCAAAGGGCATGTATCAGCTCCAAAAAAACTTTGTATGGACTAAAGCAGGCACCTAGAGCTTGGTACAACACGATTGATGAGCATTTGGTGCAACTAGATTTTAGAAAATGACTTAGTGAAGCTACTCTCAGCATTCAAGGTGATAAAATTAATTTTATTGTTATCTCACTATATGTAGATGATATACTGGTTACAAGAAGAAATGATGAACTTGTTAAGAAATTTAAAAAAGATATGCGACAAACTTTTGAGATGACGAATTTGGGAGAAATAGTGTATTTTCTAGGAATGAATCAAGCAAGGACAAAATGAAGTTTTCATCTGTCAAATAAAGTACGCAAAAGACATTTAAAAAAAGATCAGAATGGAAAATTGCAAAGAGACAGCTACTCCAATGTGTCGAAAGGAGAAGTTGAGCAAAAATGATGATGCTGAAAAAATGGATGAGACTCTTTACCAATGTTTGGTTGGATGTTGCAACTAAACTCATTTTAGAGCAGCTAATAGGGTGATAAAGATATGTTAAGGAAACTTTGAATTTTTTTAATCAAATTCTCTGCAAATTAGAAGTATGTATTGCAGGGGTATTCCAATAGTGACTAAGGTTTCCCTTCTGATGACTTGAAGACCACTTCTGGGTATTGTTTTAATCTTAGTTCACGGGTATTTTCTTGGTGTTCGAAAAAAGCAAGATATTGTTCACAATCTACAGTTAAAGCTGAGTTCATTTCAGCAACAACAGTTGTTGCAAAACAAGCCTTGTGGCTTAGAAAAATGCTAGTTGATATGAATTTAAAGCAAGCAAAGTGCACAGAAATGTTTGTGGATGATCAAGAAGTCATTTCTATGTCAAATAATCTTGTTTTTCATGGGAAAACCAAGCATTTCAATATCAAATTATTATTTCTTGGAGATGCGCAAAAAGAAGGATTTGTTGGGTTAAATTTATTGCAAGGGTTTGTAGTTTGTATTATGTTGGTGATTATAATTCATGCCTTACCAGTATTTTGGGTATATTTCAAGGAATCGAATTTCCTACTTAGTTGGATTGGTTGTTTCATGCCTTGTTGTATCTGTTTTGTCGCTTATATTATGTTAGTAGCTTGTTCTTGGCCATAGTCTAGGTGTAGGCTAGTGACTACCTTAGACTCGTGTTTTAGAGCCAATAGGCCCTAGCCCTATAAGTCCACACCTGTGTAGAGTAGATAATTCAATACGTGCAGCACAAACTCAATTTGAACTATCAGCTAACATTCACAGCATAACCTGTCCACAAGTCTCCTAGTGAAAGTGAGACCCTTATTACTTAACCAAGATTCTTATCATCTGAAATCACACAAATACACATGTCTCTCCCGATAAAAAAGACCTAACTCCTGCAAGTAACACCCATTCTTCATTTTCTCTTTTCCCTTCTTATTCCTTGTACTTTGCTGACTCTCTACTTAACCATGAGGCTTTGTACTGTTTACCCATTTAATATCTTATACTTTTTCATTATTGCTTATTTCCACTATATATTTAGTTTCACTTCTTGCTGCTAATACCCTTTCTGATCCTCTAAGATTTTAACATCTGCAAAATCCACGCCAAGTCAGGAAGAGATTGACTCCGAAAATTCTCAGCTTTATAGGGAGACGAGCGATTTATTATGCTTTAAAATGCACTCATGCTAAGCCTATGTACTACTTGTACTATTTATGAATGCCACTCTAGTAGAAGTAAATCCATACCTATTTGTTGTGTAATTGACTTCCTTTTTTCCTTATTTCGGTTGTGACTTGAACGCTAGCAGTACAACCATGTAATGTGAAAAAACATCAGTATAATCTCAACATTCATTTTTACTGGTACCCGGAATGAAATTTGCATAATCCCATGGGTAGACAAGCTAAAGGAATCTAGTACATTTTAAGTTCCTCTTGGAAATTCTGCGTTCACATAACTTAACGTATTCTTTTATCCATGAAAAGTATCACAGCTATCTTGAAATGATCACTGAAAGAGGATGCACCTGGTAGGTGAACCAGCGTCAAGAGTAGACAGTGAATTATATAAACTCCCGGGACTACATCATCGAGGTTGAAACCTTCCACTGGAATAATATCCTGATGCATATATAAACAAGAAACCTATTGACATTTCTTTATCAAAAGAGTTTATAATCTTACAGGTAGCCAGATCAAATTTTAGGTTTTATACACTAACAATGATACATCAGTTCAATTTAACCGATTACCCACTGGTTATTACTCTATTTTCAAAATTACATATTAGACTTGCTATGTAGAGTTATCTGTAATTATAGGTCAATTTTATTAAACAAATGGATGTTATACTTACTTTAGAATTCAGAAGATGATGTTGAACTTTTAAGCAGCTCATCCTTGAGACTAATGGCAACAGATAAGAAATCAACACCGACAAGTTTGATGTCAGTATTTTTGATCAAATACTCTACTCCGTCTGAGGTGAATGCTTCTAAACTAGAAGTGTAATTTGGGTGTATTAGTAATTCAGTTGATCGATTATTTCAACCGATACTTATAAGACATTATTATTCGCAGTATAATCCTCCTCTGTTTCAACCATGTAAGCCTCTTGATGACGATCAAAAGATCTTCTAGTCATCTTAGAGGGATCGCTTGTTGAGTGAGAATAATATGGAAAATTTCTCCAATTTTATAAGGATCGACTTTGTTGATTGTCTGCTAGATCTTTCCTTAAAAGCCTATTCATGGAATCACAATCACTCACATAAACCACAATAAAATGAGTAGGCAAGTTACTCAATGCTCAATAACATTAATAAACGAACAAATAAATAAAAACAATATTGGATATATCTGAGACCTTGAAAAGAACACAATTAGTACTTGAAAATAATGTATAATAAATTCGACTGATTGACACTAACATAATGTATATTTCCTATTTCATTTGGGAAGTTAAAGTTCATTATATTTGGGGAATTCAATATCTTGTATTACTTTTTATGCTTTAAATTCACTGGTTTATACTTGAAACTTAAAAATAAAGTTCAAAGGCAACGACAATATATAATATTATATCATGAACATAATTTAGTTGGAGAAATTTTTGCCTATTTTCTTACTATGCCAAAATAAAATGAGCTCAATTCAACTGGAAATTTGACACACTATGTGTTCCACCACCACAAATCTGATGTGCTCTGAGAAGACAACATCCCATTCTTGTTTTGGTCTCCATAACCGTGTTACCATTACAAGTAGGTGTCAAGTATCTACACAACTATCCATAGAAGCACATTACATGCTCTGTGGAGGGGTCACACAGAATTGAAGTTAAAAGAAATACTTTTCTTTTTTTTCCTTTATCAATCCACTCTTCTTCTGTTATTTTATTCCCCCGATGGTGTAGTAGCATCACCGTTGATCCTTCTTGTGCTTGCCACCTGCTTTCAAGATAAAAATCACCTCATTTTTACACCTGAATTTACCCTCGAACACTTGTTCAATACAATATCTATCAGGAATTCCTGTAGTGGCTCAAGTGCTACAAACTTCTGTTTCAAACCTCCAATTATCTGGCAACCACTTTGGCCTATCTAGATTCACCCGACGCATAGGTGCAATTTTTCTCTGAATCTGCAACTTACTCGGAGTTACATTAGACACCTTTCTTTCATAAAATACATCACCTTTGTTTAGTGTGGTTGTCTCTATTCTAACATCTAACTCAACATCAATGTAGGTTCTTGACGGCAACAATGGGTCTGAACATATACCATCATTGCAGAAGTTGTCACTAGTAAGAATTATTGAAGGGATGGAAGAGACAGCGAGATCAGTCTTAGTCATTAGAGGAAGCTTTGAAAGAGTCAATGTGGAGAAAAAGTTCATTATTTTGAAAAATTAATAATGGACTTTTTCTCCACATTGACTCTTTCAAAGCTTCCTCCAATGACTAAGGTCGACGCCGATGTCTCTTCCATCCCACCGATAATTGTTACCAGTGACAACTTATGCAATGATGATACACCTTCGGACTCATTGTTGCCGTCGAAAACCTACATTGATGTTTTGTTCGATGTTGGGGTAGAGAACACACCAAACAAAGGTGATGTACCTAATGAAGGAAAAGTGCCCGATGTAACTCTGAGTAAGTTGCAGATTCAAAGAAAGATTACGCATATGCGTTAGGTGAATCTAGATAGGTCAAAGTGGTTGCCAGAGAATTGGAGGTTTGGAATAAAAGTTCGTACCACAAAAGCCAATACAGAAATTATTGATAGATACTATATTGAGCCGATGCCCATAGGTAAATTCAGGTTAAAAATGAGGTGGATTATTTCCTGAAAATAGGTGGCAAGCGTAAGAAGGAAACACAAATATTAACGATGATGTTGATACACTGTCTTAGGGGAAGAACAGAAGAAGAGCGGCTTGGAAAAGGAAAAAAAATAAAAGTAGTTCTTTTGACTTCGATTCTACGACTCCGCCTAGAACATGTGTTGGGTTTTACGGATAGTTGTGCAGATACTTTGGCACCTTCTTGTAATGGTAACATAGTTCCCTGAGACCAAAACAGGAATGGGATATTGTCTTCTTAAGGGTCGTTTGGTTGGGAACTAGTTATCCCAGGATTAACTATCCTGGGGTTAGTTATCCTAGGATAACTTATCTCACCATGTATATGGGATAACTTATCCCATCACTATGCTATAAATGGTAGGATAAGTTATCCCAAATATGTCAACTAAACAAGAGATCTAAATTTTATCCCAGGACTATTTATGCCTTATCCCTCACACCAAACGAGCACTTAGAGTACATCGCATTTGTGTATGAGAAACACAAATAGCTCTGGAAATTTGACACACTACCTAGTCTAGCTATATGTGTTCCACCACCACAAATCTAATGTGCTCTGAGAAGACAACATCCCATTCTTGTTTTGGTCTCCATAACCATGTTACCATTACAGTGCCAATATCTACACAACTATCCATAAAAACCCAACACATGCTCTGTGGAGGAGTCACAGAATCGAAGTTAAAAGAAATACTTTTGTTTTTTTCCTTTATCAATCCACTCTTCTTCTATCATTTTATTCCCTCGATGGTGTAGCAGCATCACCATTAATGTTAGATTTTTCCTTCTTATGCTTGCCATAAGTTTTTAGGAAAAAATTCACTTCATTCTTTGACCGAAATTTACCCTCGAACACTGGTTCAATATAGTATCTATCAACAATTCCTGTAGTGGCTCAAGTGCTACAAACTTTTGTTTCAAACCTCTAATTCTCTTGCAACCGCTTCGGCCTATCTAGATTCACCCGATGCATAGGCGCAATTTTTCTCTGAATCTGCAACTTACTCGGAGTTACATTAGACACCTTTCTTTCATAAAATACATCACCTTTGTTTAGTGTGGTTGTCTCTATTCTAACATCTAACTCAACATCAATGTAGGTTCTTGACGGCAACAATGGGTCTGAACATATACCATCATTGCAGAAGTTGTCACTAGTAAGAATTATTGAAGGGATGGAAGAGACAGCGAGATCAGTCTTAGTCATTAGAGGAAGCTTTGAAAGAGTCAATGTGGAGAAAAAGTTCATTATTTTGAAAAATTAATAATGGACTTTTTCTCCACATTGACTCTTTCAAAGCTTCCTCCAATGACTAAGGTCAACGCCGATGTCTCTTCCATCCCACCGATAATTGTTACCAGTGACAACTTATGCAATGATGATACACCTTCGGACTCATTGTTGCCGTCGAAAACCTACATTGATGTTTTGTTCGATGTTGGGGTAGAGAACACCACACCAAACAAAGGTGATGTACCTACTTTGAAAAGTGTCTGATGTAATTCTGAGTAAGTTGCAGATTCAGAGGAAGATTACGTATATGCGTCAGGTGAATCTAGATAGGTCAAAGTGGTTGCCATAGAATTGGAGGTTTGGAATATAAGTTCGTACCACAGGAGCCACTACAAAAATTATTGATAGATACTATATTGAGCCGATGCCCAGGGTAAATTCAGGTTAAAAATGAGGTGGATTATTTCCTGAAAATAGGTGGCAAGCGTAAGAAGGAAAAACAAATATTAACGGTGATGTTGATACACCATCTGAGGGGAAAAACAGAAGAACAGTGGCTTGGAAAAGGGAAAAAAAATAAAAGTAGTTCTTTTGACTTCAATTCTATGACTCCGCCTAGAACATGTGTTGGGTTTTATGGATAGTTTTGCAGATACTTGGGCACCTTCTTGTAATGGTAACATAGTTCCTAGAGACCAAAACATGAATGGGATATTGTCTTCTTAGAGTACATCGCATTTGTGGCTGGGAAACACAAATAGCTAAACTAGGTAGTTTGTCAAGTTCCAATTGAATTGAGCTCATTTTATTTTGGTATAGAAAGAAAATAGGAAAAACTTTCTCCACCTAAATTATGTTCATGATATAATATTATATATTGTCAGTGCCTTTGAAATTTTATTTTATGTTTCAACTATCAACCAATAAATTTAAAAGCAAAAAATAAAATCAAAAGTAATACAATTTATTGAACTCCCCAAATATAATGAACTTTAACTTCCCATATGAAATAGGAAATATACATTAAGTTTCTATCACTCGAACTTATTATACATTAATTTCGGCTACTAATTGTGTTTTTTTTTCAAGAACTCAAATATGTCCAACATTGCTTTTTATTTATTTGTTCTTTAATTACTGTTATTGAACATTGAGTAACTTGCCAACTCATTTTACTAGTTTTATTGTGCTTAATGTGAGCGATCGTGATTCAATGAATAGTCTTTTAAGGACAAATCTAGTAGACAATCCACAAAGCCAATCCTGGCAAAATTGGAGAAATATGTCATATTATTCTCACTAAACAAGAGATCCATCTAAAGATGATTAGAAAATCTTTTGATCGTCATCAAGAGGCTTACATGGTGGAAAAAGAGAAGAATTCTATACTTAAAATAATAATGTCTTATAAGTATTGATTGAAACCATCGATCAACCAAATTTACTAATGCGCTCAAATTACACCTCCGGTTAAGAAGTATAACACGGTCGCTATCAAACATAAGGTTGATTTAGTCACACTTAATCCATTTCCAAGCTTTGGTGGAAATACATATGTACCACCTTTTGATACTTGATCCTTTTCATCTAGGCTAGTTCTTGTGTTAAGTGATAGCTTCTTTGAACATGTCTTATTCCTAGTAGATTCTCTTTTTTTAATTTTATAAGGGAGAGTCTCTTATTTATGATTCTCTAGATACTTTGTATGTGAGAGGAGTCCTCTCTTGTTAGGTGCTTAGTAATTCTAGGTTCCTTTTCTAGTATCAATGATGAGTTGACCGTCCTCAGTAAAATAACCAACTTATGAACAAAGTCTAATTAGGCTTCTACTTTTGATATAACAATATGTGTTGGTACTCGAGTCCTTATCTTATTTCTTGGTGCACTTGATTTTTGATACATTGTTGCTCGAAGTAAAACAGAAGTTGAGAATGGCAAAAATAGTACTCATCAGGCAGAAGTACTTCTACAAGCATCCAAGAGAAGTTCATAGCATTTGAAGGTATTCTCCACCGATCAAACTACTAAGCAAATTACTTCCCAACAGAATATTAAGAAAACTAAAACCTTATTTGATTAATTCAGATTCAGTGGCCAAGAGGCAATATTCCCAAAAATATATATGTTTTGTTCAACTTACAAAAGGCTGGCATATCAACAATTCTAACAGGATGTAAAATCACAAAAGTACAATCTAAAGTGTTCCATGTAAAAAAGAATGATCATCATGTGATTCCACATTTGGCTATGAGGCACATACAAAAGCCGGTGGAGCCTATCTGACAACAAAATTCTGTACATTTCGCTTGGGAATACTTCTATATAGTACACGCACAAAACGTAAGCTTTGTTTGAATAATTTCCAGATTCTACAAATATTAAACAGTTTCAGCCTAGCAATCACAAACATGTCATGGAGAAGTCCTGAAATTTCAATACCAGACAAAGATATGAGACCACACTAATAAATGAAAACTCAGCTAGTACTTGTTTGTGCACAATCCTTGTCCAAGCATTTAAGAACATAGCATCAATGTGATCGTGGAGGATAGACACCAGGGTATTGACCTGGCAAGACAACAAAAGTATATAGTTAACCCTAATTGGCATGCCAGGGGAGTTAGGAAATTCACATCTTACAAGAATATTTACCTAGAGGATAAGAGTAACCCTGTGGTGGATAAGGCTGAGCCGGATATGCCGGTGATGCATAAGGTGTAGGATAAGCAGCCGATTGAGGGGGATAAGGAGATGCTGGATGATATGCTGCTGGAGGGGGTGGGACTGTAGGATAAGGAGAAGCTGGATAAAATGCTGAAGGAGGTGGGGCTGTGGAATAAGGAGATGGTGCTGGATGGCCAGAAGGTGGTGGGTGAGAAGCTATATGTGGTGGAGCTACTGAATATGGATATGATCCAGGAGTTGGTGTTACATATGGAGGGCCTGATTGAGCATGGCTTGTTGCTGGCTTCTGGAAGTAAAAGAGAAATTCGTGTTAAAGACATTAAAAGATTTTTGCGGTGGGGAGCAAGAAAGAAATTCTAAGAAAAGACAGCGGCACTTACATTGGCATTTGCATAGTGCATTATTAGTCGAACTTCTCCTGCATGCCTGTAAAAGAAATTTACAAGCCAAAGTACTTCTGTTACACAATGTGATTTCATTCATTACAACCCTACCCCAAACATCCAGTGCAAAAGAGCCCAAGACAATTTCACAAAACTACTTTGTTATAAACTTAGGTTCACACAGTTCAAATTAACTTTATTAACTGTAGAGATATGTACAGACAAATCTATTAATGTTTCTGTTCATGACACAATGCGTCCTTGAGTTCCCTAGAAATACAGGAGATTCTTTCCTAGATTTGAAAAGGAATTTGTGTATACACCCCTTGATGCTTAAACTAAGTGTAACGCTTACAATAAAACAGGAAGTGAAACATTGAGGTCCCTGACAGGTGAGGTCAAAGTAGAGCAATTTTTCAGCCATCAAGAAAAGATAGACATAAGATCTAAACATAAAATAGTTTTTGGTTATCTTCTGTTTTTCCCTATAAGAAGAATAAAGACACGATGTTTCTTCTTATTCCTTTCCTTACCTAAAAATACATACACATATGCCAAAATATCTTTTAATTCATATTAGGAATACACAAGTGTTGAAAAATCTTCTCTTCATTCGTCTCCAAAGACTTCACAAATACTATCAAGAAAAAATCTTTATATCCCCATGAATCCACCAGTATTAGTACTTGTGTGCTGCCTAAATACCTTTTATATGAGATAACAAATTACACCTCTTGTTGACTCAACTTATATCCTGCAAGGTAATCAATCACAGAAATTCCTCGCCTCATATCTAATATATTGAATCTCAACTACCCCTAATTCTTCACCCAACTTGAAGCCAACATGTGACCCAATTGTGTCTAGTATGCCTAAATGTCTATAAGGCTCTTTGTAGAAAGAGCTGATCCATGACTCCGCTTGAACAACTAGAAGTAGACAATTAATGGGGAGAAAGTTGAACAAAAAAAATTTCAACACTTGTACAGAATACAGATAGCTTATAAAAGCCTAAGTTCCACCTGCATCACTGTACGGAATTTATAGACAGGTCTATGCTAATCAATAATGATGAAATGAAGAACTTTAGTGATGAATGCAAAGAATCACATCATAACCATACATCCCAGACCTTGGTGTCGCAAATTGTCATATTAATGTCACATGAAAGAGTGGAAGTACAATGTAGAAGATTTTGTCAAAGAAACAAGCAACAAAAGAGACAAGTTCTAACTAAGAAGGACCATAAACACAATTCTTGCCATAAAAGAAAGACCATAGCAAATTCATCTAGAAATGAACAATGTAGCAGCTGTTTTTATCAATTTACCTGCCCTTCTTCGTCTGAAGTGGCCAAGCAGTATCATCAAATCCCTGTGAGAGAACCTTCTGTAGTTGAACCCTAGAATTAAATTAAATAATTTAAGCATTAACACTCAACTAACAAACAGAATACATCATTCAATCAAGTAAGCAACAATTCCAAATTAGTCAAGAGAAAACGAATTGAGATTTACTTTCCGCTCCCTATCAAATCATCTGAATTTACAGTATTGCTATTCCACACAACAACGTTGATCTCTCTCAACCCTTCAATTAGTGTAAACACAAATTTCTCTTGAAACGTAGGGTTTTTTCCGCCATCTAGCAGAACAAAAGCATGAATCTCATCAAATTCACCAAAAATGAAAGTAAACAGATATAAATCCATTCAGTATCCTTAAATTTGTACCTGTACATGTACGAGTACGGAATTTAGTACTGCCGTATTCAAGGCAAACATACGGATCTTGCCGTGAAATCCATTCAGTATCCTTCAATTTATTACAAGCAACAACTACAAAAACGAAAATTCAACGCAAATAATGAAAAGTAATTCATAAAATCTCAGTATTTTTGCTATCGTTGAATGAAGTTCGTACCAGTAACTTCAAGGAGTTGGCCTTGGATGCCATATGGTATCGACATGGAAGTAGAAGAAGAAGACAAAGCAAAGACGACGATGAGGAGGAATTTGGGTTTAAAATTAGCAGAGAGAAATAAATAAGAAGGGTTTTTATTTTATAGGGATAACAAATCAGCTAATAGGAGGAGGTTTCGTGTTCATTTCTTTGACTTGTATAAAAAGAAAAACTCGGTTAATTTAAAAGTATTTGGTTGACTAGAGCAGAGAATGCGCGTTACAAATTGATATCGTCAACTAAAGCATTTATAATGGATAATTTTTAGTTCTAATATATGTCCTTGTCATAGTTCTAAAAAAATAAAAAGGAAAATTATATGAAATAGCAAATTACTAATTTAAATTAAATATTATAGCCACAGTTTATTTTAATTGTAATTTGCAGCAAATATTCTATTTTTTTGTCACCTGATTCGGTATACAATTAACTATTTTCAGTATACAATTAGTCATTTTATACATTTCGAAATAAAATATATAAAATGTATTTGTGTTTGTACAAAGTGAGAGAAAAGTATATATACAAATACAAATATATATATTTTCGTTCTATACACTTATAATTATACAAATACATATCTTATTATACAAATTATAATGTATAAATGAATTTATGCAAAACTGAACAATTTGTATTAAACTGAATGTTTGTAGCGAATTATACAAATCAAAAGCTCTGTAGCAAATATAAAATTTGTTGTGGAGCGTAATTATGCAAACTATAGCTATAACATACAAATCTAAATTTTATGTTTGCTATATGTAAAAGTTGTTCAATCTAAAATAGTCAATTTTATCTCTTACAAGTCAAGAAACATATGGTGAGGACAAAGGACAAACTATACGAGGAATAAAGGCAGATTTAAAATTTAAATTCTATGAGTTCAACTTTTTAAGATTTTACCTTTGAACATGTTTTTAATGTGGTTTCCCACTTGAGATGTTCGATATCCACATTAGAATCCGATTAAATTCGAATTCGTGTCCAGTGGCGAAGTCAGAATTTTCGTCAAGGGTGTTCATACTTTAGAACAAGTAAAAAAATAAACCTTGTAGTTAGATTATCAAAACGAAACTATGACTTCTGTTCTTTTTTTTTTTTAACTTAAAAATGGAACTAAAAAAATTTAAATCAAATGCCTAAGTCTGGGCTCGAGAACCCAGGCCTCTAGGCGGATTTGAACCGCCTTAACTATTGGGCTATTGTTTTTTACTATGTCAAGGGTGTTCAATATTAATATATATCCAAAAATATAGATATTTAACATATGTACTCACAAAAATTTTCGACGAAGATTGTTCATCTGACCTCCCTTAACAAAGTGTAGCTCCGTCCCTATTCGCGCCGGAAAGTCCCATATTAGGGGATAAACCACTCCCTAACTAAGGTGATTCTGTATCCAAGGAGACTCAAACTCAAAACCTCTTAGTTAAGAATGAAGAAGTACTTATCACTCCACCACAACCTTTGTTGGTAGCTTTCAACATATTATTCTTAATAATTATATGTTCATATCTACTATTTATTATAATTTAAATAAATTTGATATGAATTTATTGTCCACATAAAAAACTATGAATTCAATTACGCTGCCCCTGACGAAGAGTATACAGATAACCAACTATGTTAAAGGATATCACCCCATGCATATGAGAATATGGATAGTAGACGAGTCATGTGAGTTTACTTTTACAACATTCCTAGCAATTTGGTGCAATTAGTGGTGGCAAATGGGCGGGTTGGATAAAATTTGGGTGGATTGAATATGGGTCAACATAAAATGGGTAATAATTCAACCCGCTCATATTTGATATGGGTAAAAATGAATTGGGTAAGAAATGGATTGGGTAAAATACTAGTTTATCCATATTTTCATGAGTAAATGGTACTCTACTTAAGAATTCAACATGGAGAAAATATTTTAGTCTTTTTTTAGATGAAAAATGTTGAAAATGTTTCATTGAGTTTTATTGTATCATAAAAGTAAAAAAAAAAATCCTATAACTTTTCAATATAAAATAAAATTAAAAAAAAAAATCCTATAACTTTTCAATATAAAATAAAATTACATAATAACAAGGGGAAAATATTTTTAATTTCAAAGTAAATGAATATTTGCATTTTAGGACTAAAACATGCTTAATGCACTTTAAGCAATGTCAATACTAATACATGATTTGCTTATTTTACACTATGTATTTATTATCCAATATAAAATTAAACAAATAAAAAAATATAATTATAAGTAACAAAAGAAATGTATATTTAAAATATATATTTTTGGAGGGCCAAAGACTTCACCTTTTCAATTATAGTGAAAAATAATTAGTACTATAGAAAAATACAAAAAGCAAGAGAAATTACAATATTTTTAGTGATATCATGAATTTATAGTGAATAAAAGTTAGGAGCTTAACCCATTTGACTAATCCATAGTTTACCCATATTTTTATGGATTAAATATGGGTTTCAACCCATATTTTACCCATGTAAAAAATCACTCACCCAACTCACTAAAATATGGATGAATTGGACGGATTACCAAAATATGGGCTCATTTTGCCGGCACTAGGTGCAATTGTACAAGTATTCAAATGACTATGTTTGATGCATTCTATGAAAGATGATGTCATACATATAGGTTGGTTTGAAATCAGTGATATACAATTTATGTAGTTGAAAAATATTTCACGATATTTTAAATAAAATGAAAATTATTTAGAATGATTCAAAATAGCTCAGAGTTATTAGAAATTATATACAGAAGTAAAGTTTGAAGAAGTTTTCTTTGTGTATTTCAAGAGTCACCAATGAACACATCATGCATTTGGATAGAAAAGGAAAACTTAGCCCCAAGTCTATTGGTCCCTATCCAATTCTCAAGAGAGTTGGGTTTGTGGAATATCGATTTGCACTATAATCAGAGTCAGTGTTTTAAAGACGGGGCATTAGGCGGGGCGATTTATGTAGCATAAGGTGAGGCGTAAGCCTCGCGACGTGGGGCGTAAGCCTTTGAATTTTTAAATTTTTTATTTACAATATATAATATAATAATATAATAGCATAAAATTATAAAAATAAATCAATAGTTTGAAATAATTACAAACACGATCAAGGAAACTCATTGAAAATAAACTTCTAACATGATTATATAAGTATAAATAATCTAATATCTTAACTTTCTAATAATAAAAGAATCGATTTCTAAAAATAAGTTACTATCATACTGTACAATTTACCACCTATAAGAAAATAATCAATAAAACTTACTAGTATTATAATAAAAACATCACTCCATCATAAATAAAAATAAAGTTACTTTTAAATAGATAAATAAAATGTGATAATTTTGAGGCATATTACAAAAACATGAGACCAATGATAAGTAAAAAAGTAAAATTTCGCTATGTATTTTTAATAGAAATGTCACGTAATATATGATCACCATTACCAAATCGGAAATATGCGATACTACAACTTGTTCTTTGAGTTACTCTCAATCTTCTTATTTTTATAGATTAAAAAACTATTAAGTATCATTCATTTATTCAAGAATTACGAGGGTCAACAATGTTAACTAAAGAATTTAACACATAATTTGTGTAAGATCTGTTAGGTGAGCCTCGAACGTTGGGCGTGCTTAGGGCGTACAATCGGGCGCTTAGGGCGTAAGCCTTACAGAACAAAGCCCCACACTTGAGTCTTAGGGCGTTTTGCTAGAGCCCCACCCCAGAGCGAGCCTCGAGACGAGTCCCAACAGAGTCTTTTAAAACATTGATCAGAGTTGTGAGTGCACCCAATATTTTATGTGTCAATGTTGTATCAACGTTTTTACGACCCAAGCCATGTTATTGACACGCACAAAATAAGAGTATATGACACCTACAAGGAAGTCCTTGTACTCATAGTAGACACACAAAGTTAGTAAGCTTCAGATTAAGGAGATTGCATCAATAAAAGTCGTGTGAAATAATCATTCAATAGAGGATGCCACTTGAGAGGAAAAACCAAAACAATTATCAAAACTAAAAAGCAAAAAAAGGATTGTTAATTAATGCAAAAAAGAATCAGACGTAATGTTCCTATCACAAATTTGATTGAATTTGACAAAAAGTAGAAGTAGATAGAAAAATCAAAGTTGAATATGGCAACCTAGAAATTGAGTGTTGCAACAACTTTAATTTAGTCAGGCAAGACTACTTTTTTTTACATATTAATCGAGTAACCCGTAATATGCCCGGTTTTTTTAAAATTTAAATTTCTTTGTATAATCATGTATTTTGTGGTGAAATTGAGATTTTCATTAAAAAGATTTAAAATATTAAAAATAAACACACTAGAGAATTCAAAAGTATTATTGATCTTATGTATATAATATAATTCCCCCCAAAGAAGATTTAAATGAACCCTTTACTCTCATTTCTCAAGCTCGGCCCTACCTGCCCTATTTATGTTTAAATGTTCCTCTGCCTCGTCCCATTAAAATTTTGTCGATTATATGAATTCTCCAAATTCATGTTACTCAATCTAATTCCTTTAGAAGATTTATTATGATTAAATTATTTTTATTAACCATATATATATATATATATAATATATCCATTGCCCCACATTTAGCATAAACTAGCATGGCAATAAGAACTTCACCATTTGTTTGAAAAGTCAGCTTCATGATAATATGTTATTCTAAATCTTTCAAGATGTCTACATTGATGTCATCTTCCATAAAGAATCAATTATTCCCATTTAGATCAAAAATTTGCATGTTTCATTCCTAATCACTTCTTATATTTTTGGATATGTCTAGCATCTTGAAAGAGCTCCATAAGGACAGGGGCGAATCCATATATATTGTATTGGGTGCTCGAGCACTTATTGACCTTCATAGAAATTTTGTATATGCATATAGAAAATAATGAAAACTTGATATAATGTATTTGTGAGTATCTATTAAGCAAATGGCTGATGGGTGGTGCTTTGGCTCTCAAGCTGAAGTAGTTTGTGCTAATACCCTTGACGTGAGGATTCGAATCCTAAGCATAACCAAAGTCTTTTTTTTAATTGAAAAAAGGTACAGTGGAATTATTTTCTTACATATTTACTCTTCTTTTTGTACCTTTTCGGTGCTATTTGCTTACTATCATTTTTTCAATTTATTATTTTTCCACTTTTTTTTTGGTTTCATATTGTTATCTCTTGTATTCAGATTAGTAAAAACAAAACAGAAAATAGATTAAATAGACAGAAAATAAATAATCCGAGCCCACAGAACTCACTATGTTTTCTTAAGAAATTTAATCCCCTCAAGTACCCGAGGTTGCAGATTAATTCCTCCCAAAATAAAACGGATTAACTATTAGAGAAGTAGTAGTACCTCAAACTTCACTAATTTCAGCGAACTCAAGAACAACAACGAGAGCACACAAACTCAGTCGATCAACAATTTTTTTTTTGTAAGAAAATGTATGCAAAGAGAAAAAATTTCGGTGTTGAAAACAAAAAATGACTCTCTATTTATTGCCACTTGCAACGCGTTTGTTCAGAAAATAGTGTGAGCGGGTCTGTTCAGACATGTCTTTCCAAAACGTTGTGTCTTTTGGGAAAACTAACATCTTTTCGGAAGGTACAGGTCCCTTTAGAATGACTTTACCATTAAGCACAAATTTTCAAATAATTATGCTACGCGAAATTAATTCTGTTAATTAATTAACATTTTGAATTAATTTTATAAGAGAAAGGAAATTAATTAATGAGATTGACTAAATAAATTTTGTCCAAAATTATTATCAATCAATCATTTGTCAAATCCAAATCCGAAGCCGAAGTCGAAGCCGAGGTCTAGCGAGCGACGACGACGGCACGAGAGGGCACCTTTTTCTTAACCCTTTAAGAGTTAAAGGAAGTGTTTCCTAATATAAGGACAACATTTTTCCTTTCGTCTACCAATATGGGAGAAATGACTTTTCATTTTCAAAGACTTTCCATTTGAAATGACTTTTCATTTTCCCTCCAAATTGGTCCCCCACATTTCTCAATTTCTCAGTTTGTTTCTCATTCACACCTTGCTAAAACTAAAATCCAACAATCCCCCACATGAATGGGGAATGGCTATTGTTAAAACATATGCATGAAAAACTTGTGTGTCTCGTAAGTAAGAGTTAATCGCATCTGGATAAGCTGGTTTCCCTTTGAACTTTCCGTAGTGGACATATATCGGATATACTCAGTCAATCGGTAGATTTAATATCTTTAAACCGTTGAGCTTTGGTGTATACGTAGACAACATAAGTCACACAATCAACCCTTGAAGTGTTTTTGGTTCTCATTGTTTTGTTTGTTTCAGCCATGAACACATCTTGGTTAATAAATGCTTAGAGAACTGGCCATACCGGATTCTCCTTGAAGCGGCTTATACTTCACACTTACATAAGTGGTTTCTAACTGTGTTATCCTGTAGATATACTATTTGATATACCATGCATCAAACTTAGAAACCATTAAAAAGTCCTTATGCTTTTATCCTGATTACTTAACATTGTCTCATCATGAGAATGGACCATCAACTAAATCTTTTGACAATGTTGAACCGTCATCTATGACTTTGTTTGATCTTCTTGAATCTAGATCTTGGGATCTCCAGTCTTCTAGGTAAAGTTACCACCACGATGACTTGTTCTCGACCATAGTCCCATTTATGTCGATGATCTCTCAACTCTCTTTCTAGTTAGGCCTTTTGTAAGTGGATCCGACACATTATCCTTTGAATTTACATAGTCAATTATGATAATTCCACTAGAGAGTAGTTTTCTAACAAAGTTGTGTCTCCGTCGTATGTGACGAGACTTCTCGTTATACATAACGCTTCTAGCCCTTTCTATTGCAGCTTAACTATCACAATGTATGCATATATGGGCCATTGGTTTAGGCCAAAACGGAATATCTTCTAAGAAATTCCGGAGCCATTCAGCTTCTTCACCTACCTTGTCTAAGGCGATGAATTCAGACTCCATTGTAGAGCGAGCTATACATGTTTGTTTGGATGATTTCCAAGATATTGCTCCTCCACCAATAGTGAAAACATATCCACTCGTGTAATTCATTTCAGTTGACTCGGTAATTTAATTTGCATCATTATATCCTTCAACAATTGCTGGATATTTGTTGTAATGCAAAACATAGTTTTGAGTGTCATCTAAGTACCCCAAAACTCTCTTCATTGTCATCCAATTCGCAATTCCGGAACATACAAGACCTTGTTTAAAGTCACCACCTTTCCAATTTTCTTATTAAATTCCTCCTAATTGTCTTTTACTACTACTTGTTGATCAGTATTCTTGTATTGCCCTAGTGAGAGACAATATCATTAAGAGCTTTCAAAGGAGAGTACTTTTTCCTATAAGTAGCTACTTGTCCACGGATTTATAAAGTCACGTTAGCCATTTCATTGCCTGGTGTTGACCACTAACAAGAGTATCTGAAATTGAGACATGTCTTTCAGGATATGTAGTTTCTTTCTCCATTTTATTCGCATCCTCATATATTGTTGTTCTCCATTTCTTTAATTTCATGCTCCCCTATATTAGATGCAGTTCCTTCAATGACATCATGCCTCTAATCTATCCTCATCTATTTGATCGATCAGGGGATTAGTTGGTTGACTGTCGTCAATTCGATTAGAAGACTTTTCAATTTCCTTCTCCGTGTAATAAACTACTTGCTTTAATTTGGTTTTGAAAACTATATTCAACCCAACCCTTATTAGTCATGGAGTTCTCTTGTTATTCTTTGTGCCTTTGCATTCTATCTCATTGTCTTGTGCATCATTATTTTTGTCAACCAGATCGTTATAGATGGGGGTCATAACCACCACTTTTAGACTGGAGTTAACATTTATATATTATCTGATTATTGTTGTTGTGTTCCTTGATTTTTCTCCCTATGCCGTTAGAAATAATATAATCCACCTGTCTCTCCTTAAAAGCCTGGTCATTGAGCCCTTTCTGGCTGGTATTGTTGCTATCTCTACTCTCTTATATCATCTTCATGGATCACTTGCATCCATAAGTATTGTGGCCTTGTAGTTTAATTTGCATTCCCTACAATATTTAGGTAAATAATCGCATTTGAATATTAATCTATATATATATTGTCTTTATTGCTCCTGAATTCTCATTCAAACATGTTCAGGAAGATTAGCGATTAGGTTCACTAAAAGCTTTACCTTTGTACAACTAGGTCAAATTTTATTGAATGTGATCATATCCAAATGCAACCGATGCTAATGAAAATAACGACTTTTTGACATAGTAAGTGGGTAAAAGGTTTGGGAAAGATATCCAAGCCATGGTTTTTGTGGTCTCTTTCTCCCGCTTAAAACAAGAGTCGTAAATCAATGGACGCATTAGGTACGACCAACTATCTTATGACTTCCTCGTTTAACAAAAAAATCTTGAACATGTTGGCTCTATGTGATTTCTAGGCTTTTTGAGAATTATTGTTAACTATCAAATTGCATTAATGAGTGACATAACCCAACGAAAGAGTCATGATTTTCATTAAGGGGATTTAATGTTTAACGAAGTAAACAAAGGAAGAAACCAAGGGAGTCAACATCTTAAAGACGCAATCAAGAGATTAGAAGTGTGTGATTTCTCTAACAGCTTAAGTTTGTAGACGAGGTGACCACATAATTCAATATTGCTTATGACAGATAGAGGTCTTGGAATCAAGTCTCACTAGCCACCACCCATTCTCAAATATATTTTTCATGCACTTGACCCATAAAAAGGAATCAGGTTTACACGTGAGAGGGCGTGTTGAAGACATAATTAAGTAATTAGACATGTGTTTTTCTTTAACGACTTGTACTTTTAGATGAGATGGTCACACATGATAAGAATTTAGGTCCAAAGTTCGCAACACAGCCTCACTACATGAACCTAGCAAGATCAAGCAGAACGCCAAATCTCCCTATTTTGTCAAAATCATTGATTATTACAACTGAAAAATTAAAAACACTCAACTAAAAAGCGGAGCCTCGAGGCTAATGAAAACCTCTCTTCTGTGATTCACATTTTCATAATGTTTTTCCTGCAACAACATGCATATGAAGTTTTATCTACAAACTATCCCTATAAATGGTAGGACAATCACTCGAAACAACGTTCTCTATCATGTAAAAGAATTAAAGCCCTGCACACACACCTCTAACGCGAGCCTTACACACCAGGACATCACAAACACATGGCATTGACAAACTTCTATAACATCAGTTCCAAATCAACATTTCCTTCAACTTCAGTATGAAAGTCACTTCCACGAGTTCCTTCTCGATCAATCTGCACCTTTGCAGATTGGATGAATCCGAGGATGGGTTGTTAAACTGATAGGCTTAGACCTGAAGGACGTGTATGCAGTGGTGGACCCAAAATTTTGGTTCAGGGAATTCGAAAAAAAGTAAGCATGATAATAGTGTTGACAAATTAACGAGTCGATTTAGATATAAACAGGTTAAATCATATATGAGTGAACTTAAATTAAATAATTTTTATTAAAAAGTTTATTGAGTATATAATAATATTTACTTTGAAATCCAATTTTTTTTATTGAAATATTACTATGTATGAATTTAATATTTTAAAGAAACCCATAAAAAAAAGTTGTCAGAGAACACCTCCACCGAGATGCTTAAACGCTACTAATTTTGTGTTGAGGGAGTTCACATTTAATATATATACATACATCGTAAACTTTATCCTATACGTACAATATAACTTTCCGAGTGAGCGGGTTCGGGTGAACCCCTCGGCTCCATGTGGGTCCGCCCCTGCGCGTATGCTCTGCAGCAGGCCACCAGCTACCTGTGGATTAAACACGTTCGGAAGGTAGTGAAACCGAGATCAAAAAGCAGAGTACATGAACAAGAGTATAAATGCTTAAGTCCTTTAGTCTCCTCCGAGAGGGAACATAGTCGAATAGCTGAAGGCATTGTGGGGATGAATGATGAATCAGTTAAAGAATGTGAGAAAGCTGCTGCTGGAGGAGCTAATCTGAGAAAATCTCCATTGAGAGCTTTTGACTTTGAGATAACTTCTCTGGAAAAATGCCAAATGCTAAATATTAGTCTCTCGAGTATTAGAATTAGGCAATTTCCAGGTAAGATATAGAACCTTTTAAGCACATTTCCCTCTTCTACATTGACTGAGCACTTGTTGCTGCAGGAACTGGATTCGTTTGATCTGGATACAGGGGCAACACAACACTTTTTGCATCAAAATGAAGGGACATGCAGGTATTCTTGAGAGAACGGATAGGTAGGGATGGCAATGGGGCGGTGCGGGGCAAACCCGCTAAGATTTTGATCTGTACCGCTCCGCTCCACATAGCATGATTAGTTGTTTTCAACCCGCCTTGCCCTACCCCGCATAAACCCGCCCCATTCCACATAATTAGTAAAAAAATATTTTAAATGATAGGCGTACAAGTTTTTAACTTAAAAGTTTGAATTTTGTTAACTGTTTAAAGCTAAATTAACATGTTAGTGTTGCATTAAAATGTAATTTTATAATACTCATATTTTAAAAATGTCAATAACATATTTTTTGGTAGCTTTGAATTAGGTACATTTGATGTAATAAACAAAAAATGTAGTGACATACTTTTTTCTTCTTTCTAGTTTTTTGGCCAATCAAAAAAAATTTAATAAATATTCAATCAGTCCCATTTTCACTTAAAACTCATCATATGATTAGTGCCCAAACATGTGCAGAACTGATTCAAAATTTATGTGAAGCGATTTAAGGGATTCTTCAGGGGAATGGATGAACAACCAATGGGTTGTACCTTATAATCCATATTTGTTGATGAGATATAATTGTCATATTCATGTTGAGGTCAGCTCAGGAGTTAAAGCAATAAAGTATCTTTACAAATATATATAAAGGCCATGACAAATGTGCCGTACACATTGAATCAAACGATGGGGAAAAAGTCATTGATGAAATCAAAAGTTTCCAAGATGCACGTTGGGTGTCTCACCAGAAGCAATGTGGCGAATTTATGAGTTCAACCTAACTGAAATGCAACCAACAATTATAAACCTGCAATTACATCTAATTGGCAAGCAAACGGGTACTTTACAAATTTTCGTCAGATATTAGAGATACTACCAATTTCTAGACGAAAAAATTATATTTGTTTATAATATACTTGCAAAACAATATGTAGTGTTCTACTGCAAGAAGCAAAATCTACAAACTATTGTGGGATCATATTTTGTAAACCAAACCATGCTTACCGAGTATTTCAGGATGTGCTCTATAGACGTTGACACTTACAAATATCTTTACAGAGAATTTCCCGAGCATTATGTTTGGAACACCCAATAAAAAATTTGGACGAAAAGAAAATCACGCACCATCATTGGTCGCATAAATATTGGTAAGACAATTACACTTACTGTCTATGTCAATTAAACACACAAAATTAACATAATAAATAGATCGACTCAATATCGCAGTGAATCCTAGAGAAGTAGAAAGGTATTACGAAAGGATATTATTGAATCATGTTCGAGGGCCAACTTCATTTGAAAACTTACTTACGGTTAATGGAAAGTTGTAACAACCCGAACCGTCATTATTTAGGAAAAACAAAACACGGGAAAATACCGGGGCACTGTCCCGCCAGGGCGGGCTAGATGCTGCTAGGACCGCAGTACCACAACGAGATAAGTAGCCGCCAAAGCGGGATAGACGAGACAAAATGTAAATAAAGCGAAGTTTTATTTTCTTCTTCTTCCAAAAACACCTAAATTAAACGTAAATCACCCTAGAAACCCTCCAAAATATGCTCTAGGATTGGGAAAGAAGGAAAAAAGATTTCTAGTGTGGGGAGGTTAATAGCTTGCAAATATTTGGTCAAATCCACCGTCACGAGGTCCGAAAACAAGAATCAAAGCCATAATTCCATGCGGTTGCTTGGCGCCCAAGTAGGGTAGGTTTATTTCATTGAGTAGTTATAAAATTCGTTATTCACTGTGTGGTATGTGGAAATTGACGGTAGAATTCACGCATAGGCTTTTGTGCACTGAAATAAGATGTTGTACTTGTACCCTAGGTATTCAATCAGACGTAAACCGTAGGAGAAAGCCTTAGTCGATGAACTAGGGGTAGGCGATGGTTGTGATTTCATGTTGGTGTGATGTATGTTAATAATTACTTCATTATAATGCATGTATGTATGTGAATGTTGCATTATGGATCACACTAATTGTAAATGAGGATGATTGATAATTATATGTCATGAATCATAATTTGATTGTATGATTGTGAGAATGTACATTATGATTGTGTTTGTAATTGTGGCTTGTTGAATGGATTTGGTTTAACGTTTCTACACACTAACTTGGATCAGGTGCCATGTTTCGGTGCATATATGGGATCGGGTGTCACGTCCAACGCACTAACTTGGATCGGAAGCCACATTCCGGCACATATATGGGATCGGGTATCACGTCCGGCACACTAACTTGGATTTGGTACCACGTATTGGTACACTAACAATTTGGGTATGGGTTACATGAGAGGACCATTGACTTGTCATATTTGCATAATTGCTTGGGATTTATAATGTGGAATTTAACATATTTCCTGAAATGATTAGTGGATTGTCATTATGTTCTTAGGTATGGGGTTGCGACATTGTAAGTTATTTGGAGATATCTGTTTGTGTAGGAAATTGTGACTGGTAGGGCCCTAAATCGGGCTATGGCATGGAAATGAGAAACTAAAGGTCTCGGTGATATCCTAGTTATTTAGAACGTGGCCATGGGTATTATTGTTGAGGTAGGGGTAGTAGTAGTATATTCGGAATTTCCTCCGAGAGACAAAATAGTTAGGATGCGATCAAGAATGGAATGAGTAAGGGGTTATATTCAAGTGTACTAGTGGAATTTAAGTATCCGGATATGGTAAGGATAGGGAACTATAAAGGTGAAGGAATGAAAAGTCTTATTCCATGCTTTGTCAGTTGATTTCTTATATTATGCGGTGGTATTCGAGTTGACCGATGATGCCTACCAATACGTGTGGTTGTAGTGATACTACTCTTGCTATGACTTTTTGATATAATCTAGTTGCAGGATCAGTGATGTTTTATAGATGAAGGTGAAGGCAATATCCAACGGCTTTTATTTTTCCTTCCACATGGTGGGAGCCGTGTCTTTTCGTTATTTTGTTTCTACTTTGTACTCTTAGTAGCTCTTGTACCTGTTTAGACTATATCTCTTGGGGTTAATTACTTTACAAGTCTTAACTGGAATTGTATTTAAAAACTTTTATTTGTAAATTATATGAATTTCTTTTAATCAGCAGTTTTCCTAATTTTCTGCATTTTTGAAACATTGGGATATGAGGGTTCTCCTACTTAGGTGTTAGAGTAGGTGCCTGCACGGCTTAGTGGATTGGGTCGTGACAAAAGTATTGTGAAACTTTTAAGTAGGCAGCCAAAGAAAGATATTGGCTAACAACATTTCAGAATGTTTACGCAAGGCTGTCACCTTCAAGATGCCCAATGCCCTTTGATGTTTGTTTGCTACAATCTTAGTTCATTGCAACCCAATATATGTCAGATGTCTCTAGGACACCTATTACAGTGATATGTCCGAAGACTTTCAAAGGAGCCATTCCAGCACAACTGAGGCATAAATCCAATGTACCTTGAAAGTATTAACTATTACTTGGAGAGTATGGGACAAAGTGTGGACAAATATGATATCTCTCAAATCAAACAACAAGTACATCAAACTGGTCCACATGAATGTAGAGAAATAATAGAAGAAATTTCTGTGAAGGTGCCAGTTAAAGATGTTGACGCTCAATCAGAGTTTAGTCAAGAACAAGCACAAGCTTTCAATACCATTCTCGAAAGGGTCAACTCAGAAACATCGGGGTTATTCTTTGTAGATGGGCCTGAGGGAACTGGGAAAACTTTCCTATATCGGGTATTAATGGCAAAGGTGAGACCAAAAGGTATGATAGCATTGGCATCTGCAACTAGTGGTGTAGCAGCATCAATATTGCTTGGAGGTTATACAACACACTCAAGATTTGGCATACCACTACAAGCAAATCAAACAACAATGAAAAATATGTGAAAACAAGGTGGGGCAAAGTTAATAATATGGGACGAAGCACCCATGGCTAAGCGACAAACAATTGAAATAGTCGACAGAAGCTTTCGCGATATAATGGATAGCGCCATACCTTTTGGAGATAAAGTCATGGTATTTGGGGGGACTTTCATCAAGTTTTGCCTATTGTACCAAAATCTACACGCTCAAAGACGATATATGCAAGTTTGGTTAGGTTGTATTTGTGGCCTTTAGTGGAAAAGATTCAACTTTCGACAAATATGCGAGCAAGAGCAGATACAACTTTCAGAGACTTTGTGCTTCGTATTGGAAATGGAGACGAAACCACAATAAAGGATAACTTAATAGCACTTCCAGAACAAATGAATGTCCAACTACGTCAGGCTAGTAATCCATAAGAATCATTGGTCAAGGAAATTGTAACACCTCGAAAACCAAACCCATAATTTTTTTCGCGAAAAACTACATGAAACAGTGAACCACGGCACGATTCATAGACCGTGATAAGGTACACGGTCCGTTGACCTACCTATGGTCATGACTTAAAAGTCACTAGGCCCAGACATCAGACGATGAACACCTTCACGGTATGTGGCCTTGACGACGGGCCGTGGTGGCGTCCGTGACATCTAGGCACTAGCCTCCCTAGCCTAGCCCTCAGACACCCTCGCCTAAGTAAAGACCACGGGAACCTTCACGGTCCGTGGTCCTGAAGGCGGGTCGTGGGGCCGTCTGTGAAACCTAACTAGTAGACCTCTTAATCCTGAACCACCAGACCTCAGCCCAAGTGAGGACCACGAGGACCTTCACGATCCGTGGTAAGGCTCGAGAGATAGACTCTCAACTTAGTAGTTACCAAGTGAAGACCACGACCCACTTCACAGTCCGTGGTCCCTTTCACGATCCGTGAAGTTGGCCGTTGTCAACCCTGTAGCAGTTTAAGTCAGGGTCTTTTGGTCTTTTCCTATTTTATTGGACCCCTAAGCTATATCGTTTTAACCTTAAACTACGTTGTTTTGATTAGTTTTAACCTAGAAACATAACTAGAACTTACCTAAGTTAAATCTTTCATCAAACTTAGAAAATTTAGACGTTAGAAGAGAAAGAGGAGAAAGAGGTGAGGAACTCTAGTTCAAGAACACAATAAGGTTCCATCAGTTCCAGCCCCGAAATCGAAAGATTTCCCCGTGAAATTCATCACCAGGTATGTGGGATTTCACTAGTGGGTTCCTTTCACCCATTAGGTACCTAGAATTTAGTCAAATTCTTGATTCCCAATTATTAACTAGACCTAGGGTTTCTAGAACTTCAGCAGATTATCATGAATTAGTTATTTATATGTTCCAAAGCAAATTATCATGTTATTACTTCGTTTCTTGCATGAATTGCAGAACTCTAGCTTGGTAGTTCTTTAGTTCTTGAATTACACATGATAGCTAAGATATTTCAATATTTCAGATATACATGCCTCAGTTTTCGAATGCATTACTTTCAGTATATTAATCTGCATTCTCAGTTTGCATGCAGTTTTAAGCAATCCAGTATATTACATAAATTTAGTAATAATGTGTTAATTATTTAATCTATTGGGAGTAGTATAATATCGAATTGGACTTGGGTCAGTCACCCATATAGTCCCAGAGCTACGAGCTACGTAGGTCGTAAGTCCCCTCTGTGGGCATCATTTTAGTGATCACACCAGCATACATCTACACCTTTGGCCAGGTGTATTGGGTCCTCTCGATTTCGCGTATACATCAGACTCCATATTTAGCTCATGTGGTTTTATTATCGGTTATTAGTAGCTCCCACAGTTCAGTCAGACTCCATTGCATTGACCACATTTCAGTATAATCAGGATTCAGAATCAATATGTCTAAATTTGGTCATTGTATCCAATTAGTATTCAGTATATATATCATGTTCAAATTATACTCTTGCTTTATTGCTTGTTCAATAATATGTTTATTTTAGTTGTACTTTATATTGCATGGTTAGTACCTTTTAAGTACTGACACATACTCTGCGCTACATCTCTTTGTGATGTAGGTTAAGATTCTCAGCATCCAGATCACGCTTAGATCGGTTCCCGATCTCCAGTTCATCAGCATTAGTGGTGAGTCCTCATTCTTCGAGGATAATAGCCATGCTATCTTTTTCATTATTTCAGTCTTTTAGTTTCAATTTTGCTAGACTTAGCGGGGGCATGTCCGAGAACTTCTAGTCAGTTAGAAGCTATTTTCAGACATAGTCAGATTCAACTTTGTATTTGAGTTTGATGTTTCTTTTGTATTAAACTCTTAGATTTGATATTTAGTTTTAGTATATGGGTATTCCCCATCATTTCAGATTTATTTATGATTAACTTCCACACTAGTTTTAGTTCTTAGTATTATCTTTAGTATTCTCAAGATTATGCCAGCAGGGTTAGCTTGGGGTCACTTATGATCCTAGGTCCCGTGTCCGCATCTCGGGGGTTGCTTGGGGCATGACAAACTTGGTATCAGAGCACTAGGTTTAAGAGTGCTAGGATGTGTGAAAAGCCGCACTAAGTAGAGTCCTTTTCATGGGTGTGAAGTGTACCACATCTAATGAGATGGAAGGTTACAAAGTCTCTTAGGAAAAATCTTTATTTTCCTATTACTCTTATTATGCGTAAGGTATGATCTAATTACATTCTAACTCGATGTTCTATGTTTCAGTGATCATGCCTCTTTGTAGAGTAAATGCTAGGAATGCAAATGCTAGGAACGCAATCGCAGCTCCTCCAGTCCCAAATCAAAAAGTTTCGAATGTTGAATTTCGAAACGCCATTCAGATGTTGGCTTAGAGCATTGCCAACCAGAACAATCAGTGGGCTCCAGTTCCAACAAATGTTAATGTTGGGTCATTTGAAGCTAGAGTGTGAGATTTTGTTAGGATGAATCCGCCAGATTTCTTAGGATCGTAGATTGGTAAAGATCCCCAAAACTTCATTGATGAGGTTAAAAAGATCTTTGACGTGATGCAAGTACCTAGGAATGATTGGGTTGAGCTAGCATCTTACCAACTTAAAGATGTGGCTCATATCTGGTATACTCAGTGGAAAGAGAACAGGGGTACAAATGCAGCTCCTATCGCTTGGGATTGCTTTAGTGAGACCTTCTTGGACAGGTTTTTCCCAAGAGAGCTAAGGGAGGTGAAAGCTCAGGAATTTATGAACTTAAGGCAAGGTAGCATGACAATCCAAGAGTATGGGATTAAGTTTACCCCACTCTCCAGGTATTCTCCTTACATGGTTGCTGATTCCAAGGCTTAGATGAATAAATTTCTATATAGAGTGTCAGACTTGGTGAAGTCAGAGTGTACAAATCTTATATTGCTGAAAAATATGAGCATCTCTAGGCTCATGACTCCTGCTCAGCAGGTTGAGGGTGATAAGCTTAGGAAACATGTTAAGGAGAGCAAGAAGGCAAGGGTCGAAAACTATGACTATTCTTAGCAGAAATCGGGTAGTGGAAATCACTCGCAAGCTCCAACAACTTCATCAACTAGTGTTCCGTCCTCCAAGTTCAGACAAGATTATAAAGGTAGGGCATCAGTCTCTAAGTCTCAAGGAAGTGTTTCAGGAACCAAAACCTACCCAACTTGCCCTAAGTGTGGTAAGAACCATCCGAGTGAGTGCCTTGCAGGAAAGGAAGGATGCTTTGGATGTGGTCAGTCTGGTCACAGGTTGAGGGATTGTCCTTTTAAACAGGGTCAAGGAGGCAATGGTATAGCTCAATTCACAACTTCAGCGGCACCAGCAAGTCACTCAACTCAGTAGGGTAAATCATCTTGTACAAGTGGCGGACAACACCAACATAGGCTCTATGTTCTTCAGGCATGCCAGGATCATGAAGATTCTCCTGATGTAGTCACTGGTACGTTACGAGTCTTTGATCTCGATGTTTATGTTAGATCCAAGGGCTACTCTTTCCTTTGTAACTCCTTATATAATAGTTAAGTTTGATGTTAGTCTAGAAACTCTCTCAAAACCTTTCTCAGTCTCTACTCCAGTCGGTGACCTAGTTATAGCTAGACAGGTATACGAAATTGTCCTGTCACAATCTCCCAGAAAGTCACCTCAGCAAATCTTGTTGAGTTAGAAATGGTAGACTTCGATGTCATTCTAGGCATGGATTGGTTACATTCCTGTTATGCCTCAGTTGATTGTAGAACTAGGATTGTTTGTTTTCAGTTTCTAGACGAACCAATCTTAGAATGGAAGGGTAGTAGCTTAGCGCTTATGGGTCGATTCATTTCTTACCTTAAGGCTAGAAAAATGATTTCTAAGGGTTATCTCTATCATCTGGTTTGGGTTAAGGATTCAAGCTTTGAAACCCCAACTCGTGAGTCAGTTCCAGTGGTTAATGAGTTTCCAGAAGTGTTTTGAGAAGATCTTCTCAGAGTTCCTCCCGATAGGGAAATCGACTTTGGAATTGATCTCCTTCGAGATACCAGCCTGTCTCTATTCCTCCTTAAAGAATAGCTCCAGCCGATCTTAAGGAATTGAAAGAGCAGTTGAAAGACCTTCTAGATAAGGGCTTCATTAGACCTAGTATCTCGCCATGGGGTGCACCAGTGTTGTTTGTGAAGAAGAAAGATGGTTCACTCAGAATGTGCATTAACTATAGGCAGTTGAATAAGGTCATAATCTAGAATAAGTATCCTATCCCCAGGATTGATGATTTGTTTGACCAACTTCAGGGTGTTAGTCATTTCTCAAAAATAGACCTCAGATCAGGTTATCATCAACTCAAAGTCATAGATAGTGACATTCCGAAGAAAACCTTCAGAACTCGGTATGGTCATTATGAATTTGTAGTTATGTCATTTGGACTAACCAATGCTCCTACAGCTTTCATGGATTTGATGAACAAAGTGTTCAAGCAGTATTTGGACTTGTTTGTTATCGTCTTTATTGAAGATATCCTCATGTACTCTAGGAATGGGGAAGAACATGTGAGTCATTTGAGAGTTGTTCTGCAAACTCTCAAAGATCGCCAGTTTTTCGCCAAATTTAACAAGTGCGAGTTTTGGTTACAATCAGTTGCTTTCCTTGGGCATATAGTATCCAGCGAAGGGATCAGGGTGAATTCCCAGAAAATAGAGGCAGTGAAACAATGGCCCAAACCTACCTCTCCTGTAGATATCAAAAGTTTCTTAGGTCTAACGGGTTATTACAGAAGGTTCATGGAAGGATTTTCATTCATAGCCTCACTATTGACTAGGTTGACTCAGAAGATGGTCAAGTTTCAGTGGTCAGATGATTAGGAAAAAGCTTCACAGAATTGAAAACTAGGTTGACTACAATTCCTGTTTTGACTCTACGACCTAGGTTGTGTGTTAATGCAATGAGGTAAGGTTATAGCCTATGCTCCTAGATAGCTTAAGGTGTATGAGAAGAATTATCCGACTCATGACCTCGAGCTTGAAGTGGTGGTGTTTGACCTCAAGATTTGGAGACACTACTTGTATGGTGTTCGCGTAGACGTGTTCACAGACCATAAGAGCCTTCAATAAATGTTCACCGATAAAGAGTTGAATCTTCGCTAGAGATGATGGATTGAGTTCCTCAAGGATTATGACATGAGTATGCATTACCATCCTGGTAAGGCAAATGTAATAACAGATGCCCTTAGCAAACTATCTATGGGTAGTGTAGCATATGTTGAGAAAGAACGAAAAGAGCTAGCAAAGGATGTTCGCAAGCTTGCTCGTTTAGGAGTTCGTCTTATAAGTATATTAGATGGTGGTGTGACAATTCAAAATGGTTCAAAATCTTTATTGGTAGTGGAGGTTAAGGAAGAGCAAGATAGTGATCTGATATTGCTCAATCTTAAGGGTGCAGTCTATCAAAAGAAAGTTGAAGTATTCTCCCAAGTGGGAGATGGTGTGCTTCACTGCCAGGGTCGATTATGTGTTCCTAACGTGGGCGACTTGAGACAACATATTCTTGTAGAAGCCCATAACTCCAGGTATTCTATTCATCCAGGCGATACTAAGATGTACCGTGATCTGCGGGAAGTCTTTTGGTGGAATGACATGAAGAGGGATATATTAGATTTTGAGGCTAAGTGCCCCAATTGTTAGCAAGTGAAGGTAGAACATCAGAAACCAGGGGGTATGACTCAAGAGATTGACATTCCTACTTGGAAGTGGGAAGTAATCAACATGGATTTCATCACAGGTTTACCTCATATTCACAGACATCATGACTCCATTTGGGTGATAGTTGACAGAGTCACTAAGTCTTTTCGCTTTTTGGCGATCAAGACTACATATTCGGCAGAGGACTACGCCAAGCTATACATTAATGAAATAGTCAGGTTGCATAGGTTACCCTTGCCTATCATCTCATATAGAGGTTCCTAGTTTACCTTTATTTTCTGGAAGTCATTTCAGAATGGTCTTGATACTCAAGTTAATCTTAGCACAACATTTCATCCACAGACGGACTGTGAGGCAGAGCGTACCATTCAGAACTTACATGATATGTTGAGAGCTTGTGTGATCGACTTCAAGGGTAGTTGGGATGATCACCTTCCTCTTATAGAGTTCACCTACAATAATAACTACCATTCTAGCATTCAGATGGCCTTTTATGAGGCATTGTATGGGCGTAGATGCAGATCTCTTGTTGGTTGGTTTGAAGTAGGTGAAGCAGCCTTGATAGGGCCAGATTCAGTCTATTATGCTATGGAGAAAGTGCAACTTACTAGAGATAGACTTAAGACAACCTAGAGTCGCTAGAAGTCTTATGTAGATGTAAGGAGAAGGGAACTAGAGTTCCAAGTTGATGATTAGGTTTTCTTGAAAGTGTCACCCATTAAAGGGGTGATGAGATTTGGCAAGAAAGGGAAGCTCAATCCTAGATATGTAGGCCCTTACAAGATTCTGAAAAAGGATTGGTAAAGTGGCTTATGAGTTAGAGTGGCTAGCAGAATTAGCAACAGGGCATCCAGTCTTTCATATTTCACTATTGAAGAAATGTGTGGGTGATCCAGCATCCCTAGTGCCATTAGAGAGTGTGGCTGTAAAAAATAGTCTTTCTTATGTGGATGTACCAGTTAGGATCCTAGATCACCAGGTCAGAAGGTTGAGAAACAAAGAAGTCGCTTCAATCAAGGTTTTGTGGAGGAGTCAGTCCGTAGAGGGAGCTACTTGGAAAGCAGAAACAACCATTAAGTCCAAGTATCCTCACCTCTTTCCTTCCGATTCCATTCCAGCTTGAGGTAATAGTTCTTCTTCAGTCTTTCAGTCATTCATGCATAGAATCAGTCTTAGTATCATGTTGCTTCAGTCTGTACTTGTATTTTCAGTGTATTTACATGTTTTTGGAACTCAGTTCAATTAGAAATCAATCTTTAGTGTTTAGTGGTAGGTTGCAGCTCATCCCCTCCATTTCAGTTAGTTTAGTATTCATTTGAGGGATGAATTATTCCAAGTGAGAGATATTGTAACACCTCAAAAACCAAACCCATAATTTTTTTTGCAAAAAACTACCTAAAGCAGTGAACCACGATAGGGTTCACAGACCATAACAGGGTCTACGGTCCGTTGACCTACTCGTGGTCATGACTTGGAATTCACCAGGCCCAAACGCCAGACCACGGGTATCTTCACGGTCCGTGGCCTTGACGACGAGCCGTGGTGGCGTCCATGACGTCTAGGCAGTAGCCTCCCTAGCCTAGCCCTCAGACACCCCTCACCCAAGTAAGGAACACTGGGACCTTCATGGTTCGTGGTCCTGAAGAATGTTCGTGGGGGCATTCATAAAACCTAACCAGTAGCCCCCTAAATCCTGAGCCACTAGACCTCAGCAGAAGTGAGGACCACGAGGAACTTCACGGTCCGTGGTCCCTCACACGAGTAGTAGTAAGGCTCGAGAGACAGACCCTTAGCTCAGTAGTTACCAAGTGAAGACCACGACCCTCAGTCGTGGTCAGCCCTGTCAACAGTTTAAGTCAGAGGTCTTTTGGTCTTTTCCTATTTCATTGGACCCCTAAACTACTTTAACCCTAAACTACGTGGTTTTGATTAGTTTTAGTCTACAAACAAAACTAGAACTTACCTAAGTCAGATCTTTCATCAAACTTAGAAAACTTGGACGTTAAAAGAGAAAGAGGAGAAAGAGGCGAGCAACCCTAGTTTAAGAATGCAGTAAGGTTCCATCAGTTCCAGCCCCAAAATTGAAAGATTTCTCTGTTGAATTCGTCACCAGGTATGTGGGATTTCACTAGTGGGTTCCTTTCACCCATTAGGTCCCTATAATTCAGTCAGATTCCTGATTCCCTATTATTAACTAGACCTAAGGTTTCTCGAACTCTAGCAGATTATCATGAATTAGTTATTTATATGTTCCAAATCTGATTATCATGTTATTACTTCATTTCTTGCATGAATTGCAGAACCCTAGCTTGGTAGTTCTTTAGTTCTTGAATTACACTTGCTAGCTCAGATATTTCAATATTTCAAATATATATGCCTCAGTTTTCGAATGCATTACTTTCAGTATATTAATTTGCATTCTCAGTTTGCATGCCAGTTTTGAGCTATCCAGTATATTACAGAAATTCAGTCATAATGTGTTAATCATTTAATCTATTGGGAGTAGCATAATACTGAGTTGGACTAGGGACAGTCACCCATATAGTCCCAGAACTATGAGCCAATAGGTTGTAAGTCCCTTTTGTGGGCATCATTTTAGTGATCACGCCAGCATGCATCTACACCTTTGGTTGGGTGTATTGGGTCCTCTCGATTGTGTGTATACATCGGACTCCACATTTAGCTCATGTGGTTTTATTATCGGTTATTAGTAGCTCCCACAGTTCAGTCAGACTCCATTGCATTGACCACATTTCAATATAATTAGTATTCAGCATCAACATGTCTAAATTTGGTCATTGCATCCAATTAGTATTCAGTATCTATATCATGTTTAGATTATACTCTTGCTTCATTGCCTGTTCAGTTATATGTTTATTTCAATTGTACTCTATCCTACATGCTTAGTACCTTTCAAGTACTAACGCATACTCTACGCTACATCTTCTTGTGATGTAGGTTGAGATTCTGAGCATCCATATCATGCTTAGATCAGTTCCCGATCTCCATTTCATCAGCATCAGTGGTGAGTCCTCATTCTTCGAGGACAATAGTCATGTTATCTTTTTCATTATTTCAGTCTTTTAGTTTCAGTTTTGGTAGACTTAGCTGGGGCATATCCCAACACTTCTAGTCAGTTAGTGGCTATTTTTAGACATAGTTAGATTCATCTTAGTATTTGAGTTTGATTTTTTCTTTTGTATTAAACTCTTAGATTTAATATTCAGTTTTAGTATATGACTATTCCCCATCATTTCAGATTTATTTATGATTAGCTTCCACACCAGTTTTATTTCTTAGTATTATCTTTAGTATGCTCAAGATTATGCCAGAAAGGTTAACTTGGGGTCACTTGTGACCCTAGGTTCCGTGTCCACGTCTCGGGCATAGCTCGGGGCATGACAAAAATCTTTCCATCGCTTCAATAAAATTACAGATTTGCTGACTATATAACAGAACGAGCAATCTTAGCAAGTAGAAATGAATTTGTAGATAACCTAAATGAAATGATGATTAGGGAATTCCCTGGAGAAACCAAAACATATATCAGTTTTTACTCAACGGAAGATGATACCGACAACTACTATCAAGAAGAATACCTCAACACCTTAACACTAAATGGACTCCCGCCGCATAGGTACATTATCAAATCCTTCTAAACTTTTACAGATGTCTTATTATGTTACTTCGTTGTGCAAAAGAGAAGTCAACAATTACTTGCTTACAAATACATAACAATTAATGAATCTTAACGTTGTACAAATTAGGTTAGTGCTGAAAGAAAATGCGCCCATCATGATGCTGAGAAATCTAGACCCCTTAAATGGATTGTGCAATAGGACACGATTAATTTGTAGAGGTTTTGACAAAAATGTCATACATGTCGAAATAACAACAAGACAATATGCCACAAAGCAAGTGTTTATTGCAAGGATACAACTATCACCACCCAACAAATATGTCTATGTTTTGCGATGAAAACAAATAAAGCACATGGCCAAACAATACTGAATGTTGGATTTTACTTCCCACAACACGTTTTCTCACATGGCCAACTGTACGTAGCACTGTCTAGAGGAATATCTATGGCGAAAACAAAAGCTTTGGTCATGACTGAACAACCAGATCAGCACAAAGGGACGTACACAAGAAATATCGTGTACAAGGAAGTTTTAGGCAAGATTTGATTACTACTAAGAATTGGAAGAAATCAAACATGGAAAAAAATACACACAAAATGAAGCAAATGAATGATTAATTGGATGTATTCAAAAGTTTGGTGGAAGAAGAGACTACATGAATAACACCAGAGAACTACCAAATATGACATTACTGTGTAGATTCAATTATGTAAATATACAGTTAAATTATTTTACACTATTTAAAGGGGACATGTTTTTCATGACATAACATAACCAACAACCCAAATGGTTAAGTCCTGTAGAATTATTTGCAAACAAATGTCGTAACAACAAATTTATAATACGACCTTCGCCTATACATGTGTTACAACACAACACAAAGATGTGTGACACATCAGTAAGTATGGCGTATTGAAAAATAAAATACAAGGTCATATTATGTACAACTGAAATACACATTATCGATAAACTACTCCATGTATAGGGATGCTAACACTTGGCATACACGTCGAATGTACGGCCCCCTCACATTACCATACACCTTTGCCCATTATCAAAATATTTCACAAATAGACATGACTTCCAACAATCACATCATGGACAATCACTAGCAACCATCCACCAACAAACGTACCTATTCGCTAACCTCTCTTTAAATCAAACCAGTGCACATTCAGTAACAAACAAACCGACAGTATAAGAACAAACATCCAAATTCACCAATAAACAAATAGTTATGCCCTGTTACATTCTCAACTCCCTGTTACTACCTTAGAATATTAGATCATCCAACTGGCGTTTGCGAAATTCAATAACAGATCTTCAAATGGTACTAAAACACTCAGAACAATGCCACAAGGGTTGTCAAACACAACAGGACAATACGTGCCTACTACTTTATACGATCCCACATCTCCAAAAATAGAGCTGCCCCTGCAAAAGTCAAATAATAATATATCCTTGGACCTGCAAAGAAACGGTTCCCACAGAGAAGTTTGCACATGCGACTAAAACACTGCCATAGTGGCAAACGAGCTACAGTGAATCCCAAAGCTGAGTATGACAAATAGAGTAGGAATACATTTTAATGGGTGTATCAACCTCAAGACGAGGCGACCACGTGCAACGTACGTGCGGTAAACCTAGTATTACTAAAAGTGGGAAGCTCCAAAGATGAAAAGTTGGATTACCATTTTACCCATAAGCTAAATTAAACATCTAATTAATTAAATATTAAATAAATAATTATTTAATTATATTTTTAATTGTAAGTTATTTATTGGAAAGACAATGAAAGAATTATTAATAAATTGTTAGTTACAATGAATTGTTTCCTATACTTATCATTTTCTCCTATACTAAATTAAATTTCAATAAATTAATTAAATTATATTGTGGATTATATAAAGAAGCTGCTATCTTCAAAATTGGATTATCATTTTCCCCCTATTTTATATCAAAATATAATTAATTAAAACATCTAACCATCTATCTTATTCATGTAATATTTATATTGCAAATAAATTCATTAAATACTAATTTTATTAATAATTGTTCTATTACCTTTTCTAAAATGCATGTCTGCTCTTTTTTTTTCTTCTAAAAAATAACTAAGTACACCAAATTTTTTTTACGCATGCATCTTCAGGTAAAAACTCACTTTTATAATTTTCATATATTTGATGTTCTTATTCTTATTTCTTAATCTTAATCTTGACCTTTCAAATTTCTCACACAAATAAAAAATGAATACAAATGAGTAATTATTCCTTGAAGACAAGAAATTAAATTAGATACATGTGTCTTTCAAAAGTTAAATTTCATGCTCTATCTTTTTTATATTTATTTTAATAGTATCTGACCTTTAAAATTTCCATGCAACTTTTCATGTTTATGCAATTTTTGTCTATAAATTTAACTTTTCCAAGAAAGACTTTTATTTACTAGTTCTACAATTCTTGTGTAGGAGATCTAAACTGGTGAAATAATGTCACAATTTGTGGTGAAAGTTGTGAAATCCCCTTATACAGTCACAAGACTAGACAATAATTCAATTATTGAAGTATCGGAGTTTGGTGTGTTAGTTATATACTTATTTGTCGTAATTAGAATTATAATAAGACTTTTTTGTCTCTCTTTATATAGTTGAATTGTTGCTTTGTTAGAAACTTACATTAATTTCTGATTTTTATTTTGTATGCTCAAATATAGAGTATCTGTTACATTAATTTATGTTTCAGTTTTTATTATAGAGACAAAAGAAAAAAGGAATGCCTAATTGTCTTGCTCTTGTGTATCTTTCTCTTTTTTTTTTCTTTGTACTAATAATTTTACATGTACATTAATTTCATCCTTAATAATGAATGGCATAGAATGTTTACTCACTTTTTTTAAGAAAAAAAATTGGAAAAAAAAAAAAAGGTGAAACATATAGCATTAGATTAATGGTGGATATGTTATGTTACAATAGATAATTAAATTCTATATAAAAATAGTAGTTATGTTCATAAATATTTTGATTTTCAAAATATAAATCATAAGGCTTTTTACATCTTAATTTTTAATATTTATAATTAAATAATTAGTTTAAAGTGCTTGTTCATAAAAATATAATACAATACACATTCATTATAATTATCAGGAGATTCAAAAGGCAAAGTAAGAAAGTTGAAAGTTTTTTTCTCCTTTCAATCAAAGTTAATCTTACACCACTTTTGATTCAAAAAGTATATAATCTCCTATCAAACTTTTAATTGAAGAAACATTAATATTGCACTACAGTTGGCAGAGGATTAATCTCATGCAATATTTTGATTTTCTAACACTATTCTACCAACAAAAAAAACTTTTAATATTATCGAGAAATTTAATTTAGATAGTTGTTATCATTTCCCTTTTGCTTTACAAAGTCATTTTTTGACTTATAAATAGAATTTATTTTATTAACTTCTCATATTATTATCTTGGTGCATTCACTTGGAGGTCATGAAATTGGAGTGTCACAATTAGTAGTGAGACAAAGTAAGAAACCTCAATAAGACACATTATATATGTGTGTGTGTGTGTGTGTGTGTGTATATACATATATATATGTACATATCCATATGTATATGTACGTATATATATGTATATATATGTATGTATATATATATATATATATGTACATACATATATGTATATATATATATATATATATATATATATATATATATATATATATATATATATGTATGTATGTATGTATATATATATGTACATTTATATATATATATATATATATATATATATATATATATATATATATATATATATATATATATATATATATATATATATATATATATATATTACATAGGGGAAAGGACCAAAACGACGTAGTTTAGGCATTAAACGACAAAGTTTAAGTGCCTAACACATAGGGGAAAGGACCAAAACGACCCTAACTCAATTCTGACGAAGCCCATCCACTGAGGGACCTACAGTCCGTCGTTTGACCTACCGGCCGTTGTTTGGGTTCGTCGGCCAAGTTTGCCCGACATGGCTTCACTAAAACGAGCATAACTTTTTACTCGGAGATGGGATTTTAGCAAACTCGGTGGAGTTGGAAAGAGTATTCAATTATAGGTCATGGGCCACCTAATTTCTTTTGTGCTAAGAGTTATGACCATTTGAAGTTGACCCATCAACAATTTCTCACCAACTAGCTACTGACCCTTACCTACAGTCAGACCTATGGTCTGTATGTCCAAACACGGACCATACTGATCGACCGTGGGTGGGATCAAAGACTATAAAGATTTGGACCTTAACAACGGAACCCCATCTATAGTCCGTGGTCCCACCTACGGACCGTTGTTGGTTCTATTGGTACTAGCACCATATTTTCTAAACACTAGGATTTTCTTTGTTTTGAGATTCGAGGTGTTACAATATCTCCCCCTTGGGAACATTCGTCCTCGAATGAAGTCTAAACTAACTGGGTATGGAGGAAAGGAGCTGTAATCCGTACCACTAAGTACTTGAAATTGATATCTAATTGAACTGAGTTCCAAGAACATGCAAATATGTTGAAAATGCAAGAACAACTAAAGGAACAAGGTACTATGACTGAATTTACGCACGAATAAAATGAGAGACTGGAGAGGAAACTATTATCTCAGGCTGAAACGAAATCGGAAGGAAAGAGGTGAGGATACTTGACCTTCATGGCTGCTTCTACTTCCCAAGTAGCTCCCTCTATGGACTGATTCTTCCAAGTTTGAAAAATCTCATCACCCCCTTCATAGGTGATACTTTCAGGAAAACCCAATCATCTATCTCAAAATCTAAGTTCCTTCTCCTTACATCCGCATAAGACTTCTGTTTTAAGTCTATTTCTGATGAGCTGAACTTTTTTCCATAACATCATGAACTGAATCTGGCCCAATCAAGGCTACTTCACTTACTTATCCCCTTAGGAGCACATAAGCGACCATCTCCCTCTTGGAAGAAAACCTCTACTTTCTGTTGATGAACTGCAGCTTCCAACAGAAGTAGTATAGGATCACTATCTTGTTTTTCCTTAATCTCAGCTACCAATGAAGATTCCGATCTATTTTGGACTATCACACTACCATCTGACATGCCCGTAAGACTAACCCCTAAGCGAGCAAGCCAATGACATCTTTTTAGTAATTCCTTCTTTTCTTCCTCAACATGTGCTATACTACCTTTTAGAGATCATCTTTCTGGCCTTAAGGTAAGATATAAATTGACCTATGGGCACTGAGCTACTACTCTTCTATTCTAAGACTGACTCATTTGGAAACTGAAATTGAATGATCCTAGTTCTACAATCGATTGAGGCATAACAGGAATGTAACCAATTCATGCCTAGAATGATACTAAAATCTACCATTACTATTAGTAGGAAGTGGAACCTGCTCATTGTTCTAGTTAGTCATACTCTGAGCCAAAAGCTGAATCACATTCCGAAAAATCACATTTGAAACCTCATGGTCTGGGACTAGAGGAACTGCGTTAGCATTGCATGCATTAGCATTCTTTGGCTAAGCTCTACGAGGATGCATGATATGAAATGCATAACGTCAAATTAGAAATGGGAAATTGGATCATACCTTATGCACCATAAGAGTAGCAAAGAAAGTGAAGTTTTCCTAAAACACTTCGTAGCCTCCCTCTCATTAGATGTGGTGCACTTCACACCTATGAAAAGGACTCTACTTAGTGCGGCTTTTAGACATCCTAGGACTCTTAAACCTATTGCTCTGATACAAAGTCTGTCACACCCCGAGGCTACCCCTAGACGTAAACACGGGACCTAGGATCATAAGTGACCCTAAGCTAACCCTGAGCTGGCATATCATAAGCAAAACTGAATATCTATGAAAGATAAACTAATACAGAAGCTAAAATATGAGATAACTAGATGATGGGGAATACCCAATACTGGTCTAAATATATAAAACATTCTAAGAGTTTAGTGATACTGAACGATCACTCAAAGACTAAAGCTGAATATAATACTATGGATAAAAAAGCCTATAACTGACTAGAGTTGTTGGGACATGTCCCCAGCTAACCCTAGCAAAACTAAACCTAAAATGAAGGACTAAATCTGAAAACATGTCTATTATCCTCGAAGTATGAGGACTCACCACTGAAGCTGCTAAATGTGGATCAAGAACCGATCTACTCGTGATCTAAATGCTGAGAACCTGAACCTACATCACGAAAAGATGTAGCGTAAAGTATGTGTCAGTACTTGAAAGGTATTGAGCATGCATGATAGGATAAAAGCTGAACACACATATAACTGAACAAAGCATAACTAAGCAATGACATAATTTGAACATGATGAAAAATACTAATATATACTAAAAAGAACTAAACTAAAAGCAATGACCAAGTATTGAACATACTGAGACTGAATACTGAAGTATTACTGACATAACCACCACATGAGCTATTTATGGTGTCCAATGCACACACCCCATCGAAGGGACCGATATACCTTGCCATGGGTATAAAGGCGTGACTGGCATGATCACTAAAACTGATGCCGGAACTTAACCTATGGGGGCACGTAGTTCTAGAACTATGAAGGTACACTAAAACCCTAGTCCACTCAGTGCTATGCCTACTCCCAACTGAATATATATATATATATATATATATATATATATATATATATATATATATATATATATATATATGCATGTATGTATGTATGTATGATACATTATGACTGAAGTACTGAATAACTCAAAATACTGACATGCAAATACTCATACTTGAAAACTCTTTCTCAAAAACAATTAAAAATCATATTATAATATGATCATTGATGACTCGGGAAGTCATATTGCATAAACGCTAATGGTATATCCAGATACCATACCACTTAAACATTGATGTCCTACTCGATTGTCATACTAATCATGTTTTAGAAGCTCTTTCTCAAACTCATCTTAACTTTTTCAAAAACTCAGTTTAAAACTCAAGTGTTGACTTTAAAATGTTTCTCAAGATTTATAACTCAAAATAGGGTTCATGCTGAAATATACTTATAATGTGACATTCGAAACTGGAGCATGTATATCTATTTAACTAGCCTAGCATGTGTAATTCATGAACTAAGAGAATCTACACAGCTAGGGTTTTGAGTTTCATGCAAAGAACTAAGCAATGATTCTTGAAAACATGCTAATCTGATTAGGAATACTTTAATAGCTAATTCACAACTAATATCTAAGGTTTTAGAAAACCTAGGTCTTAGCAAGATATAGGAATTAAAAATTTGATTTAATTCTAGGGACCTACTAGGTGAAAGGAACCCACTAGTGAAATTCCACATACCTAGTAACGAAATCTATGGAGAAATCTTTCAATTTAGGGGCAGGAACTGAAGAAAACATGTTGCGTTCTTGGAAGGGTTTGGGTGGCCTCTTTTATCCTCTTTTGTTCTATGTTTGAAGATTTTTTAGTGAATAATGGTTTAGGCTAAGTTCTAACTAATTTACTAGGCTTAAACTAAGTAAAACAACGTAGTTTAGGCATCAAACGACATAGTTTAAGTGTCCAATGCATAGGAGAAAGGACCAAAATGACCCTAACTTAATTCTGACGAAGCCCATCCACGGAGGGACCTACGGTCCGTCGTTTGACCTACTGGCTATCGTTTGGGTTAGTCGGTCAAGTCTGCCCGATCGGGCTTCACTAAAACGAGCATAACTTTTTACTCGGAGATGAAATTTTAGAATACTCGGTGGCGTTGGAAAGAGAATTCAATTATCTTTCATTTGATAGGTCATGGGCCACCTAATTCCTTTTTTGCTAAGTGTTATGACCATTTGAAATTGACCCATCAACAATTTCCCTCTAATTGGCTATTGACCCTAACCTACGGTCAGACCTACGGTTCGTAGGTCCAACCAGAGATCATACTTGTCGACAGTGGGTGGGATCCGAGACTATAAAGATTTGGGCCTTAACGACGGAACCCCACCTACGGTTTGTGGTCCCATATACAGTCCATGGGTGGTTCTGTTGGTACTGACACCAGATTTTCTGAAAACTAGGATTTTCTTTGTGTTGAGATCTGAGGTGCTACATCATGTGTCAGATTCATAAATCCACTTGCATGGTTTGACACGATGAAAACTTATAAGTTTCTCAAAAGGCATATAAATCGATCTCTATAACGAGACATGAATTCCATCAACTAACTTATTATTTCACCAATATATATTATTATCCAATCTATCAGGCATATTGACCCATCTCAGAATCTCACCTTTTAATAAATCAAAACGATAATTAATATATACAGATCATTATAGTTATATAGGAATTAAGAATATAAGTACATTTAATAGTTTAGAGAATATGTTTTTGTCAGCCAGTCTAAAATAACATCTCTACTCAGTCCCATTTAATACATATTGAAATGCATTAGCACGAGAAGTTGGAACTATACCGTTCCCATAATCAAGATAAATTACATATAATCTTGTGTTACAATCGTACCGATGACATGTCCAATTTTCTTCCTAGATTGTGAACAAAAAACTTTATACTTACAAGAACCAATGATTTAATCCTCTGCGTATAAGCTAAAACTCTACACACTAAATCATCTACTATATAAGTAAACATACACTATAAACAAATATATGATCTATTAAAATTGAATAAATATTTATTCTATAATAAATATTATATCTTAACATATGGTTAATAGTATAAATCCCAACAATTTCCCTCTTCACCTATAAATATAGGTGGTTCATTTGAGTTGTTATTGTGCTCAAATAAGAAATGCTCAAGTGAAGAGTGAATGCTTAATTAGGCAAACAAAATTGAGTCATCAGGTGAGAAATGTGAGAGCAATAAACAAGATTGCTAGAGTGTGGGTGAAATAAAATATTGAATGTAGAGATTTGCAAGGCTAAAGTTGATCTTCATATTGAAATAACAAAATTTAAATTGTGAGCAATTAATAGTACCAAAAATGTTCAATGTGTTACTTAATTTATGATGTGATCATTGTGATGTAAATGATTGGTAAGTCAAATTTGAAGAAAATCTCCATAGAGATTACCTCAAATCCAATTAAGTGCAATAAAAAAACGTATTTCATTGATGTTAATGTACACAAAATATTACGCTAAATTGAGATGAGATTAATCCCATAAATAATTGGTCTCACATATAACATTGAATTAATCAACCAAAAGGTTATGGAATGCCATGATAAGTGAATTTGATACTAAGAAAAATTATAATCCCAAATAAAGAAAATAAAGAAAGCATGTAATCTAAATAATGATTATTAGTTTCAAATGGAAAGACAAAAATAAAATACCATTAGTTGCAACAACACAAGTCATTTGAAACAAAATAGTCTCCACAAAAAAAAAAATGCAATTTGCACTCAAGAAAATAATTTGTAATAGCAAAGAGCCCTTTTAAGAGTTGTCACTTATAGTCTCGATAACATTGGATCATCATATTGACAAATCATCAAAACAATTTGTTGTTCTTGGAAACATAATACTCAGAGTCACTACCACCTGCATAGGTAGATTTAAGGTAAACTGTAAGATATTACATATTTGACAAAAACTATTTCTTAAAAAATAATTCGGTGTTAAATGATCAAAGTATAATTTTAGGGAAAATGTTTTCAAAACAAAGTAGAAAATGATTCCTTTAATTTTTAGGCCAAAGTTGATTTGTTTTACAATTCTTAACTTCATAATACTGAAAAAATTTCATCAAAACATATTCAATTTGCCAAGGAGTGGTTTAACTCAAAAAAAGATATAAGAGATTGTAATCCCAATGAAACACCAACAAAATGGAATTTAATATCACATTCTATATGCATATCAAATCTAAAAAATTGCTTTAAATTTATATTGATTTTAGCTAATACCAACAATCAAACAAAAAATATATATAATATCAAACTAGATTGAAGCACTAACCTAATCATCAGAATAAACTTGATCAAACTCACTGTCATATGAATTGGGCAGTTTAGCACCTAGAGGTCCAAGATTTCTGAAGAAATAACCCATATTATAGAAATTAGAATATGCATCACAATCTTCCTTCTCATTTGAATCACTTCCTTCTATATCACTCTTATATGTTATCGCGATTATATTGCTTGCATAAGACATATTTGGTTCACTAATATGTTGCTGAAAATTAGCATTTATTGTTCCAGGTTCGTCACTAGTCGCATTTCCAACATCAATATCAGCCATCGTTGTGCTACCTGAATATGTGTTTATATTTCCTGTATTCACATTCAAGTTGTAGTCATTAATCGTTGTATTTTCAACACCTATATCAGGCATTATTTTGCTACCTGAATGTGTTGTTTTATGAGCTACATTGAGCTCCAAGTTGTACTCACTTTTAGTATGACGATTCCATGTGTTAAATGATGAGCCAAGACTATGATTAATGTTTCCGATAATTGGGTCTTGTAGTCTTTGTGAACCAAACATTTCCAATAATGGTCTATGCTGATGTTGTTGAAGCACATTATCAACATTATTTTGCACAAGACAAAAATGAGTTATTTAATGAATTGTCAATGTTGGGGTAGTACGGTTGAGCCTGAAATTGTGGAGGATAGAGTTTCTCTTGAATTGAACTCTGCCCTCTAGCAAAAAATGTTGTGGGAATTGAGAGTTGAAAATGGAATCCCTGGTCCCCTTTGGATTTTGATTAGGAATATTATTTTGAAGACGTGGCACTGTCCCATATTTTCTATTGCTATTTTTTTTTGTTGAGAATCACTTAAAGATTCTTGGCCTGATGGATGACGGCTACTTTTGCGCTCTTCTGGGGATCTCCAATTTTTAAAACGACATTTCTGAGTGGTGTTAGAAGAAAAAAAATGAAAGGAGAGTTAGACCATGAATATATTCAAATTATCATAATGACGGAAGGCATTTGAATGAAAAATATTTTTGGTGTTTTGTAATTTGTGAGCAATAAAAGTCTTTTATAATAACGAATTGAAGATTGATAATATCATTCTTTCATTGAATAGTCACTAAAAAAATAAAATTATAAATGAATGATTAATATTATCACAACAAAAAAGTAATTAAGGTCTATCACTAATCTTATTTAATTGGTGAGTATTTTGATAAAAAAAATCAGTACTTAATATTAATAATAGTGTTTGAATAGTTACTGACGGGATAAATATAAGACTAATTATTTTATTTTTTTTCCAATATATAACTATTATTAATAGAGTTGTAGAATAAATAACTTCTCACACAAGAGTTTGATTAAAAAAATTTCCAAAAACAATATTTTCTACTAACCAAAGATGAGAAAATAACTATATAAATATATATTTTTCTTTGTCAAGTAACTTTTCACTTACCAAACACATACAAAAGGCACATGATTAACCACTTGATTTTTTTCAAGGATGTACGTACCTGTAAATGACTCGCCACCTGCATTTTTGTAAGACCAGGCACATCCATTACCTCCACTATATCCTTTGGGTAACATCCTACATGTTTCATAAGAATATAAATTTGTTTAATAACTATAATTTTCCTAAATCAATACATGGTAATGTAAATACAACAATCATTACACCTTTGCTTCAAACAAAATAATGTTAGCTGTAAGTATGAATTCTCATTGTTCATATCTCTATGTATAAATAAATTGAAAAGAAATTGTAAGGTAAACTTACTTCCTTCCCCTAATTGTTTCAAACTTTTCATGAATATCTTCAGTCCACTTTACACAGTCCTTTTGCTTAATAACCTTATCCTCTTTTATATCCTTTCTATTGTTCTTCCTCCTCTGCTTGTATTTTCCAATCGATACGATATTGTCTTCAACTTCATGAATATTATTTTTATGCTCCTCAGGATTAGGCACATCATTTGTTTCTTTAGATAATTCTTCATTATCTACATCAATATTATTTGTATCAACATCATTAAAAATCATCTTATCTCCAGCTTCTGATCCTTTTCTCGCTTTCTCTCTTTCTATTTTTCTCTTCAATGCAAATTGCCACAAGTATTTAACAATTTTCTCATTTAGTGGCCTTTGTAGAAAAAGACACGCTCCTTCTTTCAAAGCCTTCTTTGCTAAGAGTTCATTGTATTCATCACATACAATTGCATAATTATTTCAAGAAGTTGATAATTAGAATATAATTGTATTGAACACTATGTGAATAGATAATTTCAAGCATATTCACTATAAAAGTTATGTTACAAAATAATAACTTATCATTTACTGAATAAAATAGGCATTAACAACAAATAAATGTCACTAAACAACAAAAAATTCATACTACTCATATTTTACAGTGAATTGTACCAAATTCTTTTAGCTCTAAAGAATATAATTACTTATTAAAAGCAAATTTTGTAGCCGATTTTCATAGTGTATTTATAAACATAACTGCCTTTTCTCATAGTAGATGCCATAAGTGGAAGAATAAAATAAATACTTACATAGTGAAATTATATCCAAGGTCACAGCTTAAGCCAAGAGTTTAAAATAATCCAGATTTGGTGAATGAACACTGATTATAATCACATCAATTTTTGTTTCTCCTTTGGAGAGCATTGCCATTGCTTCTAAAGATGAACGAACAGTAGTAACTGCATCAATGCATCTTAAAAGTCAGAAAATAATTTATATATATATATATATATATATATATATATATATATATATATATATATATATATATATATATATATATATATATATATATATTACCATGAGGATTTATTCATTTCTCATATACAAATTTCATCATAATTTTCAAGTTATATTGCACTCTTTAGGTTATGCAGTTGCACATATTAATCAACTTATATTGCACTAGATGTCAATCTTAGACATGTTTACCTAAAAAAATTATTTACAATATTATTTTGGATAAGTAATTCAATCTATATATGTTGAGTAGGAGAAGAAAAATAATATTATGACAAAAAAAAAAAAGTGCTATCGTCATTATCTTTCAAGTTTGAAACTTATTTTGTAACATTTACATGTTTTTTTTAAATATTATGAAAATTGCCTTTTTTTCTAAACGAATTGAAATAGGGGAATAAATTGATTGATCATTAAAATTGACCCAAAATAAACATAATCTTTGACCATTATTCATTAAAATAGATTCAAAATTTATTCCTTTGAAATTAAGGGGGAAAATAAAAATATTTTAAAATTTAAGATTGGTGCTCTATCAAAAGGATAAAGTAATAGGTGTATATTGAAAAACTATCTTAGAAGATGCATGTTTTTTCTGTTGAGTTATAAAGGGACAAAAAACACTCTAAATTAAAAGGGAAACTTTTAATTAAAAATGAAAAAAGGTCAAAAGTACCTTTTAACTATCTGAAATGGAACAAAAATATTCTTTGTTTGTGTTTTGGCTCAAAACTACCCTTCTGTTTGTTTTTTTGGCTCACAAATACCCATTAATTTAACTAATGCCACCAAGCGCGCCACGTGACCAATTCACATCAACATTCACCATGGAAAATCATGCAATTTAATACCCATTATCCCGTCACGTTTAAAATCCACCCTAACCCTTACTCAAATTAATGAGTAAAAATAAGACCATATTCCTTGTTCTACCAGTCCTAAGACCAACAGTACACCCACCTTTGGTTCCACTTATCTCCATACATGTAAGAATACAATTTTAGGTAAAAAAAAAATTCATCTAGCGTACTTGGTGGCACTCCGTTCAAGTGAGGGGTATTTGTGAGCTAAAAAATAAAGTGAGGGATAGTTTGAGCCAAACAAAAAACGATGGATATTTTTGCTTCATTTTGAATAGCTCTCAGGTAGTTTTGGCCCTTATCATATTAAAAAATAAAAGAAAAAAATATGAAGGAAAATTTTTTTTAACAAAAATCAAACAACCCCACTTTTTTGTCTACATCTAATAAATAAAATAAGAAGTTGTCTCAAGGTAAATAATAATGATAATCATATCCCTTCCTATCTTGCTCTTTCTCTTCCCTCTTTGTTACCCTAATTTTGTTTCGCCTCCTCCACACAAATAATATATTTTAAAGTGATCGATAGATTTATATAATTCAAATATCTACATCTTCAAAAAAATTATTTTTGATGAATTTAATTAATCCTCTCCTCCAATTTTATGCCACACGACCAATTATAAAGAATAGATTTCCCCTTATTCTAACATATATAGAAGTTGATTAAATAATTAAACTTAACAGAAAATTGTGGCACTTCTAGAACATCTAATGAAATTGGAGCGAGACAAATATTAACATAAGATTATCAACTCCACCTCCTCCCCCCTTGAAAAATCATATATATTTTTATGGAGGAAGCTTATCGAGTGTATGACATGCCTATAACAAGAACAAAGAATAAACCACCAAATTTGGTTCTTCTATAAACACAGAAAAACATTTATTAATTAATAAAACAACATAAACGATTATAGAAATGGTGTTATGACACAAAGAAAAGATGAATTCAAAATTTACTAGACAAAAAATATAATCTAAAAAAATCGATGTTACAATCACAACGAGCATCATATCAATTAGATCTCTTTTGAAAAGGTAATCAAACCGAATTTATTTATATGAAAGAATCAAAGGTTTTGAGTTGAATCTATATTTTGTAGAGATGTCACCTTTGTAGTTATAAGACTTCAGCAAATCCACCATTTTAGTAACATTCTCTGTTTCGTGATCAACTAGCACCACCCGAACTTCATCTATAATACCATAATAACCAGTTTCCATTGAATTTCATTCCTTCAGCAATTTGAGAAGAGGAGATACAAAATACTAATTTTCTATATAGAAGCTTGAATTTATTGGAGACACATTTAACCCTTTTGGGGGTAATATATATTAATTACAATGGTTAGTAAGTATGTTTAAATAGTGGTTTAGTCCTTATATTATAGGTTTAGTCCACTTTTAGTTCTCTTATAATTGTTTTTTTTTCCATAATTTATCTTTAATTAATATAATCATTATTCATTAGGTTTTGGTCCTCATACTAATCAAAGTTGAATATTTAACGGAGTCATTTATTTTTAAAAAACCACAAAAAAATTTTAAAATGAAGGTTAGTTTTTCCAAGGATAGCCTCCATTGATAAGAATGACGGAGATATCAACTCATCTAATCTAATGCATATCCTAATCAAATTGGTTTGAAAAATATTGTTCCCCATCTCTCACTCTCCATCTCCTTTCATAGAGTTTGATGTCTTTTCTTCAAGATCTGTATTTTTTAACACTTTGTCTTCTTGCTCTATCAAACTTTGGACCAACATCAATGCTTCAGTTTAATTAAGGGCTTTTATCAGGAGGAGATTTCTACTGATTATCAATTAAAAATGTCATGATTAATGATCATCAATAGTTAATAGATTTGATGTATTCTTATTTTTTTTATCGATATTTAATTTTAAAATTTCTATTAATTATGTAGAGATTTAAGAACTCACAAGAGGAATTAGTTCAACCAAAATAATTGAAAATATAAAAGTTACAAAAATAATTGAAAACATTGACTCAAGACTTCGAAGTAAAAGGAAAACGGCGGACATCGGTAAATGACTTGTCATTTTTATGTTGAAGATCGAAAGAACTTTGAGACAAATTAAATGACTCTTTGACCATTTATCCTTGGATCATATTTTATTATTTCTCTTTTTTATTTATTTATTCTTAATTCCGTCAACATTTAAACTTTTATTAGTTTGACAGATTAAAATTCCACATATATTTAATTAAAGGCTAATAATGTCTAGTCATAACTTTATAGGGGTAAACACTAGAATATATTATAACTCAAGGACCAAGATATATTTATTTTTCCTACTTAAAATTTTTATTTGACCTATTAATTACATTTTTTCTTTCTTAAGTCAAGACAATGTATACTTTTATCATTTATTCCGTTCACGACAATGTATACTTTTATCATTTATTCCATTCACGAGTTTAGTATGAAGGGCGATGTTTTCTTGAAAAAAAATAGCTTTAGTTTTAGATTCTTAAACATCGTTTCCAAGGAAACATTTTAGGTTACAAGGGAAAATAACTTTTGTATGACCCAAAATCCCAAAGGTCTTGATCACGCACATCCTAATCCACCAATAGGGAAGCCAACCAGACACCCAAATATAAAAATTACAATAATATATGGACATGATTAAATAAAAATAAAAATAAAGTCTCAACCTCAACTTTTTGTAACATCTCCCAAATTTGTTTCATATTTATGTAGTTTTATATGCCTTTTTGAGCTTAAAAATTAAGTCATTTGGCCTTTAGCATGATTGGAAATCAATTGGAATGAACTCAAGTACTTAGATAGGAGATTTTGATATAGAAGTGATGTATCAGGATTTTACGACACTTTTAATGCTGAAAGCTTAGAATTGGTGTAAGTTCTTGTGTTTTTAGTATATTTGATGTATGGAAATAGGATTCAAAAGCTTTGTACGAAAAATAAGATGATGTTAGTAAGTTTTTGGAATTCACGAAGACATTCCATGAGTTGTGGTTCACGAGTTGTAGATGACCTCATAGATGAGAATTATAGACTATTAAAAAAATATGATTCTCATGAGTGGAAGTTAAGATTCGTAAACACTTTCACAAGTCGTAGATAGAGATTATAAATGAGAATCATAAAGTATGCAAAAAAGTCCTGAGATTTACAAGTGGATGTCATGAGCTGCAAATATGTTCACGAATCATAAATGGTGAACATAGGTAAGATACAATAGGTGCGCAAAAGAGACTTGATCTACGAGTGAGGACCACGATCCATAGAATCTTCCACAGAGCATAGATCTTGTCTGTGAAAAAAGTCCCACCCTTGAAGATTTTAGTAATTTCTACGAGAGGAGTCCACGACCCGTGAAACCATCTATGATCCATAGATGGTGTCCTTGGAAGTTGCCGAAGAGTGTTTTCATAGTTTGTTTAGGATAGGTTTTTAATGAATATACATACTTTTCCTAGGTCTTCTATTACATTTTTTTCTTGTTTTTTGGTTTAATACTTAAAGAAAGAAGTCATTTGATTTATTCTTGAATTTTTAGAGAAATCATAACTTTGATCTTGGCTATTGACTTTGAGTTATAATTCAAGATTTTAGGTTTTTACTATTCATCTCGTAAGTGGAATATTATGCATATTACTCATTGATTGATGTTGCTGAGATTTTCAGAATGAGTCTCGAACAACTTAATGAACCTTTTACTATTTCTACTCTTGTCGGTGGGTTTGTCAAAGCTAGACGAGTCTATAGAAATTGCATAGCCTCTGTATGTCATAGAGGTACTAGGATCAATTTGGTTGAGTTGGAGATGATTGATTTTGATAACATTCTGGGTATGGAATAGTTATATTCATGTAATGCTATAGTTGACTATCAAACTAGAATTGTAAAGTTTCAATTTCCAACTGAGCTACTCTTGGAATGGGAAATGGGGTGCAGTAGTGTCTAAGGTAAGTTTATTTCGTACCTTAAAGCTAGAAAAATATTTTTCAAAGGTTGCATATATCATCTATTCTGAGTCAAGGATTCTGATGTTGATGTCCATCCATTGAGTAAGTTTCTGCTGATACTGAGTTTCTGTAAGGTCTTTCTTAAAGATCTTCCCGGAGTTCCTCTTGATAGGGAAACAAACTTCGCAATGGATGTTCTTCAAAACGTGCAACAAATATCTATTCTTCCATATAAAATGCCTCTAGTAGAGTTATAAGAATTAAAAGAGCAGTTAAGAGACCTCCGTGATAAGGGTTTTATCAAACCTAGTGTTACACCTTGGGTGCTCTAGTTCTTTTCTTGCATAAGAAAGATGGTTCTCTCATAATATGTGTGAGTTATCGCTAGTTTAACATGGTCAAAATTAGGAATAAGTATTTTCTTCCTATAATTGATGACATGTTCGATCAGCTTTAGGGCGCCACATGTTTCTCTAAGATTGATCTTAGATCCGAATACCATATATTGAAGGTCAGAGAGTGTGACATTCCAAAGAAAACTTTTTGAACTCGATATGGTCATTATGAATTTATCATAATGTTAATTGGACTAACTAATGCTCCTGCAACTTTTATGAAACTCATGAATATAGTGTTCAAACAGTACTGTGACATGTTTGTTATCGTTTTCATAGATGATATCTTGATTTATACACGTAATAAGGAAGAGCATATTGGTCACCTTAAAATTAATGTTCAAATCCTCAAGGATAGTCAATTGTTCATTGAATTCTCTAAGTGCGACTTTTGGTTAAATCTAGTTACATTTCTTGGGCATATTGTTCCCAATGAGGGTATTCTGGTTGACTCTCAGAAGATTGAGGCAGTGAAGAGTTGGCATATGCCCACTTCTCTCCTTTATTCTTATGGTCTTAAATATATGTCAAGTGAAAAGTTTAAATGAAACTACAACATTTTATGTCTACAACCACCCTAGAAAAGTGGTTGGCCTTTGATAAAAGGCCACACTTTTTGACTTTAAGCCACGCTTTTCTAGGGGTGGCCGAAAGAAGTGTAACCTTAGAGTTTAGGCGACACTTTTCAAGTGTTGCCTTATCAGCTACGCTTAAAAGCGTAGACTAAAAGGCAAAAAGGCCACGCTTTGCAGTACCTCATATAGCAACATTTCTATCTCATACAACTACACTTTCAAGTGTGGCCTTTGCTTCCTTATTGCCCACGATTTTTAAGTGTAGCCTTTTCTATCTTAGGTGTGACACCACTTTGAAGTGTAGTCCTTGCCCAAGTGCATACCACAATTTACATTGCATATGCTACACAATTGATAGTCCTATGGCTACACTTTTAAGCGTGGTAATATTATTTTGGCTATAAAATATTTATATGCCACAATTTTTTATTAAAAAACACCAATATTGTTTTGCAATAGATAATCTCAAGCATTAAATTAGCTAATAAGTAATTCAAATATATAGATTTGCAATAAATTTCAAAAGATAGTATGTCTTGCGTACATAGACATACTTATAAAGTAATATCATATATCATATATATATATATATATATATATAAGAGAACCCTAGGCCCGCCTACATGGCGCCACCACATATCATGATTCCCTTTTAACTTATTTATTTCCAAAACTAGCCTTTCCCTTTCATGAAAAGTTGCGACTTTCATGAAAAATTATGACTTTTATGAAAAGTTGTGAGTTTTATGAAGTGTTGCAACTTTTATGAAAGGTTGTGACGTTTATGAAAGGTTGTGACCTTTCCGAAGGATTGTAACTTTTTTAAAGTGTTGTGACATTTCCGACAAGGCACAATAGACATTCGTTCACACTATTCTTTGTTGTCTATAAATCGAGTGATTTCCTCTCATTATAAAACAACAAAAATTCTAAACTACTTCTTCTTCTTCTTCTGCACAATTAAATATTCGTGTACTTTGCTCATGTTGAGTGGCTCACTGACACCATTGTTTTTGTATCAATACACTGGTGAATAAAATTGTTCCATCCTGAGAGGGTCTATTTCTTTAAACCTCAGGTATTAGAGGGGAATAATTTTCTTAAGGGAACACTGTGCATTCAGTGGACTCAATTTTTCCTTTTTGTTTCATTTTGTTGTTATAGATCTAGGTATTTTTTTTTTTTACAGTCATTAATTTATGCTTATGATAGTAATTGCTATTTTTATGTACATGTTTTAAACAATGTTGTTTATGTTTTTGCAAAGTTATTGTCTCTGGTTATATTGAACATATAGACATATAGTAGGTATTTTCATTGTGCAAAAAATAATTATGGTACTCAGTTTCAAGAATTCATGTTTTGATATTCTATATAAAATTCTATAACTTAAAAGTACTATATATAAGCTTACATATTATCTATTTTTACATAGATATGAAGTTTCTCACTTATCAATTGAAGAAATTCATTATGCAAGTTCAAAAGTTATAATTGCTTTCATGTTCAAGCGTAATTTCTTTTTTCATCTGTTAACAATTTTTTGAATTTTTTCCCGAGACATATTTCACAATTGTATAATCTATGCAACTTAAATGTATTTTTTTCTTACGAAATGCCTTTTTTTTGTATATATTATTATTTTCCTTTTATTAATGTTGATTAATGAACCATTTATTATTTCTTGAATAATTCATCCATTAGAGGTTCTAGAGTTGTGTGATAATGACAAATAATCAGATTCATGTTGGAATATTGCTAATATTTTTTTAAGAACCTATTTTTTTTTTTCATTATTTTTAATGTATCTAATGTATAGATATTAGTAATGGATTTTTTTTTAAAAAATCGAATTTGGACCTATGGTCCAATTTTATTAAGCAAATCTAATGGACTCAAGATGAGCCCATTATACAAAATAGGAAACAAATGTATACAAAAGAGGGTCCAAACGTGACCACTGAATTGGTATTGATCGGCTATCAAAGGTATCCATTTTTCCTCTTTCACCATAATTGTGAGGCAAAGAATTCCATGCCAATCTGGTTCCATGACTCTCGTTTTTGCTGGTGACTGTATTGTTTTTGTTGGCTGTTATTGCTCAGGCTAGTTAGATCTCGTGTACCTATTTTGCCGATGGTCTGACCACAAACTAGTTTGTACTTGTAATAGCTATGTGAACTTGTGATCCTTCTTCTGCTTCTCTTGTTGGTGAATGTTTTATCCTCTTTGTTCTGATTCTGATTGTGATCCTTCTTCTGCTTATCTTCTTACCCTGCTTGGTAGACTATGAAAACTGTCATAGTGTTGTTTCTCCTCTTGAATTATAGCTAAGTTAGCAATGCAATCAGCTAATTCGTTAGCTTCTCTGAAAATGTGCATCACCTGAATATGCATGTTAGCCATAATTTTCTGTATCTCCTCAATTTTCTCGGTTAAGCTCCATGGTATCTTCCAATCCCTCATAATCATATTCTTAAGGCTCAAAGAGTCGGTCTCTAAAATGATGTTATTGATGCCTTGTCTTTTGCAATATTTTAATGCATTCCACATAGCTATTATTTCTGCTTCTATGTTTGTAGTTATATCAATACACTGCGCCTCGGCATATAACAGATCCCCCGTACTATTTCTTAGACAGAAACCATATGAACTCTCCCCTGGGTTGCCTTTCCTTGCCCCATCTGTATTGCACTTAACCCATCCTTCATCTGGTGCCTCCCATTTTACAATATGAAAGTAAAGATTGGGTTTATAATTCTGAAGCATATCAAACATTCCAGCCTTGTGATAAGGAACGTTTCTTAGCCAAGGATATTTGGCTCTAATCAACTGATATACTATCAATTGGCATTGTGAGTACATTTTGTTGAAAGAAATTTCCTTGTCACGTCTCTTCGCATTCCTTCTTTTCCAGAGTTCCCACATGACGATAGCTGGAATGGCCTTCATTATGTGTTGTACTTTAGGATTTCCATCATATTCCCACCATTGGAAAATTAATTGATGTAACTGTTGTCCTCCAATAATAATACCTACACAAGAAGCAAACTGCGCCTTTGAGCTATAGGAGTTGTTAGTAGTAAATATGTCTTGGTTTCCATTTCCCCACTATCGCAACAGTAACATTTAGAGACTATATTCATCCTCATTCTTTTCAGATTGTCATCAGTGGCAATTCTTTTCTTCCATACTCTCCATAGGAAGAAGCAAATCTTGAAAGCAAGCACTTTAACCATATACAATTATTCCACTCTATCTTGTCTCTTTTATGTCGTTCTAAGTGATCAGTAGATTTGACAGTGAATTCACCTTTCGAGTTCCCCATCCACCAAGCCTTATCCAGAGTTTCAGTCATACCAGGCTTGATGCTTTCAACGATATACTCTGTCATATCTTCTGAAATAAATTCTCTCAATTTATCTATCTTCCATGTGCCATTCTCAAAGAATTCTTTTACCTCAATCTCCTCTTCCCTGGAAGATTCCCCTTCTGTAAAGTATAGAGCGCCTTGTTTCGTCCAGTTATCAAACAAAAAATTGGAATTTCCAGCCTTTACTTGCCACCAAATCTCATGTTCGATTTCATCTCTCATAGTCACAGTTTTCTTCCATACATGAGATGCTCCAGCACACTTTGCCACGATAGGATGTAGTTTCTTGCAATACTTGTTTCCCATGTATATACTCCATAAGGATGATACCCTAAAATTCCACCAGAATTTTGCAAAAAGAGCATTGTTAACTTCATGAAGGGACCTAAATCCCAAACCCCCTTCCTCTTTTGGTAAGCACATATCATCTCATGCAACCCAGTGCTTTCCTTTCAGACTACTAGAGCTGCCCCAAAAAAACTTCGCAAAATACTTGTGGATCTGGTCATCACGCTCTTGGGAGGATTCATTGCCGAAAGTAAGTACACAGGAAGAGATTGAAGGACATGACAGATTAAGGTGTACTTACCACCAAAAGAGAGAAACCTATTATGCCATAGTAAGATTCTTGCCACAATTTTCTTTATCAAATCCTCAAAGTAGCTCTTGTTCTTCCTTCCATAAAAAACTGGACATCCTAGATAGGTGATAGGAAAATTTCCTTGCCTTATCCCAGTCAGTCTTCTCAACCTTATTGCAACTATTAACGATGAGTTATCATGTAAATAAAAGGAACTTTTTTCTTTTTTTTACCATTTGACCCGAAATCCTTTCATATTCTCTCAATACCACCATCATTTTTACCACTGATGTCCCCTGAGCAGAATAAAATAGTATCATCCGCATGGGATAAGTGATTTATTTCTAGGCTCCACTTAGGCATGCCATACCCCTTAAAGTTTCAATCCTTGTGCAAACTGTTCAGACCTCTAGCCAGCACCTCCGCTGCTATAATGAATAGAGTGGGGGATAGTGGATCACCCTGTTTAAGCCCCCTGGAAGAACCAAAAAAACCATTGGATTACCCGTTGATCAACACCGAATACCAGTTGTTAGAAACCAATCTCCAAACCATGTCTATGATGATCTCTGAAAAACCAAACTTTCTCAGGACCTTCGTTAGAAATACCCAAGATACTCTGTCGTATGCTTTAGCCATATCCAACTTCACCACTACATTAATATTCTGATTTCTTTTGTCTATATCCCTGATTATTTCTTGAGCCAATAGCACATTTTCAGTGATGCTTCTACCCTTCACGAAACCTGATTGGGTTGGGGAGATTATCTTTGGAAGCACTTCTACCATTCTATCATGTAACATCCTTGAGATTACTTTATTGATGAAACAACTAAGACTAATGGACCGAAGATCTGAAAAGGTCTTGACCTCCCCTTTCTTGGGGAGTAAAATTAGATTAGTATGTGATGAATTTGGGTAGCTCCTGCCCACAAAAGAAAGCTCTAACTAGTTTGGTAATATCTTCCCCAATGATTTCCCAACAACTCTGAAAAAATAGGCCTGAAAAACCATTCGGTCCACACGCACTGTCTCCATTTAACTCAAAAACTACCCTTTTTACTTCATCATGCGAAGGTAGCTTAACCATCTCCTCGTTTTCACCTTCCGTGATCAAACTAGGAATATGGTTTATCATTGAAAAATCATGGATGCCGCCTTCTTTTGTAAATTGCTTCATAAAAAAGGATATGGCTACCTCTCCCATGTGGTGATTAGTTTGTACAACTTCACCTAGATCATTACTAATTTCTGTTAAATGTAGTTTTTTCCTTCTACCTTTCACGCAAGAGTGAAAAAATTTGGTATTTCGATCTCCATCAATAAACCATCTCATTCCTGCCTTTTGTTTCCCGTACTCCTCCTCAATCATAAGATATTTCTTCAATTCAGCTTCCTTTCGAATTAATGCAGCTCTATTTTCAGCAGAAGGATTCATCTCAAGCTGAGTTTCTTTTATTCTGATAACATCCTCTATGGTCGCAATCTGCTGAAAAATATTGCCAAAAACCTCTTTACTCCATGTAACTAAGACTCTCTTCACTCTCTTCAATTTGGCTTGAAACTCCATAAACGGACTGCCCACAAAATCAATAGCCCAATTCTGTTGTACTATACTCTTGAATTGTTGATGCTTAGTCCAAAAATTTAAAAATCTAAATGGTTTGATCACTGGCTCCGTGGTTGTCTTGCAAATCACGTGAAGAGAGACATGATCAGATCCCTGTCTAATAAGATGATGAACTTCTGTGGAGAGGAATGTTGCCAAGAACTCATGATTCACCAGGATTCTGTCCAATCTTTTAAATATGCATTCATCTTCAATTCGTCCATTCCACCACGTATATTTTCTCCCACTAAAGGTTACCTCAGACAAGGCACAACTATTTATACAATGAGCGAAATCCATTGCTTCATGTTGGATAAAAGCTAATCCACCCAATTTTTCCTCCTCCATTAAAATTACATTAAAATCGCCACCCACCAACCATGGAACATGAACCTCTTCAACGCGAATTTGCAGACAAACTACCTAGTTCTAAATATGTGTACACAATAGTTTAAAAAGTACTCGTACAATAGTTCAATATATTCTAGCAATGAATATATTTCACAAAATCAAATATAATGTATTCAAACTTTTACAATAGTTCAAAAACTCTTCATCATCCACTTCAATGAGATCAAATTGACTTGTGGCGACCCTTCAAATTTGATTACCTCAATTTCCCTACACATTTAAAATGAAATTAATAATCAAAACAAACCATGTACAACATATCAGATTGCAGCAGTTATAGAAGAGGCAAGAAGTTTTGTTGGAGTGAAGGGCCTTGTATAATAAATGTATTAAGTTATTATAACCCAAAAATGTACCGAGAAATGATATCTATGATCAAATGTTAGCAGGGAAATGGTATCTATTTTAGGTATTCTTGTTAACAGAATGAAGTGGACAAAAATAGAGAAATGAACTAGGCTATAAATAACAAAGAAGATCGGGCCCCTTAACATACCACACTCACTTTGTAACATCCATTGAAAATTCTCTACAGCAAGGGATTAGGATATGTTCCCTAAAGCAATTCAATGTTCATCTCCACAAAATGTGTAACCAACCAGTCAAAATAAGAGGTCAATTTCATATTGTGGCCTAAATAGTTATCCTCAATCGAGACTCAACTTTATAGTTGGCAACTTAAAGCATGCATTAGTGATTCTAATTGCAGATTATAGTCATTTTCCCAAGATAAATTGCATTCTTCGAGTGTTGCCTCGTAGTTACTTAAATCATTAACTACTTCACAAATAAGTTTTAAAAGTCACGAGTAAGTTATCAGAATCATGTGTTCTGAGATGATAAAAGTTTCTTATCTAGTCATGGCACTTGTGCTATGCCAAATAAAACCTTGAATCCTCCACAAATGTGTTTGAATGTTGATTATACTTCCAAGAAAAAATAAGTAAAATTAATAGGATAGACACAATTAAGAAAGAAAGTAAATAAATGGAATTCAAATGATTAAAAGTTAAAGTTTTGTGAGTGAATTTAAATACTCATCACCAAATTCGTTTTGCACGGTTTACATAGGAAACTCATAAGTTATACACTTTAGTGAAATGAATGCTCAAAACTTGTTTCAATCTCCTTAGTTTTGTAGCTCATGCTACTTTCCTTTACTTCCAAGTGTTATCTAACCACATAAAATTAACAACCTTAGTCAAATAGAAGTTGTAACAAAATAAAAAAATGTTGACAATCAAACCATCCTAAGAATAGTAAGAATCATAGGGAATTCAACATATTCAAGAAAAACAGAACATGGTCCTATGAATGGGCAAGCTTTAGCTGACTTTCACTGTCTCTCTAAGTCTAAGGAATTTAAATGAACTAATCAAGATTAAGAAATTCTATCTAGAAGTAGGTTCAAGTTGTAAACAACATTTTAAAGAAGTTCAAACACTTTATTTAGAAGACCAAAAGTACAATATAGTATGAAAATCTTTTAGAGCTTTCTAAAACTAAGTCCAAAATTTTAAAATCTCATTCTTTTGCACACCCAATCATAGAAGTATGAAACATCTACCATCGTGTTTAAATATTCAAGCAAACATTACAATGATCCTATAATAGATAGTCGATCACACAAAAAGGCTTAAAGCTTCGTAGAGTTTATTCATTCTAAGTTATCCCTAACCAGAAGCAAGATTAGCTATAATCTTGGATGCTAAAGGGTGAAATATTACTTATAGAAGGACTGTGCATAAGAACAAGTTGTGAAGGTTTTCAAGACTCTAGAAGTGTTCAAGGCTTAATTTGCCGAAACGTAGTTTTCATTCATATATAAAATTCAGACAATAGTCAGACTAAACGGAAAAAATAATTCCCAAGGATTGCCTCACCTCAGGGAAGAGCCCAGTCCTGGAAAAAGCCATCTCCATTGGTATCATTCAAATGTGAATATAGGTCTGATTGAAGCATAAAAGTGAAATAATAATAATGAGAGGCTTTTGTCCGTTGATGGCTTAATAGAGTCCTGTGATAAGGTATACTAGAAACTTGATTATAAAAAGAGTTCATTGATTTTACTTCAAGTGTTATGTAGCCTTCCAAGTTCTAAAATTAGGAAGAAAAACAGTTAACACGATCTAAAGCAGGCAAGTTGAATCAGATTTTAAGGCTAAAGTTGAAATCAGATCTAAAGCAAGCAAGTTGAATCAGATCTAAAGCAGGCAGGTTGGAACAACATCATTTAACTTTCACATGCAGAACAGAAAAGGCTAAAGTTAATCAAGATAACATTTATGCTAAATACATCGTTGTCAGTTAAGATTTGTTAGGAAAACAACCATAGAAATATTTATGCTAAAGACACCAAATAGGAGCTTATTCAAAATACAATCCAAAAAAGTTTTAACTTCTTCATTGCTGCACAGTGAGTTAACTGCATTTTACAAAAGGAAAACACGCCCTGATGTGTCAACACAACAATATTCTATAATATATGTATGTGTGTGCATGCGCACGACTGCTGCTTTAGAGTCTTGATCGTCGGATATCATTAAGAAATAAATAGGAAAAGGTGTTATCTATATTATTTTATTAGTTGCCTATATTAGAAATGAGGAATTTTTACAATGCAAGGCAAACGTTAAGTTAGTTGTGCACAATATCATATAATGGGATTATTTTGTTTTATGCAGCCAACGACAAGCCCTTAGACTTGGTCACTCGCAATTCCCAAGAAGTATAAAAACAAGAGATCCTCTTCCTATCTTACTTCTTATCTAGTGCAGTTAACTGCCAGGACTCACCCTAAATTAAACCAGATCACTCAGCTTCCTTCATCAAAATTTCTATAATATTCAACCATTCTGCATCAAAGTTCAGCCTCCTGGACCTTGGGTTCCCAAGTAGTCAGACTATGTCCAATAGCATAAACCTAACAGAGACCAATGGTTGACTTAAAAACTGTAGTTGTATCACAAATCACTAGCTTAACCTAAAATTATAATGATAAAAAGAGAAAAAGGGAAGGGTGGAGAAATGTTTTCCAGTCTGTAAATAAAGTATTGTGGTTGTTGCCAGAGGCGAATCTAGGATTTCAAGAAAACGGGTGCACCATTGCTTTAAAGATAAGCCATCTTGAGAACGGGTTCAATAAGTTTTAATTTAATATATTCTTTAATAATTATAGAAGTAATATATCGAGTTTAGTCAGATGAGTACGGGTTCGGGTGACCCAAAATTTGTACATAAATTCGCCACTGGTTGTTGCATCTATCATTTGTAGGTGGAGCCTCATCCTATTTGAATACAGGGTAGACAAGAAATTCTCATGATTGATCACTTGCATTCAAGGTTTCTTTTCTTATAAAAGCTTGGATGAACACTGTTTCACATGCAATAATAAATCATTGTTTACATGTTAGCATTATGGGAATGTCACTGGCAGCAAAAAGCAAATCCTTATCATCCGCTTTACCCAAATGAAACTCCAGATATCTATAAATCCTAAATTTTATGACATCTCTTCTAGTACAGAAACCACAACACAGTTGCAAGTCGCAACATAGATCTCACGGTAAAACCATCAAATTGTACCATCATCCTCTTCAATGCTTAATCTTATGCTCTATTTGTCATGCCCCGAAGCTACCCCCAGGACGTGGACACGGGACCTAGGATCACTAGTGACCCCAAGCTAACCATGCTGGCATATCATAAGCATACTAGATAAACTGAAGTAAGAAAATATTGTGCAGAAGCTAAATCATGAGATAAACTGAAATGATGGGGAATGCCCATTTAAGTCTAAATATAAATAAGAAAACTGAGAGTTTAACAACAACTGAAAGGTCAAACTCAAATAATAAAGTTGAATCTAACTATGTTTGAAATAAAACCTCTACTGACTAGAAATGTTGGGACATGCCCCAATTAGATCTAGCAAATACTGAAAACTAAAGACTAAAAAGCAAAGGAAGATAATCATGCCAACCATCCTCAAATAGTGAGGACTCCCCACTGATGCTGCTGAACTAAAGATTGGGAACCTGTCATGCCTCGAGCCTACACCCTAGGTGGGACTAGCACTGGTTCTCAAGAAACATTGCTGGCCTTAAGTGAACCCTTGGCCTGACATACTTACTCAGCGGAAGACTCTAAGAAATACTACAACGATCAAATGCACTTCTACTCAACTGTTTTGTAAAATAACATAGAACGTTTAAAGGTCAAACATTCAACTTGGCCAAAATGGCAACTCAAGTCTTAACATATGAAATAATAATGTAAAGACAACTGAACTAGTAATTGTCTACGAAGCCTCTAAAACAAGGAGGTATGTCGGGACAAAACCCCAAGCATCCTAACAAATGAAATACTAAAAGCAAATGATAAAAAGGAGCCCTCCGGAAAGCAAGGAGGCTTACCAATTGACTCTGAATGCTCAACTGGATCAACGAGGCGCTGGATGCTGATCCTAGTTACCTCTTTCTGCATCATAACAACAATACAGGCCAAATGGCATCATTACATTAAAAAGTACGAGTATGTGAGGGGAAAACTAAATATATCATAAGCTTGAAGGGAATCTAAAAGAAACACTTACCTTGACTCTACTCAACTCATGAATAACTTAACTCAATATAAAGCAACAATGCACATGTAATATATAGAAAGCTTTTAAAATAGTAGAAAGCAACTTAGTTCGTTAGAGAAATGCAATAACAAACTCAATTGTACTTGTATAATAAAGTACTATAGTTTCTGTGGGAGTTTCTCTAACCGACAACCACCACTATGAGCCTAAGTGGTGATACAACGTTTTGCCCACGCTGCCAGAACTTTCCTATACTTTACCATCATATAGAACGCCTTAACTAAGTAGATCCACTAGTCTATGCTAAAAAGCACTTAAGGAATCATCTAAAAAGTATGATCCTTTACTACCCATGATGACTACATAGTTTATGGAGACTTGAGTTATTATGAAATCGCATCCCCATATCGGTGGTCAATACTACTCCCAAAATATACTTAGCTCATATTATTTTAAAACAAAACTTCTTTCTTTGGTTTGAGATAATGACTCAAAACTTAGCTTAAAAGATCTCTTGGAAATTGGTTTTTCCCTTCCTGCTTAAATGTGAAAACATTTTTAACTCTTGGGAATACTTAGTTCTTGTATAATCTTTGAAGAAATGAACTTTGCTCTTACTCTTTACTCAACTCAAAGTTTAAGTCTTAAAACAAAGTTAAAACGTTAGTAAAAGACTTTTGGAATACTTTATGAACTTCACTTGACTTAACTCTTAACCTCCTGACTTGACTCTTAACTTCTCTTGACTTGACTCTTAACTTTCCTTGAATTGAATTATGGATTCAAGGATTGTGATTTGTGATAGGAAGGATCTTATGATGTTTAGGAGTATTTTAAGATAGCTAAACATGAGAAAAGATTAATAAATCACTGTCTGGGAACTAGTCTGTGACGCGGAGATGCATTTAATTATTTGATCGTGAAATTTAATTTTGAAACAGAGGAGTCCACGTCCTAACCATGACGCAGAGGTATTTTTGTTCACTAGGGAGCAAGTCCGCGACGCGGACTTGTGTGCCAAAACCGACTCGACTTTTTCCTTTTTCGTTTTCTCACCCCAATTCGCCTAAATCCAATTCTTTTTCTCCATCACTCTATAGATTCAAATGCCCAGTATATATGCACAAGAATCTAACTCAAAACAACTCTTAAATCGACACAATTCCATCAAGGACTCCACAATCCCATCAAATCTCAAGAACTAAAGCAAACTTCAAGAACGTAATTCAAGAACATCAGACTTTCAACTCTCTAGAAACGAATTTTTCTTAAACAAACATGATTGGCACATGGGTGAACGAACCCAATGCTATGAAAGTCTCACATACTTCGTAGGACTGAATCCTTGGCGAAATCCACAATGAAATCTAATGATCTTGATGAAATCCTGACCTTTTCTCCCTTGTTCTCTTTTCTCAAAGCCCTAGCGTGAGTTAGTAAATGCGTAAACTGAACTATCTTAGTTTAGACCCCAATTAATTACCAAAAATGAAATTAAATTAATAGGGTATGGAAAAGACCATAAACCCCTTCCAAAATCCGAATTAGACTTTTCTTATTTGAAAATCCCAGCTTCAAATGGGCATATCTCACTCACACGAACTCGGAATTGCGCAAACTCGGCGGCTTTGGAAAGATAGTTCCAGCATATTTCCTACGGTATCTGGAAGCACACCTAACTCATCTTGAGCTAAGAGTTATGGTCGTTTGAAGTTGACCCAAAAATCAAATTTAACATAACTTCACAAACTTCCAGATTTTTCATTCTTTCCTAAAATGACTATTTCCAATTCTAACTCTTTCTTACAAAATCGATCTATGCGTGATCTGGAAGTTGAGGAGCTGAACCTACATCACGAGAAGATGTATAGCAGAGTATGCATCAGTACTTGGAAGGTATTGAGCATGCAGGATAGAATAAAGCTGAATAAAATACATAATTGAACAAAGGATATAACTGAGCAATAACATGAGATAAGCATGATACTATACTGAAAGTACTGAACGTGAACTAACTGAATGCAATGACCAAATTTTATAACATGTTAAAACTGAAATCTGACCGTAACTGATAACATGGTCAATGCAATAGAATCTGATTGTGGGAGCTAACAATAATCGACATAAAACCACATGAGCTAAATGTGAAGTTTGATGTACACACCCTATCGAGAGGACCCAATATACCTTGCCAGAGATATAGAGGCATGACTGGTGTTATCACTAACTGTTTCCCACAGAGGGGAGTTACAACCTATAGGGGCACGTAGTTTTGGGACTTGAGGGTGACTAACCCTATTCCACTTGGTATTAAGCTAGTCCCAATTGATTATGTAATTAACAATTTATGACTGAATTTCTGTAATACTGGATAGCTCAAAATACTGACATGCTAATTGAAAATGCAACATTAATGTAATAAAAATGAAACATTTGAATTTAAGGCATGTGAATGTGAAATAACTGACTTAGGATGTGTAATTCATGAACTAGAAGAACTACATAGCTAGAGTTATGAATTTATGAATGAATCTACGCAAAGCAATACAAACATCATGAAAATCTGATTAGGGATATTGAAGTAACTAATTCATAATAGCCTACTGAAATTCTAGAAACCCTAGGTTTAGATAATATGAGGGAATCAAGAATCTAACTAAATTCTAAGGACCTAGTGGGTGAAAGGAACCCACTAGTGAAATACCACATGTCTGATGAAGATTTACATATAAAAATCTTTCGATTTCAGGGCTGGAACTGATGAAAACTTAGTGCGTTCTTGAACTAGGGCTGCTCGACTTTCTCCTCTAATTTTTTCTAAGTTTCTCTTGATTTTGGTGAATAATTGATTAGGGTGAGTTCTAATTTAGTTTCTAGTCTAAAACTGACAAAAACCACGTAGTTTAGGGGTTAAATGACGTAGTTTAAGGGTCCAACACATAAGGAAAAGACCAAACTACCCCTGACTTAAAAGTTGTTGGGCCTACCGACTGACCAGACAGACGGTCCGCGGACTGACCCATAGCCCGTGCTGGTTAACTGTCGATGGGCTTCAGAGAGTAGTCCTGAGGGTCTCGATCCACAAACTAGGACCACGGTCCATGGGTCGACCCTTGGACATTTTCCTGGGATGTTTCTGGTAGAGGGCTGCAGGTGGTGAACCACGGACCACCAAAACGGACCGTAGGTCACCCTATGGTCCGTGGGTGGGAACAACGGGTTGCACATACGACTTCTGAAAAATCTGCATTTTGATAGTTCTAGCATATGGGGTGTTATATTATCTCCCCTTTGGGAACATTCGTCCTCAAATGAAAAGTAAACTAGTTGGAGATGGAGGGAAAGAGCTGTAAACCTATCACTAAACAAGGTAACCGATGTTTGACCAAACTGTGTTCCAAGAACAAGCAAATATGCTGAAAATATAAGTACAAAGTGAAGGAACATGATACTAAGACTGAATCTATGCACGAATGACTGAAAAACTGAAGAGGAACTATTACCTCAAGCTGGAATGGAATCGGAAGGAAAAAAATGAGGATACTTGACCTTCATGGTTGCTTCTACTTCCCAAGTAGCTCCGTTTACGGACGGACTCCTCCACAAAACCTTAATGGAAGTGACTTTTTTGTTTCTCAACTTTCAAACCTGACGATCAATAATCTCAACTGGCACCTCCTCATAAGTGAGACTATTCTTTATAGCCACACTTTCTAAAGGTACTATGGTTGCTCAATCACCCACACTTCTTCAACAATGAAATGTGAAAAACCGGATGCACTGCTGCTAGTTCTGTTGGCAACTTTAACTCATAAGCCACTTTACCAACTCTTTTCAAAATCTTTTAAGGGCCTACATATCTAGGACTGAGCTTCCCTTTATTGCCAAATCTGATCACCCCCTTCATAGGTGACACTTTCAAAAAGACCCAATCATCAACTTGGAACTTTAAGTTCATTCTCCTTACATCTGCATATGACTTCTGGTGACTCTAGGCTGTCTTAAGTCTATCTCTAATGAGCTGCACTTTCTCCATAGCATCATGAACTGAATATGCCTTATCAAGGCTGCTTCAGCTACTTCAAACCAACCAACTAGAGATCTACATCTATGCCCATATAATGCCTCATAAGGGGCCATCTGAATGTTGAAGCGATAGCTATTATTGTAGGCAAACTCTTTAAGAGGAAGGTGATCATCCCAACTACCTTTGAAAATTGATCATACAAGCTCTCAACATGTCCTCCAAGGTCTGAATGGTACACTCTGCCTGACCATCCGTTTGTGGATGAAATGTTATGCTAAGATTAACTTGAGTACCAAGACCTTTCTGAAATGACTTACAGAAATGAGAGGTAAGTTGGGGACCTCTATATGAGATAATGGACAAAAAAACTCCATGCAGCCTGACTATCTCATTAATGTAAAGCTTGGTGTATTCCTCCGCCGAATTTGTAGTCTTAATAGCCAAAAAACGCATTGACTTAGTAACTCTATCAATTATCACCCAAATGGAGTCATGTTGTCTGCGAGTGCGAGGTAAACCGATAATGAAGTCCATTTTGATCGCTTCCCACTTCCAAGTAGGAATGTTAATCTCTTGAGTCATACCTCCTAGTTTCTGATGTTCTACCTTCACTTGTTGACATTTAGGGCACTTAGCCACAAAATCTGCTATATCCCTCTTCATGCCATTCCACCAAAATATTTCCTGCATATCACGATACATCTTCGTGGCGCCTGGATGAATAGAATACCTGGAGTTATGGGATTCTACAAGAATCTGCTGTCTCAACTCACCCACCTTAGAAACACATAATTGACCCTGTTAGCGAAGCACACCATCTCTCCCTTGGGAGAAAACCTCAACTCTATACTGATGAACTACACCCTTTAGTTGAAGCAATATCGGATCACTGTCTTGTTTTTCCTTAACCTCCGCTACTAATGAATATTCTAACCCATTCTGAACTGTTACACCACCATTTGATATGCTCATAAGGCGAACTCCCAAGAGAGCAAGCCTGTGAATATTTTTTGCTAGTTCTCTTATTTCTTCCTCAACATACGCTACGCTACCCATAGATAGTCTACTAAGAGCATCTGCTACTACATTGTCCTTATCAGGATGGTAATTAAGACTCATATCATAATCCTTGAGGAACTCAAGCCATCTCCTCTAGCGAAGATTCAAATCTTTTTGGGTGAACACCTGAAGGCTCTTATGGTCTATGAACACATCTACGTGAACACCATACAAGCAATGTCTCCAAATCTTAAGTACAAACACCATCGTTGGAAGCTCGAGGTCATGAGTTGGATAGTTCTTCTCATGCACCGTAAGCTGTCTAGAAACATATGTTATAAACTTACCTTGCTGCATCAACACACAACCTATGCTAACTCAGGATGCATCACAATAGATCACATAACTATCTAAACCCTCTGCTAGAGTTAAAATAGGAGTTGTAGTTAAGACAGTTTTCAGTTCTGCAAAGCTTTTCTCACAATCATATGACCGCTGAAACTTAACCTTTTTCTGAGTCAACTTAGTCGATGGAGAGGCTATGGATGAAAATCCTTCCAGGAACCTTCTATAATAACCCGCTAGACCCAAGAAACTTCTAATATCTGTAGGAGAGGTAGGTCTGGGTCATTGTCTCACTGCTTCTATTTTCTGAGAATCCACTCGGATCCCTTCGCTAGACACAATATGCCCAAGGAAAACAATGAATTACAACCAAAACTCACATTTACAAAACTTAGAAAATAACTGGTGATGTTTGAGAGTTTGTAGGACAACCCTCAAATGAGTCGCATGTTCTTCCTCATTCCTAGAGTAAATGAGGATATCATCAGTAAAAACGATAACTAACAAGTCTAAATACTACTTGACCACCCTGTTCATCAAATCTATGAAAGCTGCAGGAGCATTGGTTAGTCCAAATGACATAACTACAAATTCATAATGACTATACCGAGTTTTGAAGGTTGTTTTCGAAATGTCACTATCTCTGACTCTATGCTAATGATAACCAGATATGAGGTCTATCTTTGAGAAATGACTACCCTGAAGTTGGTCAAATAAGTCATCAATCCTGGGGATAAGATACTTATTCTTGATTGTGACTTTGTTCAACTGCCGATAGTCAATGCATATTTTGAGGGAACAATATTTCTTTTTCATGAACAACACTGGTGTACCCTATAGGGAAATACTGAGTTTGATGAAGCCTTTATCTAGAAGGTCTTTAAACTGATCTCTCAATTCCTTAAGCTCAGCTGGAGCCATTCTATAAGGAGGAATAGAAATAGGCTGGGTATTTGGATGGACATCAATTTCGATGTCGATTTCCCTTTTGGGAAGAACTCCGGGAAGATCTTCTGGAAACACTTCAGGAAACTTATTAACTACTTGAACTGACTCAAGAGTTGGGGTTTTAGAGCTTGAATCCTTAACTCGAACTAAATGATAGAGATAACCCTTAGAGATCATCTTTCTGGCCTTAAGGTAAGAAATGAATTGACCCATAGGCGCTAAGCTACTACCTTTCCATTCTAAGATTGGTTCGTTTGGAAACTGAAAACGAATGATCCTAGTTCTACAATCGACTAAGGCATAACAGGAATGTAATCAATCCATGCCTAGAATGATATTGAATCCTACCATTTTTAACTCTACAAGATCTGCTGAGGTGACTTTTTGGGAGATTGTGATAGGGCAATTTCTGTATACCCGTCTAGCTATAACTGGGTCACTGACTGGAATAAAGACTAAAAAGGGTTCTGAAAGAGTTTCTGGACTAGCATTGAAATTGACTTCTATATAAGGAGTTACAAAGGAAAGAGTAACCCTGGATCTAATAAGGCATAAACATCCAAGTTAAAAACTCGTAACGTACAAATGACTACATCAGGAGAATCTTCCTGATCCTGGCGAGCTTGAAGAGCATACAACCTGTTTTGGCGCTATCTGCCACCTGTACCAGATGAGTTACCTTGCTGAGTTGGCGATCTGCTGGTGCTGTTGAAGTTGTAGACTGAGCCCTACCATTATTGCCCCCTTGACCCTGTTTAGCAGAAGGACAATCTCTTAAATTGTGACCAGACTAACCACACCCAAAACATCCTTCTTATCCTGCAAGACACTTGCCCGGATGGTTCTTACCACACTTTGGACAAGTTGGGTAGGTTCTGTTGCCTGAAATACTCCTCTGAGACTTAGATCCTGATGCCCTACCTTTTTGATCCTGGCGGAACTTGGAGGATGGAACACTAGCTGATGAAGGTGCTAGAGCTGAAGACTTTTGCTGAAATTGCGAGCGATTTCCACCACCTGATTTCTGCTGAGAAGACTCATAGTTGCTTGTTCTAGCCTTCTTATTATCCTTAACCTATTCTCTAAGATTATTTCCCTCAACCTACTAAGCGTGAGTTATGCGCCTAGAGATGTTCATATTTTCTAGCAACATAGCATTCCTAAACTCTGTCTTTACCAAGTCGGATACCCCTTATAGAAACTTGTTCATTTGAACCCTGGAATCGGTAACCATGTAAGGAGCATACTTGGAGAGTTGGGTGAACTTGAGTCCATACTCTTGGATCGTCATGTTACCTTGTCTTGAATTCAGGAACTCCTAAGCTTTTGCCACTCTTAATTCTCTTGGGAAGAACCTATCAGGAAAAGTCTCACTAAAGAATTTCCAAGTGATAGGATCAAAGCTGCATTCGTACCCCTATTCTCTTTCCATTGAGTATTCCAGATGTGAGCTACATCCTTAAGCTAATAGGATTCCAACTCTACCCTATCAGTACCAGTCACTTGCATCACTCCAAAGATCTTCTTAACCTCATCTATGAAGTTTGGGAATCCTCACCAATATGCGATCCTAAGAACCCAGGTGAATTCATCCTAACAAAATCACGAACCTTAGCTGCCACTTATCCACCACTAGAATTTATAGGAACTGGAGCCTGCTGGTTATTCTGGCTAGTCACACTCTGAGCCAAAAGCTGAATGGCATTTCGGAACTCTGCATTCGAAACTTTCTGATCTGGGACTGAAGGAGCTGCGTTAGCATTTCATGCTTTTGTATTCCTTCAGTAAGCTCTACAATGAGGCATGATCAGACCGAATGATTAGAAAGAGATCATATCTTACGCATGATAAGAATATAAAGAAAGTGAAGTTTTCCTAAAACACTTCGTAGCCTCTCTCTCACTAGATGTAGTGCACTTCACACCCATGAAAATGACTCTACTTAGTGCGGCTTTTCAGACATCCTAGGACTCTTAAACCTAATACTCTGATACCAAGTTTGTGCCACCCCGAAGCTACCCCAAGACGCAGACACGGGACCTAGGATCACGAGTAACCCCAAGTTAATCCTGCTGGCATATTATAAGCATACTAGATATACTAAAATAAGAAAATACTATGCGGAAGCTAAATCATGAGATAAAATGAAATGATGAGGAATACCCATTTAAGTCTTAATATAAATAAGAAAATTGAGATTTTTACAACATCTTAAAGGACAAACTTAAATACTAAAGTTGAATCTAACTATGTCTGAAATAAAGCCTCTACTAACTAGAAATGCTGGGACATGCCCCAGCTAGATCTAGCAAATACTAAAAACTAAAGACAAAAAAGCAAAGGAAGATAATCATGTTAATCATCCTCGAAGAATGAGGACTCACCACTGATGATGTTGAACTAAAGATTGGGAACTGATCTATGCGTGATCTGGAAGATGAGGACCTGAACCTACATCACGAGAAGATGTATCGCAGAGTATGCATCATTACTTGAAAGGTACTGAGCATGCATGATAGAATAAAATTGAATAAAATACATAACTGAACAAAGAATATAACTCAGAAATGACATAAGATAAGCATGATACTATACTGAAAGTACTGAACATGAACTACCTGAATGCAATGACCAAGTTTTATAACATACTGAAATTAAAATTTGACTGTAACTAATAACATGGTCAATGCAATAGAATCTGATTGTAGGAGCTACTAATAATCAACATAAAACCACATGAGTTAAATATGAAGTCCTATCGAGAGGACCCAATATACTCTGCTAGAGGTATATAGGCATGGCTAGCGTGATCACTAACTGTTGCCCACAGAGGGGAGTTACAACCTATGGGGGCACGTAGTTCTGGGACTTGAGGATGACTGACTCTAGTCCACTCGGTATTAAGCTACTCCCAATTGATTATGTAATTAACAATTTATGACTGAATTTCTGTAATACTGGATAGCACAAAATACTGACATACTAACTGAAAATGCAACATTAATGTACTAAAAATGAAACATTCGAATATGAGGCATGTATATCTAAAATAATTGACCTAGCATGTGTAATTCCTGAACTAGAAGAACTACATAACTAGGGTTCTGAATTAATGAAAGAATCTACCCAAAGCAATACAAACATCATGATAATCTGATTAGGAACATTGAAGTAACTAATTCATAATAACCTGCAAAAAATTTAGAAACCCAAGGTTTAGATAATATAAAGGGAATCAAGAATATGACTGAATTCTAGGGACCTAATGGGTGAAAGGAACCCACTAGTGAAATCCCACATACTTAGGGACAAATTTCGCGGAGAAATCTTTCGATTTAGGGGCTGGAACTGATGAAAACTCACTGCGTTCTTGAACTAGGGCTGCTCGACTTTCTCCTCTAATTTGCTCTATGTTTCTCTTGATTTTGGTGAATAATTGATTAGGGTAAGTTCTAATTTAGTTTCTAGGCTAAAATTGACAAAAACCATGTAGTTTAGGGGTTAAACGACATAGTTTTGGAGTCCAATGCATGAGTAAAAGACCAAACGACCCCTGACTTAAAAGTTGTTGGGCCAACCGATAGACCAGACTGACAGTCCATGGACTAACCCACAGTCTGTGCTAGTTGGTCATCGATGGGCTTTAGAGAGTAGTCCTGAGGATCTTGATCCACGGACCAAGACCACGGTCCGTGGTCTGACCTAAGTTCCATAGGTCCAGTCGTGGGTCGACCCTTGGACATTTTCCTGGGCTATTTCTGGGGGAGGGTTGTAGGTGGTAAACCACAAACCAACTAAATAGATCGTGGGTCACCCTACTATCCGTGGGTGGCAACCGTGGGTTGCACATGCGACTTCTAAAAAATCTGCATTTTGGTAGTTCTAGCATACGGGGTATTACATTATTAGTCATGGTAGTTCTAGCATACGGGGTGTTACACTTTTGACTACTATAACGTATAAGCTAGTGTTATCACAGGAAGAAACCATAAATAAGGTTTAAGATTTGTTGAGGTTAAGGACATAACGTAATTACACTCGGTTTAGTGAATATAGACACGACCATATAGCCCATTAACATAGAAATTTGAAAAGAATGTCAGCAAGTGGTGGAGCTATACCAACCTAGTGAAGCACAGTACATTATTATACTTCACAGAGCACTGCGAGAAATTCTCAAGTGAAGAATCAGCCCTAATCAACCCATTTATACTTATTTAGTGATTTATGCTCAAGGTAATACAACTAAGAGCTAGACTCCAAAAAATCAACAAAAATCGCATCAACAACACAAGAATATCAAAACCCTAAAGCTAAAATTTAGACTTTCAAAGATAGAATTTCTTACCTGATAAACCATATTCCAACAACCCTAAAGCTTTAAGATGTGCGGCGTGTTCATCTGTGAAGTATTTTGTTCAATTTTCAACAAGAAAATCCGACGGAACAGCTCTTCAACAAGAAATCTGAGATGAAAGTCATGTTCTTCAGCTCTTCAATTTTCAACAAGAAAGTTTGACGAAAATCTGTGAGGGAAATCTATGAGAGAAAGTTCTTCAGTTCTTCAGACTTGAAAAAAAAACGTAATGTGTGAGGGAAAGTTCTTCATATCAGCGGAATTTTTTCTGATTTGGGGGAAAACAACTTTTAATATTGTTTTATGAATTATTATTTTTACCCAATAAAAATTGGAGGGTGATGGTTAAAAATGTTGGAGGGAATATAATCTTTTAGTGAAAACATTAAGGCCACATTTGTAATGTGTTGTTTTTACAATTATAAAAATAGGACACTTTAAAAGTGTGGTCATAAATGTAAATAGTTGTTGCCAATTATATCATATTGTAAGAACACTTATAAAGTGTAGCTTATACCTTTAAAGAGTACACTTTACAAGTGTTGCCAATATTATCGAAGCTAAAAGTTAAAACCTCGGGATACGCTTTAAAAGCGTCCCCAAAAGTATTTTAGGGAACACTTTACAAGCGTTGTCCAAATTTAGTGTGGTCATAGCCCTAAATTGTTGTAGTGAGATATTCACCTACAATTTCCACAAAAGCAACCCAAACACAAGAAACAAAAAACTATACACATGTTAATCCTAATACATATATAACAACAATAACATATCCAGTATAATCCCATAAGTGGGATCTGGGGAGGGTGACTATATGCAATCTTACACCTATCTTGTGAAAGTAGAGAGAACATTTCCAATGGACCCTGTAAGTTTTAATAAGACTAATAGCAGATAACACAATGAAGACAATGTCTAGTTTGCTACAAAAAGGAAAGCAAGAGAATACAAGGAATTAAAAGCGAAGATAAATGAGAGAAAAGCTTATGTAGAGTGTTCTTGATTCTGTAAAAACAACCACAAATACATAAACATACAATTGAAGAAACTGAAATAGATCATGGTCCTACTTTTAAGTCATGGTGCTAACCATGGGAACTACCCCTAAAATAACTCTTAGAAATAGACACTGTAGTCCTAAAACAACTAACTAATACTCCTCCTTGCATTAGGAACTGCAAATTCCAAGTTGTTGCCTTAGGAACTCGAACTTGCTAACTGGAAGGGATTTCATAAATATATCTGCTAGCTGATCTTCAGATTTGCAATAAACAAGAATCACTTCTCCTTTTTTCTACACATCTCTCAAGAAAAAATGCTTGATGTTGAAGTGTTTAGTCTTCCCATAGAACATCAGATTATGCGAAATGGCTATTGCACCTTGATTATGAACATGAACCTCAGTATTAACTTTTTGCTCCATATGAAAATTAGAAAATACTTTTCTCAACCATAAGGTTTGATTTACTACTATAGTTGCAGCAATTAATTCAGCCTCTGCCGTGGATTGTGCCACATTTTCCTACTTTTTTGAACACCAAGAGAAAATCGCTAATCCCAAACTGAAACAATATCTTGAAGTTCTTTTCATGTTGTCAACGGATCCAGCCCAATCATTGTCTGAGAATCCATACCATTTGAAATTCTCACACTTCTTGAATTTGACACTATATTCAACAGTACCTTTAATGTATCTTATAATTCTTTTTGCTGCTCGGCAATGCATTTCAGTAGCACAATGTATAAATCTAGATAAAAAGACTTACAACAAATAGAATATCCGGCCTTGTAGCAGTGAGATACATCAAACATCCGATCAAGCTTTCAAAATTTCCTTCATTAATTTGATCGGTTCCATCCTCTTTGCTTAACTTCTCCTCTGGATTCATTGGTGTGATTGTTACCTTGTAATTTTCCATATGGAATTTTTTAAGTATCTTTCCTGCATACTTTTTTTGGCAGATAAAAATTTCATTACAGTCTTGCTTGATTTCCATTCCCAGAATGTATGTCATTATCCCCAAGTCTGTCATTTCAAAGACTTGCACCATTTCCTTCTTGAACTCTTCAACCAGCCACACATTCTTTCCTGTCACTAAGAGATCATAAACATAAAGGGAAACAATGAGAAGATCAGTTCCTTTATGTTTGAAATAAAGGGTGACTTCAGATACACTTCGTATAAACCCCAAACTCAACAAGTGATCATCAATCCTACTATACCAAGCTCTTGGAGCTTGTTTTAAGCCATAAAGAACCTTTCTAAGCAAACACACTTTTTCTTATTTTCCTTGTTCAAAGAAACCCTCGGGCTGCTCTACATAGATTTCCTCCAGTAGTACACCATTTTAAAAGGCAAATTTCACATCTAGCTGGAACACTTTCTAGCCCTTTTGTGCTGTAATTACTTGCAACAATCTAATGGTATCCAATCGAGCTATTGGAGCAAAGGTGTCCGAGTAATCAACGCCAAATATTTGGTCATATCCCTTGAAAACAAGCCTAGCCTTGTATTTATTAATAAAATCATCAGAATTGAGCTTGGTTCTAAACACCCATTTTACTCCAAAGACCTTCTTATCTTTCGGTCAGTCAACTAACTCCCAAGTTTTGTTTTTCTTAATCATTAGCATCTCTTTCTCCATGGCGTTTCTCCATTTCTTATTTTGAAGGGCTTCATCGTGCCCTGTAGGCTCACAAACTGCCACATTTCTTTGTTGGTAGATGTCAGAGAGTAGTCTTGTACCTCTAATTGGAAGATCATCCACCAACTCATTTTTCCAGTGATCAGATGCCTGCTCCTCTGAAGCTTTGATTGAAAGTTGATTGTCATTCCTGTCCCATTTCTCTTCCTCATCAAAGTGCACATCTCTACTGACAACCATCTTCCCTATTTGTGGATTATATACTTTATAGGCTTTGGAGGATGAGCTATAACCCACAAATATTCCAGGAAGTGCCTTCTTGTCAAGTTTGTCTCTTTTAACCTGTGGCACATGAAAGAAACAAACACAACCAAATACTGTAATGAATCTTAGTGATGATTTGAATCCATTCCAAGCCTCGAATAAAGTTTTATTCAGCAATGCTTTAGTAGGAAGCCAATTTTGGAGAAATATTGTCGTATCAGTTTCCTCAGCCCAAAAGCATTTTGGAAACTCTTTTTCATGCAACATGCACCACGACATTTCCATTATATATATGTTTCTCCTTTCACTAACTCCATTTTGTTGCGAGTATATGGAGCAGTAAGCTGATGAGTAATACCTGCTTCCTCACAAAATTTGTTAAATTCTTTCGAACTATACTCTTTTCCAATATCAGACCGTAGGGATTGGATTCTGCAACCACTTTGATTTTCCACCATCTTTTTGAACTTCAAGAAAATTCCAGGCACTTCTAATTTATATTTCATAAAATAAACCAGCAGAATCTTGTATAATCGTTAATGAATATAACATAGTATACACCACTATTAAGGGATGGTGTTCTTTGAGGTCCTGCAACATCTGTGTGAATCAATTGCAACCTTTGAGAAGTCCACCATGTTGCTGTAGTAAATGGCTTCCTATTCTGCTTACCAAATTGACAAGCTTGACAACTTGGCAAGTGATCAACTTGAGTTGGTAGTCCTCTTGTCATATCTTGCTTCTTCAGTAACAACAGCGCTTGTAGATGACAATGGTCAAGTCTCTTGTGCCAGGTTTCTGTTATACTTGCCTTCATGGAATAAGCTAGTTGCTCTTTCTCTATTGGGTCAAAGGAAAAACTCCTTCCTTTCATCTTCACTCTGAAAATTTCATTTCCATTAGTGTCACTGATTTGACAGTGATGACCTTCAAAGAAAACCCTGAATCCTTTTTCCATCAGATGTCCTACGCTTAGCAAATTCTGATCAATTTAAAAAATATAAAGAACCTCTGAAATTTTCTTTGTACCAGTGCTCGTCTTAATAGCTATGGTTCCAATTCCTTTGACTGAAAGGTGATCTCCATTTCCTATCCGAACCTTGGAAATTTCAATGGGCTTTAACTCATTGAATAAACTCTCGTCATGAGTCATGGCTGTAGTGCAACCACTATCAATTAACCAAGAATCTGTTGAGCTCTTACTTGGAAAGCATGTTGCAACAAAAAAATGATCCTCTTCTTCCTATGAGCATTTTCTTCCTGCTGTGGGGCCTTATTCTTGCAAATCACTGCTTCGTGTCCAAGCTTATTGCATTTCTTGGATTTAGCTGTCTCCTCCAGCACTTGAATGGTGGATGGCCTCTTCTTCCACAATGTTGACAAGGGGGATAACTTTTCTTCGTGCTTCCTCCCTTACTTTTGTTGTTGGCTGATGTTTCTCATTCACACATTGCTTGATTTTTTTTCTTCTTCTGAATTTTATTAACCTGATGCTTACTAACAAGAGCCCCTTCTGTTGTAACCTCATGTCTCATGAGTCTTCTTTGCTCTTGAGCTTTTAGGGAGTTGAGCAACTCTGTCAAACTAATCTTTGACAAATCCTTAGTATTTTTTAAGTTCGTAATTGTTGCTTCATACCTTTTAGGAACTGTTACAAGAATCTTCTCAATGATTCTCGAGCCTGAAAATGCAGAGCAGAGTAACCTCACCTTATTTGCAATATTTAGAAGTATGTCTGAATATTCCTTCACTGTTTCAGATTCCTTCATTTTTTGCAATTCAAACTCCTTAATTAAGTTTAAAACTTGCATTCATTTTATTCTCTCATCTTCAGAATACTCTTCCTTGAGATAATCCCATACTTCTTTAGCAGTTTTCAGAGACATTATTTGTGTGTAAACTATTGACGATACAACAACAAATAAACATGACTTGGCCTTCGATTTCTTTGTCTTTTTTTCCTTGTGTGCTTTAATCTGCGCAATGGTAGGATTATTTGGTAAGGCTGAGATATCGTAATCCTCTTCCACATCTTCCCAGAGATCCAAAGCATCCAAGTACATCTCCATTCGTACTGCCCAAATCTAATAATTATACTGACGGAGCAATATGTGAGAAACTTATCTTAGCGTCCATGGCTTCTCCAACTCGATCATAGATCCCTTAAGATGAAAGCTCTGATACCAAATATAAGTTTTAATAAGACTGATGATAGATAACAAAATGAAGACAATGTCTAGTTTGCTAACAAAAAGGAAAGCAAGTGGATACAAGGAATTTAAAGTGAAGATAACTGAGAAAAAAGCTTATGCAGAGAGTTCTTGATTCTGTAAAAAGCAACCGAAAAAAAATAAACATAAAATTGAAGAAACTTAAATAGATCATGGTCCTACTTTTAAGTCATGGTGATAACCATGGTAACTACACCTAAAATAACTAAAAAGAGAAATACAAGAAACTTAGAAATAGACACTGCAATCCTAAAGCAACTAACTAATAGACCCTCAACTTGAGTAAGCATATCAAAAATCATGTAAAGCAAATACAATGCGAAGAAGCCATGTTGAAAACCAATAAAGAAAAGAAGACATGTAGCAACTAAAAAAACAAAAACAACCAATAACACCCCAATAAACACACACACGCATATATATACATACATATATAGCTCCAAATTTAATGTTTAATGAAGTTGACTTTTTTTTTGGTTCCCCACCTGGCGTCCGAACAGATACAAATTCATGATAGAAAGTCCCACATTGGTAGGTTAAACACTCCCTAACAAGGGTGACTTCATACCCAAGGCTCTAACTCAAGACCCCTTGTTAAGTATATAAGAAGGGCAATCCAGTGCGTTAATCTTCTGCTATGCATGAATTGGCGAAAGGGCCTAACCACAATGGTTCATTCTACACAACCTTACCCGACATTTCTAGAAGAGGCTACGACAACAAATTCACATTAAGCCAAGGCTCCCCATCTAGTTAAGTACAACTTAAAGAAGGTGTCTTACAATTGATGTAGAACTTATTTTCCTCATACTGTTGACAACTTCGTTGCAGCACACTAGGAAGATTCAAATTATGCCCAAAAACTACACCATGATGATTTGGTGTAAAGACATAATCTTTTAAAGAAAAATCAATTCTTGATGATGTTGGTATGAATTTGGGCCATTGAATTGTTTGAAAAATGGAATCTTTTTTATGTTGTTCCTCTAATCTAATCCTCTCAAGTTGAGCAATACCAAGTCCTCTTTATCGGACTCTTTTTCTCATTCATCTTTTTTGATGCTCTAATATTAGCCATTTTTTGTTCTTGACCATCAAATGTTCAGCAAAATTTATAGTAAAGCCAAAGGAATATATATATATGGAAAGAAAATCCATCTAGCACAAAAGACTATGATTTTTCAATGATACAAAAAAAGCCTAAGTTTTTTTGGTAAAACCTCAAATGGAAAATTTAAGGTTTAAGGGGAAAAAATTAAATTTCAATCAACTCATTACATGAAATCTTGTAGGTCATGAAGTCAAGTTTGGATATTTAAAGATTCATCTTTTTTTGAAAGCTCTAATATTAGCCATATTATCTTGGCCATCAAATGATGAGAAATTTATACTCATCCCGTTTCAATTTGTTTGTGTTACTTACTTTTCCCTTTTAGTCCTTTTTTTAAAAAAAATGTCTCTTTCCATTTTTAGTAATTCTTTAATTTCAATTTTTCACCTAACATGTTTAAAATAACAAGATTAAAATATATTTTTATTACATTCTATGTATCTTTAATTTAAAAATATTACGGTATAATGGTTCTATCTGTGATTCCATTCATAATCATCCTAGTTCAAACAGTCTTGGACTTATCTACAATCCCAGAACAAATTTCCATCATACTATGCCTTATGGTTTCCATTTTACTCCTACTGTCTTAATATTTTACCACGTAATTCAAAATCCTTATATCAATGCAGTTCACTAATGGAATTCAGAAATATAAAGAAGGGCATAATACCTAAACAAACCCTTGAACTTGGCCTCAGTTAGATAATAAGCACTCCAATTTTGAGTATGCGCATCTAGACCCCTCAACTAGTCTCAACTATGTTAGTTGAACATTCCAACTTACAAAATAATCAACTAGACACCTCCAAAAATTTTGTGCACATCAACATCCAGTATTCACAAGACACAATGGGGACGAGTTGAAGTGTTTAGTTGCTAGGTAAAACCAAGTTGAGGTGCCTACATGTGCACTTTCAAAGTTGGAGTACTTACTTGCCAATTGAGGTGAAGTTGGAGTGTTCACATGAAGAAGCCAAGGAGATACAATATCTACTATATATAAATATATAAAATAATTTTGACATTCTATATACAATGTAGTATCCTAACGAATCTTCTTGCATTCCCCTGTAGTTTTGTCCTTATCGATGATTTTGTTGTGATCTTAATATGTTAAAACTTATGTACTTCATTTGTTTCTATGATCCTCATAAATGCAGGGACCCGGTCCCTAACAGAATGTTCTCGTCCAGGTACAATATGGTGTACAACTGGAAGGTTGTCTTGTCACTGTGTTGGTTAAGCATGACGAGGTTGTTTGTCCAATGGTCAACAATTCTTCTTGATTGATATAGTCAAATAACAAACAACTTGTAACATTCATTCACAAAAGGAGAGAGAAATCAAGCTTCAAACACAAAAATACAGCAAAGGACCTGATCAACTTAAAGAGTGCTTTCTATGTAAGCTGTTATTTTTGAATGCTTGTATTGTGCTGAACTTGTAGGATTCATTTCACTCTTATAAGAAACATTTCAAACCTTTGTGTGAGTTAGTGTAAGAACATTGTTAGAGTTAACTTTTTGTCACACTATTTAAGTCTAAATAGATTAGCGATAGTTAATATAGTGGGCAATGAATGCATTGTTTTGGTTCAGTAAGTAATAGATGTATTACTTAGCGTGAGATTAAGAGTTTAGTTTCATTGTTGTAGTTGAAATATGTATTTCACTTTTTCTTGGAGATTAATCAAAACAATTGAAAATCCTGGGTGACAGGTCATGGTTTTACTCCTTTGAGCAAGTAGGTTTTTGATTAACGTTTCAAGGACACTTCATCCAATTCTAAGTGTCAACAATCTCTAGTCAATATATAACCCAACTAAATGAGTTGCGGTTGAATCCCACAGGGAGTAGTACATGTTTAAGATTCGATAGGAAAGTAGGAATGTGATCAAATCAGTCATAGGAATAGACATTTATGAAATAAAAGCATAATTCAAATCAGGGGGTGACACGAATGTCAAATAAAGGGGTTTTAGTTTTTAATTATCGACTATAACAGCAACAAATAATACAAAATAACAATCATGAGACGGGTGCTTGGGATGTGATTGAATTATAGGCTAATGTAGACATATGGGTAATCATAACTGTTAGGAAATAGTTGAATATTAGTGACTAAGCTAGACCATAGAGGAGGTAAACTTTCTCTCGAACAATTTACCCCGAATCAAGTCAATTTCTCTTAAACATCGACAAGCATGCAAAAATAAGAACAATATGCGCCTTAGTCCATTCACTCTCTTGAGTTGAATGTGAGGAAAAGGGTTTAGGATTCACTCTCTCGAGTTGAACCCATGAAAACCCAATACCCACAGACCATCAATCAATAATCTTGATTTTAAAACCTCTCTCTTGAGCAAGCCAAAAACACAAAGGTAGAACTGCATTTGCAACTATAATTATTAAATTAAACCACAATTATTGATTGAAATAACTTATAAACAACATTTAAACTAACAATTAACGATATTCATAAACTAAATCAGCCCATAATCACATTATCACACCCCAAGAATTGGGGTTTTAGCTAGTCATTATAAAAAGATTAAAATTGTTACCAAATTGAGTTTCCACCAACTAGGTAAGATTGATTTCGTCTTTACGAAGGTCCAAATTGAAGAATCTCAAAGACCCACTTCCAATTTCTCAAAAGTGAAAAACTTCAATTATTCAAAGCTAAGGAAAAAACTTGTCTCGATACTCGATATATTGAAAGTATGATACTTACTAATTGATAAAAAACATCTAAACTAAATGTTCAAAAACGTATTTATAATGGCCAAAAATATGTTGTGAAGGGCTATTCGATACAGTAAGTCGAGCTCGCCGATCAACTCAATGATCCACCGTTTGGTCAATTCCATCTCCTTTTTTCCTTGACCTTCAGCATCCTCCAGGTCTGTATCTTTTGGCGATCTAACACTGCATCGCGGAACCTCTCGGAGATTCATCGACTGCTCATTTATCTTGCCAACTTGATTATCTTTTTCAAGGCTTGGCACATTGGAACTTTAGGCGGTCAAGAGGCCGTTCGGCGACTCACCAAGTAGACTTGGCGATCACCAGGCATACTTTTCTTCATTCATTCAGTTCGCTTTGTTTCTTTTTGCAAATTAGTGTCCTTGCTTTGTTCCTCAATCCAAATACTTGGAAACCAAAGGTTTTACATCAGTTATTGGCACAAAATAAGCATTTGAGGACACTAAATCATTATAAATAAAGCCCCAAATAATTCCAAATCTCGAACTCATGAACAACCCCAACTTAAACTTTTTCTTGTCCTTAAGTAAAACTCAAGTTCAGCAATTCAAAAAGGATTTCTCAAACAATGCTACACAAGACGCAATCATGAATGTACACAACAAGACTTAACTTACTCATGTAAGGATCAATTATGCACTCAATGGTTCAAGTTGTGAGTCACCATTACCAAAGATTCTCAAGTTCACAGTACTTGCTTCAAATGCAAGTTCAAGTTCAGCAAAGGTACTCAAATGCCCTCAAACAAGAACGATTCCATAATCACACACTATTCTTCAATAATTTAGAGCTCTGAAATCACCTACAACTCTCACACTCACAAAAATGAACACATGCATGACTCCATTCATAGGTTTGCCCTTATTTTCCAACCAACATTCGTTTCAGGTCACTCAAGATCAAAATGGTATTTTCAAGGCTTGTAATGGGACTGAGTGTAAAGGTATATTCATTTTCTTTTTGGTATGGAGAGGTTCCATATTTCTCAAGACCATGGGTAATGGGGGATTTCTTCACACTTCTTGATTTACCTTCTGTTTTCACCACACCCCCAACTCAGGATTTTGGCCTAAGTTGGCTATTCCAACAAACCACATCTTATGAGGATTATGGGTGAAGGGATAAAAATAGGTCATAATTTCATCAAAGAAAAAGGTAAGGCTCAAAGGGTGTTCAAGCACAGTTCACACACTCACAAGGTTGGCCACAAAAGATGTATAATGTCAAATTGTTTCACTCTTCAAAATTGTTGCCTAAGATAATTTCACGATATTGCATCACTTAGTCAACCGGACTAATGGGGTAAATTCTAGGTGTCATCATACAAGATTCACTGTAAGCTCATCACACAAGGCATTGGCACCAATACCAAACAAGACTCTACACTTTCGCTAGTGTGCAATGTTCATCACAAGAGACTCAATTTGATAATCGTCTAGTCACAACAAGATGCAAAAAGTCCACATATTGCCTACGCAACTTTATTTGGCCTCATCGTAGCCGCACATTCATTTTTGTTCGATTAAGAGCACTATTTAAGTCATTGGTATTGATCATGACCGATACTCAAATTTGCATAAGAACAACCACATTTAAATACACAAAAGGTGGCAAAAATTTTCAGAAGGGTCCAAAAACCATTTGCAATTAACACAAGGAGCCACAAGCTCAAATATCCACAAAACAGTGCTAAAACACAATCTACAACATTAAACCCAATATATAAACAAAAGTAATAATCACAAGAGGTAGGTATGGAAATACCTCACCCCACTACAAATAAAAAGCAATTTGTCCTAAATGCAATAAGGTACTAAAAATCAATAAAAGTAACATAAAGGGAGGTAAAGAAAAGTCTTTTCTACATAGTCTCTCCATATGTCAGGGCATCAATGCCCAGTGTAGCATCAGAAGCACTCGATCCACTAGGGCCTACCATGGACGTCTCTGTTAGCGATGTTTGAATCACCAACTGTACAATTATCTCTTCTTGATCTGGCAGGTTTCTATAGATGCTCCTCTCTTACCTCAATCTACTCCTCATCGGTCCCTGCCTCTGACTCATCAGCTGCCACATCATCCATCAGAACATCTCCGGTGGTGATCGGAGGAATCTCAAAATTGGTCAGGGCATCCACATCATTTGTTGCCTCCAATAATGAAGTGAAGTCTGTGGACTTCAAGTAGTCCACATCTTTCCTCAGATTTACAACCTCGGCTTTCAAAGTCGTTACCTCTAAAGTCTCCCCCTTTCTACTCTCACAAGTCTTAACTCTCTATGTGTGAGTGTCAATAGATGCTCGTAGGGGAGTCAGTGCAGCTAGGATAGAACTCTCAATCAATGGTGCCGCAACCTCCGATCGAGTGGCCCTCACATCCACAAAATCGACCAAGTGTCCCATCTTCAGGAGCATGGCCTGAGTGATCTTGGTTGGCTGGGAAACAGTAGAAGTATCAGGAGTCTGAGAGGAAGTGGAAGTACTTAAAGGCCTAGAGGCCGGAGTAGGCAAAGATGCCTCTATAGGTATAGAATCAATGTCCACTTCTGGAGATGTGTCCACCGGAGCTGCTCTGGTCCTGTTTGCCTCCTCCCGCGTGTACTCTGCCTCTATATGCCGAATGTCTGTGGAGGATATGGGAGTGACCTTAATATCTCTCATCTCATTACAAGGAACTCCAACACACCGACACAACTCTATGATCATCAACTGGAATGGAAGAGACAACTCTTTGCTTGGCCCTCCGGACCATCTCCTGCTCCATGATGAATCCCAAGTTGAGCCGTTTCTTTGCTAAGATTGATCCTAAACAGGCTGCCTTTGCATGACGAAGGATGGACTCATTCTGTGAAGTCATGACGGAGCTATCTACCCTGCTTGGTGAAGATATGAAATTTATGCCACTGGAATATCTACCCTCTAGGCTCTCTATGGATAGTAGTTTCTCTTTTAGAATTGTCTGCAACCCATCAGATTTTAATCTATTGAGTAGCGTGGGAGGAGGAATATGTACTGGTGGCACTAGGGCCACAGGTGGTGCTGAAGCTGGCACTGTGTCTGCTGCAGGAGAAGTTGTTGTTGGAGGTCTAGATGAGTTTGAGAGAGACTTAGCACGGATCTCTGCTCGCCTGGATTGCAATAGCTGGTCATCATCTGGCTTAGAGAATGCAGCTTGGGAGTCAAAGGACTTTTCCTTGCTGTCGGAGTTATGCTCCAAAACCTCAGTCACAGGCCTCTTGACCTTGCTCTTGCCTTCCTTTGGAGGCTCTGTCCTTCCCTTTATAGGAGGATTGGCTCCACCTTCATTTATTACTATGCCTTATGATCTTTTACGATGAGGCATGTCGAGGTCGGTTTTATCCATATCTGCAAAAACATCAAAAAAGGTTAGATTCATTTCAAGAAAAGTTACAGACAAACTCGCCAAATCGATCAGCGAGTCATCGAATCACTTTGGCGAGCTAGATTGGGCACACCGAAAGGATTGACTCAAAATTTTCTCAGAAAAATGGCATGTTGGCGATAGGAGGGGCCTTTCAGTGAATCGCCAATAGCATTCGGCGAGCACAGACCAGCCCGTCAAAAGTTACTGTGCATTTTAAGGGTTAGAGGAGTAGAAAGGGTGATGAAAGAAGACTTTCAGCGAGTCGTCGAGTGCACTCGGTGAACTCAGGCTTTTCGCCGAAAGTTACAAAACCAAAACTCAAGATTAGCATTAAATTAAAGGCGATCAAGGGAAATTTGGTGAACCGTCGAATGGGTCGGTGAGCTCGACCCAGCTCGCCAAACTGCCCAACGTGCCTACTTTTTACCCCAACTGCCAAATTCAACCCCGCAGCCCCAGAAAACAAAATCAAAACATGCACTTATTCAATTAAACCTAGAACCATAAGACCTATGCCACTGGGATACTCAAACTTCTCCCAGTTTGGCTAAAATTGTCCATTTGATGACTTACGCCCTTAGGAATGACGTCAAATGCTCCATCATTGGGCAAAATACGCCATTTAGCACAATTAAGGGCTACTCAGATTTCACCCGACTAGACCCAAAAAATTAGCACAACCAAACAATTTCGACCAATTTTAAAGTACGAAAATTTGGGAAATCAACAATTAGTCATTTACGCAAAATATTCAAATTAAATTCGGCAAATAAGCACACAATCATGGATTCAAAGAGGCACAACACACATCGTTAAGATCACACATTTGGAAATGAGTAAAAACAACTAAATACAAGTGTGGGTTCGAAAAACCAACCATTAATGCCGAAAAAATAGTTTGAAAAGCTAGGCAGCAAAGATATCCAACTCTAAACACATAATCGACGACTAACAAGTGGTAGTAATGCAAAAATATAGAAAACTATAGTGCAAGTGTGATTTTGGAAAGTTAAAAAGTGAGGGAATGTGAAAGAATTTGAAAGTTTAAACTTTTGGCCTTTAAAAACCGTCCAGTTCTTGCCCTTTCGGCATTATTAGTCTTGCTCGCTAACCTACTCGGCGACACGCTGAGTGGGCACTTACCTCGCCGAGTTTTACAAGACCTCCAGTTAATGTGGGGGTCTAAACGGTGGAAAAATTCATGATCGCTGACCCATTCGGCAACACGCCGATTTGCTCCTGGTCTCACCGAGTGTTACAGAATCCAACCTCAGAATTTCTTAAGAACAATGGCGGTCCAAGTCGGGCTCGCCAACCTCTTCGACGAATCGTCGACTGGACATTTACCTCGCCAATCTACACTTTTCAAACATATTCCACATTTTAACCTGCACAATCAACACACGATTGTTTCGAAAACAAAATGAAAGCAAATAAAAACTTGGGTTGCCTCCCAAGTAGCACCTTAGTTAATGTCGTGGCACGACGCAACTCCTCACTCAAACCTCATTCTTGAGGTTGGCCATAGTGTCACTAGGCAACCCCCCTTGCTGTCTCGTATTTAAATGAGACGAAATATGACCCATCTAGGTCTCCAACTATTTGATAGAGACAGAATGGGAGGTCTCCTTCATCTCTTTCAAGATTTTATCGAACCCATCAACTTTGTTGAGGATACGCAAGAGCATATCCTTAAAATGAACACCCTCAGAATCCTTTTTCTTTTGACGCTGGTGGGGATGAATGTACATGTCCTTCTCCCTATCCCTTTCCTTTCAAGTGGGGTTACGATCCCTCCACTCTCTATCACAATCTTTCCAGCCTTCATCCCTGTTCCAACCTTGGTTACCACCTTGCCCCGGGTAGTTTGAATGATAACCACCTCTTTGGTTGGCTAGGAAGTTCACCTCTTCGTTGTACAACGCTTCAAACTTGGCCTCATCAAGATTAACACACCTAACACCCATAGCATTGACACTCCTAGCACCTGCTCCCACGACATTTTTTGACAAAATGTCAAGTTGGGTCATGATCTTTGCCATGTTTTGGTCCCTCTCTTGGTTTTTCTCAAGCTGTTCCTTGGTCAATTTAAATGTGAGAGGGGAGACCTGATCTTCGCTGGTGTACAAAGCTCGATTAATTGTGTTCATACCATCCAAGAGTTGGGCTGCTATAACATAAGTTTATTGCATCAAAACTCACGGAGAAAGTTGGTCAGCTACACCCTTGTTCACTGAATCAAGGCTTCGGTAAAAATACTGTAGCAAAACATTGTTGGGCAAACCATGAGTTAGGCATTGCAGTACCAACTTCTTGAATCGTAGCCAAGTTTCACGAATTGTCTCACCCTCAAAACGCTTGAAGCTTTGGATGTTATTCCGAAAAGTCATCATCTTCTAAAGAGGTAAAAATCGCACTTGAAATACGGTGACAAGCACTTCCCATGAAGTGATAGAGTCCCATAGTAATTCAGCTAGCCACTTACATATTTCTCCCATTAAAAAAAAATGGAAACAACCTCAACCGGACCAACTCTTGGGATATGTTGTTGAAGGAGAACGGCCTGTAAATAGTAACAAAGTTTCTAATATGCTCATGGGGATCCGCATGAGCCATCCCACCAAACAACCCTTTCAATTGTAACAGCTACAACATAGTACTTGTAATATGGAACACAGTATTCCCTTCAGTCGGAGGCAAGCGAATGACACTAATTCCACCCATTATGTTATTAACATTAGGCTCATTGACATCGTTGAGGTTACTAATGTCATCTTGGTGACCCACTTGGCTACCATTGCTTTCGTTCACACTCATTTCCTCTGTTCAAAACAGCAATGCACAAGCCAAAACTAAGAGTAAGTAGATTCAACTATGACTAACAAGAACAAAATTCAAATTAACCAAAGAATCTTAACCACCACCACTCCCCGGCAGCGGTGCCATTTTGATTAACATTTCAAGGACACTTCTTTCGATTCTAAGTGCCAACAATTGCTATTCAGTATATAACCCAACTAAATAAATTGGGGTCGAATCCCACAGGGGGTGGTACCTGTTTAAGATTCAATAGGAAAGTACGAATGTGATCAAGTTAGTCATAAGAATAGACATTTACAAAATAAAAACATAATTCAAATCAAGGGGTGAGAGGAATGTCAAATAAGGGGGTTTTGGTTTTTAATTGTCAATTGTAACAACAGCAAATAATACGGAATAACAATAATGAGACGAGTTCTTGGGATGTGATTCGATTATAAGCTAATGTAGAAAAATGGGTAATCGCAACTGTTAGGAAATAACTGAATATTAGTGAATAAGGTAGACTATAGAGGAGGTAAACTTTCTCTCGAACAATTTACCCTGAATCAAGTCGATTTCTCTCGAACATCGACAAGCATGGAAAATAAGAACTGTCTACGCCTTAGTCCTTTCACTTTCTCAAGCTGAATGTGTGGAAAAGGGTTTAGGATTCACTCTCTCAAGCTGATCCCATGACAACCCCATACCCATAGACCATCAATCAATAATCTTGGTTTTAAAACCTCTCTCTCGAGCATGCCAAAAAAACAAAAGGTAGAACTGCATTTGCAACTACAATTCTTAAATTAAACCATAATTACTTATTGAAATCACTTCTAAACAACATTTAAACTAACAATTAGCAATACCCATAAACTAAATCAGCCCATAATCACATAATCACACCCTAAGAATTGGGGTTTTAGCTAGACATCATAAAAACATAAAAATCGTTACCAAATTGAGTTTCCATCAACTAGGTAAGATTGATTTCGTCTTTACAAAGGTCCAAATTAAAGAATCTCAAAGTCCACTTCCAATTTCTCAAAAGTGAAAAACTTCAATTCTTTAAAGCTAAGGAAAAAACTTGTCTCAATACTCAGAATTCGATATATTGAAAGTATGATACTTACTAATTGATAAAAAGCTTCTAAACTAAATGTTCAAAAATGTATTTATAGTTGCCAAAAATATGTTGCGAAGGGCCATTCGACGCAGTAAGTCGGGATCGTCGATCAACTCGATGATCTGCCCTTTGGTTAATTCCATCACCTTTTTGCCTTGGCCTTCAGCATCCTCCAGGTCTGTAACTTTGGGTGATCTAGCACTGTATCGTGAACCACTCGATGATCCACCGACTTTTCATTTATCTCGCCAACTTGATTTTCTTCTTCAAAGCTTGGTACACTGGAACTTTAGGCCATCAAGATGCCGTTCGGCGACTCTCCAAGTAGACTTCGCAATCACCAAGCGTACTTTTCTTCATTCTTTAAGCTCGCTTTGTTCCTTTTTTGCAAATTAGCGTCCTTGCTTTATTCCTCAATCCAAATACCTAGAAATATTGGCACAAAATAAGCATTTGAGGACACTAAATCATTATAAATAAAGCCCCAAATGAGTCCATATCTCGGACTCATCAGTTTCCATGTAAAATCTCTTGTGTTCATTTACTTTCAGTTATTTACTTTTAGCTTTCAAACTGTACTAAAGAACCTGGTCCTGTAATCTTTAGTGGACGTATGCATTCCATCAATTGGTATTAGAGCACTGACTTCTCTATCTGGTTAACACCAAAAGATAGAAGATCCTAAAGGAATGGTTACTCTACCAAGTCTGGAAGAAGGTCAATCCACTACTCGTCCACCTCGATTTAACAGTCAATACTATGGATGGTGGAAGACCAGGAGGCATGACTATATTATGGCAGAAGACAGTGAGCTATAGGATGTAATATTCGATGGTCCTTATGTTTCTACCAAGGATGTGATGGAAGGAGAGCTTACCACAGTAATTCCCAAGTCTAGAAGAATACGATGAAGCTGACAGGAAGAAAATTAAAAAGAACTACAAAGCTAAGAAGCTTTTAGTTTATGGGATCGGTGCCAATGAATACAACAGGATCTTTGCTTGTGAGATGGGAAAAGAGATCTGGGGCTGCTTGGGAACAACCCATGAAGGAACAACTCAGGTCAAGGAGTCCAAAATGGACATGTTGACAAATCAATATGAGAATTTTAGCATGAAGGAGGGTGAAACCATCTGTTAGCTGCACACCAGGTTTACCTCCATCACAAACGAACTAAGGTTTCTTGGTGAGCCTATTCATCCAAGCAAACAAGTTCAAAAAATTCTCAGAGTTCTTCCCTAATCATGGGAAAGTAAGGTGAACGCTATCACTGAGGCCAGAGATCTAAAAGTTCTTACTATGGATTAGCTAATCAGAAACCTACAAACTCATGAGCTAAACAAGTAGCAGGGTTCATCCATAAGGGAAGGAAAGAAAGAGAAATCAGTGGCGCTAAAGATATCTCAAAATAATGTCTCTGAAGATGAGGATGAAATGGCTTATTTGACTAGAAGGTTCCAAAAAATAGTCAAAAAACATGGAGAATTTTAGAAGAAGGGAACCACTAGCAGAGTAGCAAATGCCAACAACTTCTGTAACAAGTGCAGAAAGCCAGGCCATTTTATGAGAGACTGTCAAAGCCACAAACATGAAGTGCAGGATTTCAAACCAATGCCAAGGGAACAAGTCCCTGACCATGCTAAAAGAAAGGCCAATGCGGATCAAGTGGTGAAGAAGGCCTTTGCAGTATTGGGAAACGCCTCCAGTGACTCTGAAGAGGAAGAACATCATGAAGATGTCTCTGTGATGGCGGCCAAGGATGATGAGAACATCTTCAACTCCATATTCTCGTTGATGGCTAAATTTGATGACGACGATGACAAAGATGAGGTAAATCTTTTTTATCTCAAAGATGATTTAAAAGATTGAGAAAACTTATTGTTGTGTTGATTGACTCGGTTGTTGAATTAACAAATGAAAATTTGATTTTGAGTGAAAATCTGAATCTCTATGAAGATGAAAAATTTGCACTTATTTCTTAGATATCTAGAATGAATGTTAGGTTGAGTTCGTAGGAAACTAAGAGTCATCAACTTGATGTGGAACCTGGCTCTGAGAGTGGAAAGAGAAAACTCAATAGTTTTGAACTTAATCTAGAGGAAAGTCTAAAAGTTTCTGAGTCCAAACCAGTTGGTGCTCTTGAGAGAAACTCACAACTAGTAAAGGACCTAAGCCAAGTCAAAGAAGTGTTAAATCTTTCCTTGAAATGGAATGACTCTTCTAAGATTCTTTCCAACTTGGAAAATCAGAAATTGAACAGTAGGAAATGCTTAGGGTGTCGAAAGATAGAACCCCCCTTATAATCCCTATAGCAAGTATGTATCAGTATCTGATAATTTGTTGTGTACCCACTATGGGAGAAATAGTCACTTGAAAAGAAACTACGAGTCTTTGAAAAAGGTAAAAGAAAATCTAGAAATTTTCCTTAAATATGAGAGAAAGAAATTAGAGAAAAGGAAAGTACTTGGTCCTAGATATTGTTTTAGCAAGAACACTTTGCCTTTTTGGATTGGAAGGTTTCTTATAGTTTTTGGGAAATCCATCTCAAGTGGGTTCCAAAATCTACCAAGTCATTCTTTTGTAGAAGAAAGGAAGTAGTCAATGTTGGTTCATGGACAGTGGTTGCTCAAAGCATATGACTGGAGAAACTCAAAACTTCTGCTCTTTGGAAGCACACCAAGGTAGTGGTGTGTCATTTGGAGATGGAAAAAAGGGATTCATTCTTCGTATGGGAAAGATTAGAAGATCTATGGAACACTCCATAGATAATGTGTACTATGTGAATGAGTTGAAATACAACCTACTTAGTGTGTCTCAGATTTGTGACAAAGGGAATGAAGTGAGATTTGTGTATAGATGTATAGTCACAAATCTTGCTTCCAACAAGGTCATTCTTACTACCCAAAGGGTCAAGAACATGTATGTTGCATACCTTGACTCTATAGAAGGGGATAATCTTCTATGTCTAAGTGCTCAATTTGACAATGTAAATCTTAGGCATAGAAGATTGGGACATGTAAGCTTATCTCTGTTGAACAAGTTGGTTGCAGGGGATCTGGTCAGTGGACTATCCAAGCTGAAATTTTAAGAGAACAAAATGTGTGATGCTGCATGAAGGGGAAGCAAACAATCAGCACAACCAGGCCATTAGAGCTTCTCCACATGGATCTTTATAGACCAGTAAGAATTTAAAACAGAGGTGGGAAGAAATACATCTTGGTGATTGTTGATGATTTCTCCAAATTCACTTGGAACATGTTCTTGTGAACAAAGGATGAAACAACTAGAGTATTAAAATTCAGAGAGATAACCTAATTCAAGACCTTGTGGTTGAAAAGGATCTAAATGAAGAAAATGTTGCAGAACCCTTGGAAGCACCCAATCCTTCTAATGCTCCTAGTGGTGCTCATTAAGGATAAACTCACAATGAAGGCTCTAAAAATGGTGATCAAGTTGCTGAGCATTATGAGGAGATTACAAGAAAATAGTATGGAAACATTAGTCCTCCCATCCTCTAGACAGTCTTATGTCTCCCCTTGAATCTGGAATACAAACTAGATCCAAACTAATAAATCTAGTTGCTTTTTCGGCTTTCATTTCCACCATTGAATCCAAGAACATTAAAGAGGCTATAAAGGATGCTGACTGGGTGAGTTCAATGCAAGAGAAGCTTCATCAGTTTGAAAGAAGCAAAGTGTGGCACCTAGTCCCCAGACCCCTCAACAGAACTATTATATGGACCAGATGGGTATTCAGAAACAAGCTGGATGAACATGGGACTATCACAAGAAACAAGTCAAGACTAGTGGTGCAGGGATACAATCAAGAGGAGGGAATTGATTATGATGAGACATTTGCACCTGTAGAAAGGATGGAAGCAATAAAAATTCTAATAGCTTTTGCTACATATATGGGGTTCAAGCTATTTCAAATGTTAAGAGTGACTTCCTGAATGGGTACTTGAAGGAGGAAGTCTATGTGTAACAACCTCCAGATTTTGAAGACATTGACTTGCCCAATCATGTGTTGAAATTGGACAAAGCGTTGTATGGCTTGAAGCAATCACCTAGAGCCTGATATGAGCGACTATCAAAGGTCTTCTAGAAAATGGGTTCAAAAGAGAAAAAATTGATAATACTTTGTTCCTGAAGTCTAGAGGAAAGGAGCTTCTTGTGGTGCAGGTCTATGTAGATGACATAATTTTTGGAGCTACTTCAAATCCTTTATGCAAAGAGTTTGCAGCATTGATGGGTAGAGAATTTGAAATGAGTATGATGGGAAAACTTAGTTTCTTCTTGGATGCAAATCTAATAATCCCCTCAGGGTAATTTAATCTGTCAAGAAAAGTATATTAAAGAACTGCTCAAAAAATTCAGCATGCAGGAGGCCAAGATAATTGATACTCCAATAAGCACAAATGTCAAACTTGATAAGGATGATGTAGGCATTGATGTACATCAAACAATGTATAGAGGAATCATTAGTTCACTCCTCTATCCTACTGCTAGCAGACCAGATATAGTATTCAGTATGGGGTTGTGTGCTATGTTTCAAGCAGCTCAGAAGAGTCACACCTGAAGGTAGCAAAGAGAATCCTACGATACTTGTCAAAAACTCAGGACCTGGTCCTATTCTATCCTTCTGGGGATTCTTTTGATTTAATTGGATTTGCAGATGTTGATTATGCAGGTTTTCTTGTTGACAGGAAAAACACTTCAGGCATGGCACATTTTCTATGGTCATCACTGATCTCATAGGGAACTAAAAAGTAGAACTCAGTAACCTTATCCAGTTCTAAAGCTGAGTATGTGGTTGTTGCTTCATGTTGTGCTTAAGTCTTGTAGCAACAGCTTGAAGACTTTGGTGTCCTTATAGATGTTATTCCTCTCATGAGTGATAACACAAGTGTTATGAACATGGCAAAAAATCCTATTCAGCATAAGAAGACAAAGCTCATTAGTGTGAGACAATGTTGACAAAGGAAATGTGGTGATGAGATTCTGTAAAACAAAGGACCAAGTGGTTGACATCTTCACCAAGGCATTATGCAAGGAACACTTTATCAAGAATAAATTAAGCCTGGGAATGCACAAGTTAAATTGACTTCACAACAGATTTGCATGCAGCCTCCACTCTGACTATGCTAAGAAGGGAAAGTATCTCCACTTATTGTATTGATTATTGTCTATGAATTTATCTCTTGTACCTCACTGCAGGTATACACTCATGGCATTCTAGTTAAAGGGAAGATCTAATCATAACAGTCAGGGCTTTCTATAGCAAGGGACCTGGTCCACTTGCAAGGTTAGTATCACTTTACTACACTATATTCTGTCAACGGTCACTGCCACGTGTCATCCCCCCATTTCTTGTGTCAGTTACAGATGTCTTTTCAATTTAAAAACCAAAGGTCCCCTCTGTTCAGGGACCTGATACCACGCATAAATAAGTCCTTTTCTTCAATTTTGTGGTATCCAAACAAATCAAATCCTCTATCTCTCTTTTCAGAATTTCTCTCCTCCTCTCTGATTTCTCTTCTCTTTCTTTTTAAAAATTTTCAAATTCCTCCTCTCCCTCCAAAACTCCTCTTTCCTTAGAAATTGAAAACCCAGTTCCTTCAATTTCTCGACTCTTCCCATGGAAGCTTCTCCATCTACTCCGGTGTGTGGATTAGGTGAAACTTGTCAATCCCCTCTCCCTACACTGAAGTTTTGGAATCTCCCTCAACCAAACCTGTGGAGACTTCACCCTATTCCCCTACACTGGTTTTAGCAGGGAAAAACTCTTAGAACTCTGAGGCTCAGCCAGTGGTCAAGTCGGTTGCTGAGGTACCCACTGAAGAAGTTGATGTTATGTCTCAACCAGGCCTTGTATCCTCCACTATGTCTGAAAGGCTTTTCGATAGGGATTTGCCCGAAGGTAAGGGAACATAGTCCAATATTTTTACGGCTATAAAGGAATTAGTGGTTCAAAGTCTGACATCACTAAGAGGGGATATTCAGACACTATCAGAGGCTGAATGTAGGTCGCCAGAGCATGTCCTCCACAAGGTTAGACCTGCCTTTGACCAAACCCTTGAAGCAGTAGGAGTCACTAATAAAGCAGATGATGAAAAAGTCTCTCTCGTTTGGTCTAGAAAAGGTTTTAGAGGATTCAATACTCCAACTGTGTCTGCCTATAATCTTGCAAGAACTGAAACTGCTCTTGAGGACAGGAATACTGAAGAGCCATCTGAGTCTGAAAAGAAAAGAAAGAGGAAAGGCAAGGGAGAGGTAGTTGAATCCACTAAAAAGGGAGAAGACATGAAATATGTAACTAGGGGTACTATTCAAAAGCTACTTGGGGATGCAATGGTAGCAAGTAAGGCTCAAACAATAAGAAATCGAAGAGAAAGAAAGATTGACAGTGTGCCTGTTGAAAACCCCATATTGTTGACCTAGGAGATAGGTTCAAGTGACACTGAATCTGAAGATATTGTTAGGGTTGTAGAAAAAAGGCGCAAAAAGGTGGAAGATCAACGTGTTAAGTCTCAGAGGAACACTAAATCTAGTAAGAAATCACTAGCCAAAAGGGCAAGGGCCACTACCAGGGTTGCTTCTAAATCCAAGTCTGTTAAGGGACCAGGTCCAATTGCATAAAGAATAGATGAAGAATAGGTCATGACTAGAGAGGAACGCATTATTGAACTTCAGAAGCAGAAAGTATGCAATGGGAGGGTGTTTGATTATGAAATTCTCACAGAACTTGGTATGTGCACTCTCTATGAAAGTACGGGGATGTAAAATGTGTTGGGATGCCTAAGATGTTTCTAAAGGAAAACTATCAACTCTTCTTTGAGTTTCTCAACAAGGTGCTCCTGCCCAGAAGTGAAAAGAGAACAGTGGCATCTGCAGTAGATCTTTTTCTCATGGAGCAGCTGGACGAGCTAGAAGCCATTAGTCTCCCTGATATCATGCTTAATCATATGCATAGAGTCATGACCTGGAAGAATGCCAAGCATGGAATACCTTATGGGTACCTCCTAAACCATATGTTCTAACACTTTGGGGTGTCTCTTAGTAAGGGAGTTGCAGGGACAATAAAACAAACTTTTTTCTGCAACCACTCTTATAATGTGAGTGTGTAAAGGGTAAGGTCAAGTCCAAGTCCCATGTCTCTGATCTTTTTGAGAAACAGGACACTCTCAAGCGTGAGTTGGAGGATTTCACGGCTGCTTTGAGTGGAAAGGATGTGGAAATTGCTAGACTTAGGGCCCATCTTCAACAAGTTATTTCTCAAAGACCTGGTACTAGCTCTGACAATAAGGAAGAAGTTGAAAAATTGAGGGTTGAAAATGCGCAGCTGCTCGAGTCAAATGCCTCACTTAGTGAGGAAGTCAAGTTCCTTACTAAGCAACTCCTTTAGGCGCATGTTGATGTTAATTCTCGCCTAAATCTTGTGTTGCAATCCTTCTCTCCTCGTCCCCCTCTGTCCTAAAGTGGTTGTTGTATTAGTCATTAAGTTTTAAAGTGTCTTTTGTTTTTCTCCTGTCATTAGTTGTAGTGGCAATGACATGTTTTAGCTGGATTAAGTGGCCAATTTTGTGATATGAAATCAACATCTAATTTTCCCTCTTATGTTGTGCTTTTATATTCTCTATTTTTCCAATATGCTCATGTACTGTGTTGCCCATGGCTTTGAATTCCTTACAATTTTGCATGTCAATGAGGTCAAAAGGGTGAATATTGTAAATAATTGTTGAGGGCTTGTTTGGAATACAGAACTGTATGGGAACTTGGCAATAGGGGCAATTGAAATTGAATGAATGTAACTCGTGTGAGGTGGTTTGTTTATCATCATCAAAAAGGTAGAAAATGATGCATTTCAGTTATTTTGATGATCCTTAAAAATGCAGGGACCCGATCCAAACAAAGTGTTCTCGTCCAGGTACAATTAGCGTACTTCACCAATAGAAATGGACAAGGTTGTTTGTCTAATGGTCAACAATTCTTCTTGATGGATATAATCAAAGAACAAACAACTTGTAAGATTCATTCACAAAAGGAGAGAGAAATCAATCTTTAGACACAAAAATACAGTAAGGGGCCTGATGAACTAAAAGAGTGCTTTATGTGTAGGCTGTTGTTTTTGAATGCTTGTATTGTGCTGAACTTGTAGAATTCGTTTCACTCTTATAAGAAATGTTTCAAACCTTTGTGTGAGTCAGTGTAAGAACATTTTTAGAGTTAACTTTGTGTCTTACTATTGAAGTCTATATTGATTAGCGATAGTTAATATAGTGGGCAATGAATGCATTACTTTGGCTCAGTAAGTAATAGGTGTATTACTTAGCATGAGATTAATAGTTTAGTCTCATTGTTATAGTTGAAATCTGTATTTCACTTTTGCTTGGAGATTAGTGAAAACAGTTGAAAATCCTGTGTGACAGGTCGTGGTTTTACACCCTTGAGCAAGGAGGTTTCCACGTAAAATCTCATGTGTTCATTTACTTCGAGTTATTTACTTTTAGCTTTCAAATTGTACTAAAGGACTCGGTCCTGTAATCTCTAGTGGACGCATATATTCCATCAAAAATGCAAGCCTTCTAAAAACCACAAGTAATTATACAGAAGAGGAGGCTAGAATATAAAGCATGAGCATTTTGTATAGTAGATATACTAAAACATGTGCAGAAAGATACTCCTCCAAGAAGACGGATCGCCTAATATACCTGCTATATTAAAGTAATATTTTTTTAATTTTATTTTTTGCTCATGTAAGTCATAGCGGGAACCTATGTTGCTTGGATTCTTCAAAAGTGCTTGACCCATAAATCAAAATCAGGTATGCACATGAGAGGGTGTGTTGAAGACATAATTAAGTAATTAAAAGTGTGATTTCTCTACGACTTGAACTTTTAAATGACATGGTCACACAATTCACGATAAGCATTTAGGTCCAGAATTTGCAATACAGCCTTAGTACATGAATCTAGCTAGATCCAGAAGAACCCAAATGTCCATATTTATCAAAATCGTTGATTATTATAACTGAAAAGTTTAAAAACTCAATTAAAAAGCGGAAACCTCTCTTCTGTGATTCATTATATGAAATTACCTACAAACTATCCCCATAAATGGTAGGACAATCATTAATGATAAATTTATATTAAATTTTATTCATTAAACATCTTATATAAATAGACATTAAGAATATGTTTAATCTTGTACATTTACTATTGGATTGAGCCAACTCAGTAGCTGGTGTGTAACAATTCACGTAAGCCTTGTACATTTATTTTTATTTGCTCATTTTTATCAAATATTACTTGCTTATTTGTGTGAAGTTTGGATTGCAATGCAAATAAAACTTATTCGATTTATTTTTGTCCAGTTTCATGTTGTCAACTTCCGGTTATCAAATTTGTAATCTTCCCAACCTCATGAATCGTATTTGTTTTTTCTAAAAGTTTCACATTTCCATAACTAGTTCACAATAAGCATTTTGGTCCAAAATTTGCAACACAGCCTTAATACATGAGCCTAGCAAGATCAAATAGAACCCAAATCTCCATACTCTGTCGAAATCAGTTTATACAATTAAACATTAAAAACTTAACTAAAAAGCAGAGCCTCGAGGCTAATTGAAACCTTTCTTCTGTGATTCACATTTCACATTGTTTTTCATGCACCAACATGCATATGAAGTTATCAACAAACTATCCTTATATATGGTAAGACAATCACTCGAAGCAACATTCTCTATCATGTGATAGAATTAAAGCCCCCAACACACCTCTAACGCGAGCCTTACTCACCAGGATATTCCAAACATATGACACGGACTAACTTCTCTAGCTTTAGTTCCAAATCAACATTTCCTTCTGCTTCAGTACGAAAGTCATTTCCATGAGCTCCTTCTCGATCAAACTGCACCTTTGCAGATGGGAAGAATCCGAGGATCGGCTGTTGAGCTGATGTGCTAAGGCCTGAAGGTCAGGTAGGCTCTGCAGCAGCTACCTGTGGATTAAACACATTTGGGAGGTAGTGAAACCGAGATCAAAAAGCAGAGTTCATGAACAAGAGTACATATGCTAAAGTCCTTTAGTCACACCCGAGAGGGTACATAGTCGAAGAGCTGAAGGCATTGTGGGGTTGAATTAGTTAAAGAGCGCTGATTTACTGCTTCTAAATGTGGCAAAGCTGCTACTGGAGGAGCTAAACTGAGAAAATCTCCATTGAGAGCTTTAGTTTCTCTTACTGAGAATGATGGTTCAGACTCACTTTGGTTTGAAGGGGGCTCCATCTGAAAACTTTTTACAGATGATGAAATCCCTGATGAGATGTTCACCTATAATTTCCACAAAAGCAATTTTTCTCAGCAATTCAAACACAAAACTATACAATGTTAACCCTAAACTATGTGAGCTATTTGTATAATAGTAGGGGTATATATGAGCCACTTTTATAACAAGGGGTATATCCGCTCAAAATGACAAAGTTGAGGGGTATCTGAGGCCCTTTTCCCTATATAAAAATAACAACATATCCAATATATCCCACGAGTCCGGTGCACTAAGCGTCGCTATGAATTGGTTCGAAAAAAGGCCAGACCACAAGGATCTATTGTACACAACCTTACCCCGCATTTCTACAAGAGATTGTTTACACATCTCAAACCGAATACTTAAAACTCAATGAAGTTGGCTTACAATTCATGTAGAAGTAGAAGTTTTCTGATGTTGTTGACATGTTTGTTGCAACACACTAGGAAAGTTCAAATTATGCCCAAAAACTACATGATGATCAACTTTTTGGTTCACACCTTGACTATACTCACCACTCCACAATTTAGAGCAATTTTCAAGAAATGGGGCAGATTGATTTGGTCTAAAGACACAATCTTTTGAAGAAAAATCAATTCTTGATGCTGCTGGTATAAATTTGGGGCATTGAATTGTCTGAAAAATTGAATCTTTTGTATGTTGTTACTCTAATCTAATCCTCTCAAGTTGAGCAATACCAAGTCCTCTTTATGGGAGTTTTTTTTCTCATTCATCTTTTTTGATGCTCTAATATTAGAAACTTTTGGTTCTTTGACTATCAAATGTTTAGCAAAATTTATAGTAAACCAAAGGGATATCTATATATGGAAAGAAAATCCATCCAGCACAAAACACTATGATTTTTCAAAGATACAGGAAAATTTGAGTGTTTTTGGTAAAACCCCAAATGGAAAATTTAAGGTCTAAGGGGGGGGGGGGGGGGGGGGGGGAATTTAATTGCAATCAATTCATTATATGAAATCTTGCAGGTCATGGAGTCAAGATTAGATATTTAATGATTCATCTTTTTTGAAAGCTCTAATATTAGCCATTTTATGGTCTTGGCCATCAAATGATCAGAAATTTATACTCATTATGTTTCAATTTGTTTTACTTACTTTCCCTTTTTAGTCTTTTTTTTTAAAAAAATTGTCTCTTTCAATTTTTGGTAATTCTTTAATTTCAATTTTTCACCTAACATGTTTAACGTAACAAGATTAAAATATATTTTTAGTACATTCTATGTATCTTTAATTTAAGAATATTACAGTATAATGGTTCTATCTGTGATTCCATTTCTAATCATCCTAGTTCCAATAGTCCTGCACTTATCTGCAATCCCAAAACAAGATTTCATCATACTATGCATTATGGTTTCCATTCTACTCCTATTGTCGTACTTTTTTTACCAGGTAATTCAAAATCCTTATATCGATGCATTTCACTAACGGAATTCAAAATATAAAGAAGGGCATAATACCTAAACAAACACTTGAACTTGGTCTCTGTTGGCTAGTAAGCACTCCAACTTTGAGTATGCGTATCTAAACCCCTCAACTCGTCTCCACTATATTAGTTAAACATTCCAACTTACAAAATGATCAACTAGACACCTCCAAAAATTATGTGCACATCAGCATCCGGTGTTCACTAGACACAATGGGGACGAGTTGCAGTGTTTAGTTGCTAGCTGGACCAAGTTGAGGTGTCTAAAGGTGCACTTTCAAAGTTGGAGTGCTTACTTGCCGGTTGAGGCGAAGTTGGAGTGTACACATGAAGAAGCAAAAGGAATACAATATCTACTATATATACATATATAAATTAATTTTGATATTATATAAACAATGTAATATCCTAAAGAATCTTCTTGCATGCCCCTGTAGTTTTGTCCCTATCGATGATTTTGTTGTGACCTTAATATGTTAAAACTGCAAGCCTTCTGAAAACCACAAGTAGTTATATAGATATTCCATCCGTGGTTCAGAAGGGGAGGCTAGAATATAAAGCATGAGCATTTTGTATCAGATATACTAAAACTTGTGTAGGAACCAGGGGCGGCTCAAACCCGTTGGTGGCCTAAGGCCAAAATCAAATTAGAGGCCTTAAAAAAAAATTATAAATGTCTTTATTTTAAATCTATTTTTCTAGCTTTTTGAGATGCAAAGTTGTTAATAATTTTTGTGTAGTCAATCTCTTCTAATAATTCTTTCTCAATCGATAATATAGCCAAACCACTTAATCTTTCTTGAGACATTGTCGATCTTAAATAAGATTTTATTATTTTTAATTTTGAAAAACTTCTTTCGGCTGAGGCGACTGTTATGGGAATTGTTAACATTATTCTATAAGCAATGTAAGCATTTGGAAAAGAATCAAGTCTTTTTATTTGATTGAGTATCTCAATTAGAGTATTGTCTTCTACTTTTATTATTTCCCTTAACACTTTTAATTCAGAAAATAAGTCTAAACCGTCAATATCAGAGTGAGTATTATGTTTTAAGGAACATTCAAGATTAAGACAATATTTTTTTAAATTCTCATCATCTAATGATCTCAATTTTTTCCCACTAAATAGAAAACCAAAAATATTTTCATATACTTCAAATTGTTCAAATCTATTTTGAAGTGAAAAGATGGCTTGGTCTACTATGTGTAAGAAGTAATCAACTCTAAATGATTCTTCAAGAGATCTTGTGATTTCATTATCAACATTCTCATCAAATTGTTTTTTTCCTATAAATTACACGTTTCTTACGAAATACAGGTTCTATATTCATCTCTAATGCAATTTCCTTAGCAGAAATCATAGCACTTGTAAATCCTTCTTCTCTATATGTTTTAAAAAAAGAAACTAAACCTCTTAATTGATCTATAGCAACATCAATATACATATCTTTTGATTGTAAACTTTTGCTAATTGAATTTACAGCAAATAATACATCATACCAAATAGTCATACCCAATAAAAATTCAAAATTTTCAAGCTCAAAAATTGCTAAACAATTAGCTTCACTTTTAATTTTTGGATCATCACTAACTTCTTCTAATTTAAATAAAGCATCTCTTATTTGTGGAGTTTGAAACCTTATTGCTTTAACACATTCAATACGACTTTCCCACCGTGTTTGTGACAATGATTTAAGAGTTAAACTAGGTACACTATCTTTTAAAATTTTCCAGTAGACGAAGAAAATAGTGAATATATACGTTGTACCACTCCAAAGAATGATATAGCTTTCGTACAAGAATTAACCATATCACAAAGTACCAAATTTAGATTATGACAACCACATGGTGTATAAAATGATCTAGGATTTATATCAAGAAGTCTTTTTTGCACTCCTTGGTGTTTTCCCTTCATATTAGACCCATTATCATATCCTTGTCCTCTTAAATTATCAATATCAAGTCCAATACATTTTATTTCATCTAAAATAACTTCAAAAAGACCTTTTCCACTTGTATCATCCACTTTTAAGAATTCTAAAAAATATTCGGTTACATTTATTGGAGTTGCCGAAATATCTACACTCTATATTATAAAAGACATTTGGTCTTGATGACTTGTGTCTGGCGTGCAATCAAGTATGATAGAGAAATACTTTGTTTTTATAACTTTTTCAATAATCTTGTTCTTAATTTCACTTGCCAATAAATTTATTAATTCATTTTGTATATTATGTCCAAGATAATGATTATGAATTTCATCATGTTTGATTCGTCGAATATGTTCTTGCATAATTGGATCAAATTCTGCAATCATTTCAATAAGACTCAAGAAGTTTCCATTATTTTCTTGATAGATTTTTTCATTTTTCCCCCTAAACGCCAAATTATTTCTTCCAAGAGTTTTTATGACGGAAATAATTCTTGACAATACATTTTTCCAATGTTCTCTATCTCTATTAATTTGGTCTTGAATGTTTTTATCGATTGTTTTATTATTACGCAATCTAAATTCTAAATCAATCCATAAACTCATATTAATAATATGTTGGTTAGTTGTTTCATGAGTTCTAAGCTTAGTAGTCAGATTTTTCCAATCTCTACTACCTTCATTAGCTAACTTATTATTCTTTGCATTAAAGGTCGTATTAAATAACTTATAACAAAAACAAAATACCTTATTCAAATCTTTGGAATAAACTAACCATCTTCTTTCATGTCTTTCTCCATTTGCCAACTTTTGAAAATAATACGTAGTAGAAAAGTGCCTTAAAAATTTATCCTTTGGAAAACATGTGTCGGTAATTCTAATTGGTCCCTTTTCTATTAATAAGTCTCTTAACTTTGTATTAACAATATTCCATTGACTAGGATCATAGATATTTTTAGGAGTAAGATTATTTAATTCATTTATAAGTTCTTGATTTTCTTGGGAATCTACATCCGACTTTTCACTAATTTCCTCTCCTTCTTCTTCTTTTTGGTTTATATCATTATCTAACTCAACTTCAACTAAGTTAGTAACTTGTTCTTCTAAAGAGCATTCCCCTACCTTTTTTGATTTAATTTTAATATTGTTTTCCAAAAATTTATCAAGAGCACCTTTTTGAGATTTTATCAAGTTATCGACTTTTCTTTTTCTTTTAAGTTTTGAATGACCGGATTCATATTTTCTAGTTGACATATTAAAATCTAACAAATATTTTAAACACTATTTACAATATCAAATAAAAAATATAATAAACATAAGACACAAAACAAAAATTATATTAGAAATTAGAATGAAATTACCAAATTCAAAAGTTATGAAGACTTGATTTCCCAAAATGAATCGGACTGCTGCAATGTGATTTTCTCCAAATTTAAAATATAAACTATCAATAGCTTTGAATAAGAGAGAGATGTAAGATTAGAAAAGAGAAAGTGAGAAGAAATATAAGGGATGAAGATAGAATATATAAAATAAAATTAGAAAAAAAAAAGTAAAAAAAATAAATAAATAACTTGTACATTAAAAAAAAAAGTACACAACTTTTTATTGAAAAATTAAAAAGTCATTGTGATAGACTCATATCTATCACAATCACTTCATAAAGCCATTTGGTCTTAGTTCTAATATTTTTATTTTTTAAAAAAATTTAATCCTTTCTAATTAACTTAAAAAGGGGCCTTTATATTTAATGTCTTAGTACTAATATTATTTTTTAATTTAATCCTACCTAATTAACTAAAAAATAGGGGCCCCCTAAAATTGGGGGCCTAAGTCTAAAGACTTTTTCTTTAGCCTTGCCAGCCGCCCCTGGTAGGAACATACCATAGAGAAACTCCTCCAAGAAGACGGTTCGCCTAATATACCTGCTATATTAAAGTAATATTTTTTATTTTATTTTTTGCTCATGAATCTCACAGCAGGGACCTATGTTGCTAGGATTCTTCAAAAGTGCTTGTTGGATGTGTGTCTGATCCTTCAAAAATAGTGCATTTTGGGAGGACTGTCACAGGTGTGGCAACATTTTCAGTGCCCCAGAACCGTAGGTGGGAATTTCAGTACATAACGTGCAAAAAGTAAACATGGTCTTATCAACGCGATACAAGCTACTTGAAGAGGCTGATCAGGACAGAGATAAGTTTGTGTCAGTAGAAAAATCAGATCAAGAAAATTATATCGAGACAAGGATTACAATATGGATGAGGTAATGGAAATATTTGATCTCGACCATGATGGAATGATCAACATGGATGAATTTGTAAAAGGTTTCACAAGATAGATAGATGAAACAAAGGATGCAATGGGTAAAAGATATCATTCCATAAGATCCTTGAAAGATATATATGAGGTAATCCGATTAGAGCTCTCATAAATCTTGTAAGATATACTTTCCTTAGTACAAGGGGACCTTGGAGCAATGGTAGAGTTGTCTCTTTTAGTGAACTATAGGTTATGTTGCTCGGGCCCTGTCAAAAATGTCAATGCTTGTCAGGTCTTCCAAAAGTAGTGCATTTTTAGAGGAACATACACTGGTACGACTAGGGGTGTGCATCAGTTGGTTCGGTTCGATTTTAAGTATTATCGGTTCGATTTATCGATTCAGTTTTTAAATACGCTAAACCAATAAAGACTTTATCAATTTATCGGTTTACCCAATAAGAAAATTCTCATAAAATAAATATATGATTTCTCACTTCTCTAACAATTTGGCACGATACAGTGAGACAAGCAAATCAGTTGTAAATGCTTTGATATAGTGAAACAAGAAATATAATGAGAAATTGCATCAATAAGAGTAGATGTAGAACAAAGGCTACAATAACATGTTACAACCAAAACATAATATGGAATTTCTAATCTGAAGTAGATGTACTATGGCGTATGAATTATGTAGACCGTAGTGTAGAATACTGATATAGTGTCTAGTTATGTTAAATTATTAATATTTAACATTTATGAAGGGTATAGTAGTAACTTACTATCATCTTAATGGGTTATCGGTTTACTCAATAATCCAATACTAAAAACCGATACCAAGCCATTAACCCAATAATTATTTTTTATAAAACCATTAAAAACCCGTTAACCCAATAACCCAATAGCAATGACTCAATAACATTTTTTTCGGTTCGATTTATTGGTCGATTTGGTTTTTGTACACCCCTAGGTGCGACATCATTTTTCCAGAATCCGAGCAATATAGTCCATAGGTCATGGGTTCCAGTCGTAGAAACAACCAATGATGCTTGTGTTAGGGTAGGTAGGCTATCTACATCATACCCTTAGGGTGTGGCTGTTACCCAAACCCTGTGTGAACAGGGAATGCTTTGTGTACAAAGCAACCCTTTTTAAAAGTAGGTATAATATACAAAGAACCAAAAAGAAAAAGTTATTACCTTGAAATAATCACAGAGAAACACATAGTTTGTTATGTGGCTTTCACTCCTCATAGAGAGTTAGAAAGCATCAGTTCTTATAGTAAGTTCGGGTTTTTCATTCTTTCTTCCCCTACCCACTCCACTTTTTTCAATAAATAAGTCCCGCGGGCCCCTTTCTGTTAAGGAAGAAAACAAAACAATCTCAATTTTACAACTCAAGAGTAATAAATTCCACTTTGGATTATGTACCTTATTGAGTAAACAAATCTTGGCTTCTCATCACAGATTCTGCAACCTTGGCTCAAAAAGCAAAGGGAAGAACACGAAATGATGAAACATATTCTATCAGATATTTTTCAACTAGTCGAAAACATTGTTGTATGAACCAAATATTTCTGCTAATAGAAAGTGAGTAACTGCTATTAATGATCAACTATGTTGCTCGGACTCTTAAAATATGTTGTCAGGTGCATGTCGGATCCTCCAAAAGTAGTGCATTTTGAGAAAAATCCAACATGAATGGATGCAACAACATTTTGGAGAGGCTGAGCAACATAGTTGATCAGTAGGGTGAACAAATGGCATGTTAAGATTGTAAATGTTAAGAGTAATTTTAATTGCTGCATTACAGATTATTCGAAAGCATTGATCACAACAAGAAAATGTCATTTCACGTACTGTACTATGTTCTCTACCCTTCAACTTTTAGTTCATTATTGTCTGACAATACTGATTAAAACTAAGAAGATATATAGCGGGCTATGGTGTTCATCAACAATATGCTTGGACTTACCGTGCTGCTTTCATTAGTATATTTCGGGGGATTGGCTTGGAATTTCTCAGCTGAAGTACTTAGTGTGCTACTGGTTTGTGGTGTAATGGGATGCATTGCCAGTTTGAGCACATCATTCCTCATTTGGGTATCCGCCATGGCTTTCGTGCACTATCCATTCTCTTCAGTTTTGGTTTACATTCTAGACTATGACTTCTTCATTCAACAAAAAAAAGCTTGAACATGTTGTCTCTACTGTGATTTCAGGAATAAATGTAATGACTGGTTCTCTTTCAAGGCTTTTTGAGAAGTATTGTTAACTATCACATTGCGTTAATGAGTGACATCACCCAACGACAGAGTCATGATTTCATTAAGAGGATTCAAAATATAACAAGTAAACATAGGAAGAAGCTAGGATTCAACATCTAGTATGCATACATAAAAAGTAATGTTGATGTTGTCTATACAATGTAATTTTTCGATGTATAGCTCTGCCCATGACGCAACCTTTACTCACCAAAGATTTCTTGCATGTTAAAAACACAATTAAGAGATTAGAAGTATATGATATCCAACAACTTAAACTTTTATCGAGATGACCACACAAGTCAATATGGTACCACAGTAAATAGTGGTCTTGGAGTCGAGTCTCACCACCATCCATTATGAAAAAGAATATTCATGTGTTTGGCTCTTAAAAAGGAATCAAGTCTGCACGTGAGAGGGTTTTTTGAAGACATAATTAAGTAATTAAAAGATCCCTCTAATGTCTTAAACTTTTAGATGAGACAGTCACACAATTCACCATAAGCATTTAGGTCCAAAATTTGCAACAAAACCTTAGTACATGAACCTAGCAAGATCAAGAAGAACCCAAATCTCCATATTTTGTCAAAATAGTTGATTATTACAACTAGAACATTACAAAAAAAACTCAACTAAAACGTGGTGCCTCGAGGCTAATGAAAACCTATCTTGTGTGATTCAAATTTTCACAACATTTTTTCATGCATATTAAGTTTTATCTTATAACTATCCCTAAAAATGGTAGAACTCACTCAAAACAACATTCCCTATCATGCAGAGAATTAAATCACCGCGGACGCACCTCTAACGCAGGCCTTACACACCAGGACATCATAAACATATGGCATGGACAAACTTCTATAGCTTCAGTTCCAAATCAACATTTCCTCCTACTTCAGTTTGAAAGTCACTTCCACGAGTTCCTTCTCGACCAATTTGCACCTTTGTAGATGGGAAGAACCCCAGGATCGTCTGTTGAACTGATATGCTTAGACCTAAAGGAGGCATATGCTCTGCAGCAGCTACCTGTAGATTAGAGATGCATTCATTAGATAGTGAAACCTAGATCAAAAAGCATAGTAAACGAACACAAATATAAACGTTAAAGTCCCTTAGTCTCACCCGAGAGGGAACATAGTCGAATAGCTGAAGGCATTGTGGGGCTGAATCAATTAAAGAACGCCTAGTTACTGCTTCTAAATGTGGCAAAGTTGATGCTGGAGGAGCTAAACTGAGAAAATCTCCATTGAGAGCTTTAGTTTATCTTACTGAAATCGATGGTTCGGACTCTGACAAAGCTCTCAACTTTGACACAACTTCTCTGTAAAAATGCCAAATGACTAAATATTAGTCTCTTGAGAATTAAAACTTAAGTGATTTCTAGATAAGATGTAGAACCTTTTAAGCACATTTCCCTCTTCTACATTAACTGAGAACTTGTTGCTGCATGAAGTGGATTCGTTTGATTTGGATACAGGGGCAACACAACACTTTTTGCATTGAAATAAAGGGACAGACGGGTATTCTGGAGAGAACGGATAGAGCCTCTTCACGCCAGCCATCTACATTACACCACCACCAAACCAAAATATAGCTATTCAGAAAAATAGACATCAAATTTATGGGATATACATAATACCATTTTTTATGTTATTCTAGTTACATAAGATACTCTTTTTGACCATTATCTTGGAACCAGGGGATCAAGCATACAAATAGTACTCTCTCTTTTTCAATTTGTTTGTTTGGTTTTAACTTGAGACGGAAAGTGTTATGGTCTTAAACTAAAGAAAACTAATAGAATTACTTTAACTTCTTCAGGCCAATGAGGTAAACATTTGGAGTCATTATAACTTTAGTTTGAATGGGGCTCCATCTGAAAACTTTGTACAGGTGATGAGATATTCACCTACAATTTCCACAAAAGCAATTCAAACACAAGAAACAAAAAACTATACACATATTAATCGTAATACATATATAATAACAACAACATATTTAGTATAATTCCATAAGTGGGATCTGGGGAGGGTGAATATACGCAACCTTACACCTATCTTGTAAAAGTAGACAGACAATTTTCAATAGACCCTCGGCTTGAGTAAGCATATCAAAAATTATGTAAAGCAAATACAATAGTGAAGAATCAATGTTGTAAAACAATCAAGAAAAGAACAGGTAGTAACTACAACAGCAAAAACAACCAATAACACCCAAATATATATATATATATATATATATATATATATATATATATATATATATATATATATATAGCTCCAAATGTTTAATGAAGTTGACTTCTTTTTTTTTTTTTTGTTCCCCACCTAGTGTCCGAACAAATACAAATTTGCGACAAAAAGTCCCACATTAGTAGGTTAAACACTCCTTAACAAGGGAGACTTCATACCCAAGGCTCTAACTCGAGACCCCTTGTTAAGTATATATGAAGGGTAGTCCAGTGCGTTAAGCTTCCGCTATGCATGAATCGGGAAAAGGGCCCAACCACAAAGGTTCATTCTACACAGCCTTACCCTGCATTTCTGGAAGAGGCTATGACAACAATTTTATGTTACGCCAAGGCTCCCCATCTAGTTAAGTACAAAGGAATACTTAAAACTCAAAGAAGCTGACTTACAATTGATGTAGAACTTCCAGTTTTCTGATATTGTTGACATCTTTGTTGCAGCACACTAGGAAGATTCAAATTATGCCCAAAAACTACATCATGATGATTTGGTGTAAAGACACAAACTTTCGAAGAAAAATCAATTCTTGATGATGTTGGTATGAATTTGGGCCATTGAATTGTCTGAAAAATTGAATCTTTTTTATGTAGTTCCTCTAATCTAATCCTCTCAAGTTGAGCAACACCATGTCCTCTTTATGGGACTTTTTTTTTCTCATTCATCTTTTTTGATGCTCTAATATTAACCATTTTTTGTTCTTGACCATCAAATGTTGAGCAAAATTTATATTAAAGGCAAAGGGGTATCTATTTATGAAACAAAATCCATCCAGCACAAAAGACTATGATTTTTCAATGATACAAAAAAAATCTGAGTTTTTTTGGTAAAACCACAAATGGAAAATTTAAGGTTTAAGGGGAGGGGGAGGGGGGGAATTGAATTCCAATCAATTCATTATATGAAATCTTGCAGGTCATGAAGTCAAGATTGGATATTTAAAAGATTCATCTTTTTTTATGCTCTAATATCAGCCATTTTAGGTTCTTAACAATCAAATGTTGTGCAAATTTATGGTAAAGCTAAAAGGGTAGCTATATATGGAAAGAAAATCCATTTATCACAAAGTTTATGATTCTTCAAACATACAGAAAAATTAGTTTTTTTTTTTTTTTTTTTGGAAAACCCCCAATAGGAATATTTTTTTTCAGAGGAATTTGAGAAAATCTAAGGTTTTAGGGGGAAAATTGAATTTTAATCAATTGATTACTTGAAAGTAAAGGTTGGCTATTTAAAGATTTATCTTTTTTTTTAATCTCTAATACTAGCCATTTTAGGATCTTGGCCATCAAATGATGAGAAATTTATAATCCTTCTAGTTCAATTTGTTTGTTTTACTTTTCTTTTAAGTTCGTGTCAAGAAAATATATGTCTTTCCTTATTTGATAAGTTTTTAGTTTCACAACATGTTTAAGACAATAAGATTGAATGACATTTTAGTACATTATTTTGTTCTTAAATCAGAGTAATAAATTCCACTTTGGATTTTATATACCTTCTTGGGTAAGAAATTATTTACTTCTCATCACAGATTCTGCAGCCTTCGCTCAAAAAGAAAAGGGAAGAACAGGAAATGATGAAACATATTCTATCAGATATTTTTCAACATGTCAAAAACACTACTGTGTAGGAACTCTGTACACAGAGGATGGGAAACCAAATATTTCTGCTATTAGAAAGTGAGTAACTGCTATTAGTGATCGTCTATGTTGCTCGGACTCTTTAAAAATGTTGTCAGTTGCATGTCGGATCCTCCAAAAGTAGTGCAGTTTGAGAAAAAGCCGACACGAATGGATGTTAAGTAGGCTGAACGACAACATAGATGATCAATAGGCTGAACAAATGGCATGTTAAGACTGTAACTGTTAAGACTAATTCCAATTGCTGCATTACAGGCTATTCGAAAGCATTAATCACAACAAAGACAATGTCATTTCACGTATGGAATTGAAACTAATATGCAATATTAAACTTGGTCCTGCACCTTCGGATGCTGATGAAACGGTCGAAAGAATCATCAAACAATTTGATGCGAGTGGAGACGAGATGATCAGTTTGGAGGAATTTGTTACTGGATTCTCACAATGTCTACACAATGTAGGGCATCACTCGCATCTTTCACCGGAATCCAAAGATGATATCACCAAGTGAGAAAAGAGATGAATGCATGTTGTTTCAGAGTCTTTAATCCATGAATATGTCCAATAATGTTTGAATAACTAGTATAAGAACTTATATAGGCAAATCTCTCTGTAACAAAGTCGTTTGTCGGGATATCTTTTGGTTGCTATAATGAAATGTTGTTATGGAAACCTATAATAATATAAGGCATAAATACATATACAAACACTCAAACTTGGCCTCAGCCAGAAAGTAAACAGTCCAACTTTGAATATGCACATCTAGACAACATAACTTGTCTCCAACTGTGACAGTTGAACAGTCCAACTTACAAAATGATCATCTAACCACCTCTGAAATTTATGCGCCATGTCAACATCAAGTGTCCACTAGACACAATGCAAACTTTGTGAGTGCTTACTTACAGGCTAAGGCCAAGTTTGAGTGTTTGTTTATGTATTATGCCATACAACATGGTCATTATAGTGAAATGTTGTTATAGAATTGTTTGACTTTATAATGAAATGATTTGTGATATGCAGAAGAATTGGGAAATAACAGAAAGGTCATTGTAGAAGGAGACTGATAGATCTACAATTACATGGATAAAGGCCATACTTCTTCTGGTTATTGGAATAGTAATATTAGGACTACTAGCTGAACCTCTCATCAAGAGCGTAGGGAGTTTGTCCGGAGCAATATATGTGCCTTCATTTTTCATCTTGTTTATCTTATTTCCTTTGGCTACAAATGCAAGAATAGCAATATCAGTCATCAACGAAGCAAGTCGAAAAAGACAAAGGACTAATTCATTGACATTATCAGAGGTATGTACAACTGTTCTATGTTCTCTCCCTTTCTTTCTTTAGTCTGTTGATGTCTGACAAAGCCTATTAAAACTAAGCAGATATATGGCGAGGTGTTCATCAACAATATGCTTGGACTTACCGTGCTAACGGAATCAGGATTTTCATTAAGGGGATCCAAATTATAATGTAGTAAATATAGGAAGAAACCAAGGGAGTCAATATCTTAAAGACACAATCAAGAGATTAGAAGTGTGCCATCTCTCTAACACCTGAACCTTTTAGACGAAATGACCACACAATTCAATATTGCACCACAACAAATAGAGATCTTGGAATCGAGTCTCACCACCACCCATTCTCAAATATATTTTTCATGTGCTTGACCAATTAAAAGGAATTAGGTCTGCATGTGAGAGCGCGTGTTGAAGACATAAGTAATTAAAAGAGTGTTTTTCTCTAGCGACTTGTATTTTTAGACGAAGCGGTTACACAATTCATACTAAGCATATAGGTCCAAAAGTTGCAAGACAACGTCAATACATGAACCTAGAAAAGATCAAGCAGAACCCAAATCTCCATATTTTGTCGAAATCGTTGATTGTTACAATTGAAATTTTTAAAAATTCAACTAAAAAGTGGAGCCTCGAGGCTAATGAAAATTTCTCTTCTGTGATTCAGCTTTCACATTGTTTTTCATGCTCCAACATGCATATGAAATTATCTACAAACTATCCCTATAATTGATAGGACAATCACTCGAAGCAACGTTCTTTATCATGTAAAAGAATTAAAGCCCCACTGGCACACCTCTAACACAAGCCTTACTCACCAGGTCATCACAACCATATGGCATGGACAAACTTCTATAGCTTCAGTTCCAAATCAATATTTCCTCCTACTTCAGTACAAATGTCACTTCCACGAGTTCCTTCTTGACCAATCTGCACCTTTGCGGATTGGAAGAATCTGAGGATTGGGTGTTGAACTGATATAGCTAGGCCTGAAGGTGGGGTAGGCTCTGCAGCAGCAACCTGTAGACTAAACACGTTCAGAAGGTAGTGAAACCGAGATCAAAAACCAGAGAACATGAACAAGAATATTATCAATGCTAAAGTCCTTTAGTCTCACCCAAGAGGGTACATAATTGAATAGCTGAAGGCATTTTGGGGCTGAATCAGTTAAAAAATGCCGATTTACTACTCCTAAATGCGGCAAAGCTTCTGCTGGAGGAGCCAATCTCAGAAAATCTCCATTGAGACCTTTAATTTCTCTTACTGAACTCGATGGTTCGGACTCAGACAAAGCTCTCGACTTTGACACAACCTCTCTGTAAAAATGCCAAATGACTATTTGGCAGGCTCATGAGTAGTAAAATTAAGCAATTTTGAGGTAAGATATAGAACCTTTTAAGCGCATTTCGCTCTTCCACATTGACTCAGCACTGGTTGCTGCTGGAAGTGGATTTGTTTGATCTGGATACAGAGGCAACACAGCACTTTTTGCAATGAAATGAAGGTACGGATGGGTATTCTAGAGAGAACGGATAAGGCCTCTTCATGCCGGCCATCTATATTACAACATCAACAAACCAAAATATAGTTATTTAGAAAAACCAACATCAAATTTGTGAGCATACACAACTAAGAAGTACTGTAGCATTCTATCTTTGGTGAGTGAGTTCCAATTCATCCCCAGAGAGCCTGATCTAGGATTTGAACATTGTGTGCTCGAGTTCCCAATTTTACCATATTCTATTTGATTTACCGGTTTGAAATTTTCTATTTAGTGGATCTCCTTAACACATATACAGAATCCGAGCAAAAGATACTATGTTCATGTGAACCAATAAGTTATGATCTACATCTACCCCTACATCCCCATCGGGCAGTGGTTCGTATTTTAGATACGTTAGATCCATAATCTAGTTTGAAATATGTTGCTTAGACTCTCAAAAAATGTTGTGCACCCGTGTCATTTGAGAAGATTCTTCCAATCCGCAAAGGTGTCATTTTAGAAGAGTCTGAGCAACACAGGGTTTAATAGACACTTGACCTATGTTTCTACCTCTCGGCATCTCCAACTATATAGGGAAATGATCAAGCAACCTAATAGAAGTACCTTAACTTCATCAGGCAAAAGAGGTAGGCATGTGCAGCCATAATAACTTTGGTGTGGAGGGGGCTCCATCTGTAAATTCCCTACAGATGATGCTGATGATGAAATCCCTGATGAGATATTCCCCTACAATTTCCATAAAAGCAAATTTCCTCGGCAATTCAAACACAAGCAACCAAGAATCTAACCTGAGACCCCTTGTTAAGTATATATGAAGGGGGGTCCAATCCACTAAGCTACCACTATATGTGGGTCCTTCAAAGGATCAGAACACAAGGGTCTATTGTACACAACCTTACCCTGCATTTCTGCAAGAGACTGTTTCCATATCTTGAACTTTTGTTACGAAAAAGTCATAATCTAGAGTAATATTAATGAAATATTCCTTTAGAGAAAGTCTTATTAGTATGTGCCTATTTTAGAAGAGCCCTATTTGACAATCTCCTTTGATTCTACGTACATTACGATGGGATAATGCTCTTGAATTCCTCCAACTCTGTTCAATAGTAAAAGAACATCCCCACCACAGCGTCTTGAAGATTTTTCTATGATATCCACGGCCACCACCTCTCCTTCTAACCATTTAATATAACGGTCACCATGTAACATAAAAATAGGTTTAAACTGGATCGTAGGAAAATTCTTATGACTTTGCGACTTCAAAATCTGAAGCTTGAGAAGGATAGCATAATTTAATTAGGAATATTTGAATGTGTCTGTTATATGTCGGAGAAGAAGTAAAATTGTTGTGAAATTTGAATTAGAGCTTGTGCAAGATTGTATCTACCATAATTAATCAGACGGCTCAGATTAAAAGAGTTAGTTGGGCCAACTAGAAGTCGATTACAACAGTTGGGGCACCTCCCAATTAAATAAGTCACCAACAGATTGGGCTGGGCGGTTATGAAAAATCTGGTAAATCCAATTCGTTTCTCTCTTCAATCGTCTTCTTCTTCTTCCTCTTCTCATCTCTTTCTAAATCTTCTGACCCTAATCTTCTACATGAAAATAACTATTGTTGGAAGGAGTTCAGCTCAAGACTAGCTTAGATTGAGTGCGAATCGTAGTTTATAACAGTCAAAACTTCCAATCAATAAAAGTTCGAATTCTTTCTCTAGTTCTCTCAATTGCAACTAGCATTGCAGTGCCGGGGAATTTGGTAATGGTAGGTATTGTATTTGGTGCGGCTAAAAGGGGCTAGCCAGCCATTGGCATAGGTGGCTGACCAGTGGTCGGAGTGACTATTACAGTAGGGTTCCAATGAAATATAAGTTAGGGTTTAGTAAAGGTTGAGGTTTTGGGCAATATGAAGTAATATATTGTTAGTAATATATTGTTATTCTTCCACTTTGTCTTCTCTTACCTTATAGTTATTGACCAGTCTTTTCTCTCAAGAAGACACTTACAAACACCTTCATTTTGGAACTAACAAAACAAAACTATATCTGTAGTGGGAGTGGAATCAACAACATCTGAGCTTTACTGTTTAATTTATTTTTTTGTTACATTATTGTTTGTAATAATCTTGCTTAATAACATATGTACTTGCTCAATCTCAAAATTATTTGTTAAATTGATCTGCGTGTGCATGACTTGTGAAAAATTTAAATGTATTCACTTACTCACTAGCTTAGAGCCGAACATGGAGGAGAGACTGCTCATGTCCAATGGCTATTAGGACCAATTAGTCGTAAACAACAACAACAATAGACCTAATGGCGCCCATAGTTAGGTAGGTCACCATGAGGAGCATTCCACCGTTGCTACTACAGTAGGGGTCAGTTAGGAAATTGTAGATCCGATGGATGGAAATGTAAGATTAAATACTTTAATATAGATCAAGATCTTGAACACGATAATCTTACATAGAAATCGTTAGAGGCACATACCTAATGTGGAAGACATCATCACGAAAAGAAGCGGAAGCGGAAGCGTTAGTCGTAAATTGGTTTCTACCTCCTTGTTCTAACTTTATGTTACCACAACCGCTAATGATGAAATTATTGTAGAGAATGTGTGGTAATCCTAATAGGTGGAGGGAGGACCAATTTATAGAGGTTAAGACTTAATCTGGTACGTCTATCAAGTAACCGTACGGACGAGATCTATTCTTTATTAGATATTATTTATGATATTATTTGGGTTAGAAGTAAACTTGGGTCATAAATAAGAAAAAAATAATAATTCTTACATTCTCCCACTTGGCCCAATGACCATATAACATTAATATTTTACAAACATTAGTTGCACATACAATAAATCTCTTCTATAATGTCCATCATACACACCACAGTATAACAAACTACTAATGCGAGTTATGGCAATTGTACATAAATTGTATGCTACATACTTACTTCCATATACTACTACAATAGCAACTTATCATAGTAGGTTCATAAGCTATAAAACATATAACATTACGGTCCACAATAATGTCTCATAGAGACTTATCTTGTATTATCTCAAAACAATAATGTATACACCATTATGAGAAAAAGAAATTCATTAATGTATATCAGAAACACATAATTGAACTCAGAGTGTAAAAACATCATAAATGTATCAAACATAAGTACAACCAAGACCCATTTTTTGAGCATGTTCTTTAAATGTCTTTGGTTGTAATCCCTTTGTTAACGAATCTTCAATCATGAAATCAGTTCTAATATTTTCAAGTAACACTCTTTGTTTCTGAACTTCTTCCTTGACAATAAAGTACTTTAATTTCATATGTTTTGCACATTTGAAGTACTTATCATTCTTGGAGAAGAATATTGTTGCAGTATTATCACAATAAATTTTCAGCGGCTTGGCAATGGTGTCGACAATCCCAAGTCCTCAAATGAAGTTCTGCAACCATAATGCTTGTATTGTGGCTTCATAACGTGCCACAAACTTTCTTTGCAGCTTTCCAGTGATCAATTCCCAGGATTACTTTGATATCTTCCTAGCATTTCGACCACAAAGTTAATATACGATCTTATGCAAGTTTGAACATACATCAAACTTCCAACAATAGAAGATTAAAGGATTGATTTCATTTCATTCTACAGCATTCTTTGGACATTGCATGATATTAAATTTGTCCCCTATTTGAATATGAACTATTCCTACTGAGCAATCATTCATGTTAAATCTCTCTAAAACTCTTTCGCTATATCCTTTTTGACACAGTCTCAATAATCCTTGTGATCTATCACCGAATATTTCTATCTCTATCACATAAGATGCCTCACCCATATCTTTCATTTCAAAGTTTATAGAGAGAAAGTCTTTCGTCTCAATGCCTAAATCATTAGCAGCAAGTAATATGTCATCAACATACAAGACTAAAAATGTAAACTTACTCTCACTGATCTTTTGGTATATACACCGATCAGTGGTAATCTCCTTAAATCCAAAAGATGTTATGATATCATTAAACTTTATATACCATTGTCGTGAGGCTTGTTTGAGTCCATATATTAAGTTCGTTAGCTTACACACCATTTGATCTTGCCCTTTAATTTTGAAACCTTCTGGTTGGTCCATATAAACATCCTCCTCGAGGTCTCCATTAAGAAAGGCAGTTTTCACATCCATTTGATGTAACTATAAATCATAATGAGCTACCAAAGCCAAAACAATTCTTGATGAGTCTTTCTTTGAGACCGGTGAAAAGGTCTTTTTATAATCAACGCCTCCTTTTTAGTGTATCCCTTGGCAACAAGTCTGGCTTTATATTGTTCAATAATACTATTAGAATCATGTTTTGTCTTGAAGACCCATCTACACCCGATTCTTTTAGAACTTTTTGGTAATTGAACGAGATCCCAGACTTTGTTGTATTCCATGGATTTTAACTCTTCATTCATGGCATCAATCTATATATCACACTCAATGCTTTCTATGGCCTGTGAAAATGAAATTGGATCTTTATTAATTCCAATGTCAAAATCTGACTCTTGCAAATAAATCACATAATTATCTGAAATGACCGATTTTCTTTCTCTTTGAGATTTTCTTAATGGCACAGCTTATGGTTCATTTGCATCAGATACTTGTGAGTTATTTCCATCTTGAAGTGTTTCATCCAAATGTTGTTCAACATTGTTAAAGTGTTCTTCAACAAGAGGAACAACATTTGTTATTGGTATGGAAGTAGGTACATTCATGGGCAATAAAATATTTACTCTTACCTCATTAATTTCCACACTTTGTAGTTCAACACTCCCACTAACTTCACCATTCTCAATGAATTTTACATTACCGGTTTCAACAATTCTCGAATTATGATTTGGACAGTAAAACCTATACCCTTTATATTTCTCTAGATAACCAATATAGTAACCACTTACCGTTTGAGAATCTAATTTCTTTTCATGTGGATTATAAACTCTAGCTTCCGCTTGACAACCCCAAACATACAGATGTCATAAACTAGGCTTCCTTCCAGTCCACAGTTCAAAAGGAGTCTTTGGAACTGCCTTACTAGTAATCTTGTTCAGTAAATATACAACGGTTTTAAGAGCATATACCCACAATGATTTGGGTAATGAGGAATTAATCATCATACTCCTAACCATATCCATAAGTGTTTGATTATGCATTTCTACAACACCATTTTATTGAGGTGTTCCTAGCATATAGTATATTGTGCACATATGTCATGTTTTTCAAGGAATTTCGCAAATGGACTTAGACATTGTCCTGATTCGTTATACTTTTCATAATATTCACCACCTCTATTTGACCTAATATTTTTCACTTTCCTATCTAATTGTCTTTCAACCTCATCAACGTACACTTTGAGAGGATCCACTGCTTGAGATTTTTTTCTTTCAACAAATAGATAAATTCATAACGTGAAAAATCATCGATAAAAATGATAACATATTTTTCTCCACCAAAATATGGAACATCAAAGGGTTCGCAAATATCAGTGTGCATAATTTCAAGAAGTTGAGTGCTCCTTGCGGCACCTTTATTGGTATACTTGGTTTGCTTTCCTTTAATATAATCCAAACATATATCAAGATCAATAAAATTTAGATTCGGATGAATCTCATTCTTTACTAATCTATTTAATCTTTATTTGGATACATGACCCAAACATTTATGCCACAAATAAGCAGAACTTTTATTTAGTGAACTACGTTTAACTCCAACATTTTGATGAATAGTAAGAAGGGATTTAGAAAAATAATTATCGAGTTTCAATCTATATAAACAATCAATAAGAACAACAAAACCATAAAAACAGTATTCTTATATAAATTGAAACATCCATGTCCAAACATAAAATCAAATCCAGAAACATCAAGTCTTGAAAAAGAAATCAAATTCCTATAAACTGAAGGAACATAAAGAGTATGTAATAGATCAAGGTGATGTCCAGTCTCGAAGATCAACCGATAAGTCCATATGCCTTCAATTTGAGGCTTCATACGATTTCCCATGAACAAGAAATCTTTATTTGGATTTGTAGTATGGATCACATTGAATCCCTGCAACATAGTGGATATATGAGTAGTTGCACCAGAATCAAGCCACCATAAAAACAGTATTCTTATATAAATTGAAACATCCATGTCCAAACATAAAATCAAATCCAGAAACATCAAGTCTTGAAAGAGAAATCAAATTCCTATAAACTGAAGGAACATAAAGAGTATGTAATAGATCAAGGTGATGTCCAGTCTCTATGATCAACCGATAAGTCCATATGCCTTCAATTTGAGGCTTCATACGATTTCCCATGAATAAGAAATCTTTATTTGGATTTGTAGTATGGATCACATTGAATCCCTGCAACATAGTGGATATATGAGTAGTTGCACCAGAATCAAGCCACCAAGTATTATTAGGAACTTCTACTAAATTTGATTTGAAACATACAAAAGCACTAAATGTACCTTTCTTTTCAAACCAAGTTTTACGTTTCAGGCAATCTTTCTGATAGTATCCTTCCTTATTACAGAAACGACACACATTAGCCTTGAGTTCCTTATGAGCATCCTATGGAACTTTAGCAGGTGCATTATTTTTCTTAAACTTGTTGGCCCTCACTTTAAGTCCTTTACCAGCTCCTTGACCCAGAGGTTAATGGAATGACCTCCTTGTTTCTTAAGTCTTGATTCTCTTGAGTAAGCAGACATGACAATTCACTAACATGCCACTTATCCTTAATAGTGTTATAGTTAATTTGGAATGTCCATACTCAAGAGGCAACAAATTTAGAATAAACTGAACCAAGAAGGTGTCATCCACTTTCATCCCCAAGGTCTGAAGTCTTGCTGCAATATTAGTCTTCTCGATTATATGATTTTGCATACTACGCAATCCATCAAACTTCATGGTCATGAGTTCAACCATTAGTGTACCAGCAAGAGACTTATTAGCAGAACGAAAATGTTCTTCCACAAACTTCAGGTATTCCCTGACACTTTCTGTTTGTGGAATAGTACTCTTAATGTTGTTAGCATCAGTCATTCACATGAACATAAGGCTCAATCTATTAGAGCGCTCCCATGATTTATGAAAAGACTTCTCATCCTCATTACTCTCATCAATAATGGCAGTAGATTTGTCATTCAGCAAAGCCAAGTCAAGATCCATCACACCTAAGTGGAATTGGACTTATTCAGGTCATTCAGAGAAGTTCAATCCGTTGAACATAGTAACAGACGAAGCATGCGAATGAAAAGGAATAACTGCAAAATAGATATACATGCTCACAAATAAAAAGATAATGTGAATTCAGTCAAATGATAAAAATATATCATAATTCTCCTTTGGGTAGATACTACGACACATTATCATAATTTAAATTTCATTTTTATCTTTAATAGGTAATTGAATATGTTTTATCAATCATATATGACATCTTTGGATATACAATACATGTTTGACTAAAATATTAATTTACCTCATAATTTTCACTATTCGTAGAATGATAGATTCACCTTTGGGTAAATTCTTAAGTTTTGGATTAGTGAAAGTCAATTTATCTATTTATTTTTCAATATAGGCATTTAATTAACCTTCATAGATAAATGACAATTTTATGAGTGTATATTTTTTCTTAACCATACTAGTTTAGCCATTTTGGTGACTAACAAGCTATATAAATACAAATGCATACATAATCTCATAAATTTTGTGCATGTAAATAATTTTAAACATTTTAATTTGGCCACTTTGGTGACTAACAAACTATAGAAACATATTACATGCATCAAGTGATCATAAATATTATATGTGTAGATGCTAATTTCTCTAGTTTGGCCATTTTTGTGACTAACAAACTATATAAATACATATGCATACATAATATCATAATATTCTGTACATGTGAATAATTTTAGAGAAAAAACATAAAGTCACCACTGAAGTTGTTTCGAATTTCAAAAAGACACCTTAACTTTGCAGGTGTCCTATTACCCCATTGAACAACTTCACAATAGTATATATACCCCATTTTTCACCCAATATCACTTATACAAAAATATTTGTAAGTCACGCACTAATAGTCACTTGACATGTGTTAAAAGTAATTTAATTATTTTTATTTGATTTCTTTTCTTTTCTTTTTCTTTTTTTCCTTTTTTGTTCTTTTTTTCTTTTTCTCTTTCTTCTTCGCTGGCGATGAACAGTTGCCAAACCCGCTGTGACGGGACGGAATTTTTTGGCAACACTACCAATTATTTGTCAAACTACCACCAATTAATTTATTTATGAAAGTAAATATCGTCAAATAATCAAAATCTAAATACTCAAAATATCACCAAGTCAAAATATGACATTTAAATCACCTCCTTCTCCAACTTCTTACTCTCAAATAGAGTTTCCCATAGTTTCACTATTCCCAAATCCCAAATTTGATTTGTAGGAGGAATAAAATCACTAAACTAATTTGTTTTTCAAAAAAAAAAAAATAAGAATGAACACAATAACATTAGTTTTAAAAAAAAAACAATGACCAGAAAGGAAAAAGAGCAAAAGAAAAAAAATTGAAGGAAGACATAGATGCCCAAGAAATATGGGTAAGCCAATGATGGTAGGGAAGATGAGAAAAATGATTTGAAAATTAAGAACTATTCCTAATAAAGATTAAAAAAATTAATACATGGGTTTTTATATTTTTTCAAAATAAGTCAAATTGGGAGTGTCACATGCCAATTTTACGTTGGTTGGAAGTTGTATGAACAGTCCTTCACGCGCCCATATTTCGTGACAGCATGAGTGGTGTTAAAATTAGTCAAAAAGGTATATTTATTGTGGATTTATATGGTTACGTGGGGTAATCGGACACCCGCAAAGTTAAGGTGTCTTTTTGAAAATTTGAAACAACTTTAGTGATGACTTTATGTCTTTTCTCATAATTTTATACATTTTAGGTTGGCCACTTTGGTGACTAACAAACTATAAAAACATAATACATGCATTTGGTTGAAAAACCCGACACAATCTCTCTTGGAATACTGAATATGCCAATAAATAATGAATTGTACTAATCCATATATTCCAAGCGATCATAAATATTATATGTGTAGACATTAATTTCTCTAGTTTGGCCACTTTGGTGACTAACAAACTATATTGCACTAACTATACACATATTTTTTATTGCTTAGTATAACGACCACTTTAATTTATTGCACAATCTAAAACAAAATATAATTATTACATTATGGGAAGATTAAAATTTTTCAAAAGTTGTGCAATCTAAAACAATATATAATTATTTATTTATTTATTTAGGGGTGGTGGGCAGTGATTACTCTTTATTACCCTACCAAGGCTGATGCGGTTATATAATTTATGAAGATTATCCATTCTAACAATCCAGGCTTGAAAGCCATATCTAAGATTAAATACTTTAATATAGATCAAGATCTTGAACACTATAATCTTACATAGAGATCGTTAGGGGTACATACCAGATACGGAAGACATCATCACAGAAAGAAGCGAAAGTGTAAGTCGTAAATTGGTTTCTACCTCCTTGCCCTAACTTTATGTTACCACAACTGTCAGTGATGGAATTATTATAGAGAATATGCGGTAACCCGTATAGGTGGAGGGAGTACCAATTTATAGAGGTTAAGACTTAAAATGGTACATCCATCAAGTAACCAACATACAAATGAGATCTATTCTTTAGTAAATATTATTTATGGTATTACTTGGTTCACAAGTAAACTTGGGCCATAAGTAAGAAATAATTAATAATTCTTACGGGAAATGCATATTGGGTCCTGAGAGAGATACCCTGAGAAATCACACAATGAAAAAGTAAATCACCACTAGAACAATGGTCATTCGAACACAACGACCTTAGAAAAACTTCATAATATTTGGCTGCACAATATAGGTCCATAATAGACCATCTATTGGTTGTCGTTAAAAGACTAAAACAGAGCTGCAAAAGGAAATGACCACAATGGCTTCCAACAATACCATAACTGGAGGACAAACGCCACCAAGATTGACCCTACCACCAAAAATATCAAAAATAAGTCTTTTAGTTGAACCCCGTTTAGGAGAATGAAGAGCTAAAAGATCAGAAAATGGTTCCAAAATTGAGATATCAATGATATAGTCTCTCATAGATGAGCTAAATATGGGCCTAAAGAGTTGCAAGACCGTATGAATTACATCCCAAGGGCGCCTTTTCTCTTTATAGGACCAGATTAAAAAAGTTATGCCTGGTTACCATACAAGGTTAGTGTTGTGTGATGAGTCCACGATTTGGACTCATTTAGGACTTTATTATAATATATTTAGTGCCCTCGAATGCATATTTTGTCTCAATAATTGATGTAAATCCTTGAATTTTAGATATTTGAACTTGGGGACAAAAGCATGGACACTATTGAGCAAAAAGGAACAAGGCAGTTGAAAGATCGAAGAAAAGAAGGCTTAAAGATCGCCTAAACCATTGGGTGAGTCATCGAATGGCGTTGATCTTGCCTAATGTTCCAGTGTGCCAAGCCCTGAAGAAGAAAGTCAAGTCGACAATAGGAAAGGGCAGTCGGCGAGTTACCAAACAATTCCACGATGCAGCTCCTTATCACACAAAGTTACAGGATCTCAAGGATTCTGAAGGCAAAAGCAAAAAGTCAATACAAATGACCAAAGGGTGGATCGCCAAGTGGATTAGCGATCCCGACAAACTGTGCCAACTGAAACTTCGCAACACAATTTTTGACAACTATAAATACTTGTTTGAATTTTTAGCTTAGTATCAGATTTTGTAAGGAATCATATTATTTAAGTTTTTGAAGTTTAGGACTGAGAACTGAGTTTGAGAGATATTTTTCGTTAGCTTTGAAGATTTGAAGATTTTCCATTTCTGAGAAATTGGAAGTGGGTATTGAAGATTCTTCATCTTAGATGTTTGTAAAGACAATATTAATCGTACCCAATTGATGGAAATACATTTCGATATCGATTTCTATCTTTTTATTATGTCTAGCTAAAATCTCAATTCTTGGGGTATGATTATGTGATTATGGGTTGAATTAACTGTTAGGTATTGCTAATTGATTGTCTATTTACTGTTTAAAAGTGATTTCGTTCAGTAATTGTGATTGAATTTAATGGGTTGTAGTTGCAAATACAATCCTAACTTCATGTTTTTGGCTTGCTCGAGAGAGAGGTTTTAAAACCAAAATTGTTGAATCGATGGTCTGTGGGTATTGGGTTAGAGTGAATGGACTAAAGCGAAGGTTGTGCTTCATTGCATTTTATTGGTGTTTAAGAGAAACCAATTCGGGGTAAATTGTTCTAGAGAAAGTTTACCCCTACTAAAGTGTAGTTTATTCACTGATTTGCAGCGTTTTACCATTAATTGCAATTATCTGATTGTTTACCTTTGCCCATAATCCTATCACATCCCAAGAATCCCATCTCTATATTTGAATTTTCATATTATTTGCTATTTTTAGATGCTGGTTGACTACAAAACTGATATTTGACACTTGTGTCACCCCAAACTTGAATTATGTTTTTCTTCGTAAATGTTTTTAGCTATGATTAACTTGAGCATATTTTTGCTTTTCTATTGATTCTTGAGTACGAACCACTCCCTTAGGACTCGACTCCAACTCACTAGTTGGGTCATATTACTACTCACATTCGTTGGCACTTGAACCAAAAGTAATGTCCTGATACGTGAAATCAAAAAATGGCGCCGCTGCCGAGGAGTGGTGTTACTTGAGAATTTTTAGTTAAGTTGAATTTTGCTCTTGTTAGTTATAGTTCTACTTACTTAATTTTAGTTTTGTTTTGCATGTTTGTGTGATAAAATAGGAAGTATGAGTGTGAACAGCAGCAATGACAGCCAAGTAGGCCATCAAGATTACATAGAAAACCTCAACGATGTCAACGAGCCTCATGCTAATAACCCCTATCTTATGGGAGGTATTGGTGCCATTCTCTTGCCTCCGATCGAAGAGAATGTGGTGTTCCACATCACGATTACTATGTTGTAACTCTTGCAACTAAAAGGGCTTTTCAGTGGTTGGCTCATGAGGATCCCCATGAGCACATTAGAAACTTCATGGTTGTATGCGGACCATTCTCCTTCAAGAATATCTCCTAAGAATCGGTCTGGTTGAGGCTATTCCCATTCTCTTTGATGGAAGAAACGTGCAAGTGGCTGGCTGAATTGCCATGTGAATCAATCACTTCGTGGAAGGAGTTGGTTACCGCATTTCAAGTGCAAAGTTTTCCTCCCTCGAAGATGATGACTCTTCGAGACAACATTCAGATCTTCAAGCGTCTATAAGGCGAGCCAATTCATGAAACTTGGCTACAATTCAAAAAGTTAGTGCTTCAATGCCCAACCCATGGCTTGCTTGATAACGTGTTGATGTAGTATTTTTACCAGAGTCTTGACTCGGTAAATAAGGGTGTTGCTGATGAACTTTCTCCAGAAGGTTTGATGCAGCAACCTTATGTGATAGCGGCTCAGCTCTTGGATGGCATGACTACCATAACAGGGCGTGGTATACCCGTGAAGACTAGGTCTCCCCTATCACGTTCAAGTTGACTAAGGAACAGATGGAGAAGGACCAAGAAAGGGACCAGAACATGGCCAAGATCATGACACAACTTGACATTTTATCTAAAAATGTCATGGGAGCTGGTGCTCAAAGTGTCAATATCGTGGGTGTCGGGTGTGCTAATTCGAATGAGTCTAAGTTTGAGGCTTTGTATAATGAAGAGGTAAATTTCCTAGCCAACCAAGGTGGTGGTTATCATTCAAACTACCCGAGGCAGGGTGGTAACTAAGGTTGGAGTAGGGATAAAGGTTGGAAAGATCGAGATCGTGAATGGAGGGACCATAATCCAAATTGGAAGGATAGGGAGAAGGATAGGTATGTGCCTCCCCACGAGCGCCAAAATCCAAAGGATTCGAAAGGTGGTCGGTCTAAGGATATGCCTTCTCGTATCTTCAACAAAGTTGAGAGATCAGACAAGATCTTGAAAGAGATGAAAGAAGATATGTAGACCCTTGGCCATACCGTCACCTCTCATTCAGTGTGGATTAAGCAGTTGGAGACCTAAATGGGTCATATCTCATCTCATCTAAACCCGAGACAGCAAGGGGGTTGCCTAGTGACACTAAGGTCAATCCCAAGAATGAGGTTTGATGGTGGAAATGCGTCGTGCCACGACGTTAACTAAGGCGCGGATTGGGAGGCAACCCAAGACCCTTTTATTTTGGTAAATAATGGTGTATGGATTGTTCAGGTTAAAGTGTGGAAAGTGTTTAAAAAATGCAGGTTGGCAAGCAAATGGACCAGTTGGCACATCGCCGAAGAGGTCGGTGAGCCCGACCTAATCCGATGTTTGACTCAAGACATCTTTAAAGGGGAGTCTGTAAAACTCGGCGAGCTTAGGAAATTATTGGCAAATCACCGACTAACTGGAGATCCTGTAAGACTCGGCGAGGTAAGAGCCCATTCGGTGTATCGCCGAGTAGGTTGGCGAGCAAAACTTATATCGCTGAATGGGTAAGAACTAGACAGTTTTAAAAGGCCAAAGGTTTAAACTTCAAATTCTTTTATTTTTCCCTCACTTTTTATCTTCCCAAACTCACACCCGCACATTAGTTTCTATATTTCTGGCATTTTTACCATATTTTAGTCATTGGAATTGCGTTCGGAGTGGATTACATTGCCGTCTAGCATTTCAATATCATTTTATTCGGCATTTAAGGTTAGTTTTCCGAACCTCGACTCTATTTTTAGTGATTTTATACTCATTTGCAATAATATTATCTTGTTGAAGTGTGTTGGGCCTCTGGTAGGATTAGAATGATTAAATACCTATTTTAATTTGATAATCTTACCCGTATTGTTTTGATTATTGATATCCCGTATTCTTGTGCATTGAAATGATTTAAATGTTGTGGGGTTGTGCTTGCATGATGTTTAGTTTGGTTGGGTGAAGTCTGAGTAGGCCGTATTTGTGCCAAAAGATGTAATTTGTCCAATGACAGAATGGATGACATCGTTCTTAAGGGCAAAAGTCGTCAATTGGCCAAATTTGACAAAATCGGGAGAAGTCTGAGTATCCCGAGGTAATGGGTGTTATGGGTCGTGCTTTAATTTGAGTACTGCATGATTTGATTTTATTTTTGGGGGCTACGGGATTGAATTTGAGAAGTTGGGTTGAAAGTAGGCACATTGGGCCGTTGGGTAAGTTAGGTCCAGCTCACCGAACACTCGGCGGTTCGCCGAAGTTCCCCATCTCACCTTTAATTTCATGTTTTAATTGATGTTCGGTTTTGTAACTTTCAGCGAGAAGCTTAGGGTCGCCGAAGGCACTCGGTGACTCACCGAAAGTTGTCTCGATCACCTTTTGTCTGTACCCCTATACCCTTTTTGCACTTAACTTTCAGCGGGTTAACCCTTGCTCGCCAAAAGCTGTCGGCGATTCACCGAAAGGCCTTTCCCATCACCGATTTTCCATACCTTTAAAGCCAATCCTTTTGGTGAGCCCAATCTAACTCGCCAAAGCGATTCTGCCACTCGCCAACTTGTTCGGCGAGTCTGTCTACAACTGATTTTCTATGCTTTTGTTTGAATATTTTCTTAACTTTTTCTTGATTTTTTCCAGATATGGCTAAATCGAAAGTTTTTGGGAGAATCATCCCACCCCAAAAGATAAGAGCACGAAATTTCAAAATAAATGAAGGAAGGTCAAATCCTCCCAAGAACGGAAGACAAGAACCTCTACTAGGAAATAAAGGCAAGGGCAAGAGGCCTAATTCTGATAGGGAGACTAATCCCCGAGGCCCCTTTATTCCTTCATGGGCTCGGGGATTCTATTCAGTTGTGCGAAACTTTTTGGCGGATACACCCATGGCAGCTCCTGGACAGTCTGGTACTACGGTTCCTCCTGAGGTGACCCCGGGCGCTAATGCCCATATCCAGAGTACTACACCGACCATTGATACCTAGACAGATGGAGTGACTGTGTAGACAGGACCCCCATTTACCTCCCTCTCTATTTTACTTTTATTTTGACTTTTAGATAATTTTGTTTGAATTTGAAGACATGCTTTTATTTGTGGTGGGGTGAGGCCCACCTTTTGTGTGACTTTTTGTTAATATTGATGTTTTGTTTATACATTTGGGTTTTTGAGCTAAAATTGTGTTGTACACTGCTTTTTGTGGAAGGTTTGAGCTTGTGGCTCCTTGTTTTTAATTATAAATGATTTTTTACCCTTCTAAAAAAATTTTGCCACCTTTTTTTTGTATTAAATGTGGTTGTTCTTGTGCAAATTTGAGTATCGGTTTTGATCAATACCGATGACTAGAATTGTGCTCATAATTGAATAAAAATGAATGTGCGGCTACGATGAGTCCAAAGGAAGTTGTATAGCCATTACGTGAACTCTTTGCATTTTGTTGTGACTAGCCAAGTATCAAATTGAGTCTCTTGTAATAAACATTGCACACTAGTGTAAGTGTGGAGTCTTGTTTGACTTGGGTGTCAATACCTTGTGTGATGAGCTTACCGTGAACCATATGTGGTGACACCTAGAATTTGCCCTGTTGGTCCGACTAACTAAGTGATGTGAACTCTTGATATGATCTTAGGAAAATTTAAAGAGTGTGAAACAATTTGACACTATACCTCTTGTTGTGGCCTACCTTGTGAGTGTGTGAACCCCACTTGAGCACCTTTTGAGCCTTAACCTTTTCTTGGAAGAAACTTGATGACATTGTGACCTTTTCTTGATCCAATACCCATAATCCTCATGATTTGTGATTTGTTTGAATAGCCAACTTAGGCCAAAAGCCTAAGTTGGGGGTGTGGTGAAACAAGAAGGTAAATCAAGACGTGCAAGAAAGTCCCCTTTTACCCATGTTGTGAGAAAATAGAACCCCTCCATACAAAAAAAAAATGAGAGAAAGAGAAGAAAAGAATTAAAAAGAAAAAGAATGAAAAATTTGTGGAATAAAGTTGAGAAAATACAAAAAGAAATGGGGTTGCCAACAGTTCATGGAAAGTGAATAATGGGATGACTTATAAGCACAAATAAAAAATGATGAAGAAAGGGAAAAGAAGTGTTGTGTACACCACATTTCATGAGGACTATAGTCACTGAGTCTAATTGACTATACCTTTGCACTCAGCCCCATTACAAGCCTGGAAAAGACCTTTTTGATCCTGAGTGAGCTGAAACAAATGTTGGTTGGAAAATACGAGCAAGCTTATGGGTGAAATCATATATTGTGCTCATCTTTGTGAGTGTGAGCGTTGCATTTGATTTTGGAACTTTAAATTGTTGAAACATTGTGTGTGAATATGAAATCATTCTATGTATGAGGGTATTTGAATACCTTTGTTGAGCTTGAACTTGCATTTGAAGCAAGTATTGTGAGCTTGAAATTCTTTGATATTAGTGAGTCACAGATTGACTCTTTGAGTGCATAATTGATTTTTGCATGAGTAAGTTGAGTCTTTTTATGTGCATTCATGATTGAATCTTGTGTAGCACTTTTTGAGACATCCTTTCTAAACTACTGAACTTGAATTTTACTTGAGAACAAGCAAAAGTTTAAGTTGGGGTGTTGATGATTCCACAATTTGGACTCATTTAGGGCTTTATTCTAACAGATTTAGTGCCCTCGAATGCATATTTTATCTCAGTAACTGATGTAAATCCTTGAATTTCAGGTATTTGGACTTAGGGACAAAAGCATGGACACTATTGACCAAAAAAGAACAAGGCAGCTGCAAGAACAAAGAAAAGAAGGCATGAGAATCACCTAAACCACTGGGCGAGTCGCCGAATGGCCTTGATCTTGCCTAATGTTCCAGTGTGCTAAGCCCTGAAGGAGAAAATCAAGTCGGTGATAGAAAGGAGCAGTCGTCAAACAGTTCTGCGATGCGGTGCCTTATCGCCCAAAGTTATAGGACCTCAAGGATACTGAAGGCAAAAGAAAAAAGGTGATACAAATAACCAAAGGGCAAATCACCGAGTGGATCGGTGATCCCGACTAACTATGTCGACTGAACCTTCGCAACACAATTTTTGACAACTATAAATACTTATTTGAATTTTTAGCTTTTTATCAGATTTTGTAAGGAATCGTATTATTATTCAGTTTTTGAAGTTTAGAACTGAGAACTGAGTTTAAGAGATATTTTTCCTTAGCTTTGAAGATTGAAGATTTCCATTTCTAAGAAATTGGAAGTGGGTATTGAAGATTCTTCATCTTAGACATTTGTAAAAACAATATTAACCATACTCAGTTGATGGAACAATATCAATTTCTATCTTTTTACTATGTCCAGCTAAAACCCCAATTCTTGGGGTGTGATTATGTGATTATGGGTTGAATTAGCTGTTGGGTATTGCTAATTGATAGTTTATCTTTTGTTTAAAAATGATTTCGTTCAATAATTGTAGTTGAATTTAATGGGTTGTAGTTGCAAATACAATCCTAACTTCGGGTTTCTAGCTTGCTTGAGAGAGAGATTTTAAAACGAAAATTGTTGAATCGATGGTTTGTTGGTATTGGATTGTCATGGGTTCAGCCCGAGAGAGTGAACCCTAAACCCTATTCCATACATTCAGCTCGAGAGACTGAACAGACTAAAGCGAAGGTTATGCTTCATTGCGGCTTATTGGTATTTGAGAGAAACCAATTCGATTCGGGATAAATTGTTCGAGAGAAAATTTACCCCCACTAAAGTCTAGCTTATTCATTGATTTGCAGTGGTTTATCATTAATTGCAATTACCCGGTTGTTTACCTTTGACCATAATCCTATCACATCCCAAGAATCTCGTCAACATATTCTGACTTTCATATTATTTGCTGATTTTAGTTGCTAGTTGACTACAAAACCCCCTTTGATATTTGACACTTGTGTCATCCCAAACTTGAATTATGTTTTTCTTCGTAAATGTTTTTATCTATGATTGACTTGAACATATTTATGCTTTTCTATTGATTCTTGAGTATGAACCACTCCCTTGGGACTCGACTCCAACTCACTAGTTGGGTTATAATACTACTCATGTTCATTAGCACTTGAACTGGAAGTAGTGTCTTGATATGTGAAATCATTGTGCCAAATAGGATTCTGAAAAGGTTTGGGATGTTAGACATGCCTAAGTATGACGGAACTTTTAGGTATTTACCCTGAGTTTGGCTAGTCCTTTTCTCGCAGGAAAAGGTTTATGACTTTATAAATAGAGACTTGTTTCTTCTACCTTAATTAGCATTCACAATGTGGTCCTAGGGGTTTTGAGAGTTTTGGTTGGGGGAGGGGGGGATTTGTGGGACACAAGTGAAATGTTATCACTGGTGTGAACCTTCCAAGTGAATTGGTTGAGGTTATTTCTCTCTATATTTTGTACTCTCATGTTTATATAGTGGATTAATCATCTCCTTTTGTGGATGTAGGTTGATTGACCGAACCACGTTTAATTTTTTTTGTCTTTTGGTATATTTCTCATTTGTCTTATTACTCGTAATCTTTCGAGGTTTGCTTTGTTGGCTTATGCATGACACCTAATTATTTCGGTCCTAACAAAGTGGTATTAGAGCATTAGGTTATTGTTGATTGTCTATTTGAGTGATGGAATTAAATATGAGCAAGATGGTTTGTTTGAATGGTAGTAATTATCATACTTGAAAGACAAGATGAAAGATCTTCTATATGTCAAGAAAATTCATCTACCTGTGTTTGCTTCTAATAAACCCGAATCTATGAATGATGAGGATTGAAAATTTGAGCACTTACAGGTTTTTGGCTCTATAAGACAATGGTTTGAAGATAATATTAGATATCAAATTGTAAATCAGAGATATGCTAGATGTCTATGGGACAAGCTTGAGACACTTTATGCTTCGAAAACTGGCAACAATAAGTTGTTTCTATTGAAATTATTGATGAACATCAGGAATAAAGAGGGCACTCCTATTTTTTATCATATAAATGATTTTTAGGGTATTATTGACCAACTGTCCGGAATGGATGTAAAGTTCTATGAAGAAATACAAGGACTTTGGCTTCTTAATACTCTGTCAAACTCTTTTGAAACTCTTCCAGTTTCTTTGACTAATTATGCTCCTAGTGGTGTTGTAACTATGGAATATGCTAAGAGTAGTGTCTTGAATGAAGAGATGAGAAGAAGATATCAAGGCTCATCTTTCTCAGTTTCACACTCCGATGTTTTGGTTACTAAAGACAGAGAGAAGCAAGTTCAAAGGTTAGAATGACAGAGATAAAAGTAGAGGCAAGTCAAAGTATAAATTCAAGAATGTTACATATGACTATTTCCATAAGAATGGGCAAATCAAGAAATATTGTTTCCGGTACAAGAGATATATGAAATAACAAAAGAAAGATGACGATAAGGAAAATCGTGCTGCTATTGTTGCTAATGTACCATGAATTTATGGTACTTTTAATGTTGTAAACTTGTAGTTTTGTTTGATTCTTAAGCATTTTGTTAGTATATGTGATGGTGTTTGCTTGGATTTTTGTAAGAAATAGGTTTTAGGAGCAATTGGGAGTGAAAAGTGGCAGCACAAGTCATTTTTTATGTTTGACAAATCGACCTACAAGTTGTTGGGTAGTCTATGAGTTGTAGGAATTATCTGTGGTTTTCAAGAGTCAATTTATGGAGTTAAGTATAAAAAGACGAAAGCTACTAATGGGTCGTAGTCGCTTCCACTAGCCATACACATGAGTCATAGAAAAGTTCATAGAAGTTGAGCTCTAGTACACCAATGACGGATAGCCATGATTGGTTGTACAAAGATATACGAGCCGTAAATCATGCCCATAGAAATTTTCCCTTGCATGGAAGACTAACTGTTGACTGGTGGAAGGTACCTACAAGCCGTAGGTACCTTTGGTACCAAGCGTAAAAATGACTAACAAGCTGAATTTCCTTAGATTTCCTTTTCCTACTTTATTTAGGGTTTTTTTATCTATAAATATTTGTTGTATTTTTCATTTTTGGGTTGGTTAGACGTTTTGAGATACATACTTTTGGACTTTGAGAATTTGTTGCAAACATCTTGTGTAATTGATTCTTGAAGTGTTGGTTTATAAGTTGCTTTCTGTTCATCAATTGAAGATTTCAGATTTCATCTGCTTTAATTGTAAGTCATGATTTATTCTATTAACCATATTATGAATTATTAACACCCAAGAATGAGTAACTATATCCACAACTAAGATTATGGTAATCATGAGTAATTAACAACATAAAACTAATAAATAAGTAATTTTGGAATATTATTTATTCATGTATTGTGAATCTCTTCATTTTGAATGCTTTCTAACAGTGCACAACGTTAGAACTCGCTTTATTCCTACATGCCAGACCAAGGAAGTAATGAATGAGAAAGAGATTACACAACAGAGATATAGCGTTGATAATCCATTAGCTAGTAGCCTAACCCAAATATGTGAGGGCTAATTTGGGTTAAGGGTAAGTGTTAGTAAGGCATATACTCTTAAACTGACCAAATGCGTGGTGAAATTTCCTACTTGGATGGACAATCACTTAGGAGATACCTAATTTACTGTTTTTGCTTGTTAAACACTAGGAAAGAGTTTATATTATTAGGTTGGTTGCGTTAAGAACTTGTGGGGAACACATATGCCCTAGTTTCATCTCATATAGATATTAGAAACTGTGAATCCTGTTACTTGCTAACTTATTACTACAAATCATTCAATCATTATTTTATGTCAGAAAGCCCCCCTTTTTTACGATAATAATTTGACTAAAAGTACAATTAATAGTAAATTGATCTAGCTATGGATCATATTACTCGTGGGATCGACCCTAATCATTTTTAGATTCTTTATTTGACAACGTGCTTATATTTCTTTAGGGAGGTCTAATTTGGGCATATCAGTTGCTAATGATGATCTTCTTGTTTCTTGTGATGAAAATATTGTTAATCTTTTTCGCAATGAGTTTAGCTGGTTTGTGGATTCTCGTACTACTTCTCATGTCACCCCAAAGAAGGAATTATTTTCTTCGTATACATAAGATAATTTTGGGATGTTGAAAATGGGCAATAACATGAGATTGCGGTTCTTGGCATTGGGACTATTTGTTTGGAAAGTAACATTGGCTCCAAACTAGTTCTCAAAAAAATCATGCTGGACAGTGTAAGTTTACTAGAGGTTCGATGGTGGTGGCCCAAGGTGAAAAGTTGTCTAACTTGTATGTTTTCCAGGGCTCTATTTCTAGAGGCCCAGTAAATTTGGTGGAGAATGATACTTCATCAGAGTTATAGAATAGAAGGCCGAGTCATATGAGCGAAAAGGGGATTGACAATTTAGCTAAGAAGAATTTTCTTTCTGGAGTGAAACAAGCAAAGTTGAACAAATGTGTCATTGCTTAGCCATTAAACAAAAAAAAGTTTATTTTCAGAGTCATCTACCTTCGAGAAAGCTTGATTTGCTGGAGTTGGTACATTCTAATTTGTGTGGTCCTTTAAAGGTAAAGTCTCATGGTGGTGCACTTTACTTTGTGACTTTTATTGATGATCATTCTTGCAAACTCTGGATATTCTCTTTCAAGTCGGAGGATCAAATCCTTGATGTGTTCAAGAGTTTCTAGGCCTTGGTTGAGAGACAAACATTGAAGAAATTGAAATACATCATTCTAATAATGGTGGTAAGTATATTAGTCCTTTTGATAGTTATTGTAGAGAGTAGGGTATTCGACATCAAAAAAAATCTCCAATGACTCTAAATGCTTTAGTAGAGAGGATGAACAAAACTTTAACTGAGAGGGTTAGATGTAGGCTTTTAGATGCTAAGCTGCCAGATTTCTTTTGAGTAGAAGCACTTAATATTGCTACCTATGTTATCAATTTATCTCCTAATGTTGCTTTGAATGGTGATGTCTTTGACAGAGTTTGGTCAGGTAAGAATGTCTCTCATAATCATCTTAAAGGTTTTGAAGTGTAAAGCCTTTGTGCATGTTCCTAAGATGAGAGATCAAAGTTGGATGTTAAAACTAGGCAATGTATCTTTGTTGGTTATGGTCAAGATGAATTTGACTATCGTTTCTTTGATCAAGTTAATAAAAAACGTGTTAGAAGTTGTGATGTTGTGTTCTTTGAAGACCAAACAATTGAAGATCTTGACAAAGCTGAGAAAGTTGATTCTCAAGGCAATAAGAGCCTAATGATATTGATCGAGTTCCTTTGACAATTGCACTTGGTGAAAATCTTCAAAATGATGAAAATGAAGTTGATATTGAAGATGGTGATCATATTCAGAATGACTAGTATGTCATTAATGCTCCAGTGCAAGATAATGTGGTTGGTCAGCAACCAACTTTTATTGATGCTCTAGAGAGTTCTCTCAGAAGATCTACTAAAGAGAAAATATATACATCTCGTCATTCTCCAATGATTATGTCCTCTTGACTGATGGAGGAGAATATAAGAGTCTTGCTAAGGCTATGAAAAGTGAAGAAAAAAAAAGGTGGTTTGATGTTACGGAAGATGAAATGAAATTTCTACATGATAATCATACTTTTGATTTGGTTAAGTTGCCTAAAGACAAAAAATCTTTAAAAAATAAGTGGGTTTTTAGGGTGAAACATGAAGATGGTAACTCAGTTCCACGGTACAAGGCTAGAATGGTTGTAAAGGTATTTAACTAGAAAAAAAAAAGAATTGATTGATGAGATATTCTCTCCAGTTGTGAAGATGTCATCCATTCGTGTGGTTCTAGGCTTGGTTGCAAGTCTAGACTTATAGGTTGAACAAATGGATGTTAAAATTGCTTTTGTCCAAGGTGACTTAGATGAAGAAATTTATATAGAGCAGCCAGAAGACTTTGAAGTCAAGGGAAAAGAGAATTATGTTTGCAAATTAAAAAGGAATTTGTATGGTCTAAAACAAGCTCCCAAGCAATGGTAGAGGAAGTTCGGTTCCTTTATGAGTCAGAAGGGCTTTAAGAAGACTTCTTCAAACCATTGTGTTTTTGTGCAAAAATTCTATGGTAATTGTTAGCCCATATGTTTGGGCTTTTGTTATTAGGCCTATTTTCTAGGTTAGCTTTATATAGTCTTCCTATTTCTTTTTGTATTCAGTAATATATTCTATTATATTATAATGCAACTCTTGCCTCTTGTTCTTCAATTAAAGTAGTTCTGTTAACATGGTATCAAGAGCTAAATTGATCCATGCTCCTTGATTTGTTGGTTGAAGATCTGGTAGTAGTCACATATTGCGCGGATCGAACTAGGGTTTTTTTGATTTGCTGCTTCCGCTGAGTTCTCGATTGGTGCTGCTTCTGCTGTTTGTTTAGATCGATTCCACCTAAGGTAGTTTAATTTTTTTTTTTGAATTGTTCGTGTCTTGCTGTGTTTGTTTCTCTTTTGACATTATGACTGGAAAAGATAATTCTCTTTAGTGCATTAATGCTCAATTAGATGGTAAAAATTATGCATATTGGAGTTATGTCATGAAGAATTTTCTTCATGGAAAGAGTATGTGGGGTTATATCACTGGGGTTAAAGTTAAACCTAAAGATGATACGGCTGCGGATTTTGCATTGTTGGTAAACTCATGGGAAACTGCTAACTCCAAGGTTATCACTTGGATCAACAATTCGGTAACTCCATCAATTGGTATGCAATTGGCTAAGTATGATGCAGCAAAGGAAGTTGGGATCATTTGGAGAGACTGTATACTCAGTCTAATTTTGTTAAGCAGTACCAGTTGGAGTATGATATTCGTGCTCTTCAATAGAATGCTATGAGCATTCAAGATTTCTATGTTGCAATTGTCAGATTTGAGGGATCAATTGGCTCTTACTGAATCTGCAGAGTTAAAAGTTTTTGAACCATACATTGTTAGAAGGGAAGAACAGCGTTTGGTTCAATTTTTTATGGCATTATGTTCTGATTTTGAAAGACTGCGTGGAACAATCCTACATCGATCTCCTCTCCCCACAGTTGATTTCGTTGTTCATGAACTGATTACAGAAGAGACCCGTATCAAGTCTCAAGTGGATAAATGGTCTAAAGCAACTAATACTCCTGTTGTGTTTGTTGTTTCAACTAATCAGTCTAGACCACCACATTCTCGACAATCTCTTAAAGTTACATTTGATGAGTGTGCATTCTGCAGATAGAAAAATCATTGGAAGGCTCAGTGTCCATTGTTACTTAACAAGGCAAAACAACCTCAATCTGGACAGCAGCAGAAGTATGGGCAGCAGAAGTATGGGTCACGCTGCTTTGATGCTCGTCCTCCACAGTTCACTGCTGTTGCTGCTGCACCATCTGTAGATACTGAGTCTGTTAGCACTATGCCACCTTCTGTGTTGGATCCCCAGGTTTTCGAACAGTTCAGACAGTTTATGGCTTCTAATCCTACTGCCATGTCAGCATCTATGTCTCATTCAGGTCCAACTTCTTCTATTCCCTCAGGTATTTCGTCCTTCCTGTGGATTTTGGATTCTGGTGCGTCTCATCATATGTCACCTTATTTGTCATCGTTTGGTTCTTTGTCCGCTAGTGCTACATCTATGACAGTCGAGGGTGTTGGTTCTGTTACTACCCCTAACATTGTTCTCTCTAATGTTTATTATGTTCCCAAATTTGCTTTGAATCTTGTTTCAGTCAGTCAATTGTGTAAAGCTGGTAATTAGGTGTTTTTTTCTGATTTTGTTTGTGTTGTACAAGACCACCACACTCAGAAGGTGATTGGGATTTGTCGTGGGTTGGGGAAACTCTATGTCTTGGAGATTCTCAAAGTGTCTTCTATTAGTGTTGCTACCTCTAGTATTGATTTGTCGTCTTTTCATTCGAGTCCCTTATCTTCTCAGTTTTATCTTTGGCATTCCCATTTGGGACATGTGTCAGTGTCACGTTTACGTTTCTTAGCCTCTACTGGTGTTTTGGGTCATTTGAACACTTGTGATATTTCTGATTTTAGTGGTCGTAAACTGGCAAAATTCTCGATTTTACCGTTTAATAAAAGTATGTCTTATTCTGTTGCTCCTTTTGATATTATTCATTCTGATGTATGGGGCCCATCGCCAATATCCACTAAGGGTGGCTCAACCTATTATGTTTCGTTTATAAATGACTTTACTCGTTATACCTGGGTGTATCTTATGAAATGCAGATCTGATTTCTTTGGCATTTACAGTAACCTTAGAGCCCTTGTTAAAACACAACATTCGGCTGTGATAAAGTGCTTCAGGTGTGACTTAGGGGGTGAATATACCTCTAATGATTTCACTCAGTTACTCGCCTCTGATGGCACCATACACCAGTCATCTTGTACCGATACTCCTGAACAGAACGGTGTTGCAGAAAGGAAACACCGCCATATTATTGAGACAACACGTTCTTTACTCTTATCTGCAAAGGTTCCTAGAATTTTTTGGGGAGAAGCAGTCCTAACTGTTGTATATGTGATTAATCGTATTCCTACTGCATTGACTTCAGGGATGTCTCCGTTTGAGAAATTATATGGTCACCTATCGGATTATTCTGCATTACGAGGTTTTGGATGTACTTGCTATGTTTTTCGTCCTCGTGTTGAACGAAATAAGCTAGGGCCAAAATCAGCTATATGTGTGTTTTTGGGGTATGGTGTTGGACAAAAAGGATATCGTTACTATGATCCTGTAAGTCAGAAATTATATGTTTCACGGCATGTCACCTTTTTGGAACATATTCCTTTTTATTCGATTCCAGCTAAATCTCATGATGTAACGAAATCAGATCTTTAGCATATTGATCCTTTTGGCGTTGACATGGAGGTTCTAGTTTCGGATTCATCCATGCCACCTGATGATAGTGCTTCTGCCCCACCTGTGCCTGAGTCTGCTCATTTGACTGTTGAGATTGGAGACCCACCACCTCTGAGGAGGTCTACTCGTCCTTCTAAGTCCACCAAACTACCAGATTTCGCTTACTCTACATACTCAGTCTCATTTGCTTCCTTTATTGCCAACATACATCATTTTTCTGAACCTGAGTCGTATCGAAAGGCTGTGACTGATCTTTTTTGGCAGAATGCTATGGCTGAGAAACTCACTGCACTTTATCAGACATATACATGGGATTTGGTTACCCTCCCACCTGGTAAACATACGATTGGCTGTTGATGGGTGTATAAGATAAAAACAAAGTCCGATAGGTCTGTTGAGCAATACAAGGCCAGATTTATGGCAAAAGGGTACTCACAAAAATATGAAATGGATTATGAGGAGACTTTTGCCCCGGTGGCAAAGATGACGACTGTTCGCACTATAATTATTGTTGCATCCGTTCGATAGTGGAAGATATTTCAAATGGACGTCAAGAATGCATTTCTGAATGGTGATCTCCATGAGGAAGTTTATATGACTCCTCCCCCAAGTATTGACCACCAGCCAGGTGAAGTTTGTCGGCTTCGAAAAGCTTTATATGGTCTCAAGCAAGCCCCTCGTGCTTGGTTTGAGAAATTCTCCACTGCGATTACTTCTCTTGGATTTGCCCCGAGTAATCATGATTCGTCGTTGTTTGTTAGATGTACGAGTGTAGGGAAAATTCTTTTGTCCTTATATGTAGATGATATGGTTATTACTGGTGATGATTATGGTGGTATTAAGTCATTGAAGCGTGATTTGGCTCATCGGTGTGCCATGAAGGACTTGGGCTTGCTGTGTTATTTTTTGGGTATTGAGGTGGCTCAGTCTAAGAAAGGGTATCTTCTTTCTCAGACTAAATATATATCAAACTTGTTTAAACAGGCACACCTTTCTGACAACAGGACTGTAAATACTCCCCTTGAAACTAATGCACGGTACTCTCCTAGTGCTGGTGTTCCGTTATCAGATCCGAGTCTTTATCAGACTGTTGTAGGTAGTTTGGTTTATCTTACTGTTACTTGCCTAGATATAGCTCATACAGTTCATGTTGTTAGCCAGTTTGTTACTGCTCCTACTTCTATTCACTAGGAAGTTGTACTTCATATTCTGAGATATATTTGTGGCACTCAATTTCAGAATATCTTGTTTCCATCGACGTCATCTCTCGAGTTGCTAACCTATAATGATGCTGATTGGGATGGCAATCAAAATGATCGTAAATCTACCACTGGTTTTTGTGTGTTTCTTGGAGACTCCTTAATCTCATGGAAGAGCAAGAAACAAGATGTTGTCTCTAGATCTTCCACGGAGGTTGAGTATCGTTCTATGATTGTGACTACATGTGAGATTGTTTAGTTACGTTGGCTTCTTGCAGATATGGGGGTTCATATTTCTCTGCCAACTCCCCTGTATTGTGATAACAAAAGTGCGATACAAATTGCAAAGAATTCTGTTTTTCATGAGCGGACGAAGCACATTGAGATTGATTGTCACTTCACCCGTCATCATTTACAGCTCGAGATCATATCGCTTCCTTTTGTTCCGTCATCCTTGCAGATTGCTGATCTCTTTACGAAGGCACAGTTGGCGTCTCGATTTCAATTTTTGTGTGACAAACTCTCAATGCTTATTAATGTTGCATTGTGAGTTTGAGGGGGGATGTTAGCTCATATGTTTGGTCTTTTGTTATTGGGTCTATTTTCTAGGTTAACTTTATATAGTCTTCCTATTTCTTTTTGTATTCAGTAATATATTCTATTATATTGTAATGCAACTCTTGCCTCTTGCTCTTCAATTAAAATAGTTCTGTTAACAGTAATGACTTTATTATCATTTTGTTTTATGTTGATGGCATACTTGTTGGTCATAATGCTTGCAAGATTAAAAAGTTGGAGCAAGCGTTGACTAAGTCTTTTGTTATGAAAGACTTGGGACCAACAAGGCAAATTCTTGACATGCAAATTGGTTGTGACAGAGAGGCCAAGAAGTTGTGGTTATTGCTAGATAAGTACAAAGTACTTCATAGATTCAACATGGACTAAGCTAAGGTTGTCAGTACATCTTTAACGATGCACTTCATTGAGTACAAATCATTGTCCTTTCGGTGATGGTGAGAAGGAAGATATGAAGAAAGTTCCTTATGCTTTAGTCGTTGGTAGTTTGATCTACGCAATGGCATGTACAAGATCAAATATTTCTTACGTTGTTGGTATTGGGTGCCATTTTCTCTCTAATTCGGGAAGAGAGCATTGGAATGGTGTAAAGTGTATTATGAGATATCTTTGTAGCATTTCTAGTTTGAGTTTGTGTTTTGGTACAAGAAAACCTATTCTTTCGTATTACACTGATTCAGATATGGCCAGTGATGTTGATAATTGTAAGTCTACTTCAGGCTACTTGATTACTTGTGCAGGGGGGTTGTGTCTTCACAGTCTAGGTTGCAAAAATGTGTTGTTCTATCTATTACAGAAGTTTAGCGTATTACAATTGTTGAAGCTTGCAAAGAGTTGATCTGGATGAAGAGATTTTTGGGAAAACTTGGTTGTGCTCAAGAGAGGTGTGTGCTTTATTGGACAGTCAAAGTGTTATTCATCTTGACAAGAATTCTACATTTCATGGTCGGTCTAATTAAACACACTGATGTGAGGTATAATTGAATTTGAGACATGTTGGATTCTAAGTTGCTTGAACTTGAAAATATCCATACCAATAATAATTGTTCTGGCATGATGACTAAAACTTTTCCAAGAGGGAAGATTGAAGAATGTTGCATGATCGCCGGGATGAAGGTCTCCTCCACATAGTAGGTATGGGTAGAATTGTTGGGTTTGTGTCTTTTTCCTTTCTTATGTGAATAAATTAAAACTCAATTTGGACTAACCCACTTTTACCCATAAGCCCAATATTATGGCGCATATGTCAGATTTTTTTTTTTTAGATCTTATGTTTGAAGTATCACAAGAGATTAATGAGCAACCATATTGATCAGTGATCCATATTTCTTGGCTTTGACAACGACTGTTAAGAGGAATGATTTGTCTAAGGACAAGGGTGATCGAGTCGGTCTTAGTCAAGAAGTTCGGAGAATCTCTGTTTGGAAGCTAAGGGAGCTTGTATGGTGTTCTTTACCATATTGAACCTTTCCTACTCCTTGTCAATTAATATAATATAAACGGAGAAAAAAATTGAGGAAATTTAATCTTGTAAACATTTAGAAAAGAAAAAAGATTAAGGTCTTTTCATGCCACCAATATATTTTAAAGAAAAGACTAAGGTCATCAATTAATGTTGAAGAAAATATTCAAAATAACAAAAAAATAATTGGACATGTCACAAACCAATAATGCTTAGTTCCCTCGAAATTGCGTCAAAATATTTAAACCTTTTTTTTTCCTTCTTCCTTTTTAATAAACGTAGAGAAAGTCTAAATACTTAAGAGCTATCCATAAATAGGACGTTCCACATAGATTTTATGTCATTTGATGCTGATTTTTATTTCATTCATATATACTGTTACGTTTCAAATTTGAATCAGAACTAAAAATTAGTGGATTCTTCTGTTTATTAACTTTCCCCATAATTTCAATCTGTCGGTGCGTCACATGATGGCACTACAAGTTAGAGGAAGATTATTTTTATATTATATTTCTTTCGTTCATTTTTAATTGTCATGATTTTCTTTTTCAGAGTCAAACTATAAGAACAACTTTGACTAATATTTTACTATGTATTTTTTTATCATACCGATATGCAAAAAATTGCAACTTATAGTATTTTTAGGGGTCGTTTGGTGTGAGGGATAAGAATATATAGTCTTGGATTAAAAAAATAGTCTTGGGATAAAAATTTGTTGTCTTGTTTGGTTGACATGTTTGGCTTATCCCACCATTTATACCGTAGTGATGGGATAAGTTATCCCATATACAGGATGGGATAAGTAACCCCAGGATAATTAATCCTGGAATAACTAGTTTCCAACCAAACGACTCCTTAGTATAGTTTTTAAATATCTAAATTTTTTTTTGTTTAAAATATTTAATTAATGTAATCTAATTTAACTTTGAAAATTAGTCAAATTGACTTTTGAAAAGTGCAACATAACAATTAAAAGTGAATAGAGAGAGTACCTCCTGTGTCACCAGAATAACCTAACCGTAAATCCAAAGATGGTTGGATTCAAGTACACAAAGAGAAAAGCCTTTATAGTATGTATAATTATGCTCGAAATCCATCGCCAATTTAATCAATATCTAAGATACTCATGAAGAATCTAGTATAGTCAATGACTTGTAGAAAATCAAGAGTAGTTAATATCTTCTACTCTCCATTCCATATTAGTTGATCACTTTTCATTTTGTACGGTATTAAAAAAATCATAAATAAGAAGATAATTTTACTAAGTCATTCATTAAAAAACTTCTTGAAAATTTTACAAATAAATGTGAACATTTTCAACAAGAATTAATCGTAAGAGTAATATAGAAACAAAAAATTAATAATTTCTTGATTTATTAAGATGGACAACTAATATAAGACAACTAGTTTTAGTATAATAATCAACTAATATGGTACAGGGGAGTACTAAGTTCTTTTCCATTTCCACCTATAAATAGAGAGAGTTTAAAATTGTAGGTGTGGTCAAAGATCGCTAAAGCAAATAACAAGTGAGTGACCAAGTGAAAAACTATAAAAGAGAGCACCAAAAAAAGTCTCTCCAGTATAAGTGCAAAATATATTGAATGTAAGAATTATAAATTGAAGCGGGTATTTACTTTGCAATAATGAAATTCAAGTTGTGGATAAATAATTGTGCCATCAAATATTCAAGTACTTCTTGATGAATAATAGGAAATCCTTCACAAGCATCCTACTGTCAAAGTTTCATTGTCTAAGTGCTGTAGAATTAAGTCTCTTTCAATACGGATAGAGGGGTGGCTAGTGTTCAATATACGAGTCACGAGAACTCAATAATTTTTATGTAAATTCTATATATATTAAGAAATTTATTAAATATTTATAAATATTCAATTGTAAATGTAGTTATTGTTTTATGGTAATTTGAAATCATTATGGGCAAAGTTGCTTGGAGCGGATGTGATATGATACAATAATTTGAGCGGATGGAAACTTTCAAAAATAGCAAAAATTAGGACTTAAATAGGACTCTATAGCTATAATTTGCTTAATTATGGATAACAACAAAATATTAGGGGAAGAGGGAGGAGGTGAGGTCTGGGAGAGAGAGGAGAGAGTGTATTTTTTCACGGATTTTGGGAAAAAAAATTATACAGATACAAACTAATTTGAATAAAAATAAATGCATATTAAGAGGAGATAGGCGAGAGAGATCGAGAGAGGAAGGAGAGAGGCGAGCAAGATCGAGAGAGGGAGGAGAAATGATTATATTTTGTATTTAATTTGTATCAATTGTATTCGAAATATAACAAAATTATATTTTGTATTATTTTGCATTGTATTCTTTATTTGTTTTGTATCAATTGTATTCGAAATACATCGAATACAACTGTATTTAGGAGTGTCAAATGAATATGAAAAATCGACTGAACGAACCTAACCGAATCGATTTATGTTATTTTTTCAATAAGACCGTGGACTTTTATTTAAGTGTATAACCATCCCAAACAATTGGGATGGTCTTTTTAATTTATGAAAAAAACTAAAAAATTTCCGAACCAACCAAATAACCTTACATGTATGTAAATATAATTTATATATTAACAATATGTTAAATTTAATATATAAATATATCTTATAACATTTTTACAAATATAAATATAACTTAGGTCCTAGGTCTCTGGTGAAATTTTGAGTCTTTACTCTTTAATTAGCCTTTACTTAATTAGGTTTAAAATTAAAACATACTGTAATAGATACTCTATCGAACAATACCAAACACTTCTATTAAATGTCTACGATCAAACAATATGTCAACAAGGTTTTACATTTTTGTTTTCTCGGTGAAGAATTTAACTGTTTCTTTAAGAACATATTTGTGAAAGAAATATTTTAATAGTAGTATACTTTGAGGTGATATTTTAAAAGTAAAAAAAAAAAACTTAAAATTAACCGAACGGTACCGATACCGAAGAGATATTGATATGATTGAGATGGTTTTAAAAAAATTAATTTTGGTTATACATTATATAATACCTGAAATATGGTGATGATATAATTTTTAAAAAATAACCGACTGAACCGTCCCATTGACACCCCTAACTATATTCATCCTCTCTTTGATTGGATAAAATTACATTTAGTAGAGATGATGAATGCATACAATTGATACAAAAATAAGAAATATAATTTTTCGAATACAATTAAAATATATATAAAGCTCTCACATATATTTGATTGAATACAATTGATACATAATAAATTTGAATGTATTTCTTCTTAGTGGCATGAGAGAGAAAAACATATAGAGAGAGAGGGCGAGAGAGAGGAAGGAGAGGCAAGGGAGAGAAGGGAAGGATTTACTATAAAAAATAAAATAAAATATTGCTTTTTTTATAATATTTTTAAACTATAGGTATTTTCATAAATATGTTGTTAATTTTGGTTAGTTCCATAATTTTTCCACTAGCAAAAAGAACAAAAAGAGACACGGGCCCAATAATGACCCGATTCCAAGAAAAACAAAACAAAAGACACTGGAAGGATATAGAGGTTAAAAAAAAGTTCAATATATAGAGTGATTTCTGTGTTAATTGATTTATGTATCAAAATTATCATTCAAACAAATTGGCTAAAAGGAGAGAAAGGGACAAGATAGGCAGCTAGTAAGTTCAAGTTGCAGTTTATTATAAAATTGATAATACATGTGATGATACAATGGAAGCTGAATAATAATAATATCTGCTATCCATCGATATGTCTGCTTCTAGCCAAAAATAATTAAATACTTTAATCATTTTAATTTGTTTATCTTATTTATTTTTTTTAGTATGCTACTTTCATAGAATAATAAGGGGAAAGGGTAAACAATGCCCTTAAACTATGTGAAAAGAATAAAAATGCCCTTCGTTTATAGTTTGGCTCAAAAATGCCCTTACCATCAATACTTTGGTTCAAAAATGTCCTCCGTTTGTATTTTGGTCCAAAAATGCTCTTGCCGTCAATATTTGGTCCAAAATGTCCTTGTTGTTATTTAATGGGGGCAAAAATGCTCATTTTCCAAATAAATATATTATTGTTATTTTTTAATACATTCTTTTTCTAATAATGTTTCTTTTTTAAAATTAGCAAATGTTTATCTTACTTCAATTCAGAAAAAAAAATAGAAAAATGAAAATATTTCTTATTTTACTATCATTATCTTTTATCATTATATAAATAGTATAAATTAATGATGGATATACTATGATCTTATATATATGACATATATTATCTGTCGAAAGGGTACATGAAGTTATTCTATTTTAATTGATAAAATGAGATTAAGAAGAAAAAAATATTTCCTACATTTTTATTTGTTAAAGTGATTTTAGAAGAAAGAAAACAAGAATAGTGTTTTTTAATAATATTTTAATTAGGAAGAAGATGTGTTTAAAAATAAAAAATATAATATATTTATTCAGAAAAGGGCATTGTTGACCCATTTTGTCACTATAGGGGCATTTCTGAACCAAAATATTGACTGCAAGAGCATTTTTAAATCAAAGTATTGAAGGTAAGGACACTTTTGAGACAAACTATAAATGAAGGACATTTTTATTCCTTTTACATAATTTATGGACATTTTTAACCTTTTTCCCTAATAATAATGAAATAATAAGTGCTAGAATCTTTGACAAGTCATAAATGGACGAAAATGTTCATAAGTGAAAGTGAGAGGCCACCAACTTGGTTATTTGTCGACAAAATAATTTGTAAATAATTTGTACTGACTATGAATCAATACCAATATAGTCTCCTCATATAAGTGATCTTTGTACAACTCCAAAATCCATTGCCCTAACCAAATGGCTACCATTATTATCTCTATTATTTTTATCCTTCAATTATTTTTACAAAATTGTCTAGTCCTTGCTACTCCAATTCTTGGCCAAAGTAGAGAAGCTTTGGAGATAATCATCGGCGGGGGTGGTGGTAGTTCTCCACCACCACCTCCACCGGATAATCAAGATTGTCCACCACCTCCTCCGCCACCAGAACCTCCTTGCCCTCCGCCACCATCGCCACCATTGCTCCTCTTTGAAAGTAAACGTGTCGAGATTGCCTATCATGTCATCCAAAAGTTTAAGTCCAAAATCACATGTGACCCTTTACACATTACAAAAACATGGATTGGCTCTGATGTTTGTAACAAGTACAAAGGTTTTCGTTGTGCCATGGTTCCTGACTTAAAGGTACAAGCAGTAGCTGCTGTGGACTTCAATCAGTACGGATTTGATGGCCCTGACCTTACTATTGACGGCTTTCTTGATGAATTACCAGACATAACAATCTTCCACGCAAATACCAACAATTTTAAAGGTACAATCCCCAAGAAAATCGCGAATCTTCGTTACCTATATGAGCTAGACCTTAGTAATAACAAATATAATGGTGAATTCCCAAACAACATTGTTTTTGGTGCCAAGAAATTGTATTTCTTGGACCTTAGGTTCAATTCATTTTCCGGGTTGGTTCCCCCTCAACTTTTCTTGTTAAATCTCGATGTTCTGTTCATCAACAACAACAATTTAATCCAAAAACTTCCTGATAACTTGGGATCAACTCCAGTTCTTTACTTAACTTTAGCCAACAACAAATTCACCGGTCCAATTCCTCGTAGCATTGGTCAAGCTTGTAAATCATTACGCGAAGTTCTGTTCTTGAACAACCAGCTCACTGGATGCTTGCCTTATGAAATTGGGCTTTTAAGTAAAGCCACAGTTTTCGATGTGAGCAAAAATCAGTTAACAGGAAAAATACCTCATTCATTTGGATGTTTAGCTAAGATGGAGATACTTAACTTGGCACAAAATCAGTTCTACGGAGTTGTGCCTGAACTCGTGTGCAAACTCTGCAATTTGAAAAATCTGACGCTGAGTTACAATTACTTCACTGAAGTTGGACCGGAATGCAAGAAGTTAATTCAGAAAAAGGTTCTTGATGTTAGAATGAATTGCATTCGGGGCTTGCCAATGCAAAGATCAGCAGAGGAATGTGCTGCATTTTTCTGTAAGCCAAGATCATGTCCTGATGAAAAGTCAATGGGATTTGTTCCTTGTAGCATTGGCAGTTCTAAGCAGAATCAACAGAACGCAAGTGAGACCGCGCCGGCGCCAATAACTTACAGTGTTTTGAAACCGCATTCGTTGTAAATGCTCTGTTTTTTCCATGTTTGCAGATTGAACTATGGCAAAAGTAAATGTAAATTTGCCAAGTTTAATTTCCTTATCTTTGTTGATGCATATTATGTTTGTTAATTATAAAAAAATAATTACGTATGTTTTGTTTGGATGAGATGATCACACTGTTAAATAGAATTAGAGATGGTAGGTTGTGTAGCACAATGGCTCAAGTAATGCATCTATGGTTTTGGATAGCAATTATTGATAAATTAAAGAGAAAAATCATAAATTCCCTCTTAAACTTGATTTGAAAAGTCAGTTATACACTTAAAATATCATGATGATTCTTTTACACACTTAATCTTATTCAAAATGATATTAAATTTCTCCTTTCGAAGATAATCTCTATTTTTGTGTGAGAAGATGTTATACACGCGTTTTGATGACCTAAATAATATTATTTTATATTTTTTAACCTTTTCCCTTAATATTTTCTCACAATTTTTCAAAATAGTTATTTCTACTCTCTCTCTCTCTTTCCTCCTCTCACAATCTCTTTACTTTTTTATTTCTTCTTCCTTCCTCGTAAGTTGTAGGAAAAAGGAGAAAATTTGAAGAGAAAGTAGGAAATAGTAAGACGATTACGAAGTATAGAGATGTTGGCGGCGGTGATAGGCGGTGGGCAACACCATTGTAGTTGGTGAAACAACCAAACTTTTAGATTTGTAAAAATTACTTTCAGATCTGTAATTTTCTTTAAAAATATTAATAATTATGGATGCAAATTAAGCATTTCATTTGCATTATTTGTGCATAGTGAATAATCAAATATGCTATTGATGGAAACTTGAGACAAAAATGACATTGTGATGTGGTTGTAGGTGGTGCTTCAACTAGAATAGAGAAGACAAAGATAGAGTAATCATTTTCTTCGATGGATTTTAAAAAATTTAGGCAATACAATCATGAATTTTGCATAAATTATCATAAGATTTTCAATAGAAGTCGTTAGCTTTCAAATGATTTTTTTTCAGTGATCTTTGGTGGATCCTCCGATGAGTTTGAGGGGGAAAATTATGAAGTTTAAATTGAAAAATTATTATCCTTTCGATGAAAATAATCTTCTTTTTCTTTCCTCTCTATTTCTTTTTAGAGTTCTTCCGTAAGGTTAGAATATGTGTCCATGGGTATAAAGTGAAGGAATAATAATAATTAATGGTGATAAATTAAAATAAAAAACGGTTGAAGAAGATGTCAAAAGAAAGAAAAATGTAAAATCATTTTAAAAAATTGGGGGGCCACAAATAAAAAGACAAAAAAAATTATTATAGACATAATTAATATATCGGAAATTATAATACATATATATATATATAATATAATGACCAATAAGATAGTGCCATATGTTCAAATTTGTCATTTTAACATTTTTTTTCTTTCTTTCACGCACCTTAAGAAAGGTGAAGACACTTTTTCTATCATGTCATCTTCAAAGAGGGCATTAATACCACTTTAAACAAGTTCAGGTGTGTAATAAATTGTTAGAATAGTTAAAATGTATAACTGACTTTTCGAGACAAGTTTAAGGAGGAATTTATTTCTTTTCTCTAAATTAAATTTTGATCAGTTTTATTAGTTTATCTTAATTCGTGTATTTTAAATTAGAATAGGATGCGACAGACGAATTGAACTGAAATTGAGAAAATTGAAATAGGCAAGTTATTACAATTGATATTCATTTGTTATATTGTCAAACGGACGGACTGAATTGAAATTGAGAAAATTGAAATAGGCAAGTTATTGACTTGTCCAAACTTATTTGGGATAAATTAAGTTGCACTGAAAACTATGTATGTCAAGGATTAACAAATAAAATTTACTAACTCCATTTTAGAAAGAGTAGTCTAGTTTCCTTTTTAGCATGTTTAAAAAAGAATGATCTCTTTTTTTTTTTTTTTGCATCACTTTAACTTCAACTTTTTAAGTGACATGTTTAATGCCATAAGATTAAAAGATATTTTGATACATTTGACGTAACTTTAATTTAGAACCACAAAATTAAAGTCTTCTTCCTTTTTATAAACTTCGTTTCAAGTCAAACTAGATCATTCTTTTTGAAATTGAGGAATTATATCTTGAAAATTCTGACTCTCAGCAATATTATGTAAGAGTGAAATAAAACTGAGTCAGTAGTCAATAATATTTGAGCCATATTTAACGCCTATTAATTTGAAAGATAACAGAGACAATAAATATGGACATAACTCAAAGTAATTTTTTCAGAATATCGTACTAAAAACTGGCATTTGATAAAGTTGTTATCCTTTTTAACAAATCAATAATTCAGAAAATAAATTCTGGAAATGACTAATTAAGACTTGTTGATTTGAATTTGGACCTTGGAGGAACAGGCCTGACAGCATTTTCAATTCAGAATTAACTCATAATGATATAATGATATAATTTGAATATTTCACAATTTGCATCTCTAATATTATATATGTTTTGTTGAAAATCATGAGTCACTTTAAAAGAAAAAAAAAATTATTTACAAGGCTAAAATAGAAGCACAATAACTATATTTTCCTAACATTTACTTTATCTACATGTAATCACATTTAATAGTAAAAGGTAATTGGGGTAAAATAATGCTAATTTTTCTTAAAATAGGCTAAGATTTACCTAATGACTATTTTTTTTCTCTATAACTTTTTTATAATCATATATTACTAATAGTGGAAATTAAGCTCCAAAGTGTAAAGTTGAAATACCATTTTACCCATATACTAAAAACTTTTTTTTAAAATCATATATTATTAGTTATTATATATTAAATATAAATATTATGGGATGCTAAAAATCTACTTTCTTTTTTAATGAAATAGTAAAATGCTTGAAGAATTTGAAAAGTCAATTTATATATTAAATATAAATATTATGGGATGCTAGAAATCTACTTTTTTTTTAATGAAATAGTAAAATGCCTGAGGAATTTGAAAAGTCAGTTTTTCATTAAAAACGTAATAATAATAATAATAATAATAATAATAATAATAATATATTATTAAAAGTGGGAAGAAATTTAGGACAAAAATTGTTATTTTTCCCTATATTAAATTAAAATGTTATAAAGTATCTAATTTATTAAATATTCTATCATTAATTAAGAATATCATATTAAGTTTTACAATAATATAAATAATATGTATTTGAGTATACATACGGATGGATTAATTTCCTTGGTACTGCCACTTATTTCAATACTCTAGAATGACTTATCATTTTTCCATACCAATTCAAAGTTTTAAAGTTCTTTTCAACTTCTAACAGTAAGCTTTCATAATCTTATAAATAGCCAGATCAGTGAATCATGCTAGACTAGATCCATTGATGTTCTCCCCCTCTTCTTCTTCTAAATTCATTTTCAATGTGACAGGTTCCATTGATATTTCTCATATGTAGGCTCTTTTAACCATCTATTAACTTATTATTATGCTTGGTTATGAATTATTCATGGGCTGTTAATAATTCTATCACGGCTTCCTTTATAAATTGGACATAAAATGTTAGTCCACTAGACTTTTTTATGAAATTTTTAATTTATCGGTTATTCTTTCTTATTCAGATTAATATATTATTTTGTTTAATCTTTTTCATTTGTATGCATATGATGACATGTATATTTTATTGTTTTCTTTTAAATTAATTGAGTTGATATTACACATATTTCTGTACATAAATTAGGCTTATATAAATTTTATATAATAATAAAGGTCAAACGTGCGAGGCACGTTGTCAGAACTAGTATATTATAAGAGGGAACCTTCTACTGCTTTGCCTAATTTGGTGGCTCTTCATTTAATAACATGTGAATTTATTACCTACTTATCATCTGATTATTACGTGGCTGCTTCGGAGATATTACTAGGATTAAATTTTGGAAAAATTATTATTTCATTATATTTTTTAAAATTTTTTGTCATTTGAAAAAATTACAAAAATTTTTATTTTACGTGATGTATAAGTCGTATACATTATATTATGTGATGTATCAGCTGGATATATTACTTTACGTGATATATCAATACATCACTTTACAATGTGTCGGGACATACACAATGTATCAGGATGTTACTTTACGCGATGTACCAGTCTGGTACATCACTTTACAAATTTTATCGAGATGTACGTGATGCATCGGACGTTGAGTAATGTATTCAAAATTAAGACGCGATGTATCAAGACATTGAGAGATGTATTCGGATTCCACCAAATTTAAGGGATTTTTATAATTTGAAAAAGAGTAGAGATAAGATGTAATTAACTCTTAGCTCTATATGATTTGTGTAAAATCTACTTAAATTTTAGCACTTAATTACACGAACTTACCTAACTACACGACTTAAGATAACATAATCTCTAAAAATTTACATCATTTGAATTAATTATAAAATTTCCTTTATCCTTCTCTCTCTTAATATCTGGATACATCACTCCACTTATATTAGATATATTACAACTTTGTTTGTATACAATGTATCTGCTACAAATGTTATTGTTGATACATAACTCAATTATTTCAAACCTAAATTAGTATGAATCTGATTTATAGTTATGTATCGTTTTCTATGTATCAGGCAAAAGTATAATGTATCTGCAAGTTTGAAAAATCTGATATTATTATAATGAACTGCATTCCAAGCTTGCCAATACAAAGATCAGCGGAGGAATGTGCTGCATTTTTCTGTAAGCCAAGATCATGTCCTGATGAAAAGTCATTGGGATTTGTTCCTTGTGGCATTGGCAGTTCTGAGCAGAATCAACAGAAGGCAAGTGAGACCGCGCCAGCGCCAAGAACTTACAGTGCTTTGAAACCGCATTACTCTGTTTTTTTCCATGTTTGCAGATTGAACTATGCGGCGTTAAATGTAAATTTGCCAAGTTTAATTTCCTTATCTTTGTTGATGCATATAATGTTGTTAATTATAATAAAATAATTACATATGTTTCGTTTGGATGAGATGATCCCGCTGTTCAATAAAATCAGAGATGGTACGTTGTGTAGCACAACGGCTCACTAATGCATCTATGGTTTTCGATAGCAATTATTGAGAAATTAAATTTTGATCAATTTTATTAGTTTATCTTAATTCATGTATTTTAAAATATAGTAGGATGCGATTTATAGTAAATCATATGTAAATTATCTAAAGAAGGATGCATCAAAGGAGTCAATTAAAGATTACAATTGATATAAATCCATTTATAGTAGTGTCAAACTGACGGATTGAATTGATTAATATTTGAGTAGGAGTGGCAGGGGGATCAGGTCGGCCTGCCCCTGCCCGAGACCGGTTCGAGAACTGTCTCGCCGGACCCGGTCCCGTCAATTATCACAGGTTGGGGGGACTACGGGTTAGGGGTCGGTTACCCTTTGGTCTCGTCGACCCGGCCCGATCCCGGCCCGGCTGAACCGGCTAGTTTTCGCGGGATCCCATTTGATTTTTTTTTTAATTGTTTGAATTGTTCCATTGCCAACCGTTGGGGCAACGGCTAGTGCCCCCCCCCCCCCCCCCTCCCCAACGGATTTATTCTACTTTTTCACTTCCCCAACACTCCCCTACCACCTCCTACCACCCCCTACTTTTAATATTTTAATTTAAACCCTCAAGTTATCATAAATACACTTTAACCCATTTTTAATATCATAAATACCCCTCTATCACTTATTATTTCTTAATTCTTACAAAATCATCTATTCTCTCATCTATTTTCTATATCCTCAATCTTAAGTCTTAATTTTTTATTTCATTTAAGTCTCATATTATATCATAATACATATATTTCAATTCTAAATTTTCATATTATATCATAATATATATAATTCTCATATTTGCTATCAAGTATTGGAGTTTCAAATTACAAGTTACAAAAAACTACAAGCTTCAAGAATCGATTATAATGTCTGATATGAACACAGACGTTTGGTACATTCGTTTCATAATATTTATATTTTATTTTTCGTCATTAATTTTTTTGTTATTATTATTTTTATATTACACTTTACAAATAATTAAATATGAGTTCTAGCAAAAAAATACCGATAAAGGAAAAGAGAAAGAACCCAGTGACATCAGTAAATTATTTAATTTTAATAAAAAAAATAGTAAGGAAAAAAATAAGAGTACATATGGTGGTACTTCTTCTAAATCAATATCTAGAGTTAGATTTAATACAAATGATTCTACTTATGTTGATGATACTTCTTATGATATTGATTCAAATGTTCAACTCGATCATGAAAGTTTAGAACGATGTTATGGTAATATTAATCCTAATCTTGATGAATATTCTGGTGAAGAAGTAAAAGTTGATCCGGGAGAAGAAGATTTAGAAGATACACCTATTAGTTCGGTGACAGAAGTTTCAACTGAAACTACAAATTTAACGGAGCAAAATTGTAGATGTCCACCCCTTATTCCTCCTACAAGGGAGAAGGTGAAATATCAACGTCCTAAAACTTTTGTTGTGTGGTAATTTATGACTTTAACTAAGGAAAACTATTGCTATTTGTAATAAGTGTAAGCAATCTTTTAAACATAGACAAAGTGGGGGTCAAGGTGGGACGAGGGACTTAAATAGACATTTGTTATCTTGTGTGCCGATTGAATATAAAGAAGCTAAAGCATTAGCCGATGGGTAAAAAGGAATTTCAGTTAATGATTTTGATATTAATGTTAATGAATCGGTAGGAGCTTCTAACAAGGTTCAAGGAACATTAGATCTTTCTAACCCCTGGTGGTCCACTAATACAACGTAAATATAATAAGGAAAGAGATCGCGAAAATTTAGCTAAAATGGTTTTTGTTTGTAGTTTGCCTTATAGTTTTCCTTCACATCCCGATTTTATTGAATATATTTAACAAACTTATAATCCTTCTTTTAGAGGTTTTTCAAGAAATACTGTTAAATCTGTTGTTTTTGTATATCAAGGTAAACATTGTCAATATCTTTGTTGTTTGTTTAGCATATTAGATTGTAGAGTGTCTATAACTTCGGAGATGGGTCATAGTGTTAATGGATATGATTATTTAACTATTACAGCACATTGGATTCATAATAACTGGAATTTGCAAAAAAGAATTATAAGTTATAAAGAATGTGTAGAGAAAAAAACTAGTGCATATTTAGCTTCAAATATTTTGAGTGTTTTAGATTATTACATGCTTATAGGTAAAGCAATGTATGTCGCATTAGATAATGCATCTAATAATACAAACGCTGCTAGTATGTTAAAAGTTAGATTATGTCCAATTGATGTTAATGTTTTTCATGTTAGATGTGTTACACATGTATTAAATTTAGTTGTACAAGATGGTATTGAATTATTTGATTGCGGTTGTATGAAAATTGAATATGTTGTTGCCTGAATTTTTTATGCTCATAGAGTTGCTAGAATTAGGGAATTTAATTAGCGTTGTGTACTATGTGATTTGTCACCAAGAAAAATTCCAAGACATATTAAAACAAGGTAGAATTCTTTTTACAAAATGCTTTCAGTTGCTTACAAATATAAAGGACCCGTACAAATGGTGTTTAATGCTCATAATGCTGACCCATTAGATAGAATTTGTGAAGAAGACTGGGAAGTAACTAATGAACTATTAGAATTTTTAAGAATTTTTTATGATGCTACAACCATGTTTTCTGGAATTTATTATCCTACTATTTCATCAGTATTAATAAATATTTGTACTATTTTAATTCAATTTTCTAAATACAAAAAAATTAAAAAATTTAGAGTTGCAATTGAAGGTATGATTGTAAAATTTAAAAAATATTTTTTTCCTATTCCTCAAATTTATTTAACTGCTACTTTACTTCATCCTGAATATAAACTACGAGGTTTGCAGGGACTTGTTGATATTTTTTATGATACTTTAGAAATTATATCGGAAGAAAGTCTAACTTGTCAAATGTGTAAGTCTAGCATAAAAGTAGAAGCAAAATTTTTGTATGAAAAATATAGAACTACAGGAAATACTCAAGGAGAAGTTGGTCAAACTTCTAATCCTCAGAGTAAAGCTCGAATTTCAAGTTATATGCAAGGTTTTTTTGGTCTTAATTCTACTAACCGTAATGATTTTGAAGAATATCTTAATCAATCTTTAGAAACAGTGGAAGATTTATTAGCATGGTGGAGGAGGCGGAGCGTTGCATTTTCAATTTTGAGCAAAATGATTCGTGATATTCTAGCTATTCAAGCTTCATCAGTTGCATCGGAGGCTGCTTTTAGTGCGGCGAGGTTTCAAATTGGTGATCATAGACATTCATTGGCGGAAGAAAGATTGGAAACATCAGTTTTATTTAGAGACTGGGTCAACGCCGAGAGGAGGAGTTATAATTTGCCAAAGTTAAGTTCCAGACAAGAAGCTTGGTTAAAGCGGTAATTGAATCTAATGACAATGAATTAGAGTCACAAGAGTTTCTAGCAAGTTTGCCAACACCGGAGGATGTCACAATCGATATAGTTCGACAATTAGAATTGAATTTTAAAGGAGAACACAGATATTATATTACATCAGAGAACTAATTGAAATAGAATCCTTCCTAGAAGGTGACTGCGTAAATTAACTACTCATCTAATGTTTGTAACAAATATTAGTTTTACATATGAGAACTTATTTAAACAGAACCCTTCCTAAAAAATGGTTGCGTAGATTAGTTACTCCACTAATATTTGTAAATTGTAACTTCTAAGTTCTAAGTTGCAATTTGAAAGCTTTATTCAAGTCTTTTTTATACAACTATTGTCTTGCATTTTAATTTTAATATATGCATACATATTTACATATATACTAAACTAACTTTAAAATACTTAATTTAAAAATCGAAATTTGACATTTGAAATTTTAAGTTTAAATTACTTTAAAATATTTAAAATATAAATTTGAAATTTGAGCATTATTTATTAGCTAAAAATGTATAGAAAACCAAATAAACTAAAAATGTTATTCATTAACATATAATTTCAATACATATATAAAAAATAAAAAATCTCACGTCCCGTCCAGTCCCGTCCCGCCAAACCTAGTCCATCCTGTTAGTCCACATGTTACTATGTTTAGGTTTAATTAATGGATTCCTATTAGGTTAGGTTTAGTTAATGGATTCCTATTAGGTTAGGTTTAGTTAATGGATGTTTATATATAACTTTCCTATTCTTTTTGTATTGAGATGAATTCTATTATATTGTAATATAACTCTTGTCTCTTGTTCTTCAATTAAAGTAGTTCTGTTAACATGATATCAGAGCCTCTACGATCTTGGTAAACAATCAAAGAGCTTCCGCTGCTGGCGGGTGGCACCCATATATGCTGCCCGTCTGGCCAATGATTATGTTTGCAAAAGTTGGGTCAGCTAAATCGATCCATGCTCCTTGATTCATTAGTTGAAGATCTGATAGTGGTCATCTACTAGGGTTCGGTTTTTTATTTGTTCGGTTCGGTTTTTGATTTGTTCGGTTCAGTTTTTTTGATTTGTTCGGTTCGGTTTTTTTGATTTGCTTGGTTCGGTTTTTGATTTGTTCGGTTCGATTTTGTTCGATTCGGTTTTTGATTTGTTCGGTTTGGTTTTTGATTTGTTTGGTTCGATTTTTGATTTGTTCGAACTAGGGTTCGATTTTTTATTTGCTGCAATTCATTAAGGGGACAACGAAGGCAAACCTCTTAAGGAGTTAATTGTGCGCCGAAAGTGTGCAGAAGCAGTTCTTCGTGGTGCCCAAATTTATGTGTCTAGTGTTTTGGCAGACAGTGCTCATGTTGAAATAAGTGATGCAGTTGCAGTTTCAGTTACTATGGAACAGTATGGTCCAGATGGTGGATGGGGTGTCGCAATGACACGCGGGACTGTTCTATAAGGATCACAAGAAGATCGGCGTCTCGATTTTGGTTTTTGTGTGACAAGCTCTCAATGCTTATTGCCGTTGCATTGTGAGTTTGAGGGGGGATGTTAGTCCACATGTTACTATGTTTAGGTTTAGTTAATGGATTCCTATTAGGTTAGGTTTAGTTTATGGATTCCTATTAGGTTAGGTTTAGTTAATGGATACTTATATATAGCTTTCCTATTCTTTTTGCATTGAGACGAATTCTATTATATTGTAATATAACTCTTGTCTCTTGTTCTTCAATTAAAGTAGTTCTGTTAACACATCCCATATATATAGTGGAACGGGACGGGATGTATTTTTGCCCCTTCAATCCCGATCCCGACCAAATTCCGCCAACGCCGTCCCCTGTCCCGTTCCCCAGTCCCCCTCCCCGTGCCAGCACTATATTTGAGTCACATTTAACACGCCTATAAATTTGAAAGGTGACAGAAACAATAAAATATGGACCCAACTCAAAGTAATTTTTTCAGAATATCGTACTAAAAGCTGGCATTTGATAAAGTTATTATCCTTTTCAACAAATCGATAATTCAAAAAATAAATTATGGAAATGACTAATTAAGACTGGTTGACTTGAATTTGGGCCTCGGAGGAACACGCCTGACAGCATTTTCAATTCAGAATTATCTCATAACGATGAGTATTTCACAATTTGCATCTCTAATATTATATGTTTTTTTTCTGTAAAATCATGAGTCACTTTTTTTTATAAAAAAATATATTTACAAGGGCAAAATAGAAAATAAAATAACTAATATTTTCCTAAATTTATTTTATATACATGTAACCACATTTTATTGTAAAGGATAAATTGGGGTAAAATAATGCTATTTTATCTTAAAATAGGCTAAGATTTACCTAATGACTATTTTTTCCCTATATTTTTTTATACTCTCTCAGTCCCTAATTACTTATCCATTTTTGAATTGACACACCTATTAAGAAAATAATGATTGACATAATTATTTTACCATTTTACCCTATTAATTATTAAGGGGATGAATTAAAAATTTAAGAATTTCAGAAAGTTCTACCTTTTTCAAAACTAACTAATTGAGGATATAATAGGTTAAATTTTTTTTTTTTATTTGTCAAAATGAATAGCTAAAAGAGACGAGTAAAAAAAGAAAATTGAACAACTAATTAGTGGAAGTATATTATAAGAGGGAATCATCTACTGCTTTGCTTAATTTGGTGGTTCTTCATTTAATAACATGTGTATTTATTGCCTACTTATCATGGGCCCATTTAACTTTCTCATTATTACGTGCTTGCTTCGGTGATACTCTCTTTATTTCTAATTACTTGTTTATTTTCGTTTTATAATTGTCTGTAATTACTTATCTATTTTGATAAATTAAAAAATATATTTTTTTTATTTATTATACCATCAATTAATTATTTTTAAAAAGGTAGAACTTTTTGAAAATCTTAAATTTTTAATTCATCCACTTCATAATTAATAAGGGTAAAACAATAAACTCACTATATCAATAATTATTTTCTTAATAGATGTATCAATTTAAAAGTGGACAAGTAATTAGGGACAGAGGGAGTATTACTAGTATTAAATTTTGGAAAAATTATTATTATTATATTTAGGGTGTGTTAGGTATGAAGGAAATCATTTTTCGAAAAATATTTTTCAATTTTCTCATGTTTGACTAAGTAAAATGTTTTTTCCAAATCAACTTATTTTTCTCAAATTTAAGGAAAATGACTTTCTTTCAAAAATTAAGGAAAACATTTTCTAAAACTTTCCTCCAACTTCAAATTACAATTTTTGGGAAAAGGCATAAATTCCCTATCCAACTTGTACCGAAAAGTCAGTTACACATTTTAACTATTATGATGACCTATTAAACACTTATTCTTGTTCAAAGTATAATTAATACCACCCCAAAACTGACGTGGAAATAAAACTAAAAATTAAAATAAATTAGACACGTTTGAGTTGAAAATAAAGTCAAAAAAAATACTTTTTTAACTTCTACCCCCTCTTTTCTCCTTTTCCATGTTACTTTTCTCTTATTTTCCTTCAAAATTTTTCTTTTCATTTTTTTCTTAGCAAAATTTTACAATTTGTCACTCAATTTAATTTTTTTTTTTTTATCACAATTCTACAATTTTTCACTCAATTTCATCATTATACCTAGAAAAAGTAATATTTTAATTCAAATTTCATGGTGATTCTAGGAATTCGAGACTTTGTTCTCCTCATTTTTCTACTTTCACCTTCAAATTTTCAGCAAAATCCCTAAAACCCCCAAATATACTTGTAGCCTGTAGACATTCATATACATACATTCACTTGCCTTATTTAGTTAAAATTGATTTCTTTTCATTTGGGTATTCATATATATGTGCCTATTCACACGCTCACTTGCCTGATTTGTTGGTTGTTCGGATTTGGAAGCACAAAGCTTACTGAAATGTCATACATCTGAACAACGAAGCTCATTGAAACGTCATTAGAGCAATGGTTGAAGCTTTGAGCTCGTCGAAACACCTGCAACAGAAAGTAAAAGAACAAAAATAAAAAAGGGCAAGGAAAAGGGGGGTTTGATTCGATGTTTGTCAATTACTGATTTGAAGTTTTGGGCGGATGTTTGTGTTGACTTAGGTAGCTGTTTGGTAGTTGTTCTTCGTCGAAGATGGGTTGGTTGTTTGGAAAGATGAGGGGATGACATTATGGAATTAGGTTTGTGGTGGTGATGAGTCGATTGTTCTTCGCCATAGAAGACAAAGAAAGTTGTTATATAAATTTAAATGAATAATTTTTCTTGTCAAATTAGAGATAAAAATGCATAGGATTTAGATTGGAAGAAGATATGATTATTAGAGAATTTTAATAATTAGTTAGGAATTAATTAGTGTATAATAGAGTTAACAAAAGAAAAGTTAATTAATAAAGAAAAGAAAATAAAAAAAATATAAAAAAGGAAAAAATTACAGAAATCCCGTCTTTTAGTTTACTTATTACCATTATTCCCTATAAGTTTTACAAATCTCCAAAATCCCTCATTTTGCCGCATTAGATTAGTGTATCTCGCACATCAGATTAATGTATCATGTCTAAAATGTACATTAAATTAGTGTATCATGTATAAAATGTAATGTATCTTACTTAATGATTAATGTATCTCGCCCGCATCAGATTAATGTATCAGTGCTTATATTATTGTATCCGTTTGAGGGATTTTTGTAAATATAAACTTTTAAGGGATAGATTGTAATTTTGCTTTAAAAGTATGTGATTTCTGTAATTTGCCCAATAAAAAATTATAATTTCTAATGTGGTGCTGACGTTGCAGCGAGTGTAATACACCACATCCTATGAAAGTGGTGTCATGCGTCTCAAGGTGGTATTAAATTCACTTTTAAATAGTAAAGGTGTGTAATAGGTCGTCATAATAGTTGAAGCGTAAAACTGACTTTTCGATACAAGTTTGAGGGGGAATTTATACAATTTTTCTTTTGAAAAAATTAATTTATTTTTTCATTAAAGATATTTTTTTAAAAAAAAGTATTTTAAACTTCAAATTTTAATTTTTTTTACCCCACGCTCACCTTCTAAGCCCCCCACCAAAAAATAAAATAAAATAAAGTTTGTTTTTAAAAAATATTTTTAATTTCAAAATTTTATTTTCACCCCACCCCATCCTCTCCCCTCGCCACCCCCCCATCTGCCCCCCACCCCCTCCAAAAACAATTTAAGTTTGTTTTTAAAAGGAAAGAGGGTCTGAAAAATACTCCAACTTTGGCCGAAATTGCTGTTATGATACCAAACTTTATTGAAGACCTTTTACCCCCTGCACTATTTAATAGTGTATTTTAAAGGTATATATGTGTCCACGTGGACATATTATTATTTATAATTATGCAATATTTATGAAGTCCACGTGGACACATATATACCTTTAAAATATACTATTAATTAATGCAGAGGGGTAAAAGGTCATTTCCAAAGTTTGGTATCGTTATAAGAATTTCGATCAAAGTTTGAATATATTTCAAACTTTTTTCCCTTTTTAAAAAATATTTTCAATTTCAATTTTTTGTTTTTCCACCCCACTCCCACCCCCTACCCGCGACCCCCACCCCCTCCAAAAAAAATTCAAGTTTGTTTTAAAAAAATATTTTCAGTTTCAAATTTTTATTTTTTCACTCCACCCATACCCGCAACCCCCCCCCCCCCCCCCACACACACATCAACCACCACCCTCCTCCAAAAAAAAATTTAAGTTTGTTTTTAAAAAATATTTTCAATTTCAAATTTTTATTTTTCACCCCCCACCCCACCCCCTACCCGTGACCCCCCACCCCTTCCCAAAAAAAAAATTAAATTTGTTTTTAAAAAAAGGAATAAGGCATAAGTACTCCCCTAGACTATGACCGAAATCACAGAGACACACCTAAACTTAACTAAGATTTTATTACCCCCTGAACTCATTTTTTTCCGTATTTTTGTGCACCTTTTGTGCTGATGTGGCACCTTCAACCACCTAAATTGGTCGTGTTTGTACACACTCGCACGCCATGTGTGTAAATATTATTTTTAATTAAAAATTAAAATAATCTTAATTTTTTTAATCTCTTATTTAAATTAATTAATACACTTTTTTTTTACCTACATTCATTGTTTTTTCTCTTTTATTTTTCTATTCATTTTATTTTCTTTGTCGTTCGTTTTGATTTGATTTCAAATGTCTTATATTTAAAATAAGTTAATTTTGAACGGATATCAAAATAAGTTAAGAAAATCAAATAAAACATAAAAAAATTAAAATGTTAAAATTAAAGGACACTTTTAAATTTTTTTTTTTTAAAAAAATACACATATTTTTTAAAAAATAATTAAAAGTGAAAAATAATAAATTAGTTAGAAAAAAGTTTAAAGTGAAAAGAAATTAAAATAAATTTTACAAAGAATAAAAATAATTAAATATATATAAGTTTTATTGTCAATAAATATGTGTACTAACTAATTATAAAGTTACCAATAAAAAAATGACATGTGTCCAATTTGTGCACTCGTTTGCCTTTAAGAGAGTGTGCACACTCTCTATGCCATGTCAGCATTTGTGGTGTATTTATTCCATTTTAAATTAGTTTAGGGGGGTAATAGGACCCTAGTTAAGTTTAAGTGTGTTACTAAAATTTCGACCATAGTCTAGGGGGATACTTATGCATTATTCCTTAAAAATAAAAGATATTTTCTCAAAAATATTTTTCATTCATAAATCAAATACTAAAAGAAAAAATTCTAAAAATATTTTCTACTCACCAGCCAAACATGAGAAAATAAGTCCAAAGTCAACTTGTTTTCCAGGAAAACATTTTCCATGGAAAACATTTTCCTTCATACCAAACATACCCTTAGTTACAAAATTTTTTATTTTACGTGACGTATGAGTCGTTTTCATCACTTTACGTGGTATATCAGCCGGATACATCACTCTACAATATATCGGGCATACACAATGTATCGGGGTGTTACTTTATGTGATATATCAATCGAATACATCACTTTACAGATGTATCGGGACATACGGAATGTATCGGAGTGTTGAGTAATATATCCAAAATTAAGACGCGATGTATCAAGATGTATCCAAAATCGGGATCCAAGTAGGATGTGTTGGGATCTATCTGGATTCCACTAAATTTAAGGGATTTTTATAATTTGAAAAAATAAATAGAAATAAGATATAATTAGCTTTTAATACTATAAAATTCGTGTAAAATCTACTTAAATTTTAGCCTATAATTACACGAACTTGCGTAACTACATTTGAAGTAGCTGACTCTCTGTTTCTAAATAAAACTTAGGGAGAATCACTTACGTGCATACTTTTTAAAAACTATTTACTATATTCGTCAACATTATTTTTTTTACCATATATGACAATTTGGTTGAACTAAATTAAATTCACTTCATCCTTTCCATCTTTCGCTCCCAATTTTTTCTCATATCCTTTCCATTCTTTCTCTCCCAACTCTCACATTCTTTCCATTCTTTTGCTCCCAATTTTCTCTCGTTCCATCTGTCTCCCCCAATTTCTCTCGTTCCATTTGTCGCCACTTTTTACTCACAATTTTCTTCACAAAAAGGGCGATTTGCAGAGAGTTGAGTTTGAAGTTTTTTGAAGTTTGAAAGGTTAGAAGCTTTAAATTCGATTGCATGTCTTAGTTACTTGCTTAATTCAAGCTTAATTCTCTTTCTCGACTATACTCACCTTCAGCGATGCGTATTCAATGATCAATTTCGAGATGAATCAAGTTTGGGCAGAGAGTTGAGTTTGAAGGTTTTTGAAGTTTGAAAGGTTAGAAGGTTTAAATTCAATTGCATGTCATTAGTTACTTGCTTAATTCAAGCTTAATTCTCTTTGTCGGCTATACGTGATCAATTTCAAGACAAATGAATTTCGAGCAATGATGTGTATTGAATTACTTGTGTAATTCACAATAGATACAAGCTTAATTCACTTGCTAGTATTTGTGTAATACAACTTTAATTCACATTTCTGATTCAATTTTAATTCAAGTTAAATTCATTTTTAAGTGTGCTAGATCTTTTATGGAGAGGTTGTGGGAGTGTTTGATAAGATATGTTGAATTTATGAATGTGGAGGTTTTGGAGAAGAGTTTTGAAGTTTATAGGTATGTGAGGTCAAGTACTCTGCTGCTGTTGAAGGAAACAACTTTCTTAATTCACTCTTCTGATTAATTTTTCTGGTTAATTCATAATAGATTCAAGTTTAATTCAATCTATAGAAGACTCTCTCCATGTTTCCTTAGTTGTTTGTTTAAATTCTTTCTTAATTCACTCTTCTAATTCAACTTTAATACAATGTAATACACTTTTTGTTCAAGTTTAATTCATTTTTGCAGTTTGTTGGTTTGATTTGTTTTGATTTGATGACTTTTTTACATTCTTTCTTAATTCAGTCTTCTGATTGATTTTCCTAGTTAATTCATAATAGATTCAAGTTTAATTCAATCTATAGAAGACTCTCTACATGTTTCCTTAATTGTTTGTTTAAATTCTTTCTTAATTCACTCTTCTAATTCAACTTTAATACAGTGTAATACACTTTTTATTCAAGTTTAATTCATTTTTGCAGTTTGTTGGTTTGATTTGTTATGATTTGATGACTTTTTTAAATTATTTCTTAATTTACTCTTCTGATTGATTTTCCTGGTTAATTCATAATAGATTCAAGTTTAATTCAATCTATAGAAGACTCTCTCCTTGTTTCTATAATTGCCATATCAAGTTTTAATTTTGATGACTTTTTAATAATGTGCAGGAAAAAAAATATGAGTAATTTGGCTGTGCTGCTTTACTTCAATGGACAATGGGATCCTAGCAACAAATATATTAATTACTTGGCAGATGGTGTGTTGATAAATAAAGAATCAACGTTTGCCACCCTCGTTTCTACAATTGCTACTCAATTGTCAATAGACACATCAACAAGTAAAGTTGAAATCAGATATAAAATTGATGAAAGGTCTCCTCCAATTCAAATTCATAATGATATGGGGGTAAAAGTATATTTTGGAACCAAAAAGGAACATCGAGATATGACAAGATACCCTTTGTATGTCACAACAACTGAACCAATCAACTTGGAGACTAATTCTGAACTCATTCCACTATTATGTTCAGACACTTCAGATGATATGAGGGTTATACACAATTCATACTTCTCTAGAAGAATTAGCACCAGACATCATTGTTAATCCAAATCACTCTTTATTTGAGAAAGATCAAGTGTATAAGAATAAATATGTCCTCACTAGTGCACTAAAAAGACATTCCATTCTTAAGCATTTTTCAATTCAAGACAAGAAGATCAAGCTCAATCAGGTAAGACCTAAATTCAAGTCACTTTAAATTATTGATTGTATATTAATTCTTTTTCAACAGCTATTCGATACAGTGCCTAGGAGAAAACTGTAGCTGGAGTTTACGAGCTTCAAGCTTGAACAAATCTCAAATGTTCAAGATTAGAGAATTTGAAAGCGAACACACATGTTTGTTGCTACATAATTCATTATCGGAAAAGCAAGCAACTAAGAGTGTTGTTGGGAGTATTATTGTGGGTAAATGTGCTGAACCAGATGTTATTTACATACTAAAAGATATACAACGTGACATGTTAGCTGAATATGATGTGCGACTCACATATATGCAAGCTTCGAGAGCTAAAGAAGCAGCTCTTGAATTAGTTCGGGGTGATCCAATTCAATCATATGCAAAGTTGCCAAGCTACTTTCACATACTAGAGGCAACTTACCCTGGTTCTCATGTAAGACTGCACAAATCAGAGGACGATCATTTTCTATATGCGTTTATAGCTTTGTTCACCTCGATAAAAGGATGGGAATATTGTAGACCAATTGTAGTTGTTGATGGAACTTTCTTAAAATAAGCATACAAAGGGATACTACTAACCGCTAATACCTTAGATGCAGCAGGTGAGACTTTTGAATATGATACTAGTATTTTCTATATTGAATTTTTGAACTATGAATTAAAAATGAATAATAGTTACAGTAAAAATGTATTAAAATTGTATTAAACAGATTGTACATGGTGCAGGGAGTATACTGCCACTTACTTATGCCATTGTTGATTTAGAGAATGATGCATCATGGAGATTGTTTTTTGAGCAATTATGAGACGCATTCGGTCAAAGATTAGAGATGTGTATCGTTTCTGATAGGCATGCAAACATTATTAAGGCAACTTCGAGAGTCTATGATGAAGTACCTCATTTTGCGTGTATGTGGCACTTACTGCAAAACATAATGAAAAACTTTAGAAAAAGTCAGCAAAGGGTACTTGAGTTGTTCTACTCTATGGCAAAAACATACACCATGACAGAATTTAATCAATGTATGACAATAGTTGAGAAGATAGATAAGAGGATCAAAGATTACTTGCTGAACATTGGATACAACAAATGATCACGTGTGCATGCTGAAGTAAACAGAACTTGGATGATGACATCAAATATAGCAGAATCAGTCAATTCAAGAACAAGACACGCTAAAGTTCTTACAGTCTTACACCTCCTGGAATTCATGAGACAGATTGTCCAGAAATGGAATAACAATAACAGATCAAAGGCGACATTTTCAGGTTTCACCTTGGAAAAAAGTATGAAAATATATTGCGGCGCAATAAAACTACATCAGAAAAATTAAGGGTAAGCTTGATCTGTAAATATTTTTGCTATTATTTTTTCTTCTAATTCATATCTAAAATCTCTCTTGATTATATTTTGTTCTTTTCATAGGTTGTAGAGACAAATAAATATGTCTATACGGTACTTGATGGTATTACACAATTCACAGTATGTCTTCACCAATGTACATGCACATGTGGGAGATTTCAATTGGATGAGTTGCCATGTCCGCATGCTTTGGCTGTTTTAACAATAAAACACACTGGTTATGAGAAATATTGCTCTGATTACTATAAAAGAAAAAATTTATTGCTGACATATCAGTTTCAAATATATCCCCTGCCAGATAAAAGCACATGGAACACACCAACACATGTTCTTGAAGAGGTTGTACTTTCACCTCATGGAAAGAGACCTCTGGGAAGGCCAAAAAATAAAAGACATACATAACTGAGAGAAGATGGATTCAAGAAGGAGAAAATTACATGCAGCAACTGTGGACAACAAGATCACAATAGGAAGACTTGCAAAAATGTTAGGCCTTATGATCAAGAATAAGAATAAGAAATAAAATTTGTTTTAGCATTTTGTTTTAGAAGCTCATTGATTTACTATACGAATTTGGATCGTGTCTGTTTATATGGTTGATTCCCTTAGTTCAGCAATGTCGTGTTATTCAGTTTAGTGGAATGCTTTCTTAGTTATGCAATTTCATGTTGTTCAGTTTAGTCGAATGTTTCCATGTTTATAGTTAGATGTGATATGAACAACATTGGGAGCAGGGGGAATTTGGGGCTATATTCCGGCATTAGGTGCCGATCAGTTCGAACAGGACGACCTAAAACAGAGCAGCAAAAACATTTCCAGCTTCTTCAACTGGTTCTTGTTAAGTATAACTATTGGAGCATCCATTGGAGTTATTATTATGGTTTGGGTCAGTATAAATGTTGGATGGGATAGAGGGTTTATTATCTCTATTGTTTGCTGTTTTGCTGGCCTCTGTATTGTTTCAATGGGGAAGCTTTTTTATAGAGTGAGAGTTCCTGGTGAAAGTCCCCTGCTTAGAGTTTTACAGGTGAGGGACATACGTGCTTTCCATCTGAATTCGCCTTTACTAATTCTTGGTTCAAAAAGGATATAATTCAATGGAAATTTAGAGACCAACCTACATTAGCAGCTCATAAGAGAATAAATTACTTAGTCCTACGCTCCAAATGCATCACAGGGCGCATGAACAAGGTAACACATGCTTGATATCAGAAACAAGACAACACATTTAACTAACTGATTTGCTACATGATGCAATGCAATGACTCCAAATCAAACATAACCTCATTTCCTAGTAAGTGTATAAGGTTGTCAAAAACATTAAACATGCCAACACACATTTGTTCAATAAAAGCTAAACAATCAGAAAGTTAAGAATAGACCAATATAATTTTTCATAGTCATACTAACTACAAACTGTTTTTACACCATATAGTTTTCATAGTCATTCTAACTAATATAACTATATCATTTCTTTTTCTATCTGGTCTTTCGTCTTCACTTTGAAGGTCACTCGCTTGCTTCCTTCTTGCATATTCCCATAATATAGCTCCAAATCTCTTTCGGAGAATGTCTGCCTTTACTTGTTGATTTATAATATGTTGTCCATTACTTACAAACTCCGCAAATGCAGCAACAAAAACTCCACAGTCCCTAAAAAATTCAATATAAAATTATTGTCAAAATATCTACTTAATACAAAAAAAAAATAAAAAATACCTATTTGATAATACTTACAAGGAGTCATCTTATTGTCTGCGAACACCTTTAGTTATGAAATGAAACTTAATTTTCTCGAACTCATCTATCCCACTATATTTTGGTGTTGCCTTCAATTCAAAACACTTATCATAGAACTTGACCACGCTCAAGTAATATGGTAAAACAATTGAAAGCATCTCAACAATATTTTTAACCTCAAAATTCACTCCATCCCTTGCCGGAAATGAATCATATACCTCCAAAGAACTTTGCCCAATATCAAACACGACAAAAATCCAATGACAACCCTCTTTAATGTTTTGTGGAAAAAGAATATAATCCACTTTATCCCACGAAGTACTTGCCAACAAACGACGTCCATATATATATACCGGGCAATATCATCAGAATCTTTTACTTTATAGCTCTTCTTATTCTCATGAGAATCACAAAGTTGAAAGAAAGAAGTAGTAATCTTTGTCTTGAACACACAATCAGTAGTCTTAAACTGAACATTACTGTTGGCTTCATATTTTCCTTTCTTTCTTAGATAATAGAAAATGACATCAATATGCTGCAAAAAATTCGAATTGAAATGTAAAAGAGAAATAGTCTCAAGAAACAAACATTCAATTAACTTCAAGATTCAATTTGCTCACTATGTAATACAGAATCTGAACATCAGCACCTATTCAGTCTAATGTGATTTGGCATAAATTATTGAACTAGCTATCTATCAATAGGAGCAGCTAGCATAGGATGAACTGGAGTAGGCTACAATGCATGCTACAAGTAATCTACTTAAGTGTATAAAATGACACAAGCAGTAGCAATAATCTACTTCGTATGGTAAGAGAGAAATTACAGAATTTTTCAACCCAAGGAAAGGAACACAAAGGTGCTCACTAGACAAATCATTCAGGAAATTCAATAGCAGAGGTAGTATGACTCCTAGAATGGCAAGTGTTATGAATAACAAATATTGATGTCCAACTAAACTTTATACAACTAACCTCATCACACCATTCTTGTCCAGAATGTGCCAATTTGAAAAACCAGTGTCTTTCTGCTACATTACAAATACCTAATTCAAATGCTGGATTGATAACATTAAGAGCATCTATATAAGGTTTCTTTACCCTATAAAAACATAAAAAAATTAAAACATAAATACTCAGAAACGAGACAGCAACAAATAAAAAAGAGGTAACTAAGGAAACTAAAGAAGAGTGAATTAAGAAATTATGAATTAGAGGTAACGAGAGTGTTTTATAGATTGAATTAAACTTGTATCTATTATGAATTATGTAAGTTATTCAATAGTAACAAATTAATCAACAAACTTCAAAATGAATTACCTTTTCTTTGTACCCATATAAAGCCACTTAGTGAATGAATCGATCAAATCCGATTCACTATCTCCTCTAGTTGCATATGAAAAAGGATGTTTTGTCTCAAAAAACTGACGTGTTACACATAAAGTTCCTCTAGATTCAAAATGTTGTGTGTAGGGAGATGTTATTAACTTTCTTGGATTTTTCTTTCTGCCACGTTTCTTCGGTGTCACTTTCTTCTTGTTTTGATCAACAGGGGCTCTTTTCTTTAGATAAAATTCTTCAATCCTATTGATCTGAGAAAGATCTTCATCAAGCAAAATAAAATCATCAAGAGTATGCAAAGGTTTTTGACAATCCTCTGTTGCGTCTGCATACAATAGACATATTGATTAATTTACAATCAACAGATGCAACACTTATTTATGTTGGCTTTGTTGACTACATTACCATCAGGTTGTGCCCCAACTGTATTCACATCAGCAGCCTCTTGGACTGTAAGCACAATAAATATTTTAATAATGTTGTTAAAATAAAATGAAAGAAGTTTATTTGAAGTTAAGAAAATTAATACCATTTATATCAGCAACAACCTCTGACAAAACTTTTTCAATGGCAATTCCTGTAACATCTTCCTCTGTACATAACAAAAACATTTAAAATAAGAGAGTTGAATTGAAATTTATGAAATATGTAATATATTTGTATAAAACCCTTCATTACCTATTTTACTTGAAAATTTTCAACGTCTAATCTAACTGAAGTTTTAAGCACTTGAGATTCTTCATTTTGATTTGATCTCATAACATGAGCATCGTGCCCTCTTGATTCATTTACAGATGCATTAACATAGGGAGAGAATGCTGTATGTAATTAACACATATTATAAGAAAAACATATTAAAATTATGACATGACATCAATTTTGTAATCCACCGATGAACTAGAAAATGAAATATCGAGTGCCTGTCACTTCTTCATGTACTGGAAGAAGTTATTGGACAAGAAAACAAGAATATAATACACTATATATTAAAAGTATATTATGACTATATAAAAATGTATTGAAAATATAAGCAAACCTCCATTGAAATCTAATCCACCTGAAAACGTCTCGTCAACCTGCTTCTTAGATGGTTCCCTGACTTCTCGGATAACAGAGCTGCTACCACCACTCTTAGCAAACAACAAAGAAATATCCTCCAATAGTTGTTTGTTAGAATTCACCACAAATTCTTTGATTTGATTAAATCCTAAATCAATTTTCTCTTCAAGTGCTTTGTTATTTTCATTCACCTAGTAGATATTAAACCATAATACAAACATTAAAATATAAAAGTTTTGAAAAAAAAAGCCTAAAGTCAAGTTTGTATATCTTTACAAGTTCTTTTCTCAATTCTATAACTTCATTAGTCAACATGTCTAGACGATGACTTCCTTTAGGCTCCAATTTCAAAATTTCAGCATTGTAATCATGAGGTTCAGGAAGCCTGAATTTAGATACTTCATCTTCACTAGCCACTAGGTTCTCAAACTGAAAAACCAAATAAACAAAATAAAAATAGATATAGTAACTTGAGTTGAACTAAACAATGCCATAAAATGTGTTAGCTTTGTACAAATACCTTATTTTTTGTAGGCATGAAGAGACATTTCTCAATATATTTTTGCCATGGACTTTCGGCAATTGTCTTCCAATTCAAGATTCTTGGAATTGAGTTAGCAACCCGAATAGCTATATCATCATCAACTTTTGAACAACACTCAAATATCCAAATTTGAAGAGCAAGAGGCAAGCCAACCAATCTATAGTATTTATGGGTTGACTTAAGCTCATGTCTCACAGAATCAGACAACTTTTTGTAGACATCTAAACCCCACGGATATGAATTGAATTGTCCACTTTCCACAAGGTAAAAATCTCTATTACTAATTTGTTATTCGTTGTCCTCATATGAAAATAAAAAATCATTAATGAACAAGAGAACAGCCAATGAAACAGCTGATTCATCATCTATGAATTTTTTTAGCTAGCAACAACGCATGTAGATGACTTTTTGGAGCAAAGATTTTTTCTGGAAAATAACTACTCAACAAACTACATTTAGAATCGGAAACATTGATAGGATTGCCATCACTAACACAATTTAAGTCGGTAACTATTCCAAATTCTCTAAGACCAAAAAATAACTTTTTGTGATTTATTTCAATAGCAAACACATCATCCGGTGTGTGTTTTAACTCTCTATTTATAAGGCAATGAATAACTTGTAGTTGTGTGCTCGCTTTTGGAAGGTCAAGAAAGTAACCAAAACATGTATTCCTGAACAACTCAAGTTGTTTATTAGATAAAGATAGTTTGATTTGGTCGATGACACTATGATTAGTGTAAGATGACCACCTACTCGCAATATACACAACATCCGGATGCTTCCAGAATTTACGATCCTGCATATGTATCAATACTACACAACATGAATTAACAATGTTTTACTACATACTAAAGTTGAATTAAAGATGTATTTCACATACTACGTATTAAAGCAAGGTAGTAATTAGTTGAATTAAAGATGAATTAAAGATGAATTACACCAATGACCACTTCTGGTTCCAAATTCAGACCCAGAACTTATCAACTTCAACACAAGCAGCCTCAACAATGATCTAGTTGTCATACACTTAAAGCTCTATTTTCTATCGAAAAACCAACTTCCAAAGCAATTTAAACCTACATTTCCACTTTATCCATTGGAACAAAACATTCGAGTGGGGAGAAAAGATCAGATAGAAATAAAAAGATCATTCCTAAAACAACAGCTAACTAAGAAAAACACATAGAAATAGATTCAAAATACTACCACATACCAGATATCTACTCTCTGGTAGAATGACATTTTTGGGCAATCGATTTCGTGTTTTTGCATCCTTCACTAGCTTCTTCTTCTCCGACCCATCTTTATTTTTCAGTTTTTTTGACTGAAATTGAGGAGGTAAATCCTCAAAATTGTCATCACAGTCCACGATTTTCTTCAACGTAGATGCCAAATCAATGCATCTTTTTTTCGATTTCTTCACATTATTCACCTCTTTAACTCGTTTTTTTGTCTTTGTTCTGCTTATTGTTCTGCTCCTTGTTTTGCTCACTCTTGTTTTGCTCACCCGATACTTGTGAGATTCCCAAACTAAAATTGGGACCGTCATTAACTTCATCCGTAGCGGTAGGAGATGAAACGTGACCCCTCATTCGACTTCTTCTATAAACTTTCTGATTCGAAGTACCACCATCACTATGTATCCACAGACTTCTTCTATGAGATTTTCGTTTACCTTCTTCCATTAGAATTCTATGCTGAAGAAAGAACAACAATACCCTAAAATTTTCGGACAGAAGAGTAGAAAATAGAGAGGATATGAGCGAATGAAATGGAGAAGAAAGAACAACAAAACCCTAATATTGATATGAGCGAATGAGCATGAAAAGGAGCAAATTTCTTTTTAAATTGTTTTAAGTAGCTATTGCTAAAAGTTGACAAAAATAGTAATATATTAAAAGTATACTTAAAAATGGTAATTATTAAATAAAAGACCTTCGCTTATGTAGTTTTTCCTAAAACTTACATGCTCTATTTCTGAAACACCTTTGAAGCGCTGACAAAAAAATAAAACGAGACTTTAATTTACTTTTGTATTACGCTTCCAAAATCGGCGAACAAACATAGAAACGAAATTAGTGTGTTGATTACGAGTTGATTAAACTTCAAATTTTAATTTAGTAAGAAATTTATTAAATATGTAAACATTATTAACTTAAAACTGAATAACTTTGAAAAAAATTGAAGTTTCAGATTTAAAAATTTGAAATTCTGACTTCGCTTCTATATATGATGCGAAGAGCAAAGTGAAGGAAATTACATATGGTACTTGCCATTAATTTTTAAATATTTGAATTAATTCTAATATATTAAGTGAATTAATTATAATATATTAAGTTAATTTTTTTGAATCATAATATATTAAGTTAATACAATTGAATTAACTTTAAAAATTAATCAAATTAGATTTCGAGAAAACTCCCTAAAGCCTCAGGCAGGCCGCCAATGGAGGAAGGTGAAGAAAGAAGAAGAAAAAATTGTTTGACTCTCCAAATTCTTTTAGTAACACATAAATGAGGGCAAAATAAGTAATATATATTATTTGAAAATGATGTGAAAACTGAAAAGTACTATCAGCCATAATTAAAAAAATCTATCAGTGCCACATAAATTAGGACAAAAAGAGCATCATATTTTATTTGAAAATTATGTTCAAAATACTCTAAATACCAATAATTTATAATTTATGATATCTAAAAATCTATAACGACCTGCTAGGTTGTTTTGAGCACTAGACGTCTCTCTTTCATAATATATCCTCCTTGTAAACTTTAAATGAGAATTTTGAACTGTTCATCTAACTAAGATCATTTAGTTGACATATATTTATTAAAATGAAAATTATGCATATTAGTAAACATTTAAATCAAAATCAATATTATATCTACTTTTACATTTAATTCTATTCGGTAGCTAGTGTTTAGCGATTCTTGCAATTCGTTGGGACCCACGCATTTGTATATAATATAAATCGAAAAAGGGAAGTTATGGTTTTATACAATTTGCTTTGCCTCTTTTCTCACCCCACTCCCTTCAACTCCTCCTAAAATCTCTCCCCAAATGAATTTGAATTTCAAATCTCTTCTGGTTGTAGCATGAAAATTTTTTCTCTCCATTTACACTACTTTTTCTAAAACCTCTCACCTAATTTTAAAATTTTTGTCATTACCCTCCCGATTGTAGCATTAAAATTTCAGGCAACCATAAACGTGTGTAAATCAAATTTATATCTTTTCTTTGTATTTTGAATAATCTTTTCAATTTTTTTCATGAACTTTCATATACATATATATATTCAACTAATACAATTTTTTATTTATATATAGATTACATATATATACATATACAACTGAAAATCACAATAAAAAGAACATAGGCTTATACAAATTACAGCTAATACTATAGCTATGAAGTGCAATTATTTAAACTATAGCTATAGAACACTAAAATAAATATTATCTTTGCCATTTCTAAAATTGACTTTTTGATAGATAATTAATTTTTAGTTGGTAATTAATGGACCAAATCTAAAATGTATATAATAGAACAACTTTCACATATATATCAAACATAAAAATCATATTTGTATGTTATAACTATAGTTTCTATAACTCTCTGGCAAGAGCTTCAGATTTGTATAATTTCGCTGGCAGGCCATTTGTATAAATCTTTGGCAGCCTCTCAATTCAATTTTATGTGTTTGTGTATCAGCATAAAATTTGAATTTGTATACAATTGAATTGAAATAAAATATTTGTATATCAAATCTCTCTCTCTCTCTCCTCTCTCTCTCTCTCTCTCTCTCTCTCTCTCTCTCTCTCTCTCTCTCTCTCTCTCTCTCTCTCTCTCTCTCTCTATCTCTCTCTATCTCTCTCTCTCTCTCTCTCTCTCTCTCTCTCTCTCTCTCTCTCTGTATACAACACAATCTACATAAAATTTGAATTTGTATACAATTGAATTGAAATAAAGTATTTGTATATCAAATCTCTCTCTCTCTCTCTCTCTCTCTCGCTTTATACAACACAAACTCTACATTGTAATTTGTATAATCTGTGTTTGTATAAAGCGAGAAAGAGAGAAAGGAAAAAATAAACTGGGCATGGAAAGATCTTTATTTATATAATTATAAGTGTATAAGATGAAAATATATGTATTCGTATTTGTATATACATTTTTCTCTTGCTTTATACAAACACAAATGCATTTTATACATTTGTGTTTGTATAAAAGCGAGAGAGGCGAGGGAGAGACTGGCGAGGGTGGTGAGCGAGAAACCTAGGGGGAGAGGCGAATGACAACTGTTATGCTACGTGTTATAATTAAATCAAACTGTGGTTATAACATTTAATTTAAATTAATAATTTGCTATTTTATACAATTTTTCCTATTTAATACATATACCACTTGGCCCATGTGTAAAAAAATAAAATAATAAGATTTATTACTTTTAGGTTCATCATTAATTTTTTTTGAAGAAAAATTAGGTCGAGAAACCTTGCTTGTTGCAGCGTCTAGATGTACTGCCAGGTAATAGCTTCTTCAAGCTTTAATTTTTTTTATGTATTTAATGTATATATGTTCAAGGTTATGTAAGGGAAGCAGTATAAAATTGGAAAGAATTTGAGGGTGTGCAAAGATTGTCGTAGTTTTATGAAGTTGATATCCAAAGTCTACAGATGCGAGCAACTGGTTTCACAAACAGTGAGTTTTGATTTTTAATTTATTTTAATTATTATATTATGATTCAAGTTTTAATATATTGAAATATATAATTAAATATTAGGTGTATTATATTATATGAATCGTTACATTTTGAAAAAAGGGTAAAAAATATCCTCAACTTTGTTTTAGTGGTTCACTATGCCCTTACCATTAAAACGAAGTTATTCCTACCTCTGCCGTTACTAATTCATCATTTGTACCCCTCAATTGGATGGAAAGCTCCAAATTGACCAAAATAAATCAATTTCAATTGAAATTACGGTTTCATTACCTGATTTCATTTTTTTTGACACAAATTCGAATTAATCCAACCACAAAATAAAACTCATGACATATTAAATTCCAAAATCAATTTCTTCTTCATCTTCTTCCTCCCTGAATAAAAAAAATATTTTCATCTCTTTGCTCCATAAAAACATTATAAATTTGCAACAACATATATTCTTGTGGATTCATCAGCTTGTCGATTCAATTTTCTTACTTTAACATAATTTTCTTACTTTAATAGAAATATGAGAGATGAAGAAGATACACCCAACAATAACCAAGTATACTTAGAGGCAATTTCACTCTCCCAACACGACACATATCATAAATAAATTCAGGCCTCATAATTACGCCTGCAAAAAACCCAAGTTAAATTGGACTCTTGAACTCTGGAGATAGACAAATTACAACTCCCAATGTTAAGTCGTCATTAAGACTTTGCAATTACATACACATACATGCTTCCAAGGGGATCACCATTCCCGACTGATCATATCCCCGCACTTCGAAAATTCTAAATTGCTAGCCAACATAAATATGTAACTCTAGAGGAAAGAGCACAAGTTGTCTACAATCCATTGAGTTCTTGCCGATTTGGGTTCTCATAGGAAATGGGTTTTGGGAGAAGATGATGGGTGTTTCGAGATGGAGGTGAAATAGGTTTGGGTTAAGTTAGTTGGGTCGGGTTTGGGTTAAAATAGACACTCCTTCTGTCTCATTTTATGTGAGGTAGTTTGACTCAACACATAGTTTAAAAAAGAAAGGAAGACTTTCAAAACTTGTGGTCCAAACTGAATGATAGAAATTTGTGTGACTGTAAATCATATCATTAAGGGTAAAATAGACATTTTATAGCTAAATTTTTACTTAATATAGAAATGTGCCATTCTTTTTTGAACTGACTAAAAAGAAAAGTAAGTCACATAAATTGAGACAGAGAGAGTAATTGGGTAATTTCAATTGAAATCGGGTTAATTTGGATCAATTTGGGGATTTCTGTCAATTAAGCGGTACAAATGATGAAATTAATAACAGTAGGGGTAAGAATGACTTCGTTTTAATGGTAAGGATATAATCAACCAATAAAACAAAGTTGAGGGTATTTTTGACCTTTTTCCCTTAAATTTATGATATTTGGAGAAATAAAGGATTAATCTCAGGTTTGAAATTTAGCAAATATGAGTGTTGACATGTTAATTGACATCTAGATTAGAAACTTGATTATAGATTTGAGTGAGTTTTTGAGTGTAGGCTAGACATATTGTACTATTGGTGTCTACAAACTCGTTTACTCATGAATATTACATATTTGATAGATTGAGAACATTCTGAAGCATTACGAAGGGGAAGGGTGACATCTTAAGAATTCGTGACACGTTTTCGACATTCGAGATATGTTACAACTTACTAGACTTCATTGAAGGACACTTATCTAATTAAAGATTAAAAATGGAATATACAATGGGTAAGGAGAAAGTTATGAATTTCGTACCTATAACACCCTGTATTCTACATGTACTAGTTCTATTTATATAACGCTTATAAATTTTCTTGTGGTATAGTTATGGACTTAGTTTCCTATGCAACTAGTGACAATGGAATAGGTTTAAAGTAAACTGTCCGTATATTTTAATGCGACCCAATTAAGTTGACATCGATGGAAGTATTTAAACTTGAGATCATAAGGTGGTATTTGAGTCTAAAGTTTAAAGTGACATAGTGTATATAAGTTTTAAGTTAAGTTAAAGGTATTAAGGTCTAGAAATGGAATAAAATATTGCGTTGCTTGCTTGACTTAACTAAGCTAGTAAGTGACAAATAGGCACATCACCTACTTTGACTAATTGACCAGTCCAAAGGACCAAGTAGGTGCATCACCTACTTTGACTTATTGACCAGCCCAAAGGACCAAGTAGGTGCATTACCTACTAAGACTTTGGACCATGTAAATGGGGGCCTAGTACACTACCACTTACTTGCATAATATGGCCCAAGTTGAGTAGAAGGACAAGGGGAAAATGGACAGCCAAGGCACAATATTCTTAAGTCCAAAAAAGGCCCAAGTGAAAAGTCCAAGTAGGTGGATCACCTATTTGCATTAATTATGGCCCAAATTGACAAGAATAGAGGGATAATTGGCTGCAAGGCCCAACAAGTGTTGAAGTCACAAAGGCCCAAGTTAAAAGGCCAAGTAGGTGGGTCACTTGCTTGACAATATATGGCCCAAAATTGTCCAAGAAAGTCGGCCAATGCACCTCCTTTTTAAAGGGATAAAGATCAGATCTTTTAGTTCATTTTTAACTTGCAAAATTTCACATTTTTTAAGTTTCTCTCTTGGTCTTTCTTGGATTAACACAACAACCCTAAAACATCTTAGCGTTCTTGAATATTGTACCCTTTTTCAAGTAAAAGTTTGAAGGAGAGTTTCAGTTCTTGAAGTACAAGTTTAGAGGATAAATTTCCAGAAACCAAGGTAAGGCTACTGCCCATTTTCGCCTCTCTTTAAATACAAATATATTTGTCAAGAACTCATGGATGGTTATAAATTCTTGAGTTCAATATTCTCCTATTATGGTGAAAGATTTTTGGGGATTGATAGTGGTTGCCTTATTTATATTGTTGTTGGGGAAGCTTGGGTATCTTGGCAAAGGGTGTATGAAGTTGTATTAATGTATAAAAGAAGGGTGTGGTGGTTCACCATTTGTGTAAGGGTTGTATGAGCCTACTTTCCGTCAAGTGATTAACTACTGTTTCTCGAGGGCCTTAATGTGATTAGCTGCTAACATTAGATTAATCATGACTTATATTTTAGATTAGCACCAAAAAGGGAGGCTGAATCATGATAGTTATATTGGTCAGAAAATAAGGTATGTAAGGCTATTTGATTTCCTATTTCTTTGGCATGAAATCCAATACTTGTATTACAAATTAAGCTTTCTAAGTGCCCTTGGTTGTTACAGATCCATAGTTGCAGTTCCTACTCCTTAGAGCATTAAAGTGAGTACTCTAATATGAGTTTATTACTAAATGTATGTGCTTACTCTACCAAGAATTACCATGCAAGGTTTAAACGTGTTTCATCATCGAAGTGCTAACCCTTGGCACATATTCTTCTTATATAAATCAAAATGATCCTATATTACACATGGTATATATTTTTATATGTTGGATATACAATCTGCCCATATCTTGCCAACTTGCCTCAATTGTCTATTCCATCATATATGCCATCTTTTCACATGTTCATATGAACCCTTTATTGGTTATTACTCTCATTGTGTTAGACTATAATGTTACCCCACGAGATCCCTACTTGCTCTATTGTATATTTTATATGCACTTACTTGAAATATGTATTTTCCCCTAAGTTGAATCTGCCCATGTGCTTCTTTGGTTGCACGTTCATGTACCTTGCATTTGATATTAGTTAGTAAGTATTTGGATAGCATATAGAGTTCAAATCTCTTGGTTGAATGTTGAATGTCCTCACTTGTGATAGGTGCTTTAATTTGAGATGTCAAAATGCTTACTGAGTCATATAAGCTCCTAAGTATTACGTTGGTGTCACATTTGCTTCCCATGTCATTGTTATTATCTTAAGTCCATATTCATATGTTTTGTACTACTAGTCCATAGTTCCAAATCTCAACAATGATTATTATCACTAAAACTACAATCTCAAAAGAGTTGTGAACATTAAAAGAACAATCTCAAAGATTAAAGAGACAATGTAAAATGAATCTGTATAATTATGGGTGGCACCCCAGGGGCAAATGCCTAGTATGAGTCGATCCCAATTGGTATAGAATGGTTGAAGCTCAGGGGCGAAAGCCTAGCTTGGGCCGATCCCAATTTGTGGAATTATTAGGACAACATCCCAGAGGTTAAAATGCCTAGCATTGGTCATCCTCTTCTACTGCTGATCAATATGTAATTTCTATCATATGTCTTATTAAGATTATAACGCACAGAAAAGTAAAAAAAAGAATGTAACATACACGATTCCACAAGTATAAGCGAATGTGGTGTCTAATATTTATCTATTTGTATTTGGTTTCACTTGAGCTCTAATTTTACATATGGTTGTATTATTCCTTACATATTTAGTACATTCTTTCGTACTAACGTCCCTTATTGGGGACGCTGCAGGTACATATACTCAACTAGTAGATCTCCCCAATAGAAGCACATGATACTCAGCGATTGTTGGTGAGCTCTAGATTGGTTCAGGTCTTTGCCGAGTCTTTACTATGCGTATTTTTATAGTGGTACAGTCATGGATTCCAGTAGAGGCTTTGTAGACATTGTAAAGCTATCATTTGTATTCATAGTTTTACTTTTCACATGTATCGATTCAGCTAATCAACGTGTGTTATATATGTAGCTCCTCATTAGTAAATCTATCTGCATAGTAGTTCACTTTCTCATTACAGGTCACTTGTAACGCATGCGTTCATATGGTGCTTGTCCGCCTCACCTAGCGTTGAAGTGTGACAAAAGTGGTATTATAGCAGTTCTTCCTAGGGAGTCTACAAAGCCGTTTCTAGTAGAGCCTTACTTATGAATGTGTTGCGTTCCACATTTATAATTAGGGGGCTACTTGGGCATTTATGAACTGCTACTTTCCTTCTTAATCCAAATCGTGCGATAGAGCAAAGTTAAGAAGTCAATTTCCACTTGTACTTGATCATGTTATTCATATTATGCTTACTATGGTTAGGTTAACGGTAGCTAAAATTTCAACCTGTAACTACAGAAAATGATTTAGACTAGATTGAGCTCATTTTATTCAACCGTCTCACTCCATAAGGTACGTAAAGGCTTTTATGTTATTTGCATCTAAAGGTGCATTTGAACCATTTGTATCACGTTGGTTTAATTGAGAACGATATAGTATATGCTTAAAAAAATGATTGGTTACCTAGTTACATATATGAGTTGTAGCATTTCCAGGTAGATATAGGAGGATGTAACCAATTCTTGAGTTCCATATTTCCTCCATATTTATAGGATCTATTCCTATAGAGGACACTTGTTCTTAAACTGTGATATACATAGAATTTTCAGCATTACACATGTTCTCAAAATTGATGTTGTTGAACAAATTTTTTTAGTTGGAAGAAGATAGTGACACAATCTGATAGGTGGATGTATCAGTGCAATAATGTAACTAGAGATACCCCTAATTGGATGATGAGGCCCAAATTCTCACCATATATCATCCCGAATATGTACGTAAAACTTCTAGTTAGAAAGAGATGGGATATGTCAAATACCCTGAACATAGGAGTTTGAGTGATATGAGGATGCTATAGAGGAGTGAGATAGGTGGCTATGAAAGAGTGATTGCTAAGTGTATGAGCCAAGAATAAGGTATCAACTCTTTAACCCTAACGAGTTATAAAGGTGCAGCCGGTAACAACTTTGTGAACCCTTTTTAGACAGAGAAATCATTTTAGTATTGATTCAAGTCTTGATATTTGGTCTTGATAACAACAAGAAAAAAAAGGGGAATAGAAAAGTTACCTAGATAGAAGATACATGGACCTAGTTCATCTACATCATTAGTACAAAAGAGAAGTAGAACATTATACACATGTATAGACTTCTATCAAATTGAATAGAGCTACTATAAGATTCATTTAATATATGCCTGTAGTAATTCGTCAATCATAGTCCAGTTAAGGGAGAGGAAAAATTGATCATATGCTAGTTGTTCTTATTTGCTATCTTGCATGGGAAAATAGTCGGAGCACCCTCACTTGTTATAAAAAAAGAGGAAATCTATTAATATGGCCAAACCTATCTAGTTAAGCCCAAAGCGGCTAACTCTAAGATGTTATGAATCATGATATAACTTTATAGGTACCTGACATTTGCATGCTATTAGAGTTCATGTTTTATGGTGCGCTCAAGCTTCACTATTTATTTTCTATTTCGACCTTCAAAAGGCACCAAATATTGAGCGTGATATAACACAAGCTAGTAACAAAGGTAAAATTGACTTCGGCCTCCTACTCCAATAGATGAACTACTGAGGATTTTTTTCTCTATCTTAATTGTAGTATTTATATTGACCTAGAAGTAAACAAAGTTCCAATAGCAGAACACTTACAAGAATTCTTAGGATATTGAAAAGAGTAGATGAGGAAATCAAATGTATGTGCTTTGAGGTGAGTTAGGAATATAAGCAGAACTATCCCACTCGTGACTTAATGCTTAAGACAATGTGTTTGCTCTTAATATGGTAGAGTGGTTCTATAGGATATCTCATAGTTTCCAAAGACGGTTTGTAATACAATTATACATGTTTCATGTTCTATAACATATCTATTTGTATGTCATTTGCCTTTTATGGATTACTTTCTCACATATTCTTTAATGTCATAGTATGCTTGCATGTAACTGTAATCTGCTTCAAAGCACCCTTATGTATTGCTATATGTTTTCGTAGGACCTTTTCCCTACATGTTATTTATTGCACTGGTTACTTTCCACACATCACTTGTCCATACTGTATGGGTACTACAAACTAATTGATCATATGGTATGGACAAAATTAGTGCTCGTGGGTTATATGAATCGCATATCACTTGTTTTCATGTCATATGCATCACAAACCATTTCTATATATATTTTACATGCCTCGTAGCCTACTTGATTAAATATTACAAGCCTTATAGCTTTTATGGCCATGTGTCATGTGCTCATATTGCATATGTTTACTTATGGACATGTTCGTCCACCTATCCATGCGATATACTGCACTTTCTCAATGTGATTTGTGTTCCGTGGTTCATTTTCTTATACGTCTACATGTCTTATAGTCTACTTGCTTACATATTATATATTTCCTAGCTTTAGTACTTATGCATCATGTGCTCAGCTAGTCCATTTCCTACATGCCCTATAGTTCATTCGCTCACATGCTACCCTATAGTTCATATACACACGTACACCACATATTTCTATAGCTTAATGCCTGTATACCACGTGCTCCGTTTTGGGCTAGTCTACCTATGTTTCATGCCCAATGTGACTTATTTATCCGTATACTATACCCATCTGTGCTTATTGATTTGAGCTTTGAACAATTTGGGAAAATGTTTCCTTGTATCATTATGTAGTGAAGATTTTGACCAGAAAAGGTTGGGCATATATGTAAATTTTATCACAACCATAGATAAATAACTTAGCATAATGCCTTATCGGAAGGTGCGATATAAAACTTTAGAGTTTATATTAAAATCTATGCATTCTTATATCTGAAAAGCGTCATAAGATAAAAGAGAAGGAAAAGTAGAGCCCCAATAGAAAAGACCTATGATTTTATGTGTCTGTTCCATATAATTTATTTTGGAGATACTATAGTTATTCTTGATTGTTAATGCCAGGAAGCTAAGCTCAAAAGGTGTAACCTTCATTGAAGTATTGTGGAAGAAATATAACATAACATAAGATACTTGGGAATAGAAGATGGTAGAGATCCTAAATAACCCTCCTCATTCTAAACATCAACATAAGGATCTGAGATCATGTGGTCCCCTTATATGATCATAAATCCTACTAGCATTTGTTCATTTGATATGTTATTTGCATGTCTTGTGTTTAGGTATATTAAAGTCCTTATTTGTATGAGTTCTACTTGTATATCTTCAGTGAATTACATGGTAAAAAAGGGGTTTAATTTATCATATTATTATTTCATGAACCATAACTATTGAGACGTCATGCTAGACTTTTCTATACGTGTTTTAGGTTAGTCTATGGATTTTGGATAGTCCTATTTATTATGGGAATTCTCGCAAATCTCTATATGAAATTCCAAGATTAACCGAACTATTAGGTGCACCTATCATTCGAGGACGAATAATCATAAGGAGGGGAGGATGTAATACCCCGTATTCAGAATATGTGTACTAGTTCTATTTATATGATGCTTATAAATTTTCTTGTGGTATATTTATGGACTCGATTTCCTATGCAACTAGTGACAATAGAATAGGTTTAAAGTGAACTGTCCGTAGATTTTAATGTGACCCGATTAGGTTGAAATCGATGGAAGTATTTAAATTTGAGATCATAAGGTGGTATTTGAGTCTGAAGTTCAAAGTGACATAGTGTATATAAGTTTTAAGTTAATTTAAAGGTATTAAGGTCTAGAAATGGAATAAAATATTGAGGTTCTTGCTTGACTTAACTAAGCTAGTAGGTGACAAGTGGGTGCATCACCTACTTTGACTTATTGACTAGTCCAAAGGACAAAGTAGTGCATCACCTATTTTGACTTATTGACCAGCCCAAAGGACCAAGTAGGTGTATCACTTACTAAGAATCATTGGACCATGTAATTGGGCCTAGTACTTGCATTAATCTGGCCCCAGTTGAGTAGAAGGATAAAGGGAAAATGGACAGCTAAGGCCCAATATTCTTAAGTCCAAAAAAGGCCTAAGTGAAAAGTCCAAGTAGGTGGATCACCTACTTGCATTAATTATGGCCCAAATTGATAAGAATAGAGGGATAATTGGCAGCAAGGCCCAACAAGTGTTGAAGTCACAAAGGCCCAAGTTAAAAGGCCAAGTAGGTGGGTCACCTACTTGACAATATATGGCCCAAAATTGGCCAAGAAAGTCGGCCAATGCACCTCCTTTTTAAAGGGATAAAGATCAGATCTCTTACTTTATTTTTAACTTGCAAAATTTCAGATTTATTAAGTTTCTCTCTTGGTCTTTCTTGAATTAATACTATTATCCATTTTTCAAGTAAAAGTTTGAAGGAGAGTTTCCGTTCTTGAAGTACAAGTTTAGAGGATAAATTTCCAAAAACTAAGGTAAGGTTACTGCCCATTTTTGCCTCTCTTTAAATACAACTTTGGGGTGGAGAATTTTCTATATATTTGTCAAGAACTCATGGATGATTATAAATCATTGAGTTCAATATTCTCCTATTATGCTGAAAGATTTTTAGGGATTGATAGTGGCTGCCTTATGTATATTGTTGTTGGGGAAAACTTGGATATCTTGACAATGGATGTATGAAGTTGTATTAATGTATAGAAGAAAGGTGTGGTGGTTCACCATTTGTGTAAGGGTTGTATGGGCCTACTTTTCGTCAAGTGTTTAGCTACTGTTTTTGAGGGCCTTAATGTGATTAGTTGCTAACATTAGATTAATCATGACTTATATTGTAGATTAGCACCAAAAAGGGAGGCTAAATCGTGATAGTTATATTGGTCGGGAAATAAGGTATATAAGACTATTTGATTTCCTATTTCTTTGTCATGAATCTAACACTTGTATTACAAAGTAAGCTTTCTAAGTGCCCTTGGTATTGACTTATCTATAGTTGCAGTTCCTACTCCCTAGAGCATTAAAATGAGTACTCTAATATGAGTTTATTACTAAATGTACATGCTTACTCTACCAATAATTAGCATCAAGGTTTAAACGTGTTTCATCGTCAAAGTGCTAACCCTTGGCACATATTCCTCTTATATAAATCAAAATGATCCTAGATTACACATGGTACATATGTTTATATGTTGGATATATAATCTACCCATATCTTGCCAACTTTCCTCAATTGTCTATTCCATCATATATGTCATCTTTTCACATATTCATATAAACCCTTTATTGGTTATTACTCCCATTGTGTTAGACTATAATGTTACCCTATGAGATCCCTACTTACTCTATTGTACATTTTATATGTACATACTTGAAATATATATCTGTCCCTATGTTGAATATGCCTATGTGCTCCTTTCATTCCACATTAATGTACCTCGTATATGATAGTAGTTAGTAAATATTTTGATATCATATAGAGTTCAAATCTCTTCGCTGAATGTTAAATATCTTCACTTGTGATAGGTGCTTCAATTTGAGATGTCAAAATGCTTACTGAGTCATATAAGCTCCTCAGTATTACGTTGGTGTCACATTTGCTTCCCATGTCATTGTTATTATCTTAAGTCCATATTCATATGTTTTCTACTACTGATCCATAGTTCCAAATATCAATAATGATTATGACAACCAAAAGAACATTCTCAAAAGAGTTGTGAACATAAAAAAAACAGTCTCAATGATTAAAGAGACAAGGTAAAATGAATATGTATAATTATGGGTAGCAGCCCAGGGGCAAATGCCTAGCATGGGTCGATCCTAATTAGTATAGAAGGGTGACAGATCAAGGGAGGAAGCCTAGCATGGGCCGATCCCAATTGGTATAGAAGGGTGGCAGCTCAAGGGCGAAAGCTTAGCATGGGCCGATCCCAATTTGTAGAATTATGAGGACAACATTCCAGGGGTTAAAATGCCTAGCATGGGTCATCTTCTTCTACCGCTGATCAGTTGGTCATTTGTATTATATGTCTTATTAAGATTATAAAGTACAAAAAAGTAAAGAAAATAATGTAACAAACACGATTCCACAAGTATAAGCAAATGTGGTGTCTAATCCTTATCTATTTGTATTTTTTTTCACTTGAGCTCTCATTTTACATATGGTTGTATTATGCCTTACATATTTAGTACATTCTTTCATATTGACATCCTTTATTGGGGACGCTGCATTTAATGCTGCAGGTACATTTACTCAACTAGTAGATCTCCCCAATAGAAGCACATGATACTCAACGATTGTTGGTGAGCTCTAGGTTGATTCAGGGTTTTGCGGAGTCTTTATTATGCATATTTTCATAGCGGTACAATCATGGATTCCAGTAGAGGCTTTGTAGACATTGTAAAACTATCATTTGTATTCATAGTTTTACTTGTCACATGTATCGATTCAACTAGTCGACATGTGTTGTATATGTAGCTCCTTATTAGTAAATCTATTTGCATAGTAGTTCACTTTCTCATCACAGGTCACTTGTAAAACATGCGTTCATATGGTGCTTGTCCGTCTCACCTAGGGTTAGGGTGTGACAATACCAATAGTGTGACAGGTATTGATATGAGTACCAGTGTTATAAAGGAAAAATTTATTACTATAGAATGATGATTGTAATCTAAGAATGCCACAACATATGCATATTAGCTGATGTCTTATTGACTTGGTTACTTTTGTGTGGTTGTGTTTCTATATTGAACTCGTATATTTTTTTTATAGTTGAGGTGATTATATGTCATACTGACATTTGTTTGATTGAGATGCATCATCATCCCCCTTTTATTGATATTATATTGTGCACATGTATTGACATGAGGTTGAGTATGAGTAAAGTTCTAACACGTGAAGATCGTCCGTGTTGAGATCGATTTGTGTTATAAGTTGAGCACTTGGAGATCGTCCATGCTAGGGATTGTTTAATTTTATGGTAGTGGTTTGAGATCACCCGCACAAACATGCAGAGATCATTTGTGTTGGTATATGGACCTCATTAGTCCCCCATGGGTCACAAACTCTCGATGTATATTTGAGAAGTATCGTGTATATATGATTGAGAGAGTACTTGGTAGTTGAGGCATATCATTTCATAGTGTTGCATTGTATTGCATCTCATCACATCATTTATTCTTGTTAGATTATGTGCTTCGTTGGTTTTTGGACATTATATGATATTTGATTATCCTTATTTGATGAAACTTGATTGATAAGTATAATGTAGTCTTGTAAAATTAAAGGGTGATATTCTTATATACTCTCATCACTACTTCTTCGTTGTTGGTGTGCAAGATATATTGGGTACATGTGATTTTGTACTCATACTATACTTGCTGCACTCTTTTGTGGTGCAGATTAGATCTCGAGTACGATTGCACCTCATGGAGCTTTTGAATATGAATTTGGATAATCTTGAAGTGGTGGTGAGCTGCTTGGCTATTCTGCGGCCCACACCTTTATTTATCTCTTAATTTATTATTTTATCTTAGTATTCAGACAGGGTATTTTTTACATTTAGACTTGTCATTTAGTTTTGGACTTGCATCATATTGTGGAAGCTCTTGTAGTTATGACACTAAATCTCAGGGTGGTATTTCAATTTTTCTGTATTTTATTTTAAAAGATTTAGTATTTTAGATATTTGCTTGCTACTTACCTTTTCATATTTAAGTTGAATTGATTAACTTATTGGGTTGACTTACCTATCAGTTGGGAACATAGGTGCCATCATGATTTATATTTTTTTGAATCATGATAATTTGGTATCAAAGCCCTAGGTTCATCAGTATCACGAGTACAAGAGCTGAGTCTAGTAGAGTCTTGCGGACCACTATGAAGATGTCCATTACTTATCTTCGAAAGACTATAGTACTTCATGAAACTTTTATTCTTCCATTCCTTATTGTGCGTAAGTGATTATTTTAAGGTTAAAACTTTGTTCCATTATCTCACCAATGGTGTGGAAACATTCTCAAAGTTCATCCCAGTGAAAGGGGATGACATTCTACGGTTTAGTACGGATGTTACGTGGTTGAAAAAATAACTCAGTAATGAGCTTTTTTATTTTAAAGAGTGAAACTAACGAGGTTGAAAGTAGTAGGAATGATTTGCTGGAGGTGTGATTTAGACAAAGATACTTGAATTTCATTTGAATATAGGGAAAAATGTATGAAATATATTCGAACTTTGATCAAAATTGCTGTAACAATCCCAAACTTTGGGTAGGACCTATTATCCCTGCACTATTTAATAGTGTATTTTAAAGATATATAAGTGTCCAGCTGTACAAGTTACTATTTACAATGATCCAATATTTATGATGTCCATGTGTACACTTATATATCTTTAAATACACTATTAAATAGTGCAGGAGGTAATATGTGCTACCCAAAGTTTGAGATTGTTACAACAATTTCGATCAAAATTTGGATATATTTCAAACCCTTTTTCCTTGAATTTATTACGATAGTTTCATGAACCGTGTTTATAAAGCATTCAGTAATGAAATGATATAATGTTGATGTTTTCAAGAGAAGTATAAAATTAGGATGGTCAATTGATGTAATAAGAAGATAATGATTATGGTTAGACTTGTTACAAAATTTGTATAAATGATTTCTTTTTTATCTCTTAAAATGACGGGTTAATGGTAAATCTTGAGAAATTCATATTGTGGGATCCTTTTAGATATCGAACTGTTGAAACTAAGAAGGGAAAAAGTTTTTTAGGCAAAGAATTTTCCGCAGGGCTACTTGTATGGAGTATATGAGAACATTCACAAAGAATTGTGCGTAGTAGTTATGAATTACTTTACAAATCATAGCTCAATATACTGATGGTTGGGAATATTACATCAACAAATAACAAACTATATTGCAGTAGTCAAGGTTGACCAAAGTATTTTTCGACATGCTTCTAATCGGCCATAGTTTTATTTCGAACATGGATCTACTTCATTTTATGGAAGTATGTATTTTATTTCAGAGTAACCTATGGTTGCAACTCTTCTCCTATGTTTGTACATAATTTTACACCTGTAGATAGTTTTTAGTGGTAAATCGATTACATCGATATTTTGTTGTTGACTTGACAGCATGACACATGGAAAAATTTAACTATTGAAAATATGGTTGACTTCAACAACATATTGGATTTAGATTGAATTTCTTCCTATCCTGTAGTTTGTAATATTAGGCCAAGATAAAAATCCCATATATGTCAAGTATTTCTAAGTTGAAATGGAAGGACATTCTCAGTACCTATTCGAGAAAGATATTTTTGTTTCTAAAGTCTCAATACATTGTAAAGAAAAGGTGATGCCACACCTAATTGGCTTGTATTCGTGATACTAGTACTGATATATCTCATTTAGAACTGTTCCATTAGTGAAAGAGTTGTTGGAGGTGTTCCACTTAATCGTGATATCAAATTTAGTATTAAATTAGAGTTGGACACTCGACCTATATTATCCATTCATAGTGAAATGCTTCGGTGGAATTGAAAGAACATTAACAAAATTTGTTGAGTAAGGAATTTACTATATCAAGTGTATCTTCATGTGTTGTTCCTATCATACCTAAATTCATTTGTTATTATCATTATCAATGATATATTGATATACTCCGGTAGTAGGTATGGATACGAACCATTCTTCATTAGCATGTTAAATCGTATCAGGTGATTCTTAAATTGTTTATATGTGTAAAGGTCATTTCTTTGGTGCTCGAATAAATTTGGATATGACTTAAGGTCACAAGAACCCCTTAGCACAAAGTTGAGTTGAAATCTTCATTACCGATTAAGTTTTGACATAAGATTCTACTTAGGTCAACTTCTAATGATCATATCTCCTAGCACATAATAAAGTAGGTGGCCCATGATCTATCAAGATGTTTGAGTCTCTTTATAACTCCATCAGGCTTGCCTCATTTCAAGTCCAAAGTAAAAAGTTATGGCCATTTTATTAGAGACTGTCATATTAGAGTTTTCTGAGTCTATGAGCGGCGGGTCCAACCTAAGGGCCATAGATTGAACTATGACCCGTACTGTCAAACTGTCGAAAACTTCAGAAAGTCTAAATTTTTGGATACAATTCTTACAGATCCATTCTAAGGGCCGTAAGAACTACTACGGGCCATTGTTTTAACCCGTAGAACAGACTTTTGAGCCCAAAAAAGGATGTGATCTATAGTCCATAGAACAAACCACGAACCGTAGATAGACTTGTAGAATGTTTTTCATCAGTTTTATAGAGGGGTAGTTTGATCTTTTTCCACCCCTTTCTAAGTCTAAACCATGACCCTTTTCACCTAATAAGGGTTTAAATAATGTTAAAACATTATTTAACATTCTTTAACACTTCAAAGGCTTAGATCAAGGATCTAGGAGGAGAAAAACTAGGGTTTTCTATCGTTCTACGAACTTTGTCGATTTCGCCAAGAACTTTGTTCTTCCCAGGTATGTAAGGATACCATGGACTGAATTCGTCCTCACGCCATACATCTACTTTTTATTAGTAAAAGGGTAATTTGTGGTTCCATACTTAGTTTTAAGTATTCTTGAGATGAGTTGTTGAGTTCTGATTTGCTATTCCTAACTTTTGAGTTGCTATATATTATGCATTGAGATTTTTGAGTTTATTGTTCATGTCTATTTTTCAGCATGAGTATTCATTGAGTTGTTGTTGAGAATCCTTTTAACCAAACATTTATCTTAAATTGTTTTTATGAGAAAGTAAAGAGGAGTTTTGAGGAAAGTTTAAAGAGACATTTTGAGTAAAGTTTAAGTGAACTATTGATTCCCAAATTTATCATTTTTACATTGAGAAAAGAGAAACTTTGATTTCTATATGAGTAATTAGTTCAAAGTAAATTCATAGCAGTTACCTCTTTTAAGAGGATATTTTGAGCAATTACCTCAAATTGAAAAAAAATATGTTTTACACATTTGAGCATGAGTACATATTTATAGGGAGTAGTATTGAGAACCGATATGGGGATGAGTTCAAACAACTCACATTCCTCATAAACCATGTAGCCAACATAGGTCAAGGATCATATTTTTTAGATGACTCCTTATTGCTTTCGAGCAGAGCTTTAGTGGATCCACTTAGTTGAGGTGTTCTATACTCCGGCAAGGTATATGATAGTTCTGGCAGCATGGGGGAGACGTTGTATCATCACATAGCTCATAGTGATGGTTGTCGGTTAGAGAAATCCCAAATAAGAGTAAAGAGTAATCGGGTTTTTAATCTTGATGCCAATTAACATATCAATTTTCATATTTTACAAATTTCAAGCCTATAATAAAGTCTTAATTCCTCAAAATGACATAACTCTAATAAATGTAATATAATATGATGCACTCAATATGTAGTTACTTGACTCAATATGTCACACTTGTATCATAAAATAATAACCACAAGAAGTCCCAAAAACCGAAACCAAAATGCGTCTAGTAACTTTAAGGAATCCCTAACTTTAACTTACAAAATAAATAACATACATAACCTAAACCTATTGTAAATCCATTCTATATAATTAAAATAATGATTGACTAATCATATATAAATTATAGTCACCATTACCAATATAAGCATTAAAAGTTTGTCCCCCCGGGCATAAAAGACTACGAACAACAAAGAGGAATTGCCATTCAAAGTTTACAAAATTTGATCCCTTTTCCCCTCAACTCCACATTACAACATCATTAACAATAATTGACCATCTGTCCATATACAAAATAACAAGAATTAAAGTTGTGGTTTGTAACGCCCAAGAAATTTTTTGAACTAAAACTCGAACCATTCTTTGTTGGGAGTAGGATTTTACCGAGTAATTTAAAATTTTTTGAGTGTTAAGGTTACTAGATATAACACCTTGATTTCCAAAAAGAATTAAAGAGAATTCATTCAAGTTATTCCTACGTTCTTCTAAGTTTTGGGTCAAATTAAAATGCCATAACCTTCAATACAGGATGAGTTAGGTGTCCCATCCAATGAAAGGTCTTCGAATTATCTTTCCAACGCCGCCGAGTTTGCTAACTTTCGAGCTCGTATGAGGGAGATATGCTCGTTTGAAGTCGGGCTGTCCAATTAAGGAAAGTTACCCGAAAATATGAGGTATTTTGGTCTTTTCCTTACCCAATCGAATTTAAGCATTTTTAGTAATGTTTTAGGAGTCTAAACTGATTAGAATTAGTTTCATTCATCCCCAAAAAACATTTAGGATTTTAGAAAGAAGATTTAAGAGGAGAAAAAGTTCAAAGTTTCAAGCGTTTCGTTCAATAAATTTAAGATTTCGCCAAGAACCTAGTTCTTTGAGGTATGTAAGCTTCCATAGTGTGGGGTTCGTTCACCCACATGCCAATCATGATTTGTTCAGCGTAATTTAGTTCTTGAAATTTAAGGATTTAAGTTTTTGATGAGTTCTTGAAGTTTCCTTATCAATTAAGTTTTGATGTAAGATTCGACTTCGATCAACTTCAAACGACCATATCTCTTAGAATATAAAGAGTTACATGAGATATAACCTATCCAATTAAAGGCATTTGAATCTACTTTCCAACGCCACCAATTTTGCATTAATCCAATTTCTTAGCAAAAAGTTATGACTATTTTAGTAACCTATACATTACTATTACGAATTAGCCGACGGGAAAACATTATAAAGGGTTGTTTTTGTTTTGTTACATCCAAGAAAACCCTAAAAGAAGCTTTTGACTAATAAAAGGCTCAAAACAATTATATTTTCATCTTTTAGTCCATCATTCTCTTCTCTCTCAAACCCTAGGGCAAAACCCTAAGGAAAAATCAAAGTAGAAGACTCCATTCAAGATTCTTTCAATCTTTTTCAAGATTCTTCTTCAAGAGATTTCAAGAAACTAATTCAAGAATCTTAAGAAAGGTTTTCTTAATCGTTTACCTTCAAGCTAGGGTTTCGAGGCTTCTAATCAAGTTCTTCTTCAAAATTCTTCAAGATTCTTCAAAAACTTTGTTCTTCTAGGTTTTCAAGACTATCATAGTGTTGGACTCTACATATACTTTCAAATCAGTAAAAGAGAAATCTAGGATTCAACCTTTAGATTTGAGTATTCTTGAGATAAGTTGATTTTGAGTTCTTGACTTCATGTTTCTTTTAAAAGTTATATTTCTAGTTACTAATTTTTAATTGAGTTTTGAGAAAGCAAGTATGAGAATGAGAAGAGTCGTATACATGAGATCCATATTGTTATGTAGACTCTCGAATCGAGTCGTTCATGCCCATAAATTCTGCATGAACGTCATACATTGAGCATCTTTGAGAGGAGTAGTATCTTCGAGTTCTAAGTATTTAAGAATTGAATTCCTAGTCCTTTTGAGATTATATTCCTACTTATGGGACTACTACATGTTACCCATTAAGCTCTTGAGTTGAGTTGTTCATACCCATAATCCCGTATGAATCCTATGAGTTGAGCAGTCTAGAGATGAGTAGTATCATTGAGTCTTGAGTTCTAAGTACTGAGGTTCTTTATTGCTGTTTAGATCTCTAAGTTAAGTCGTTCATGTTCATAATTCCACATGAACCTTATGATTTGATTTATAAATTTTAAAAATCTTTAAAAGCTAACACTTGAGTTTTTAAATTGAGCTTTTGAGAAAGTTATGATGAGTTTTGAGAAAGACTTTCTTAAACATGATTAGTATGACAATTGAGTATGTCATCAATGTTTAAGCAATATGGTATCTAGTTATGTCATCAAGGTTTAAGCAATATGGTATCTAGTATGCCACCAATGTTTAAGCAGTATGATATCTAGATATACCATCAATGTTTATGCAGTATGACTTCTCGAGTCATCAATTATCATATTCAAACATGATTTTGATATGTTTTAGAGAAAGAGTTTTCAAGTATGAATTGAGTTATAGTATAAAGAGACTATGTATTCCCAGAGGTATCAATTTTTACATTGATAAAAGAGAGATTGAAATTTCTAAATGAGTTGTGAGTTCAAAAGATATTTCAAAAGCAATTACCTCTTTTAAGAGGGTCGTTTGAGCAATAATCTCAAACCACAGAACGAGTTTTGTTTTTAAACTTATGAGCTAGTTATATTTTAGGAGTAGTATTGAGCACCGATATGGGGGAGACTTTAGAGGACTCACAGCCCCCATAAACCATGTAGCCAACGTGGGTAGAAAGGGTCATACTTTTTAGATGATTCCGTAATGCTTTTAGCATAGACTAGTGGATCCACTTAGTTGAGAGTTCTATACCCTGACAAAGTATATGACAATTCTGGGAGCATGGGCGAGACGCTGTATCATCACATAGCTCATAGTGATGGTTGTCGGTTACCACAAATTTATATTGTATTTTTATATATAAAAACTGAGTTATTATTGTATTTTTCAATACATTGAGTTGCTATCTACTATTTTAAAATCTTTTCATGTGTATTGCATCTTTTACTATTGCTTTATCCTTGAGTATCATGAGTTGAGTACCTTGGAGTTGAGTATCATATTTTTGAGTTGAGTATCTTATTCTTGAGTTGAGTTGAGTGAGTTCAAAAGTGTTAAGTATGTTTTTTTTTTTATTTAATCAAGTTCAAGCCTATGTTTATGCTTTAGAATTCCCCTTACATGCTCGTACATTCCACGTACTGAGCCATTTGGCCTACGTTGTTTAATGATGCAGATATATGTATTCAAGGTCATCAACATGAGCTTCATTGGTACCACATCGAGTTTGAGTTAGCAATGGTGAGCCTCCTTGCTTTCGAAGGGTTCCACTTGTACTTTTAGTTATATCAGTTGTTAGGATGTCGTGGGTCTTATCTTGACTCCCATTATTGTCAATTAGATATTTCATAGATAGACAGTGGAGTTTTAGGAATCTGTTCATTTATTTTGTTAAATGCTTTAAAGACTTTAGTTGCCTATTTTTTTGGCGAGTTGAATATATTATTTTTATTTACAGTTAATCATTTCATATTTTAAGCTTTTGCATGCTTAAGTTAGTCTTCCGCTCGTAGTTAGCCAGGATGAGGGTTCGCTTGGGGACCAACAATGGTTCTTGAGTGCCGTCCACGTCTAGGGTGTAGACTTAGGTCATGAAAAACTTGGTATCAGAGCACAAAGTTCAAGAGTCCTAGGATGTCTATGAAGCCGTGTCAGTAGGGTCCTGTTTATGGTTGTGAGGGCCCCACTTCTATAAATGAGGTACTATGGACATTTAAGAAAAGTTTTCCTTCTTTCATACTCTTAATCGTACAATAGAGCTATGTCATAGAGACTTATTCTAACTCGTGCGTTCTCATATCCATTCTACTACCCTCATACTAAAAGTGGCTAAAAAGTAAAGCCGAAGATCCTTATGGATGAGTTATCCTTAGCAAGAATCTTGAGGAAGTCATGAGACTCCAGAGGGGTTCGAGAAAAGCCTATGAGTGAGTTAAGTGTTGAGTTTTAGAGGAATGCACTCATATCCATATGAATCGTGCGTTTGAGCTTAAAGTTGAGTTGTACTCTCTTGTCTAAGTCCTATTTCAGCTAAGATCCTTATGAGAAATTATGTTTAGAGCTTAGGTAGTAGTTTCACCTTAAAAGATAGTATGAATGATGATATCATGAGTAGTAGCAGTGAAAGAGCCCAAAGTTAGAGGAAAGTATGTAGAGGTTTAGTAATCTAAGTAAGGGAGACAGTGTTTTGACAAACTATGTTACTATAGTCATGCACCTAGTAAGTTAGTAATGAGGAGTTTTCCCTTATGTGTAGACTAAGAAGTGATGAGTGTGAAAGTCTCATGATAGGAGGTAGAGTAAGAGTTGCTAGTCAAGATGAGATAAATTAGTTATATTTTTTAACCAGAATAGAGTTAATGTCTATGTGACATTGTGTTAGATGAGGCTAAATATATGTGTAAGTGTTGAATAGAAGAGCAGAAGTATAAATGAGGCGATAGATCTAAGCTAGGATTATGATTTTGAGGGAGATCCCATAATATTCGAAGTGTTATAGAACTAATTAGGCAATGATGTATAGTGAATGAGTGAATAGTACTCAAGTCGTGAAGGAAGTGTGACAGTAAATTGTAAGTATGAAGACTAAGAGGTAAGGATTGACTATTTGTCATGAATTTTTAGTGGGAGAATGATTATTAACTTTGTATCTAGTAGATGTAAGTTAGTATAGTAGGCGACCAATTGTATTGATATTCAGGTTTAGTAATGAACATTAAGCTTGAATTTGAGATGAGTGTCATGATCCAAATAATGGTAACATGAGGGTGATGATGTTAGTCTTGAGATTTGATCTGGTAGACTTGACATAATAGTAGGTGAAAAATTGAAATGTTTGATGCAATAAATATGAGTGATATAAGTGAGAGACCCTAACCTTTAGATAAGGGTAGTGAAGTGTGGCTAAGTCATGAGAGTAACAAGAGCATTAAGAGGTGTACCGAGAGGGTATGTAATCATAATAGGTTAAGAGAAACACCTTAGAAAGAGGTCTTAGTACCTGCTTATTAAGAGTTCGGTAGTCATGAGATAAACCTCTCCCGAGTGTTAGAGTAAAATAGTAATGAGTTCCAAAGAGTATGGGAGATATCCTTTCGAAGGCCCTTTTAATAATGAGTGATGTTAGAAAGAGGAGTTTGATTTTCTTATCGTGATAGTGATGGTGTGATTATTCCATATAAGGTTGTAAATGAGGAGGATGAGGTTTTATTATGAGAAACAGTTAAAAGAGAGCCCTCAGTTGGTTCCGAAAAAGTTGGTTAGTAGGAATCCATGGATTTGTTAGAGTACTAAGCTTGAATGTGGTGTTGTTAAACATTAGGTGGTTCTTGATATGAGCTCAATGTGGTGGTAAAGAGTAATAGTTTTGGGATTAGATTCCCTATAGAGAGGTATAGAACCTGAACCTAAGGATTTGGGTTAAACTTGAATATAGTAAGAACATACCATTAGACTCAGACCTTAGTAAGAGTAACCCCATTTCATACCCAGTCCAGCTATCATTCGAGGACGAATGATCCCAAGGGGGAGATATTGTAACACCGAAGAAATTTTTTGAACTAAGACTTGAACCATCCTTTGTTGTGAGTAGGATTTTACCCAGGAATTTAAAATTTGTTGAGTGTTAAGGTTATTAGATATAGCACCTTGAGTTCCAAAAAGAATTAAAGAGAATTCATTCAAGTCATTCCTAGGTTTTTCTAAGTTTTGGGTCAAATTAAAATGCCATAACCTTCAATACATGATGAGTTAGGTGGCCCATAAGATATCCAATGAAAGGTCTTTGAATTATCTTTCCAAAGCCACCGAGTTTACAAAATTTCGAGCTCGTATGACGGAGATATGCCCGTTTGAAGTCGGGCTGTCCAATTAAGGAAAGTTACCCAAAGATATGAGGGGTATTTTAATCTTTTCCTTACCCAATCGGATTTAAGCATTTTTAGTAATGTTTTATGAGTCTAAACTGATTAGAATTAGTTTCATTCATCCCCAAAAGCGTTTAGGATTTTAGAGAGAAGATTCAAGAGGAGAAAAAGTTCAATGTTTCAAGCGTTCGTTCAAGAAATTCAAGATTGATATGTAAGCTTCCATGGTGTTGGGTTCGTTCACTCACACTCCAATAATAATTTGTTCAGTGTAATTTCGTTCTTGAAATTTAAGGATTTAAGTTCTTGATGAGTTCTTGGTAAGTGTTCTTGAAGTTTCCTTATCGATTAAGTTTTGATGTAAGATTCTACTTGGATCAACTTCAAACAATCATATCTCTTAGAATATAAGAAGATACGTGAGCTATAACATATTCAATTAAAGGTATTTGAATCTACTTTCCAATGCCACTAATTTTGCGTCAGTCCAATTTCTAAGTAAAAAGTTATGACTATTTTAGTAACCTATACAGTGCTGTTATGAATTAGCCGATGGGAAAACATTAAAAATGGTTGTTTTTTTTTTTTACATCCAAGAAAACCCTAAACGAATTTCTTGACTAATAAAAGGCTCAAAACAATTATATTTTCATCTTTTAGTCCATCATTCTCTTCTCTCTCAAACCCTAGCATAAAACCCTAAGGAAAAATCAAAGTAGAAAACTCCATTCAAGATTCTTTCAATCTTTTTTCAAGATTCTTCTTCAATAGATTTCAAGAAACTAATTCAAGAACCTCAAGAAGGTTTTCTTAATCGTTTACCTTCAAGCTAGGGTTTCAAGGCTTCTAATCAAGTTCTTCTCCAAGCTTCTTCAAGATTTTTCAAAAACCTTGTTCTTCCAGGTATGCAAGACTGTCATAGTGTTAGACTAGTTTGTCCTCACCCCTACATATACATTCAAATAATTAAAAGAGAACTCTTGAATTCTACCCCTAGATTTGAGTATTCTTTAAATAAGTTGATTTTGAGTTCTTGAGTTCATATTTCTTTTAAAAGTTCTATGCCTAACTATTAAGTTTTAAACTAAGTTTTGAGGAAATAAGTATGAGAACGAGAAGAGTCGTATACATGAGTTCCATATTGTTATGTAGACCCTCAAGTCGAGTCGTTCATGCCCATAAATTCCACATGAACTTCATACATTGAGCGTCTTTGAGAGGAGTAGGATCTTCGAGTTCTAAGTCTTTTAGCATTGAGTTTCTAATCCTTTTGAGATTATATTCCTACTTATGAGACTAGTACACATTACGCATTAAGCTCTTGAGTTGAGTTGTTCATGCCCATAATTCTGCATGAACCCTATGAGTGGAGTAGTCTAGAGGTGAGTAGTATTATTGAGTATTGAGTTCTGAGTACTGAGGTTCTTTATTTCTATTAAGATCTCTGAGTTGAGTCGTTTCATGTTCATAATTCCACATGAACCCTATGATATGGGTTATAAATTTTAAAATTCTTTTAAAGCTAACACTTGAATTTTTAAACTGAGTTTTTGAGAAAGTTAAGATGAGTTTTAGGAAAGAGTTTCTAAAATATGTTTAGTATGACAATCGAGCATGCATCAATATTTAAGCAGTATGGTAGCTAGTTATGTCATCAATGTTAAAGTAGTATGGTATCTAGTATGCTATCAATGTTTAAGCAGTATGGTATCTAGATATATCATCAATGTTTATGCAGTATGACTTTTCGAGTCATCAATTATCATATTTAAATATGATTTTGATATGTTTTTTGAGAAAGAGTTTTCAAGTATGAATTGAGTAATAGTATGAAAGACTATGTATTTCCAGAGGTATCAATTTTTACATTGATAAAAAAGAGACTGAGATTTCTAAATGAGTAATGAGTTCAAAAGATATTTCAAGAGCAGTTACCTCTTTTAAGAGAGTAGTTTGAGCAATAATCTCAAACCACAGAAAAATTTATGTTTTAAACATATGAGCTAGTTATATTTTGGGAGTAGTATTAAGCACTGATATAGGGGAGAGTTAAGAGGACTCACAGCCCCTATAAACCATGTAGCCAACGTGGGTAGAAAGGGTCATACTTTTTAGATGATTCCTTAATGATTTTAGCATAGACTAGTGGATCCACTTAGTTGAGAGGTTCTATACCCCGACAAAGTATAGGAAAGTTCTGGCAGTGTGGATGAGATGCTGCATCATCACATAGCTCATAGTGATGGTTGTCAGTTAGAGAAACTCCCACAAATTTATATTATATTTTTATATATACAAACTGAGTTATTATTGTATTCTTCAATACATTGAGTTGCTATCTACTGTTTTAAAATCTTTCCATATATATTGCATCTTTTACTATTGCTTTATCCTTGAGTATCATGAGTTGAGTACCTTGGAGTTGAGTATCATATTTTTGAGTTGAGTATCTTATTCTTGAGTTGAGGGAGTTCAGAAGAGGTACATATGTTTCTTTTTTATCAAGTTCACGCCTATGTTTATGCTTTATAATTCCCCTTACATGCTCGTACATTCCACGTACTGAGCCATTTGGCCTGCATCGTTTCATGATGCAGATACATGTATTCAAGGTCATCAACATGAGTTTCGTTGATACCACAAGGAGTTCGAATTAGTTATGGTGAGCCTCCTTATTTTCGGAGGGTTCCACTTGTACTTTCAGTTATATCAGTTGTTAGGATGTCGTGGATCTTGTCCCCACTTCCATCATTGTCAGTTAGATGCTTCACACATAGACATTCAAGTTTCAGAAATCTGTTAATTTTTTTTGTTAAATGCTTTAAAGACTTAAGTTGCTTATTTTTTTGGCGAGTTGAATATATTATTTTTATTCAAAGTTAATTATTTCAGTTTTTAAGCTTTTGCATGCTTAAGTTAGTCTTCCGCTTGTAGTCAGCCAGGATGAGGGTTCGCTTGGGGACCAACAATGGTTCTTGAGTGCCGGCCATGTCCAGGGTGTATACTTGGATCGTGACATTGCTATACCTTATATTTGATTCCCTAGAGTTCTTATAGAGATGTTCCAGTAGGATTTGAGTTATGATTTCCATCCTCACTTATTTTAATTTATCTAAGTCAAATAGTATAGGGTCTTAAATAAATTTATCAACTAAATTAATTATCTAAAAATTATCCACCAATTAGTTAACTATAGTTAAGCAAACAGTTCAAAAATACCCAAAACAACTTCACCGATTGATCAGAAATGACTCGAGGCAACTACTAGGAGGGGTAAAATGATAGTTTTATGAAAATTTTAAAAAATGACCTTTCAGGTTATTGCATAAAAGCCTACCATCTAAATTAAATAAAAATAAAGATTCAAATTTGTCCATTTACTTTCCCTACAAAAATTTTTAACGACCATTTTTTCTTCTCAAGGCCACGCAACTTACATGTGTAGTGTTGTCACGGGCATGAACAATGAAGTATTTTTGTTCAAATTTGAGATATCATATTCACATATTTTGATTTTAACTATGAAATAGCTAAAAAGGTATCACATTCATGAAAGTTTTTCTTAAAATTGGTCTTTTATTACTCAATATGTGTTGCAATAATCTTAGACGATTATGTAATATCTTGTCCAAAATAGCCTGAGATACACGTGCAACACATGTGATTGCACATATCAAGAAACTAGTTTAATTAAAACATAAGTTCTAAAAATAGATCAAGTTTACATGTTTGATCTATTCAGAAAGCATTAATGACTTGAGTGATGCAAATTAATTTTACAAATTATTATAGGCTAGTGTGCTTCTCAATTGCAAGTAGATATGAACCCCACTAATGCCATAATGGGTAAATTGTCAGATTAAAATACTATCATTAAAGTTATGTGATATATCCACAAATAAAATCCAAAAGCATTAAATTTTTTCCGATTCATATATAGAATTATTTCCCTTTTTCAATTAATTTCTAAAAAAAATACACAATAAAAATGGTCAGGAAAACACATATTGAAACTTTAAATTATATTCTATATGAAATTAAACTGGATAAGGCATAAGTATCCCTAGACTATGACTGAAATTCCAGAGACACACCTTAACTAAACAAAGGTCCTATTAGCCCTCTGAACTTTTTTTTTTTTTTTTGTAATTTTGTAAACCTTTTGTCTTACGTGGAACGCTTTGTGACTCCACGCAATTGAGGCGCGTGAGAGATATTTGAATGCCACATAAACCAAAAAAGGTGCACAAAATTACAAAAAAAAAAAAAAGGTTCGGGGGTGGGGAGAGGGGTGGGGGTAATAGGACCTTAGTTTAGTTAAGGTGTGTCTCTGAGATTTCGGTCATGATCTATGGGGGTACTTGTACATAATTACCCTAGACCTCATCTTACTCATTGATTTTCTCCAGGATTAACCTAGCTTGAAATTTTCAACTCATTACTCCAGAAGTATTCTCGGTCAATATATTTCATGATTAGCTCACCTATAACAACATGAATGGTTGTTATGTTGATGGGCTAAAGTTGACGAAAGTTAAAGCATAGTTCAATCGATATTACGATTTTGATCCAATTTTTATGTCATTAAGATGGTGTTTTTAGGGTTACAAATTATTGGTATAGGTTTGATAGCATAAAAAAATCCATAGTTCTAAGTTTTTAGGGTTTAATTATGTTTTATTAAAAGATTATTATGGAATGAATAAGACTCTCTCTCAAGAGTTGCATTTATCAAATATGTTGTTTACTTTCTTATACATTAATGTTCTTTAGCAGTTTAAATTATAAAAATTATTATTTTAAATCTTAAATTCTTGTGATTTAAATTACTTTTTATATAATTTCTAAATATGAAAAATAATTTTTTTTTAAAATGTTACAAATTGTATGTTTGAAGACACATCAAAATAAAAAAAATTGATTTTCAAATTACAAACTATGTCATATAAATTAGGGAAAAGGATTAATATTTTAATTAGATGAGTGATGGTTAGCAGCTTAAAAATAAAATATATTATGGTTCTGTGAGGAACTTAAAAGGAATTTAGTCATACCTATATCAATTAAACTTGGAACTTTGACTTGATTATTGACAATTGCATTTGTGCCTCACGATTTAAAACCCACCACCAATGTTAGGTATAATTGGATGGTCATGATATAATGGTGGTTCTCGTAAGACATATTTCTCATTTATCAGGAATCCAACATTTTGTGTTGGTAGTGCAAGTATAGGCGATGATGTTAAACTCAATCTATTTGAACCTTCCATTATGTCTATCTATGGTTGTGATTGTATCGAATGAAATAGATTATAAATCATGAATTCATGATAGGTGCAAATTAATTGGTTATATAAAGGGCATTGAAGGGATCTAGGGTGAGAACTCAACATTCTCAGTAGAAAAAAAGATTTCAATGTCAAACTCGTAAGTATTCAAAATCAAATAAAATTATATATTTTAAATAAATTAATCTACCTATTTGACTTATTCGGTACGAGGAGGAAGACTTTGAATACTTCATATAAAAAGGTCATATGCACAACTTCTATGTATCATAAAAATATACAAACACACACATACACATCCATTGTTAAAATTGAGAAGCCCCCAATTTAAGAGTGAAATTACAAAAATGTTTTTATAAAGTCATAATATTTAAGAGTTCTGACTATATCGAATGAGATAGATTATAAATAATGAATTCACATTCTATTTAACATTATATATATATATATATATATATATATATATATAATACTCTTACAATAATTTTATGCAAAAATTGAAAATATACATTGTAATAAAAAATAAGAAAATCAATTGAAAATAAATACCCATTTTATGTCTCTTTACATTCTTTCGAATCCTTATTTTTAAAAGTCCCACCATCTAAATAAAATAATAATAAAGATTCAAGTTTGCCCATTTACTTTCCCTAATAAAATTGTTAACGACCATTTTTTCTTCTCAAGCCCACATAACTTATTGGTGTAGTGTTGTCATGAGCATGAACAATGAAGTATTTTTGTTCAATTGTGAGATATCATATTCACATATTTTGAACTTAACTATCAAATAGCTAAAAGAGTATCACATTCATAATTTTTTTTTATGAATTTGTCTTTTATGACTCCATATGTGTTGCAATAATCTTAGATGATTATGGAATATTTTGTACATAATAACTTGGGATGCACGTGCAACACAAGTGATTGCACGTGTCCAGAAACTAATTTAATTAAAAAAATAAGCTCTAAAAAATATATAAGAATATATCAAGTTCACCTATTTGATCAATTCAGAAAGCATCAGTGACTTGAGTGATGCACATCAATTCTACCGTTTGTAATCGGCTAGGGCGACTCTCACTTGCAAGTAAATATGAACCCCACTAATGCCATAATGGATAATTCGTCGGATTAAAATAATACCATTTAAGTTATATGACATATCCACAAATAATATCCAAAAACATTAAATTTTTCACTATTCATATATAGAATTATTTTCCGCTTTTTAATTAATTTCTAAAAAATATTAAAAATGGTCTGGAAAAAATATATTTAAATTTAAAAATTAAAATTAAAATTTAAAATTAAAAAATTAAATAGGATTTGAAAAGACCACATTAGTTAGAAGGTGAAAGTGGCATGCAATAAGGATAAAATGTGTGAAGGTGATTTGAAATGGTTTGAACATGTTTTCAATCGACCATTAAATACATCGATATATAATGTGAAACTATAATAAGTAAATGTGGTCGAAGGGGAATGAATAAACCTAAAATAACATAAAAAGAAGTGGTCTCAAAGACCGTGCTTGACATCAATACTATCTGTATAACCTTATAGGCATATGATAATGAAGTCCCTTTTTTTTTGATCTAGTATAGACGTGTGTGCATTTTTCTTTATTAGGTAATTAGTGACACATAATTTATGTGTGTAATTGATAATTTCACAATATTTATTATATATATATATATATATATATATATATATATATATATATATATATATATAGTACTCTTACAATAATTTTATGCAGAAAATGAAAATATTAATTGTAATAAAAAATTAAGAAAATCAATTGAAAATATATACTGATTTTATGTCTCATTACATTCATTTGAATCCTTATTTTTAAAAGTCCCACCATCTAAATTAAATAATAATAAAGATTCAAGTTTGTCCATTTACTTTTCCTAATAAAATTGTTAATGACCATTTTTTTCTTCTCAAGCCCTAATAACTTACTGGTGCAGTTATGAGCATGAACATTGAAGTATTTTTTGTTCAATTATGAGATATCATATTTACATATTTTGAACTTAACTATCAAATAGCTAAAAAAGTATCACATTCATGATTTTTTTAAAATTTGTCTTTTATTACTCCATCTATGATGCAATAATCTTAGATGATTATGCAATATCTTGTACATAATAACTTGAGAGACACGTGCAACCACCTGATTGCACGTGTTCAGAAACTAACTTAATTAAAAAATAATCTCTAAAAAATATCTAAGAATATATCAAATTCACATATTTGATTAATTCAGAAAGCATCAATGACTTGAGTGATGCACTATCAATTCTACAGTTTGGAATAGGCTAGTAGGACTCTTACTTGCAAGTAAATATTGTTATCTCCTGTATTTAAATTAGCAAACCAGAAATAATAAAAGATGAAAAGAAAATCACAAAGAACTATCCGAGTCCACAGAACCCACTGTGTGTCCTTAAGAAATTTAATCCCCTCAAGTACCCGAGGTTGCATATTAATTCCTCCCAAGATAAAACGGATTAACCATTAAAGAAGTAGCGGTACCTCAAACTTCGATAATTTCAACGAACTCAAAATGACAGCAACGAATCACACACACAGACACTATCGATAGATTTTGTTTTGTAAGAAATGTATGCAAAATAAGGGAAGAATTCGATAATAAAAAAATGAGAGAAAACCTCTCTATTTATAGCCAACAAAGGGTAAAGGTCACAACCTTTTAGAAAGAAGACAACCTTTCAGAAAGAAAACAACCTTTCAGAAAGGTCACAACACTTTGGAAAATGCATAACTTTTCAAACGGTCACAACTCTTCGGGAGAGTTCAAAACCCTTCATTTCCTGTTCACACTTTTAAAACCCAACAAATATGAACCCCACTAATGCCATAATGGATAATTTGTCAGACTAAAATAATACATTTAAGTTATGTGACATATCAACAAATAAAATTCAAAAGCATTAAATTTTTCACTATCCATGTATATAGAATTATTTTCAGCTTTTTAATTAATTTCTAAAAACTAGACAGTAAAAATGGTCAGGAAAAAATATATTTAAATTTAAAATTATATTCTATATAAAATTAAAAAATATTTGAAAAGACCAAATTAGTTAGAAGGTGAAAGTGGCATGCATTAAGAATAAAATGTCTGTGAAATTCATTTGAGATGGTTTGAACATGTTTTGAGTCGACTTTTAAATACGCCGACATGTAATGTGAAACTATAATAAGTAAATGTGTTCGAAGGGGGGTGAATAAACCTAAAATAACATAAAAGGAAGTGATCTTAAAAAACCGTGCTTGACATCAGTACTATCAGTATAGCCTTATAGAAATATAATAATGAAGTCCAATCAATTTGGATTTGTAAGAATAATATGAAATGAAAAATTTAAACCTTTTTTTTTTTAATCCAGTATAGACGTGTGTGCATGTTTCTTTATTAGGTAATTAGTGACACATAATTTATGTGTGTAATTGATAATTTCAATATATATAATGCTCTTAGAATAATTTGACGCAAAAATTGAAAATATACATTGTAATAAAAAATAAGAAAATCAGTTGAAAATAAATATTGATTTTATGTCTCTTTACATTCTTTTGAATCCTTATTTTTAAAAGTCCCACCATCTAAATTAAATAATAATAAAATTCAAGTTTGCCCATTTACTTTCCCTAATAAAATTGTTAATGCCCATTTTTTTCTTCTCAAGCCCACATAACTTACTGGTGTAGTGGTGTCATGAGCATGAACATTGATGTATATTTGTTCAATTGTGAGATATCATATTCACATATTTTGAACTTAACTATCAAATAGCTAAAACATATTACATTCATGTTTTTTTTTTTTTTTTTTTTTAAATTTATCTTTTATTACTCTATATGTGTTGCAATAATCTTAGATGATTATGTAATATCTTGTACATAATAACTTGAGATACACGTGCAACATAGGTGGTTGCACGTGTCCAGAAACTAACTTAATTATATTAAAAAATAAGATCTAAAAAATATCTAAGGATATATCAAGTTCACCTGTTTGATCAATTCTGAAAGCATTAATGACTTGTGTGATGCACATCAATTTTATAGTTTGTAGTAGGCTAGTGCGACTCTCACTTGCAAGTAAATAAGAACCCCACTAATGCCATAATGGGTAATTTGTTAGATTAAAATAATACCATTTAAGTTATGTGACATATCCACAAATAAAATCTAAAAGCATTAAATTTTTCACTACTAATATATAGAATTATATTTCGCTTTTTAATTAATTTCTAAAAAAAAAAACACAGTAAAAATGTTTAAGAAAAAATATATTTAAATAAGATTTGAAAAGACCACATTAGTTAGAAGGTGAAAGTGGCCATGCATTAAGGATAAAATGTGTGAAGGTCATTTGAGATGGTTTGAACATGTTTTGAGTCTACCTTTAAATACATGAACATGTAATGTGAAACTATAATAAGTAAATGTGTTTGAAGGGGGATGAATAAACTGTCACGCCTCGAGCCTACATCCTGGACGTGGCCGGTACTCGAAAATCATTGCTATCCCCAAGCGAACCCTTGGCCTGTCTTAGCTACTAATGGAAGACTTACTCAACATAAAATAACTTTAAAAGTAATGCTTTAATTCAAATAACTACTCACAATATTTAAAGAAATATTCACTAGCCAAAATGACAACTCAAGTCTTATACATCAATAACTGAAATGAACATGACTCACGAACTATGTTTATCTATCTATTAAGCCTCTACTAACTGATATGGACGTTAGGACAAGACCCACGACATCCTACTAACAAAATGAAATGACTGAAAGTAAACAAGGGATCCTTCGGAAGCAAGGAGGCTCACCAACAACTCTGAAGCTCAACTGGATCAACGAAGCGCTGAATGTTGATCATGGTTACCTGTATCTACATCATAAAAGATGTAGGCCAAAGGGTGTCAATACATGAAATGTACGAGTACGTGAGGCGAAATCTAAACAAGACATAAGCTTGAACTAGAATCTGAAAGAAACATTTACTTTATCTCAACTCAACTCAGGGATACTCACTTAATGCAGTATAAAAATGACAATAAAGAGCAGTTTATATAAAACATTTAAGACAGTAAATAACAACTCAATGTATTTAAAAATACAATGTACTCAGTTTGTATGCAAGGATATAACATAAACTCTGTTTGTATATGAAAATACAAAGTAAACTCTATTTATATAAGAATACAAAATATCTCTATGGGAGTTTCTCTAATAGACGACCATCACTATGAGCTATGTGATGATACAAAGTCTAACCCACGCTGCCTAAGCCGTCCTATACTTTTCCGGGGTATAGAACCTACTACTAAGTGAATCCACTTGTCTATGCTAAAAGTATTAAGGAATCATCTAAAAAGTATGACCCTTTCTACCCACGTTGGTTACATGGTTTATGGGGGGCTGTGAGTTTTATGAACTCTGGCCCATATCGGTGCTCAATATTACTCCCAAAATATACATAGCTAATTATGTTTTAAAGAAAACATTTCCTCTTTTTGTGGTTTGAGATTATTACTCAAAATCTTTCTCTTAAAAGAGATAGTACTTAAAGCTGGTTATGAACTCTTTTGGAAATCGGTGTTTCCTCTCTTGCTTAAATGTAAAAACATTTACTCTTGGAAATACTTAGTTACCGTATATCATTTTAAATAAAATGAATGAAACTTTACTCTTACTCAAACTCAAATGCTTAAGTCTTAAAACAATTTTAAAAGGTTTGCAAAAGACTTCTCAAAGGACTCGAAAGAACTCTTAAGACTTGACTCTTAGATCTACCTTGAATTTGAATATTTAGATTCAAGGTTATGATTCATGTTTATGAATGATTTTTAGATGTTTAGAAGTAGTTTAGAATCAATAGGAATTAAAGGAACACTTTAAAGGAACTCAGACGGGTTAAACAATTGAAGACAAGGTGGGGCAGGCGACCCTGGCGCACTGAGTGGCACTGGGCGCCAACCCCTGAACTATTGAAGTGTAGTTGGGGCGCGCTAGTTGGCGCAGGGTGCCAAGCCCCAAACCACAGAGCACAAAGTGTGGGGCGCACTGAGTGGCGCGGTGCCCCATGCCTCTGCCAAGATTTTCCGACGAATTTTGTTACTCATTGTCTACCCCAATTCACCTAGAATAGAATGGTTGCTTCCGTAATCAATTATATTTGAATGCCTAACATTAGTATACGATAATCCACTCAAAACTATACTCAAAACACTAAAACCTATCTCAAGAACTCATCAACAACCTCATCAATCAAGAGTTATGAATGAACTTCAAGAATGCTTATCAAGAACTCTAAATCTTCAACTTCCATAATGAAATTGCACTAAAAATAATATGATTGGCATGTGGGTGAACAAACACAACACTATGAGAACTCACATACCTCTTAGGATCGAATCCTTGGAGAAACAACCTTTGAATTTGCAAGAAATCTTGAAGAACGCCTTGACTTTTCTCTTTTCTCTTCTTCTTGGAAAATTTCTCAAAACCCTAGCATAAATTAAGATTTGCAAAACTGAACCAAATCAGTTTAGACCCCTAAGTATTACCAAAATTTGATTAAATCTGATTGGATAAGAAAAAGACCAAAATACCCCTCTTAAATTTGGGCAACTTTTCTTAGCTGGACAGCCCGACTTCAAATGGCATATCTCCCTCATAAGAGCTTGAAATTTAGCAAACTTAGTGGCATTGGAAAGAAGATTCCAAGACCTTTTATTTGATATCTTATGGGCCACCTAACTCATTATGTACTGGAAGTTATAGTTGTTTGAAGTTGACCCAAAACTCATACTTAGCATAACTTGCCAAAATTTCCAAATTTACTCTTTCCAAAAATAGTTCTTTCTAATTCTGGTTCTTTCTAAGGCGGATGTTACAATATCTCCTACTTGGGAACATTCGTCCTCGAATGAGATTACTCTAAGTAGAACTAAGGGTGGTAATGTCTAACACCCAACTCAAACACACCCAACATGCAAATCTAACACATTCAGTATATGAATTAAAGAGTACTAAGAAAAGAATTAGCACCTTGATATGGATATTCTACGGAATCAAAGAGATGTGGGTATCTCTTTTTCATATCTTCTTCTGCTTCCCATGTAGCTTCCTCAACAAACTGATTCCTCCATAAGACCTTGACTGATGCTACCTCCCTGGTCCTCAACTTGCTAACCTAACGATCTATAATCTGAATGGGAGTCTCCTCAAAAGATATGTTGTCCTTAATACCAATATTTTCAGTTGTTATAATAGGTGAAGGATCGCCCATACACTTCTTCAATATTGAAATGCCAAACACCGGATGGACAGCTGCTAACTCTTGCGGTAGCTCCAACTCATAAGCTATATTACCAATCCTCTTGGATATGTTGTAAGGACCAATATTATAATCATGTGATTATAATATGAAAGAACATGTGAATGAGTTCTCTTAAGGAAGTAACATACTTCGACTATTTTTCCTTAGCATTTAATCAATAATTATCAACAAGCTCCTTCGATTACTTTAGAGAAAATATATTGATTCAATCTAATAAAACTATGCAACAATATTCACCAAGATATCCCTCTTTAGATTAAATAAAATACTGAATCAGGTTGCAATTCAATTCAAACTTCCATACACAAGTTCAAGCATAAGAATGAAAAATCAAAATCCCAATAAATTAATCAATACAACATGTTTGCCATATACCTTCTAAGAATCTACTCCATGGAGGAGAATAAGTTTACTAAAAACAAAGATGAAGAAGAAGACATAGTAATCAAACTTTTAATCCCAACTTCTGTTTTGGATTCGAGTAGTGCAATTTGGGTTTCACGTGGGTGTCTTGCTGGGAGCGCGGAAAAATGGCTACTCAAGTTTTGCTCTTTTTTTTCTTTCTTTGGTTTTCTTGTTGCCCTTTGCTAATCATGTTCAACACTTGAATTGACCACCCTATATACATGAAAAATAGACCAATAATTGCAAAATTCACATTAAAACTTATCTAAACTTTCTCATTTTATTCTCCCATCACCGACAACCATCAATATGAGCTACGAGATGAAACAACGTCTAGCCTACACTGTTAGAACTGTCTTATACATTGTCGGGGTATATAACTCCTCAACTAAGTGGATCCACTAAGCTATGCTTAAAATCAATAAGAAATTATCTAAAAAGTATGATCCTTTACCTATGTTGGCTACATGGTTTATGAGGAATGTGAGTTGGCTGAACTCATCCCAATATCGGTGCTCACTACTACTCCTAATAATATATATAACTCATGCTCAACGTTTAAAAACATAAGTCATCCTTAGCTTGAGATTATTACTCAAAAAATTCTCTTAATGGAGATAATGCTCAAAAACTCCTTATAATCTCATTTAGATATCAAGGTTTCCTCTTGTTTTAAATGTAAAAATGTTTACACTTGGGAATACTTAGTTTCCTTATACTAATTTTTAAACATGAATGACAACTCTTCTCATTCTCATACACAAGTACTCAAGTCTTAAACCAAGCTTTAAAAGATTGTAAAAGACTTCTCAAAATGACTCAAAAGGACGTTCTTGAAATTTCCTCTTAACTTTACCTTGATTAAAATGTGAATTTAAGAGTTATGATTAGGATATATAGGATCTCTCAATGATTAATGAAGGCTTAGATAATTGGTATTAAGAAGAGAGCGAAGACACTATTTGAAAGTACTCATATGGGATGAAGAACATAGATGAAATGGACCTGACGACCCTAACGTATTGTTGGTACAGGGCGCCAGGCCTCAAACTATTAAAGGTAGTTTGGGGCGCATTGCTGGTGCAGCACGCTAGACCCCAAACTATTGAACAATACTTATGGTGCACTGCTGGCGCGGCGCCCCACCCCCTACCCAAATTTGTAACGAATTTTTCTTGCTCAATTCAAGGCCTAACTCATCTAGAATCGAATAATTTCCTCCAAAATTCTTTTGATTCACAAACTCAATACAAAATCCATGAAAACCCACTCAAAATTCATCAAGAACAACACTTATTCACAAGACCCTCACCTTAAGAACTCAACAAGACTCCATTGATAAAGAATGAAGCTAAAACCTCAAGAGTTTCTCAAGAACTAATTTATGGATGAAAATCACATGAGTGGCATGAGGGTGAACAAACCCAACACTCTGAGTGCTTACATACCTCGAAAAACACTTGTTCTTTGCGAAATCTTTAATTTCTTGAATGAATGGTTGAATCCCTTCTCTTTTTTCCTCTTGAACTCCTCTCTAAAAAACCCTACGCTCTTTTGGAATGACTAAAAATGATCTCAATATGTTTAGACCACTAAAAGGGTTAGAAGAATGTTTAGGCCTAGTGGGGATAAGGAAAATACCAAAATACCTATCCTTAAAACTAATGAAATGCCTTAACTAGAGAGGTGGAACTAAAACAAACATATCTCCTTCATATGAGCTCGAAATTTAGGAAACTCGGTGGCTTTGGAAAGAGGACTCAAAGACCTTCTATTTGATACCTCATAGGACACCTAACTCATTATGTGCTAAAAGTTATGCTCATTTGAAGTTGACTCAAAACTCACAATTGAAGAGTAACTTGTACGAATCTCAATTTAGCTCTTTTGAAATCCGAGGTGTTAAAATATCTCCCTCTTGGGAACATTTTTCCTCGAATGAGATAACTCTAAGTAGAACAGGGCTGGGAAAACATCTAACACCCAACTTAAACACCTAACATGTGATTTACATAACCCAACATATCAATTTAAAGAATTATTGTATCACCTTGTCTGGGACTGATTCAGAAGGAAAGAGATTATTGTATCTCTTCTTCATATCCTCCTCAACTTCCCAAGTATCTTTCTCAACAAACCAATTCCTCCATTGGACTTTGACTGATGCAACCTCCTTGGTTCTCAACTTGTAAACCTATGCCAACATTATCTATATGGGGTACATTGTAAGGTCTTCACTGATCATTGGAGTCTTAAGTATATCCTCGGTTAGAGGGATCTGAACTTGAGGCAGTGCAGATAGCTTAAGCTATTGAAGGACTATGATATCAACCTCTTGTATCACCCGAGAAAGGTTAATGTGCTAGTCGATGCCTTGAGTAAGAAAAGTTCTAGTATAGGGAGTCTTGTCACTATCATTGCTAAGGAAAGGCCATTGGCAATATATTTTAGAGGTTAGCCAACAGTCTGATCCTCTTTTAAATTTATGAGGAGACGGGTGGTTTGATTACTTTCATAAGGGATTGTTCTTCCTTAGTTGAGCAGATTTTTAAGCACCAGTTTGATTATGTGAAGTTATGTCTCATTCAAGACAAAGTGTTGAAAGGGGAAACCAAGGAGGTTGTCCTTGAATCTGATGGTGTCTTGAAGATCAAAGGAAGGAATTGTGGGCCCAAGACAGGCGAATTGATTAGATTGATTATTGAGGACTATTATTCTCGATAGTCTATCTATCTGGGCATAGGGAAGATGTACCATGATTTGACCCAACACTATTGGTGGTGTATCATGAAGAAGGATATTGCGGATTTTGTTTATAGGTGTTTGAATTTCAAACAGGTCAAGTGTGAGAATCGTCAGCCCATGGGTATATCTCAGAGGATGCCTTTTTGTACTTGGAAGTGGGAACAAATCACTATGGACTTTGTTCTAGGTCTACCTACCACCGTGGGTGGTTATAATTCTATTTGGATTGTAGTTAACAGGTTGACAAAGTCTTCCCACTTTATTCTGCTTTGGGGGAAGTATACGATGGAGAAATTAGTCTAGATTAATATAAGTCTGATTGTGCAACTATATGGAGTCCCGATTTCTATTGTCTTTGATTGAGGTTCTTTGTTCCCATCCCATTTTAGAAGGCATTAAAACATGGGTTGGGTACTCGATTAGATATTTGTACAACTTTTCACCATAAGATAGATAGTTAGTCCAAGCAAACAATTCAGGGGTTATAGGACATGCTCCTAGTTTGTGTGATTGATTTTGGTGCCAGTTAGGATCATCATTTTCCCTTAGTAGAGTTTGCTTACAACACAAATTATCACTTTAATACTTAGATGGGCACATTTAAGGTGTTGTATGGCAGACGAATTATATCTCCGATTGGACGATTTGATTCGGCCAAGATCGACTCTTTGGATATAGGTTTACTTAGAGATGCTATGGAAAAGGTCTGTATAATTCAGGGTAGATTGTTGACAGCCCAAAGTTCACAAAAGATTTATGCAGATCGGAGAATTTGAGCTCTAGTGCTCATGGAGAATGATCATGTTTGGCTCCGAGTGTCATGCATGAAGGTTGTGATGATGTTCGGAAAGAAGGGGAAGCTTAGCTCTAGATTCATTGGAGCTTTTGAGATTTTGAATCGTGTGATAGTGGTGGCCTATAAGTTGGGCTTTCCACCTAACTTGTTAGTTGTGTATCCTGTGTTCTATGTCTCCATGATTCGAAAGTAAGTAACGGATGAGTCTCATCTACATTCTCATGATTAAGTCAAAATGGGTCTAGACTTTTCCTTTGAGAAGGATCCTATAGTTATTTTGGATAAGCAAGTCCAAAAACTTATGTAAGACATTAGAAACCTAACAAACTGAACAACATGAAATTAGGTGAACCAGGGAGGGGTTCACGGACAGTGAAAGGAACCAAAGTCTGTTGACCTGATCATGTTTCACACTCAGCCATCAAGGTGGACCACAGAGCCTTCTATGGGCCGTGAATGGGTCCGTCGTCCTAACCAAGTAGACCCCAAGACACTGTGAGGAACCATGGTGGCCTTCACAGCCCGTGGTCCTTCACACGGTCTGTGAAGTGGAACATAGACTAGGCCTACCAGACCTGAAGGTAGGGAAGGTCCATGACCACAACCCATTTGACGGGCCGTGGTCCTAATGATGGTCCGTCAGTCCTCTTGTGGTCGGCCTTCGCCAACTTTGAAGTCGAGGTCATTTTGGTTTTTCCCCTATGCATTGAACATTTAAACTATATCGTTTAAAACCTAAATTAAGTCATTTTACTCAGTTTAAGCCTAATATTCTAGTAAAACATTACCCAGAACCCTTATTCACCGAAACTTAGAGCAAAAAGATAAGAAAGAAGCATCAGTTTCCCTAGAACAAGTAGTAGTGTTCTTCAGAGTTTAGCCATTTCTCCTTAGATTTCGTCACCAGGTATGTAGGATTTCACTGGTGGGTTCCTTTCACCCATTAGGTCCCTAGAATTCAGTAAGCTCTTCAGATTTTCATAAACTGTTCAGACCTAGGGTTTTTAAATTTTCAAGATTTGTTGTGATTATGGTTTCCTTGATCTAAATAACTCATTTCTTGATAATTTAGTACAATTCCTTGCATAGTACTCAGAATCCTAGTTTTTGTAGATTCTCTTAGTTCATGAAGTACACTTGCTAGGTCTGTTAAACAGATAATTATGCTTTAGATATCAAATGTCACATTATCAGTATATAAATGTTGCATTCTCAGTTAGAATGTCAGTATTTTGAGTTATTCAGTATTTCAATTACATTTCAGTCATGTACATATTCAGTTGGGAGTAGACTTAGCACCGAGTTGGACTAGGGTTTAGTGTACCCTCAGAGTCCTAGAACTACATGCCCCCATATGATTATAAGTCCCCTCTTTTGGGCATCAGATTTAGCGATCACGCCAGTCATGCCTTTATACCCTTAACAAGGTGTCACGCCCCACACTCTAGGGGTACAATTGGTTCCTAATGCCAAAACTCAGGCTTGAGCCGACCTTGCTGAACCATTTACTACTAGCGCATGGCAGCCACAGGCAATCAAGAAAACAAACAAGAATATCTCGGCTTAAAATTAAGTTCTCGACTGGTAAGACCCCTATCAACAGATCTATAAAAAAGCAGCTACTCCCAAAGGTTCATATAAAGAAATAGACAACTATCACAGAAGTCCTGATTGGGCCATCAAAGCCAACATGATCTCTATAGCGAAATTGAAAGAAGGTATATATCAATACAATACATCAAACAACTAACAAGCATCAGCAAACCAACAAACTACGCCAGCATGGCCATAACATAGCTATACACCCCACACACTAGTTTGTAGGCCCTAAGAGTAGTAAAGTTTGGCGGAACAGGGCCCTACCCTACCCATAAAAATATATATAACAAAAGCTAACAAACATCCCAACTCTGGAAGCTCTGGAGGAAAGGGGCTAGCCAACCAGATAGAAGTCAATCCTGTTGCTGAAGAGGTCTACTGGGTCATTTGTCGGGTCCTGCATACATGAATGCAGCACCCCCAGGCAATGGGGCGTCAGTACAAAATAATGTACCAAAGTATGAAAGGCTGTAGACTAAATGAGTAAGTATCATAATATACCAAAAGCAATCAGGTAAGGAAATCAAATTTAGATAAGCATGCTAACCCACTACCGAATCTAAAAAATACAACAATGATCAAACATCAACCTAACCAAGCCCCCATTAGCTCAGCAGGTACAAACAACATACCCCCTACCTAGGCCAAATCAATCTACATAACCCTATTAGTAGCCCCCTGTCTTTGTAAGAAGTCACATAGCCCTTTTTGGCAATGATATAGCCCCGTAGGCAGCGCGTAGCCCTCTTAGGCAACATCATAGCTCTGTGGGCTGCACGTAGCCCTCTTTTGCATCACATAGCCCTGTAGGCAGCACATAGCCCTCTTTGTTGTCAAAATAGCCCCGTAGGCAACACATAACACTCTTTGGCATCAATATTGCCCCGTGGGCAACACATAGCCCTCTTAGGAAATAACATAGTCCTATTAGACAACATCATAGCCCCCATAGGTAGTTCATAGCTTAGCAGCTAACCACAATAGCCTTAAGGGTGACAACAAACAATTGAATAAGCTAAAGGTGAGCAATTTAGCTATAAACAATATATATATATATAGTTTCCAAGTCGTTCCTAACTCAGGGTCGTTCTTAACAGATTATGAGTCCCTATAATGAGGGTTTATAACCACTCAATCAGCCAACCATTCACAATTACATCCACAAGATCACCAACATTAACTACCCTATTATATCACTCCCAAGCTCTAAGGAAATATGCCGAACGAAGGGAATAGCCTTAACACACCTTTCCTTTATATTTGATGTTGAAAATTCCTCTGTCCGCACCACTACAACACTAAAATAAAGGTAAAATCAATCAGTAATTAAGGACAAGAATTACTACGACAATTGATTCGGATTCTTATCATAAATTACTAACTAAGACCAAAGGTATGCATAAACTAATAAAAGATGGTTCCTACCTTTCTTTACACGCCCAGAACACTTAAATAAAATCAAACCACTAAAAAACCTCTGCTTCCATAGCCTCCATGGAGCTATACCAATCAATTCACCATGAAAACTATACCAAAACGACGAGCTCACGAAGTAGAGCAATTTTCGATAAGGAGCCAAGAAGAGATTATGAACACACAAGGATGATTTGATGAGAATTTCTCTATTTTTTTTGGGTTTCTTATGAGTTTGAATGAAGAAAAATGAAAAAGATGCTATCCTATAAGCTTCCACCGACTTAGGGAACCTACCTCACCTGCCTGCTTGTATAGTCTCGAAAAAATTCAAATATCTCTCTATTTTCTGAAGTCTTATGAACAAACCTTTTGATGCGTTGGAAACTAGATTCGTAGACCTTTGATTTAATGGGTCGTGGGTCTCATAAAACTTTATATATTGGGAGAAAACTTCCGAGACATTTGACCCAAATTTTAGAGAAATCTTTAAAAAGGAACTTATGATAACTTTCGCCAGCTTTTATTTTGCCACTTACCTTACCTCAAAACTTGAGACACAAACCTTGAACGCTTAAAAATGACATACCACATCATTCTTAATATATTACTCACCCACTTTGTCTTTCCACGAAGGTACAAGTTAATTTATACGTTTTGAAAAGTTGGGGTGTTACACAAGGTATATTGGGTCCTCTCGATGGGGCATATACATCGGACTCCATGTTTAGCTAGGTGGTTTATGTCGGTTAATAGCATTTCCCACAGTCAGACTCTTAGTGTATTTGACTAGGTTATCAGCAACATCTTATCTTCATGATTAGCACTTGGTCATTGCATTCAATTCAATTCTTTTCAGTTATACTTCAGTACATATCTATATATTGTTTCAGATTATATTATTGCTTAGTTATGCTTTGTTCAACTCACATATATTTGTTCAACTTAGTAGTTATATCATGCATGCTTAGTACATTCCAAGAACTGACGCATACTCTGCGCTACATCCTTTCATGATGTAGGTTCAGGTACTTACTATCCATCCAGATCACACATAGTTTGATTCTTGGTTCACATTCAAAAACTTTAGTGGTGAGTCCTCATATTTCGTGGACAACATACGTGCCTTCATTTTAGTCCTTACTTTCAATTTTTAGTTTTGTTAGAGTTAGCTGGGGGCATGTCCCAGCAACTCAACTCATATAGAGGCTTTTCAAACATAATAGTAGATTCCGCTTCAGTTGTTAAGTGATTGTTTTAGTTATCACTAAACTCTTAGTATGTTTTACATATTCAGACTAGTTGGGTTTCTCCCACTTTCAATTATTCATTGTTTTAACTTCCGCATAGTTCATGTTTTATTAAGTAACTTTTATAGTATACTTATGATATGCTAGACACAGGGTTAGCTTGGGGTTACTCATGATCCTAGGTCCCATGTTACATTAAGCGGTAGCCTCGGAGCATGAAAAACTTGGTATTAGAGAGTTAGGTTCAAGAGTCCTAGGGTGTCTAAAAGGTGCACTGAGTAGATTCCCTTTGATGAGTGTGACGTGCCACACCTATGAGCGGGAGGCTACGAAGTGTTCTAAGAAAAAATTCCCTTCTTTCTTTTCCAACTCGTGATATATAATATGAATTTTAATTAACCTCCTTCTAACTTGTACTCTTCGCATTTCAGAAAATGCCTCCTAGAAGAGTTAACACAAGGAATCAGACAACAGCTCTAGTAAACCCATTGAATGAGCAAGTCACGCATACCGAGTTTAGGGCTGCTTTCCAAGTGCTTGCTCAGTCTAGGACCGCCCAGTTCAATCAACAGGCTATGGCCCCATATCCGCCACAAACTAACATTCTATAGTAAAAATCCAAGACTTTACTCGGATGAACCCTCCGGAGTTTCATGGGTCTAAGTAAGGATAAGATCCACAAGAGTTTTCTAATGACATCCAGAGGGTAACAACTGTTATGAGTATCAATACAATTGAGAGTGCAGATTTGGCCACCTATCAGTTGAAAGGAGTGGCCTACACCTAGTACCAATAGTAGAAGGAATCTCATGGTACTAATGCAGGTTCGGTGAGTTGGAAACTTTTCAAGACTACTTTTATGGATAGGTTCTTCTCGAGAACGTTTAGAGAGGCTAGGGCTCATAAATTTATGAACTTCAGGCAGGGGTCGATATTAGTCCAAAAAAACTCTCTGAACCCTTCTCAATCTCTACTCCAGTTGATGACCCAATTATATCTAGATGAGTATACAAAAATTTCCCTGTCACAATCTCCCAAAAAGTCACCTCAGTAGACCTTGTAGAGTTAGAAATGGTAGACTCTGATATCATTCTAGGCATGGATTGGTTACATTCCTATTATGCCTCAGTCGATTGTAGAACTAGAATCATTCGGTTTCAGTTTCCAAATGAGTCGGTATTAGAGTGAAAGGGTAGTAGCTAAGTGCCCATAGGTCGATTTATCTCTTACCTTAAGGCCAAGAAGATGATCTCTAAAGGATATATCTATCATCTTGTTTGGGTTAAGGATTCAAACTCCGAAACCCCAACTTTTGCATCAGTCTCAGTAGTAAATGATTTTCCAAAAGTGTTTGCAGAAGATATTCCTGGAGTTCCTCCCGAAAGGGAAATTGACTTTGGAATAGATCTCCTTTCTGATACCCAACCCATTTTGATTCCTCCTGACAGAATGGCTCCAGCTGAGCTTAAGGAATTGTAAGAGCAGTTGAAAGACCCTCTAGATAAGGGCTTTATCATACTTAGTATCTCTTCATAGGGTACTCTAGTGTTGTTTGTGAAAAAGAAAGACGGTTCTCTTAGAATGTGTTTTGACTATCGTCAGTTGAACAAAGTCACAATCAAGAACAAGTATCCCATCCCTAAGATTGATGACTTGTTCGACCAATTTCAGGGTGCTAGTTGCTTTTCTAAGATAGATGTTAGATCCGACTATCATCAACTTAGAATCAGAGATAGTGACATCCCAAAGACACCCTTCAGGACTCTGTATGGTCACTATGAATTTGAAGTTATGTCTTTTGGACTAACAAATGTTCCTGCAACTTTCACGGACTTAATGAACAAGGTGTTGAAACAGTATTTGGACTTGTTCATTATCATCTTTATTGATGATATCTTTATTTATTCTCGGAGTGAGGAGGATCATGCGAATCATCTGAGAGTTGTTATGCAAACTCTCAAAGATTGCTAGTTATTCGCTAAGTTCAACAAATGTGAATTCTTGTTATAGTCGATCACTTTCCTTGGTTATGTGGTATCTAGTGAAGGGATCCGAGTGGATTCTCAAAAAATTGAGCAGTACAACATTGCCCAGACCTACCTCTCTAATAAATATCAGAAGTTTCTTGGATTTAGCCAGTTATTATAAGAGGTTCGTTGAAGGATTTTCATCCATAGCTTCCCCATTAGCTAAGTTGACTCAAAAAAGGTCAAATTTCAGTGGTCAGATGAGTGTGAGAAAAAATTCTCAAAACGGAAGACAAGGTTGACTATAACTCCTGTCTTGACCCTACCTGATTGTTCTGGCGGTTATGTGATTTATTGTGATGCCTCCAGGGTCGACTTAGGTTATGTGCTGATGTAGCGAGGTAAGGTCATAACTTATGCTTTTAGACAGCTTATGGTCTATGAGAAGAACTACCCGACTCATAACCTTGAGCTTGTGGCCATAGTATTTGCCCTAAAGATTTGGAGACACTACTTGTATGGTGTTCATGTTTATGTGTTCAGAGATCATAAGAGCCTCCTGTATGTGTTCACCCAGAAAGAGTTGAATATTCATCATAGGAGATGGCTTGAATTCCTTAAAGATTGACATGAATGTGCGTTACCATATGGGTAAGGCCAATGTAGTGGATGATGCTCTCAGCAGACTGTCTATGGGTAGTGCAGCACTTGTTGAAGAAGAAAAGAAAGAGTTAGCCAAAGATGTTCACCAGTTTGCTAGCTTAAGAGTTTGCCTTGCAGACACATCGGGGGGGGGGGGGGGGAGGGGCGATAGTTCAGAATGGGTCAGATTTTTCATTGGTAGCGGGGGTTAAGGGAAAATAAGATAGTGATCATATATTGCTTCAGTTGAAGTGTGCAGTTCATCAGCAGAAAGTTGAGGTTTTCTTCCAAGGGAAAGATGGTGTGCTTCGTTACAAGGGTCGCTTATCTTTTCCGAATATGGGTGAGTTGAGGAAACATGTCCTTATAGAAGCCCATAACTCCAGGTATTCGATTCATCCAAGTGACACTAAGATGTACCATGATCTACAGGAAGTCTATTGGTGGAACGGCATGAAGAAGGACATCGAAGATTTTGAGACTAAATGTCCTTATTATCAACAGGTTAAGGTAGAACATCACAAACCAGGAGATATTACTCAATAGATTAACATTCCTAAATGGAAGTGGGAAGTGATAAACATGGACTTCATTACAGGTTTACCTCATACTCAAAGACAACATGACTCCATTTGGGTGATAGTAGACAGAGTCACTAAGTCTGCTCACTTCTTGGATGTCAAGACTACAGATTCAGCGGAGGACTACGCCAAACTCTACATCAGTGAGATGATCATGTTGCATGGGGTTCCCTTGTCTATCATCTCAAATAAAAGTCCTTAGTTTACCTCTCATTTTTGAAAATCAATTTAGAAAGGTCTTGGTACAAAGATAAATCTCAGTACAACATTTCATCCGCTGATGGATGGTCGGGCAAAGTGTACCATTCATACCTTAGAGGAAATATTAAGAGCTTGTGTGATTGATTTCAAAGGTATTTGGGATGATCACCAACCTACCATAGAGTTTACCTATAATAATATCTTCTATTCCAGTATTCAGATTGCCTTATACGAGGAACTATATGGGCGTAGATGCAGGTCCCTAATTTGTTGATTTGAAGTAAGGGAAGCAGCCTTGATTGGGCCATATTAGGTTCATGAGGCGATGAAGAAAGTTCAACTCATCAGAGATAGACTAAAGACAACTCAGAGTCATCAGAAGTCCTATGCAGATGTGAGGACAAGGGACTTAGAGTTTCAAATCGATGATTGGATTTTCCTGAAAGTATCACCCATGAAGGGGGTGATGAGATTTGGGAAGAAAGGAAAGCTCAAACCTAGAAATGTAGGTCCTTACACAATCCTAAGAAAGATTGGTAATGTGGCTTATTAGTTAGAGTTGCAAGCAAAACTAGTATCGGTTCATTCAATCTATCATATTTCCTTATTGAAGAAGTGTGTGAGTGATCCGACAACAATAGTACCATTAGAGAGTGTTGTTTTGAAGGATGGTCTCACTTATGAAGAGGTGCCAGTTGAGATTCTTGACCGTCAGGTTCGTAGGTTGAGAAATAAGAAAGTCACTTCAGTGAAGACTTTGTGAAGAAATCAGTTCATAGAGGGAGCTATTTGGGAAACAGAGGCAGCCATGATGGCCAAGTATCCTCATCTCTTTCCTTTCGATTTCATTTTAACATGAGGTAATAGTTTCTCTCCGGTCTCTTAGTTAATCTTCTGTAGTTCAATCTGAGTATCTTGCTCCCTCAGTTATTCTTGAGTTTTAGCATATTTGCATGTTCATAGAACGCAGTTAAGTTAGATATCAGTTTTTAGAAGTTAGATAGTAAGGATTTCAGCCCTTCCCTCCATACTCAGCTCATTTCGACTTCATTTGAGGATGAATGTTCCCTAGGGGAGATGTTGTAACACCTCTGAAACCTAACAAACTGAACAACGGGAAATTGGGTGAACCATAGAGGGGTTTACAAAACGTGAAAGGAAACATGATCCGTCGACTTGCTCAGGGTTCACACCCAGCCACCACGGTGGACCACGGAGCTCTCCATGGGCCGTGGTCCCAATGACGGGTCGTGGGTGTGTCTGTTGTCCTGACCCAGTAGACCTGAAGATATTGTGAGGAACAACAGTGGCCTTCATAACCCGTGGTCTTTCACATTGTCCATGAAATGGACCATAAACGAGGGGTTCCAAACCTAAAGGCTGGGCAGGGCCACGACCCAGTTGACAGGTCATGGTCCTAGTGACGGTCTGTTAGTCCCCTCGTGGTTGGCCCTTGCCAACTTTTAAGTCGGGGTCATTGTGGACATTTAAACTACGTCATTTTACTTAGTTTAATCCTAATATTGTATTCAAACAATACCGAGAACCCTCATTCACCAAAACTTAGAGCGAAAAGAGAAGAAAGAGGTGTTAGTTTCCCCATAACAAGCAGTAGTGTTCTTCAAAGTTCAGCCCCAAAATCCAAATGATTTCTCCTTAGATTTTGTCACCAGGTATGTGGGATTTCACTAGTGGGTTCCTTCACCCATTAGGTCCCTAGAATTCAGTATGCTCTTCAGATTTACATAAACTGTTCAGACCTACGGTTTCTAGATTTTCAAGATTTGTTGTGATTGTGGTTTCCTTGATCTACATAACTTGTTTCTTGATAATTTAGTATAATTCCATGCATAGTACTCCGAACCCTAGTTTGTGTAGATTCTCTTAGTTCATGAATTACACTTGCTAGGTCAGTTAAACAGATAATCATGCTTCAGATTTCAGATGTCATATTACAAGTATATAAACGCTGCATTCTCAATTAGCATGTCAGTATTTTGATCTATTCAGTATTTCAATTATATTTCAGTCATATACATATTCAGTTAGGAGTAGACTTAGCTCTAAGTTGGATTAGGGTTCAGCGTACCCTCATAGTCCTAGAACTACGTGCCTCCATAGGATTATAAGTCCCTTCTGTTAGGCATCAAATTTAGTGATCACGCCAGCTATGCCTTTATACCCCTGACAAGGTATATTGGGTCCTTTCGATGGGGTGTATACATTGGACTCCACGTTTAGCTCACGTGGTTTATGTCTGTTAATAGTAGCTCTCACAGTCAGACTCATAATGCATTTGACCAGGTTTTCAACATTTATATCAGTTTACAGTTCATCATGTTATCTTCATGATTAGTATTTGGTCATTACATTTAGTTCAGTTCTTTTTCAGTTATACTTCGATACATATCTATATCTTATTTCAAATTAGATCATTGCTCAATTATGCTTTGTTTAGATCACATATATTTGTTCAGCTTTGTATCCATATCATGCATGCTTAGTACATTCCAAGTACTGACGCATGCTCTCTGCTATATCCTTTCATGATGTAGGTTCAGGTACTCAACATCCAGATCATGCATAGATCAATTCTCACTCCGCATTCAGTAGCTTTAGTGGTGAGTCCTTGTATTTTGAGGACAACAAACATGCCTTCATTTTAGTCCTTACTTTTAGTTTTCAGTTTTGTTAGAGTTAGTTGGGGGCCTGTCCCAACAACTCAACTCAGATAGAGGCTTTTCAGTCATAGTAGTAGATTCAACTTGTGTTGTTAAGTGATTGTTTCAGTTATCACTAAACTCTTAGTATATTTTACATATTCAGACTAGTTAGGTTTCTCCCACTTTCAGTAATCCATTGTTTTAGCTTCCACATAGTTCATGTTTTATTCATTAACTTTTATAGTATGCTTATAATATGCCAGACACAGGGTTAGCTTGGGATCATTCGTGATCCTAGGTCTCGTCTTAAGTCTAGGGGGTAGCCTCGGGGTGTGATAGCTTAGGACCAAAGAGATGGCTTCAGTGAATGTTAAATGAAATCATCGTTCAGTTGGTGAGGCGACCTAGGAGACGGAGTCTGATATGCGTGCCAAATACCCATAACATTTTGAGGCTTCAGGTGCTTTCTTTTCCTTTATGTTCTAGGACAAACATGGTTTTTAGTGGTGGATAATATAATGGCCTAGTTGGTCATATTTGGAAATCTTTGTCAAATTAATATTTTTCCCTACTGATATTAACCCTTAGTCTTTTGTGATCAAGTTTTGGAAGTTGGTTTCCAAGCTTTGAGTGCAAAATTGAGAAGTTTGTAAGTTTGGTTTTGGATAGGCTAAAGTTTCTTAAAAGTGGATTTCAGAGTCTTTTAGATTTTTGAGTGTAAGTAGAATTCATTCGATTCCATCAGTCATGAAATGTGGAATTTGGTCTAGAAAAGTTGTCGGTTTCAAATTTAGAGTCTTTTTGAGGATTTGAAGTCCTAAGTTGGAATTGATTGAGATTTTAGTTTTTTGGTTGACTTTGGTCAACATTCAGAGTTCAAATGATTGGATCAAAATTTCAAGAATTATGTTGGATTTGACAGATGATTTTAGGCCTAGGTGTGGTCCTGGTTGATTTTTGAGAGGTTTCGAGCTTAAGTTAGCCTTTTTAGGTGTTATGTTAGTTTTTTATGGTTTTCACGAATTTCGGGTTAAAGAGACCTTTAATTCTTGTTTCATTAGGTTTGATTGAGTCCAGCACGTTGAGTATAAGCAATTTGCATATATGGTTTGTGTTTACCAGGTTTCGAACGAATCTCGAAGGTCCTTTTGATGTTCAAGAGTTTGTTAATATTTTTGGAGTCTGTGTTTCGTGTTAGCGATATTGGGTAACATTCATGAGAGGTCAATCCCACTGACCTTCACAATCGTGAAGAGGTGTGTCGTGATCGCGACTTTCGTGGAAACGAAGGTTTGTTTGCGATCACGGGGGCCAGAGTTTTATCCAGGGTTTGCTTTTGCGAACCCATGGCAACTTTTGTGACATCAAAAAGGGTTTTTGGACCTGAAATTTTGTGGCTTACACCCCATTTTCCATTTTTGAGCTTAGAAAACCCTTGGAGGTAATTTTTGAAGAGTTTTCTTGTGCTAAATCTTTTGGGGAAGCTTTTGTTATCCTAAAACTCAATTTTCTTTGATTATTTATGGATTCTGACATCAAAATTTGGATTTTCATTGGCAAATGGCTTGGTTTTTCAAGAACTTAAGTACTAAACTAAAATGTAGATTATGAACTGATTTTAAAAAGTCGATGGAAAATGGTTTCGGCTAGTTACAAATGTGCCAAACGGAAATTGTTCCGGCAAGAATTTATTATGCGACTTAATGCATTTGATACTTGTGATTGATCTAATTGTTGATTGTGATTGATCTACTTGTTGATTGTGATTGATCTACTTGTCATTTGAGATTGATTTACTTGATTCATGTTTGTTGTTGAACTATGAATATTGAGCCTTGTGAGCCACGTATGATAGAACTATTAGGTTGAGTTGATTTCTATGTAGGTTGTAGTTTGAGGAGGTCCAGTTGGGATGAAAGGAGTATTTGATTTCTAGCTAGATTGCCTTGTTTATTTGGTTGCTTGTTGGGTACCATATTGTTGGTACTCACTCCTTCTACCCTTGTGTAGGTTCCAAGCTTGGTATTGTGTGATCGTCCTTATTCTCCCACTTTCTGAGGATTGTCAAAGGACTATTGAAAGGTTGTTGCTTGTCATCCCGTGGGCCCTCTTTTCCTTTATGCTATGCGTTGTTCTACTTGAGAAACAAAGACATTGAGATTATATGATTATTACAATTCCGCACTTCTATATTAGAGGTTTGTACACCTGACAACTAGGTTTTAGGGTGTTAATAGAATGAATAAGTTTTTTGCTTTTATCTAGTTCTTGATTTATCTTTCCGTATTTCTTTCGTTTCATCGGGTTGAGGCAATCTTGTTTTGGTGGGAATAGACAAGAGTCATCACGTACGTTTTTGAGTTGTGACATAAATCTTTAAAATGTACATGAATTTTGAACAACTAAAAAATAAAACACTTATCACTTATTGTATAATACACTACTAAAAAAACTTCAGGTGAAGTTTTCTTTGAAATGTCATAAGAAATATAGTAATTATTTATGAGAAGTCCATCAAAGAAGTTTCCGACGCGTCAACTTTTTATGGATTCCATCAAAAATCAATTAGAAATTCATGTATTTTTGTAATGCTAGTTGTTATTTAATAATTTTATTAAAAAGTTAATACATAAATTGAATTTAGAACTAAGATTATAATAATAGTTGATATAGTAAATTCTTAGGGAAATTTATTTCTTTTCCTTCATAAGACAATGAGATATATCATTTTAAAAATATATCATTAATATCCATGCCATCAAAAATTTGTAACTCAATCCCGTTCAGTCCAACTACATAATTTATTTTAGTTATAATTATATAAAATACCACTAACAGACATTCTAGTGAAATCTTTTGTATTAAACAATAATTTATCTATTTTAGAACAATATAGTATGTGATGTGTACAATTCTGGAGTGAATGGTACCATTATAGAGGGCATTAGATTTTAGTTTATAGAGATAACACACACAATAATTAAATCAATGACTGCAAGAAATGTCGTACTAAAATTTTCAAGGGGAATACAACTTTATAAGTAGGGAGAAAACATAAATAAGAACATCCAAACAACTAGCGGTTCAAACAATGTACAGATAAACGAAAAATACACAAATGTCTTAGACATGGATACTGTTGGCCTTAAAGCTTTAAGCTTAGATCCATCTCACTAATTTCATTATCACAAATGAGTTGAGGTTTATATTTCAATTGATATAGATCAGATCTATCCAAAATAGAAAAATTTATCTCCCTTATATGGTGTCCTTCAAATTCACCATAGGGGTTCCATTTTGGGCAATAACTATTGAATTTAAACCTCGCACATATGCCCTTGTAGGTTGAAGCATTTTGTTGTAACTAATTTTCTGTCACGCCAATGTTATTATCATTTATTCTAAGTGAGAGAGAACGATATAATGGTAATGATGGTAGTAGTTGTTAGTTTTTATTCACATCTCTGTCATAAATGTTAACTCTCATTGAGCTGGTGTGATATGAGAGTGGTGGTGGTGTTGGTAGTTTAAGATTTGTAAGCACGATTTTTCCATCATCATTACCTCTAATCAAGTGGGCATCATATGAGGATGGGGGTGGAGACATCAACATGGTTCTTGGATGTTGGACTGATTCTGAAGGTGTTGGCAATGACTCACATAGGTTGTTTGAACCTTGTACTATGTCTATCTCCATTTCATTATTAAAAGGATGAGATAGAACATGATTCATGAATACTTGATAGCCGCGAATACTTTTGTCACATATAGGACAATGGACCAATGATAGATGAGTCGACATTCTAAAAAAAAATATAGAAAAGGAAGCAAGATAAAAAATGTTAATATTTGAGATCAAATAACATAAAAAAATTACCTATAAAAGAGGAGAACTTCACCTATCTGATGAGGATGGTGGTGGCGGTAGGGACAGTGGTAGTTGTTGATTTACATTTAAATCTTTATCACTATCATTACCTCTAACCAAGATAGGATGAACTAACTGTGGTGATGGTGTTGATTGTGAATCAACTCTTTTGTTTCTCATGGTTCTTACACGTTGGACTAATGAAGGTTTTGATAATTCTACACTAGGTATGTTTGAACCTTCTACAAGGTACATCTCCTTTGATTGGCGTATTTGATGAGATTGAACATGATTCAATAGTTCTTGATAACCACAAACTATTTTGTCACAAAAAGAACAATGCAGCAGCTTCATATGAATTGAGATTCTAAAGAACAAAATAGAAAAAAATGCAATTTTAAAAATATTAATATTTGAGCTCAAGCAACATAAAGTTTTTTCCTAAAAGGAGGCCAACTTCACCTATATGACTTGTTCTGAACAAAGAGATGAGACTGGATTATGCATTTTAACTCTAGAGAATGTATGAAGAATTTATAGGCCAATGCACTTGTTCACTTTCAGGCTTGTAGAATTCAAATCTCTTCTAAAGGTAAGTTTATTAAAGTGACAACTCAGCAATCAAAACATGAAAATTATTGATGATTTTTCCTTTTTAGAGATACTTTCCAATATATATAAATTAGTTAACTTATATAATTTTTTTTAAACAAGATGAGATAAATGTTTTTCCTCTTTTGAATTTCTTTTTTTTTTTAAAGAAAATTAGCACTAAAAACACTAAAATCATTTTTGGATAAATAGTGATATATATGTCTATCTAATATTTAACTATGGCAATTCTACAACCAAAACCAGAAAATTTTTGGTTTTTTTTCCTTCATAGAGATACTATCCTATATATATATATATATATATATATATATATATATATATATATATATATTTTATGTATATAATTTTTTTCTAAACACGATGAGATAAATGATTTTCCTCTTTTGGTTTTTTTTATATCAGAAAATTAGCACTAAAAACTAAAATCATTTTTGGTTAAATAGTTAAACATATGTTTATATTTTATTTAATTGTGATAACAATGCAATCAAAACATGAAAATTATTGATGTTTTTTCCTTTTTAGAGATACTATTCAATATATAAAAATTAGTTAACTTGTATAATTTTTTCTAAACACGATGAGATAAATGTTTTTCTTCTTTTGAATTTTGGTTTCTGAAAGAAAATTAGCACTAATAACACTAAAATCATTTCTCAATAAATAGTGAAACATATGTCTATGTAATATTTAACTATGACAACTCTGCAACCAAAACCTGAAAATTATTGATTCTTTTTCCTTCTTGGAGATGCCATCCAATTTACTCACGGTTAGATAAACGTTTTTCCTCTTTTGAATTTTTATCTTTTTAAAATAAAAGTACCACTGAAAAACTAAAATTAGTTTTGTTTAAATAGTTAACTATCACCCAAATCACACCCTTAAATCAGATTATAGAGGTCATTTGTTAGTCTTCATAACTTGCTCATGAAATATTAATTGGCAACTACTATTGAAAATTATGAGTTTTAATAGAACTGTTAACTATTTTAACTTGTTGGATTTTAATATATAATAAGAGAAAAGGTAAGGTTATAGTTCTTAGTTATCAGAACTCAAAAAGATAATTAACTATTAAATCATTTAGGTGTGTTCATTATGAAAAATTGATGAATTTATAAGTCACCTAAAGCCTCTCAACCTAATTAATAAAATATCACCCTAAATTCTTTCCGACACTTAGGTGTTGAATTAATTTGTTTATTCATCAGCGGCTCATGCTAGCTATAATCTCTCGAGCTCAAGTTATTAGATGAAGGTTTGTAGTCTCATATCCATGTTAATGATCATTTTTCCTAATCTTAACTTTTTTTATCAAGCAAGTTAGAATACGGGTTAGTTCATAATGTTTGCAACAATTTAAAAAATAATATATATGAAAGAACCTTAATACACAATGATCACCGCTTTATGAGAAGATTTTAATGCAAAGAATCTATTATCATAATTCCTACTTTAAGTTTCATAACCCACCCTAGTTATGATTTTAGCTACTCATAACTAGGTCTTTTAAAAGGTATACCAACAAATCACAGTCAACTTTTCTTTGTTTGACTTTTCAAAATTCAAATTATGTCATATAAATTGAGACACAAGGGGTAATTAACTAAAATCGCTAATAAAAAAATCTAATTAGATTGGGTGGATGAGATTAGCCGTGTGGAGTGTCATTAGGCACTGTTTTAAAAGCGAAAACGGAGCGCGAACAAGATGCATCATTAACTAATCATCTTAGTGTGTTTTATTACAAAGGGAATAGTAATTTAGGTTGATAAAGAAAATAATATATATAACTATGGTGAAATTATGAATTACACACCTAAATTATGTGGAGATCCTATTAACCCCTAAACTTATTTTTTTCATAGTATTACCCCTGTCACTAATTACCTAATAAAGAAACGTGTGTACCTATTTATTTCATATGATTCTTTCAAACCCAAATTGATCGGACTTTATTATTATATGCATATAAGGCTAGCTATATTGATAGAATTGATGCAAAGTACGGTCTTTTGAGACCACTTCTTTTTATATTATTTTAGATATAACCATCCCCATTCGAACACATTCACATATTATAATTTCACATCTACAGGTCGATGTATTTATAGGTCGACTCAAACATGTTCAAACTATCTCAAGCGGCCTTCACACATTTTATTTTTAATGCATGCCTCTTTCACCTTTTGACTAATGTGGTGATTTGAAATCTTATTTAATTTTAATTGGGAAAGGATTGGGTGATCTATCTGAGTTGAGTTTGTTTACCTTTTTACAAAGACGTTATGGAATACATAGGATTTTTTGAAAGTGAATTTAGGTAAGTAGAACTCCTGATATCGAACTTGACATGAAGGGATTGGTTTAGAAGGTCAACATTTAAAGGCGTGTTGTGCAATATACTCATTTGGGTGGATTTCTGAGTTTTGATTTCATGCACACTGCTATAGCGGGTGACATACCGCTAAAGAAGCTAAATTAATTCTAGATATAGCGGGCATTTCCGCTACGACGGTGATGCTATAGTGGGATTAGGGTACTATGGAGGGGTAAATCACTAGAAATGCAGAAAATCCTCTAAAGCACCAATTCTACGCAAGAATGTTTTGGGGAAGTGCAAAGGCAATCTAGGGTGATTTTCATTAATTCTCTATCAGAATCCTCCGTAAAGGTAAGTAAACTCCCCTAACTTGGTATTTCAATTCTTAGGCCTTAGAATTTGTGGTTGTGACTTTAAGGGAGTGTCTGACTTGACTTAATAGTGGAAAATCCCTAGTTTGGGTGAAATAATCAAAAGATTGGATTGGGGTTTGGGATTAGGATATAATTTAGGTATTTAGGTGTCACAACCCAGACCCTCGTGATTGGCACCCATACTAACCCTCCGGTGGGAGAACCATTACCACAACCTGACTAAGCAACTTAACGAAAACTAGGCATTTAAAGATACAGAAGCAGGTTTAAATGCAAATATTATATAGAGTTTCCATAAACTCCAAAGGTTTAAATAAACTAGCCAAACTAATGCGGAAGAATAACCCCTAGAACCTGAAAGTCATTGTACCAAAACTCTACTATTGATAAGTCTAAGAACAAGGGGTACCACCCTGAAACTAAACAAACACCTTAAGCAAATAGTCTGAGTCCGAAAAGAATGGACTTAAACAAGAGAGATCCATGGCATCCTAAAAGAACTGGCCCCCATTGAATCCGGTCACACTCAATAGTCACCAAGCTAAGGTCTATCAATAGCCTCCTGAAGATGCCCTACACTCAACAAAGAACAAGCAAGTGCAATATCAGTACACAACCACAATGTACTGGTAGGATCACACGGCTATTCCAGTAAGTGAAATATATATAAGCAGTCACAACAAAGTAAAACACACAGATACATAATATATATATATATATATATATATATATATATATATATATATATATATATATATCAATTATCATTTTTGGAGCAATGTACAATTCCACATTCTCAATAACAAGTATATATGAGAAGTCAATGGTCCTCTCATGGAACCCATACCCAAACTGTTAGTGTATCGAAACATACTACCTAATCCTAATTAGTGTGCTGGACGTGACACCCGATCCCCTATGTACGCTGGAACGTGGCACCCGATCCAAGTTAGTGTGTCGAAACGTGACACCCAATCTAATATATACTTCAGTACGTGACAACCGATCCCAGTTAGTGTGTTGGAACGTAACCCCCAATCCATTCAACAAGCCACATTCACAATCACAATGTACATTTTCATAATCATACAATCAAGTGTTGATTCATGGCATATAATCATTCGTTCATACTCAATTACATTAGGTGTGATCAATAGGATTCATTCACATACATACATGTATTACAATGACGCAATTACTAACATACATCATGCAAAACATGAACTCACAACCATCACCCTACCTCGAACAAAGCTTGAATCCCCTAAGATACTTGATTTTCCCTTTTCAGATTCTTTTCACTTGTTTTTCATCTACAAACAATCATAATAATGTGAGGATCAATAAACAAGACATAATTACCCGAATTATAACCAATAACATCAACCCTAGGCCAAACCCTTGATCCCCATACCCAGGTTAGGGTTTCTTCCACTATAAATCACAGATCAAAACCCTCCTCCATCGATAATTACCCAAAAAACTAAGTTATACGGATCTAAAAGTGGATTTGGGGAGTGAAAACCTTACCTTTAACCTTAAGAATGGTGGAAAACTATCAAGAATAAATTGTTTTTGGGGTTTATTTTGGACTTAAGTAGCGTCTGTCCCGCCACAGCGGTCCTCACCCCGCTATAGCTGCCCCGCCCTGGCGGGAATAATTTCACTAAAGCAGGTTGCACGGAACTAGTGATTCAATTTAAGAGTTTCAAACCCCCATTTCACAACACACATTTATCCTACGACACTAAAAAAAACCCGTTCATGCTAAGATCAGTTTCGGGAGTTCTACCCACCTAAATTCAATTTCGTAAAGTCGTACGTGTTCCTTAACGTCTTAGCTATTTACTAATATGATCAAATTCATAATTAGATCTCCCAATTGTTACTAGATTTCCATATACCTTACTGACTCCGATTTGTCCAAATCTGGACTAGGTTGGGAAATTCCAAGTTACTACCAAAAGTTTTTCGGCCCAAATTTTTTCCCTGTTGGCTTTTCTATAATGACGGGAACATGTCGTTACAATTGATACCAATTTACCCATCACTCAACCCCAAGTGACAAACTAGGAAAGACGGGCTAATGTTACAGTAGAATAGTACCTGAATCAACCAACAACTGGATATACTTGTCTCTCAAGTCCTTCTCGGTTTCCCAAGTAGCTTCCTCAACTGTACGATGCTTCCATTGAACTTCATGGACTTAATCTCCTTGGTCTTCATCTTTCGGACATCATGATCAAGAATTGCAATCGATTCCTTCTCATACCGAAGAACTTTGTCTAACACAACTGAGTCCCATTTTATGATATAATCTCCGTCACCATGATATCTCTACAATATGGACAAATGAAATACTAGATGAACTCTCAATAGGTTAGGAGGTAGAGCCAATCTATATGGTATCGGTCCTACACAGTCAAGAATCTTAAATGGACCAATGTATCTAGGACTAAGCTTGGCACCCACAGACCGTCATGATTGGCACCCACACTAACTCTCCGGTGGGAGAACCATTACTGCAACCCAAGCTAAACAACTTAACCAAAAAACTGAAGGTATTTAAAGATACGGAAGCATGTTTCAATGTCTAAGAAAATAAAAATAGGGAGTTCTCATAAACTCCAACAAAAGTCTAACAAAAGAAATGTGGAATAATACCTAGAACCTGAACGTCAATATACCAAAACTCCAACAAGAACCATAAGTCTAAAAAGAAGGAGTACAACCCCAATTAACACAAGGAATCTAAAGCACTAGTCTAAGTCCAAAAATATGGACATAAACAGAAAGAGAACTTATGGCAGCTCAGAAGAACTGGCTCACTCTTGAATTCGATCACTGATCTTCTAAGCGAGGTCTATTAGTAAACTCCTTAAGATGCCCTGTACTCAACAAAGAAAGAGCAAGTGTAGTATCAGTACACAACCATAGTGTAATGGTAGGATCACGCAGGTATCCCAATAGGCGAAACAGATATAAGTCATTACAACCCAACATATACAATAGTAATTATCACTTACGAACAACATACAATTTCACAATCTCAAGATATACAATTATGCCAAGTCATTGGTCCTCTCACGGAACCCATACCTAAACTGTTAGTGTACCAGTACGTGGTACCTGATCCAAGTTAGTGTGTCGAAACGTAACACCCGATCCATTTATCAAGCCACAATCACAATCACAATGCACATTCTCATAATCATACAATCAAGTCATGATTCATGGCATACAATTATTCAATTATCCTCATTTACGATTAGTGTGATTAATAATGCAACATTTGCGTACATCCATGCATTATAATGAAGAAATTACAAATATATATCACACCAATATAAAATCACAACCATCACCTACCCTTACTACCATCATGCTCGATTAGCCCTGACTATAACTATGAAGTCCACCTTTTCATCGACATGACACCTCAAACTCAGGTATACTCAACAAATTCAAATGGCTAACTTAATTTTATACACACTTTCTGACTAAAATACTTCGACTGTCTTCCTCAAAGTATACTCATTGGGACTTTCTTTATCCATAGGCTTGTCATTCTGGTATCAATCTACTCATTTATGGCTTAAGATAAAATCATTGGTCATCGTACTACCCTCCTTCTTTTTATCAAACAAGACTAGAGCAGCCCTATAGGGAAGCATTAGGAAGGATTAAACCTTTATCAAAAAGCTCTTGGATATGAGCTTTAAGCTCTCTCTATTCTGTCGAAGCCCTGCAATAAGGAGGAATGAGGATGGGGCGAGTGTCAGGTTCCAAGTCAATGTAGAATTTATATCTCTATTCGGAGGCATACCATACAAATTGGTAGGAAACACTTCCTTGAATTCAGATACTACAGGAATAGACTCAATAGAGGGAGACTCAACATCAACATCCTGAATATGAGCTAAAATTGACAAACATCCTTGCCCCACCAGTTTTTCTTGCCTGCACGAAAGATATGACCTTAGCTTGCTTAGGCTTGCACACCCCTTCCCACACTAAATATTTCCTACCCGAGATTTCTAGAGTCACATACTTAGCATTGCAATTAAGCAAAGCATAATAGGGGGACAACCAAGTCATGCTTGAGATTATATCGAAGTTAGTAATAACTAAAATAACCAAATCATCCCAAGTCTGAAAACCTATAAACAGAATAGGACAAGCATGTTATATTTGGGTGACTATGACTGACTCTCCAACTGGGGTAGAAACATGGATAAGAGCATCAAGCACATCACAAACGACATCAAATCCCAAGGCAAACTTAACTGACACATATGAATAAGTAGTAGCCAGATGAAATAACACATTATCCATCCGATCACAGGCAAGAATAGTACATGTGATCACTACGTTAGACACTTCCGCCTCGGTCTTACCCGAAAAGGCATAACACTGTGCCTTGTCATCTTGACAGGTGACTTCCCTGCCTTACTGCATTATACCTCTGCCTGCTTTACCATTTCCCCGACTTCCACGACATCACTGATTTCTTTCTTGCCTACCTTGTGGACGCTCTCGACCATTATTACCATTTGTTGTGGGTACCACTGCTCTAGACTGTTGCTGTGCGGAATCCAACATGCGCGGGTGGGGAAAATCTCTCCCATATTCCCAGGTTCTCCACAGTTATAAGAAGTACGATCAAAATATGGTCAGCTGCCCGCCGAAGGTATGATTCCCTGACTATCTCGAATCGAATTTTGAGGTAGTGTTCCTGTCGCGCCCCGTTTTTCTCAAAATGGGTTTTGGTGCACGACCTAACAACTCTTTTGGGTTTTGGGTGATTGAAGAGTCGCCACCTAATGAGTTAAGGTGCGTTAGGGCACCTATCTAACCTAACTAATCTAACTACAGGTTAATGAAATAGAGATCGGGTAAGGGTTCAAGTTACCTCGAAGGGAAGGTGTTAGGCATCCCTCGAGGTCCACAAATGTGGGTTCCGGCCGTATCTCATGCAATATGTGGGGATTACAATTATCAAATGAGGTCACTTCATTATTTATTTATTTTTTAAACATGCGAACTAGGTGATAATATAAAAAATAGATAATAAACAATTAAAAGATATAAGCGAGGAGATAGAAATTGCACAAATAAATAAGCAATCATATTTTTTATTACACTACCCCAAATAATTATAATTAAACACAAAAAGGGGTAAAAAGGAAAGGGAGACTCTGAAGGACTTTATGGATCAGCACTCGACTTTTATTTATAATTTTCCGATAGGCTTCCGTATAGGGACTGACAAAACCAAAGTTTGACGTTAAGCCTGAGTCGATGTCATCATATCCATAGGGCCTAAACTACCCCTACCCCACCACCGCATGCTTTTCGTCCTAAAAGGTGCCTAACGCCCCCCGCTTAAAGTCCAAGAGGCATTGGACTACTATTGGGACGGTTTAGACAAGATAAAATTCTAATAGGCCCACCTAGACACCAAGTCAAACAAGTTGGACGATCATTTAGCAAGTAAAATCTCAAATTAGCCTCTGGAGTTTTATTTATCATGCTTGCAAACAACACAAAATTCGTGAACATTTCATGCTAAGTGAGTGTACATATAAACATGTAGCATAACAATATGTACTGAATTTGAAGGGCAGAAAATTTTTATAAGTGCAAAAAGTAATTAATCACAGTTATTAACTGATTTTACCAAGGGTAGTTTCAGAACACAATTTTTTTTTTTTTACTTAATTACTGGTCAGATTAATTAAGTCATATTAGTTTAAATAAACTCAAATAAGGGCAGAAATTATATATAAAAAAAAAAGAAGCAGTGGCAGATTTTAGTTGATAATGATCTCAACGGGACAAATTAGAATATGTAGAAATTATTTTAGCGGTAGTCCGTTGATTTAGTGCAGAAATTAATTAATTCGAGCGAAGCTTAATTGAGGCATCTAGTATTTGAAACAAACATAGGACGGGCATAATTTTAAAGCATAGGTTAATTCAAGTTAGCAATTATCTAAATAAATTAAATTAAAGCATGTAAAGAAATTTATTAGTTATCATTATGTGGTAATGCCTAATTAAGTCATGGAATTTGCTTAACAATGGTAGAAAATATGCACAACAGAATTTTAGTTAAATCATATAACAAGCTAAAAATTATTTAACCTGATGAACATTAGTTTCATTATTTGAACCCTATAGACATGATTTCTAAGTGTGAATATGCTGAAATTATTATTGATCTTATAGACATGATAATTATTTAAACCTATAGGCATGATTTCTATCCCACAACATGCTGAAAACAATTTTTTTTTTTTTTTTAACATACTACGTAGTATTAAAAATAGAATAGCCAAGTCATGGATTTTAACACAGTTACGAATTAGTTAACTCTTAATTCTTTTTTTTTTTCTAATTGACTACCAATTACAATATAAATAAACAATCAAGGATTGATTGTAAGTCAATTATTTAAGAGATTTTGACATGCTTGCATATAGACATATTATTTAGCAATCACACATAATAAAATAAGACTAAAAAATAAAAGAAAACACTTAGCACATAATCCCCTTCCCCCTTTTAGGTGATCCCCCAAATACATTTTATATAGAGTGTGTTACTACAAAATTATTACAACACCAAATAATACAAATATTATAAACATGAATGAAAACTAGATCCCATCCGAAAGACTCATCCCTAGCGACTCTTCGAACTTGAAATCAAATCCAAACATACTAAAATGAGATACGGACAAATATTTATAGCATACAAAGCAATAACACTAATTATAGGCAGATTCAACATATGTGCATATTCATTTTATACGCTTTCAGCAAAATAAGCATTTAGACAAATAAAGCATAACGACAAATATAATATCACACAGAGCGGTCAGAGATTGAGAACTGACCTGGATGCTTCCTTTTATTTATCAATGTCCATTTTGGACTTATGTATGCCAATAAGTAACTAAAAATGCACAAATTAAATACATGTATGAAAGACACTAACCGGTTAAGCAATAAAATAATAATCAACAATGAAGACCCACTTGCTCTACTATTCGACCCGAACACAGCAAAACAAAGTGGAGAAGTACGTAGAAAGTTTTACTGAAATCTTAATTCTTTTAAAAAAAGAAAAGAAAAGAGAAGAGTAATATATTGTTTGTATTCCAGTATGAGCAGCGAGAGGGATGTAGGCAGTGGTTATTCTAATGGTTCTCTCCTTTTATAATGAAACAAAAGGTCATTTTATAGTGAAGGAGAGGGCACAAATAAAGGAAAAGAAATAAATTAAGGATCAATTAACATTTTCCTTATTAAGAAGGAAGACAAATTACTTATTTATTTTTACCAATTACGAAACCTGCTCTATTTTCAAATAAGGTAAAGCAAATCAGTCAAATTCCCTTTATACATCAATCTCAATAAAAGCTTACCAAAACCAAAGCATGTAAGAATCTGTCTTGACTTAATAATGGAAAGGAACAACAATTAAGGGCAATTGACAGATATTCACAACGGCTACTATCAATAGTATTATAATGATTTTACTGTAACCAGAAAGGTAAAAGGTCTGTCATAATATGCCTAACGCAAAGGGATCAATTTAAGATGTTATACAAACCAATATTATGTAAGAATGCACCAAGTAATTTCACAAGGAATAATCTGCACCAAAGGTAATATTCAAGCTTACTTGAATATTTGTTAGTAACTAAATCAGCAAGAATCAGTAGCAAGGTTAAAGGGATTTTATGAACTTGTTAAGCAGGCTAACTAGAGGGAAAAATTCACATACTAAAACAAAAATTTGCAGCCATCAACAACTAGTTTGTTAAATCACAACCCAAACATGCTTCAGTAATTGACATGATAGTCATACAACTTTAAACATACATTAACAATGATGATATCTTACGAAGCTTGTATAATCTTCCACAAAAATCAAGAACAAAGAGTTGAAACGGTGACCATAAAATTAATAGAAGCTCACCTGGACGGATCTATTAAGATCCGTCTTAATAAACTCAAGAACATAAAAAATACAAGCATTCGCTATCTTCGAAGCTCGCCTGGTTGCTGGTTGGGACTACTGTCGATTGGAGCGAGAGAGAAGAAAGGGCATCGGAGTTGTTGTTGCTCTCGCGATGTTGCTGTCCGCCGGTAGCGCTGGTTGGCATTGACTGCTCGCCGGTGGCTTCATGTTGCTACAGTTGGAGCTCGCGGGCTGGAGCAGTTGCTGGTGACCCTCGCTGTTTGCCGCTGTTGTTGTCGCTGTCTGGAGCCGCTGGTGGTCTGCTCGGCGGTCTTCGTCAGAGCTGCTAGTGGCATCATCCATCGCTGCTGGTCGGAGCTTGCTGGTTCTGGTGGTCCTCGCGCGAGAAAAGAGGAGAGAAAGGGCGATGGAGCAGCGCCGGCTACTGGCTGTTCTCGCCGGTGGCTATCTCGCCGAAAGGACGGAGAGAACAAAGGGGAGGGAGCAGATTTTAACCGGTGGTGGTGAGGTGGAAGAGAGGGGCTACGGCAGCTCGAGGGAGGAGAGGAAGAGGATCAAAAATATTTTAGGGTTGGGTCTTCTTTTGGAATTAAAATAGGAAGGGTTTAGAGGAAACGATCTTGGCCGTTGATTTAATAAGAGATGAAGGGATGGGATTTGATCTCAGAGTAGACGGTCAAGATTAAAAGCATGAAAATATTTGAATTGAACTTTGGATGGCCACAATTGTAATAACATTGGCTAGAACTGAAATGAAAAGTGGCTATAATTGAAATAAGAATTTGAATTGAAGTGGCTAAAATTGAAATGAATTGAATAAGAAATGCTTAAATTGAAATAAATTGGAATAGAATAGGCTGAAAGTTAAACAATTGGAGGAAGATTAAGAGAATGCTATTCAATTAAACATATTTAATATTAAAAAAAATAACTGCGTAAAGTAAAGTTTCAAGTTTAACTATTGATAAATATAATTTATCACAATAATTAATTTTATTTTTTTTATATTTATTTATTATTTTTTTTAATATTTTTTTTTATAATAAATACAACGATTTTGAAAATCATGCATACTAAACATATCAATTTTAAACGGAACTAATTAAAATTTAAATTTTGAAATATGTTTTAAAAATACGTATTTAATCAAATAGCATTCCCGAAATGATTAAAGGTCGGTCAAAATTGGGTGTCAACAGTTCCTGAGTAATTACCTGTAAAAGCGGGTATAGCGGACTGAATTGGCCAGGCTGCAAGGGTCGGCCTCCCTAAACCTCTGGAGTAAGAACCTTGAAAGTTACCTGAATTCTTGGCTTTCTTAGCCAATGCCTTAGTCTGACCGTCTAGCCTCAGCCCCTCAACTTTCTTCACAAAATCTGTTACCTCATTGAAGAATTTTCCTGTAGAGGTCATATGAACAAACAACACCTGCAACTCAAAATTTAGTCCTTTCATAAATAGTCGGATCATCTCTTCCTTAGTAGTCACCAATTGTATAGCATATCTACACAAAGCATGGAACTTTTCCTCACAAGCAGCCTTATACATACCACCTTGCTCCAAAGCCATGCACTCATCCTTCTTAGGACCCTCAAGGTCCGAGGCACATATATCTCTAAAAATAGAGCATGAAACATGTCCAAGTGAATGGGGGTAAAGCTGAATATCTGCATTCCACAAAAGCTCTCCCCCACTGCATAGCCTCACCTTGGAATTGAAAAGTCACAAGCTCTACTCTATGTTGACGGACAATTCCAACTTATGAAGCCTCTCATAACAATCTAGGATGAACTCATAGGCACCCTCACTCTCAGAACCATGGAACACAGACGGTTTTAATTTCAAGAACTTAGTCAATAGCTCATGCTCATTGCCAGTCATAACAGGACCCAACAAAAGACGGAAGAAGGTATCAGTACCTACAGTTTCACCTCTCTTGGGAGCAGTGACAGCGATAGGGGGATTGGTGGAAGCTTGGGTTACTTGAACAGAGACAAGTACTCCAGGACCAACCAATCCGTTCAGGAACGACATAATCTATTAAGCTAACACTGGATCTAAGGGAGGAATACCTATAGTCTCAGCCTGCACTTCTTCCTCTTATCCAACATTCTCCTCATCCTCAACCTCAACATTCTCCTTTATCTCTTCCTGATGCGCATGAGGATTCTTATTTCTGGAAGCATTCTCAATTGAAACTCCATCCTAGCCAATGCTACCCTTCCTCAGCCTCTTCCCCTTGCTCATCCTCTACCCCAGCCTCGACTGCAACCTTTCGTTGCAGATATCTCAACTGGTGCCTTGACGGTACCTATGGTTCTGACTTCGTTGAACCTAGTATTAACCATTTGCGGACAAAAGAGTGAAGGAGATTAGATACTAATTCGAATCGCCAAATACCAATTGGAATCAAGTTATAGCACAAATGGAGACAAGAGAAAACAGAGAGATTTCCTAAAGTCCTATAGCCTCTCGAAGAATAGTACAGACGTCTCTGGATCATTCTGTAAGACTTTATTAGACTCATTTTGGTACATTGAGATCAACAAACCTAGGGCTCTGATACCAACGTTTGTTTCCCAAGAACACCCAGAACAAAACGAAGATAGTCGGCATACTCTTCCTCATTTTTAGAATAAACCAAAATATCATCAATAAAGACTATAACAAAAGAATCAAGAAATGGTTTGAACACACCATTCATCAAACTCATAAAAGCTGCAGGCACATTTGTCAACCCAAACGACGTGACTAGAAACTCTTACTGCCCATAACAGGTCCTAAACGCCATCTCAAGCACATCCTCGAGCCTAATCTTTAACTGATGGTAACCAGAACTTAGATCGATCTTAGAGAAAATTGATGCTCCTTGAAATTGGTCAAAAAGATCATCTATTCGAGGCAATAGGTACTTGTTTCGAATGGTGACCCTATTCAATTGCTGGTAAAGTGGTACGGGTTCCTTAATGTCTTAACTATCTACTCATATGATCAAATTCATAATTAGATCTCCAAACTATTACCAGATTTCCCTAGACCTTACTGACTCTGATTTCGTCCAAATCTTGACTAGGTAGAGAAATTCCAAGTTTCTACCAAAAAGTTTTCCGATCCAAAAATTTTCCCTATTGACTTTTCTATAATGACGAGAAAAGGTTGTTACATTAGGTATAAATCTTTTATTATTGTTCAATGAGAAACTTTTAAGAGTGAAGCAATATTGCAAGAAGGTGTATTCAACAAAAGAAATGAAATCATGTATAATTATAAGACTATTTCACTTGAGGTTAGTTGACTTCATTCCTTTTCTCAAAGTAGAAAAATTCTCCCTAGAAAACAAATGATTATTTTATTTTATAAGTCAGATAATATATATATTTATGTGTATTACATAAAACTACTTTAATACGGAATGGTTTGTCAAGTTTCAACTGAGTGTACCTGAGACATTCGATTAAACATCTACCCACAAAGTAAAATCATATTTTGTTATTAAATTAACATTTTGCAGAGCATACCATCAATCTCTACAAGATAAAGTATACTGACTCGGTTGGTCATTTTAGATTATTTTTTTGTAAAATTACCATTTTAACGCTCCTGATATTGACCCCGGGTCATTTTTGAATGAGTTTTAAAAATAGTTTCGCATTTTGAGTTAAAAATTTTAACTTATGCATGTTTTTGAATTTGAAAGGCTAAAATTGTTAAGAATTGGTTTTTGGTGGCATTTGGATTTTGAGTGTTGGAATGGAATTTCATTAATTCCATCAGTCTATGAATGTGAAAATTGGTCTAAGAAAGTTGTCGGTTTCAGATTTGGGGTTGTTTTTGAGTATTTAAGGTCCCAAGTTAGAAATTACTGAGATTTTAGCCTTTGAGTTGACTTTGGTCAAATTAGGGGTTTGAATCCTCGAATCAAAATTTTGAGAGTTTCGTTGGATTTAGTGGATGAGTTTAGGCCTATGTGAGGTCTCGGTTAAATTTTTACATATCTCGAGCTTGATTTAGCCTTTTTAGGCTTTATGTTCATTTCTTGTGACTCTCATGAGTTTCGAATCAAGGAGGCATCATATTTATGTTTTGACAATTCCATTGAGTCTGAAATTTTTGAGTATATTAAATTTTGATATAAAACTTATGTGTACGGGTTTAGAACAGATCCCCAGGTTCCATTGGTTATTTTGGGAGTTGATTGATTTTCTGATGCCTAGAATTTGTAGTGCCTCGCGATCGCGATAGGGTGTTTGCTTTCATGAACTGCACAATTGGGAGACCCTAATCACTTAATCGAGGGAGGTGACATCCCTGACCTTTGCAATCACGACTTTCACGAAAGCGAAGGCTGAGATTTTTCTAGGGTTCACTTTTGCAAACTAGTGATCGCTTTTGTGACATCTGAAACCCCTTTTGTCAGCCATTTTCTAGGTTTTACCCAAATCTCCCCCTTTTCAACTCTATAAAATCCTTGGAGAATATTTTGAAGATATTTCTTGTGCTAAATCATTGGGAAAAGTTTTTGTGACCCTAAAACTCCAATTCCCTTTGATTATTTAGGGATTTTAACATCAAAACATGGAATTTTAATTGGCAAATGACTAGATTTCAATAACTTGATTTCTAATCTAAAATGGTGATTGTGTTCTGATTTTAACTCCTTTTTCGAAATGGTTTTCACCAATGAGTTTCAAATGCCTTGGGTAACATTTTCAAGTAAAGATTTTCACACACAAACCTCATTTTCAATAATTTAAAATTTTTTTTTGGTGGGTGTTACCCCAATCGTATTAATAATCATAGCAATACAATAATATAAATGTGGCCATATGCCAAAATATGTTTAATAAAAAGCCCAATGTCTACAATTTGATAGGACCATCCCATTTCACCTTAGCCTGCTTTCCTTTTCTATTGGAGACTTTCCAAATTCTGCTCTAATCTTTTTACAGGTCTTCCATGTCCTCAATGATCTGCTATGCGCTTAGATAATGTTTCTTTCATACTTCTCTTTTCTTTCTTACCCTTTGAACGTCGTGTCACACGTTTATGTGTTTGAAATTTCTCCAGTATCCTTTGGAGGTGAAAGAATGGACAGTTATCACACCGCTCCTCCATCAGTAAGTGCTTCTCCTCAACTTATAGAATTAAATGTGAAGCTGATCTACTCATTTTGATACTACGCTCGCCATCACTTTTTGAAATGTACATTCCTTTCTTTTGTAGCTTTATTGCCTATGTTTGTACAATTTCGTACCTATCGCTGATGTGATAAATCAGTGAATCACTTTTCTTCTCTTTCATATATAAATGCCTTTTATGTGTTCTCATGATTGATGATGATTGATCTTCCTTTTTCTTATTCTTAAACTTGGTATTTGTTGCTTGTCCGTGTTAATAATCTTCCTGCCTATTGGTGGAAGCTCCTTGAAACTTCGATATTTCACCTTCATGTCTATCTCTGCTGCATGATTTGCCAAGAAGTCAACTAGTTGATTTCTTTCTCTAACAAGGTGTTGTATTTTGACACCTTGCTTAAGAGTCATCATTTTTATCTCCTCCACTGTTTCAGATATCTCCCAAGGCACACTCCAAACTCCTTTAATGAACTTAATCATAGAAAGACAGTCTTTTTCAAGCACCTTTTCTGCATCTACAGTATTTACCCAGTACCTTAAAGCCTCCAATATAGCTCCAGCTTCAACCTGTACATTATTTGTCTGACCTAAGACCCTTTCTTGGGCATAACATAGATCACCTTTATGATCTCTTATACAAAAACCATAAAACCTTGGCCCAGGGTTTTCTTTAATGCCCCATCTGTGTTTCATTTGAGACTTTCAGTGATTGGGAGTTACCATTTAACAATATAGTGATGCAACTTAGGCTTATACTTTTCTAGTTTAATGATCAAATCTACCTATTTATGCTCTTGAATCCTCAACCAAAGGTATAGTACTCTAATCAATTGATGTACAACAGTTTCAATGTGTATTACCATTTTTGCAAAAGTTGTGCCTCCCCCATGCTTTGTTGTGTTCCTCCTTTTCCACAGTTCCCATATGATCAGTGCAGGAATTGCCTTGTAAACTTGTCTGAGCTTATTATTATTGTCCACACTTTGATTAGCTGTTCTAGGTGAAGTTCTTCAATCATTTTCCCTGTAAAATTAGTAAACTGCTTTCATAGCCTTTCAGCAATGGGAGCTATTAGAAAAAGATATTTCATAGTTTCCATGTGTATTCCTCACAACACCAACACCTGGAAACCATATTTATTCTTATGCTTTGCAAATTATCATCTGTAGAAATCCTCCCTTTCCATGCCCTCCATAGAAAGAAATTAATTTTGAAAGGCAGTCATGTCACCCATAAATGCTTGTAATCCTCATTTGTTTCCTTTCTGTTTCTCACCAAGATCCAAGCTGACTTTACTGAGAATCTTCCAATTGTATCCTGGTATACCATGAGTTTACGATAATTTTAATACATTTCACTTAAGAGTTGTATGTCTAGGGCCATTTTGTATTAGAACTAATGTTTATTGTGTTATATTTGTAGGAAATAGGCTTGGACTAGGTCGAGAGAGATGACATCTGAAATTCTGCAGAAGGAGCCACCCACGGAGGTGACTACAGATCGTAGGTCCAGTCACGATTCGTCATGGGTAGGCGTGGAACGATCATCAGGGAAGTCTAACCAAGTGTAGAACTACGGAGGCGAGTGCCGGAGTGTAGGTCGACCTACGGTCCGTACTGCACATCCGTCATTTGTATCTAAAAGTTAAAGGTTCCAGCCTCTGTGGAAAAGTTTTAAGTATTAAACTATAGAAGGTACCTACGACCGTAGGTCGATCCACGATCTGTAGGTCAGTCTCGTCGATCGAAGACGCGTCCAGAAGTTTTATTTCCTTATTTCGTTTCCTTTTTGTTCAGGAAAAGGTTTTCTATAAATAGGGTATGTAAACCTCGTTTTTGGGGGTTAGACACCATTGCATACTTTTAGTTCTTGGTATTTTCTTGGGAATTAACTTGCAAACTTTAGTAATTTAATTTCCTAATTTTGGTTTATAAGCTTTTTGCTTAGAATTTCAATTGGAGATTACGGGTTTCTTCTACTCAATACCTAAGTTCATGAATTATTCTTATAAAAATATGAATTGTGTTCTTTCAAGCATGAGTAGCTAAATCCACAACTAAGGTTGTGGGAACCATGAGCAATTAACAACATATACATAATAACTAAGTAATTCTTGAATAGTGTTGATGCATGTATTGGTAATTCTTTCACTTAGAAGTCTTTTTAACGGTTGTCAACATTAGACTCGTCTTGTTGCTACTTATCGGACCAAAGAGGTAGTTAATCAGAAAAGAATTATCAACAGAAATTTAGTGTGATATTATCTAACAGTCTAATGTCAATTGGTGCAAGCGTGAAAACTAAGTCATACATTGATGTGATGTCTAATCTGAGGTAAAGGTAAGGGCTAGTAAATTATACACGCGCAGCTGGACCAAGGTGGGGGTGAAATTCCCTATTTGGAGGACCAATCACTTAAGGATACCTAACTTACCAACTTTGCATGTGATGCACTAGGAAAGGATTATTATTATTAGGATTACCGTGTTAAGAGCTTATGGGGAACACATACACCTAGTTTCTCTCTCTCATTGATAACAACAAAGTTTGAATCTTGCTCACTTGTTACTTAACAACATTCAGTTATTTGTTTCACAAACCCCCCCCCCCCCCCTTTTACTTACTTGTCTCGTAAATAAGTTGACTAAACGAATATAATCGTAAGTTAAGTTTAATCTAAATCATATTCCTCGTGGAATCGACCCCAACCTCCAAGTTGGGACTTGATAACGATCCGTTATACTTCTTTAGGGAAGTGTAATTTGAGTGTATCAAATTTTGGCGCCGCTACCGGGGAATAAGGCTTTTGGATTAAGTTTAACTACATTATTGAACTTTAGTCAATTATTTCCTAATTTTATGTTTTCTTTTGTTTTTGTTTTCTTCAGGTTTCCACTCTAGTGTATGCCAAGTATATGGATTCGAGGTGAACTATTGACCCTATATTATCCAGAGTTGAGCAAAACTTTGAGAAAGATGAATAATTATGGGGGTCTATGATAATCAAGTCATAGAGGAGCCTGAGGAACAAGTGAATAATGAGAATGTTCAGGTTTAGGGTGATAATCTACTTGGAGATGCATTGAGAGTACAGAACCCACCTTAACCAAGATTGTGTGATAATTATAGGGTTGAATTTAATACCGTTGAATCTGAAGGACCCATTGTTCTCCCTCCACTATCGTTAAGGAAAACATTTGTAGTAACGAGCAGTCTGATGCATATGCTTACTGCGAGGGGGTTGTTTTTCGGTATGGCTTTGGAAGATCCCCAGGGGCACATGGCCAAGTTGAGAAGTGTCTGCAAGAGTTGTGTAGGGCGATCGGAGTTGGATATGAACGTCATAGGGTTGAGAGTCTTTCCTTTATCATTGACCGGAGATGCTGCGATCTAGTTTTCTGAGCTTTCGTACAACTCAATTCACACTTAGGATCAATTTCACTAGGTGTTCATGGCAAAGTCATTTTCATTGTCCAAGAAGCTAAATCACAAGGACAAACTGAATAACTTTATAGCACTACCTAGAGAGTCTGTGAGTAGTTCATGGGATAGGTTCACTAGATTCACACGAAGTGTTCCAAATCACCACATTGATAATGAGTCACTGAAGGAGAATTTCTACAGAGGTCAGGATGACAATGGTAACCCTGTGCTTGATACTATCGCTGAAGGATCATATGGTTAGTGCACTTTTGAGGAGATCGCTAAGAAATTGGAAAAGATTTCCCGAAATAATAAAGCATAAAGCACTAGAAAGTTGTACACTGGAAGAAACACTTTTGCAGTTCAAGTTGCACCTAGTCAATCTACCAATGACATTCGTGAGGAGATGGCTCAGATGAGGACAAAACTTGGGTTGGTGTTGGAGCATGTGAGCGGAGGTGCAGAAAAGGTGAATGTAGTAAATTATTTGACTAGAACTCCACCACCACTAGTTGATGAATGCTACTATGAGGAGGATGCTTATTTGGTGAATGATCAGACAGGGGGTTTTCGAGCCAACGCCCAAGATTCCAATTTGGATAATTAGCTCCAAGGTCAAGGAAACCAAGGTCGAAACTATGGTAACTATAATTGATAGGGTTAGATAGGAACTACAATTGTGACAACAACTACAACCGAAAAAACTATGGCAACAGAAACGATAGGGTTGGGCCTTATGTTCCTCCTGTAAATCGGGAATATAGAAATAGGGAAGCTGGGGGTAGCATGTCAAGTATTAAGGATATGATGGAGAAGATGATGAAGAGGTTTGATACGACTGATGAGAATGTGAAGGAGATGTGAAACGGCTTGTCTGGAATTGGTCAAAGAGTTGATGCCCATGTAGTGTCGATCAAGCAACTTAAGCAGTAGATGAATTAGTTGTTCACTACAGTAAACCCACGTCAGCCTGACACACTTCTTAGCAACACCATCCAGAATTCGAAGAATGATGGGCATTGTATGGTAGTCACTACTCAAGGGGGTAAGCAAACTATTAATCCACCTATGCCGTCTAAGGTTGAAATTGTGGTTGAAAGAGATGATGTGAGATTAAGGTTACTGGAGAGTCCAAGAATGCTACAGAGAAGGAAGCAGATATAACCCAAAAAGTTATTCCCAGGCCTAGACCTCCACCTCCATTCCCACAGAGGTTGGTAAAGAAGAATGAAGATGGGAAATACCGCAGGTTTATTACTATGTTGAAACAGCTTTCCATCAATGTCCCGTTGATAGAGGCTTTGGAGAAAATGTCTGGGTATGCGAAGTTTATGAAAGATTTGGTGACTAAGAAGAGGGCCGTTAGTTTTGAAGATGATGATAGGTTGCAACACATTGCAGTGCTATTGTTACTAGGTCGCTTGTGTAGAAGAAAGAAGATCCTGCTGCTTTCACTATTCCTTGTACCATTGGGTTATTGCATTTTATGAAGGCGTTGTGCGATTTGGGTGCTAGTATTAATCTGATGCCATTGTCTATTTACAATAAGTTGGGTTTAGGGACTCCAAAACCAACTGCGATGTAATTACTCATGGCCGATAAAACTGTAAAGAGGCTCATTGGTGTTCTCCAAGATGTACTTGTTAAAGTGGAGTCATTTATTTTTCCTGCGGATTTTATGATACTTGATTGTGAGGCTGATTTTAAGGCTCCCATCATCCTAGGAAGACCATTCCTTTCTACAGGACGAGCCTTGGTCGATATGGAGAAAGGGCAGATGAAGTTCCAATTAAATAGTGAAGAGGTAACTTTTAATATCTGTAGGACCATGAAGCAGGAAAGCGATCTCAAGTCGGTGTAAGTGGTGAACCATATGGTAGAGCGAGGTTATGATGTGTCTATTAAAGAGAGTTGGGTGTTGATGCACTTGCAGCGGTAATGATGAATTTTGAGGGTGATGGTATTGAAGACTATGATGAGTTAGTTGTCGCACTTAATAGGTTCGAATTCCATTCCAAATCAAAGAAATTGGAGTTAGATATGAAGAGTCGCGATTCTCCACCCGTAAAACCGTCTGTTGAAAAGGCTCCAAAATTGGAGCTTAAGGCTCTACCATCACATTTGAGGTATGTATTCTTGGGGAGAGATAGTACTTTATCGGTCATCATTGCGGCCGATTTAAATACAGAGCAAGTTGAGGCTTTGGTTTCTATGTTGAAGAGGTTCAAGCGGGCTATGGGTGGACTATTGCGAACATTATTGGGATTCCTCTTGTCATCTGTTCTCATAAAATCCAACTCACGTCGGATCATAAGCCTCGTATCGAGCACCAAAGGAGACTAAATCTGCCTATGCAAGAGCTAGTGAAAAAGGAAATCATCAAGTGGTTGGATGTTGGAGTCACATATCCCATTATAGATAGTAGTTGGGTTTGTCCTGTTCAGTGTGTTCCTAAGAAAGGTGGGATTATTGTGGTTCCTAATTCAAAAACCAAGTTTGTTCTGATGCGGCTACTGGAGGGAGAGTATGCATGGACTACCAAAATTGAATGCTTGGACAGAAAAAAATCATTTCCCTATGTCGTTCATGGATCAGATGTTGGACCGCCTTACTAGTAAGGGTTGGTATTGCTTTCTTTATGGTTATTCGGGCTACAATCAGATCTCCATAGCTCTGGAAGACCAAGATAAGACCACATTCACTTGCCCTTATTGGACTTTTGCCTTTAAACGGATGCCATTTGGATTGTGTAATGCTCCAGCGACCTTCCAGCGTTGCACGATGTCGATATTCTCTGATATGGTGAAGGTCACTATTGAGGTATTTATGGATGATTTCTCTGTGGTAAGTGACTCATTTGATGGCTGTTTGGATCATTTGGCCGAGGTTCTTAAACGGTGTGAAGAGTGCAATCTTGTACTCAATTGGGAAAAGTGTTACTTCATGGTGAAAGAGGGGATAGTTTTGGGTCATCGAATTTCTGAGAAGGGTATTGAGGTTGATAGAGCTAAAGTCGAGGTAATAGAAAAGTTGCCACTACTTATCTCTGTTAAAAGTGTTAGAAGTTTTCTTGGGCATGCATGTTTTTATAGGAGTTTTATCAAGGATTTCTCCAAAATTGCACACCTATTGTGCAAATTGACCAAAAAGGAGTGTAAGTTTGATTTTGATGATACTTGTCTGAGAGCATTTGGAGAGTTGAAAGAAAAGCTAGTTTCTGCACCTATCATTATTTCACTAGATTGGGGGCAACCATTTGAAGTGATGTCTGATGCAAGTGAAGTGGCTCTTGGTGTGGTATTGGGACAGAGGCGAGAGAAAATTCTTCATCCTATTTATTATGCTAACAAAGCTCTAAATATGGCTCAAAAGAACTACACGATGACTGAACAAGAACTCCTTATTGTGGTTTTCGCATTCAAGAAATTTCAATCCTACTTGCTTAATAACAAGGTCATAGTACATACTAACCATTCTGCATTGAGGTATCTGATGGATAAAAAGGATGCAAAACCAAGGTTAATTAGATGGGTGTTGTTGTTGCAAGATTTCAATTTTGAGGTGAAACACAGAAAAAGGACAGAAAATCAAGTTGTCGATCATTTTTCCAAATTAGAGGAGGAAGCGATGCTCAAGATAGAAGATGGGGCTGAAATTAATGATGTTTTTCCAGAAGACTAGGTATTAGCTGCTTCTCATGATCTTATTCCTTGGTTCGCAGACTTTGCAAACGACTTGGCAAGTGAACTAGTTCCATCGAATTTGTCGTTTCACTAAAGGAAAAAGTTTATACATGATGTGAAGAAGTTCTTTTGGGATGAGCCTTATTTGTTACGTATTTGTGCTAATGGGATTATTCGCCACTGTGTGCCCGAGGTTGAGATGATGAGTATATTAGAGGTATGTCACTCTTCACCTGTTGGTGGGCATCATCGTGGTATTCGAACAACCCATAAAATTTTGCAGTTTGGGTATTACTAGCCTACCATCCACCAAGATGCTCATGATTTCACCATGTCTTGTGATCGTTCCCAAAGAGAAGGAAGAATTTCAAAGAGGCAAGAGCTACCTATGAATTCGATATTGGTGATTGAGTTGTTTGATGTATGGGGAATTGATTTTATGGGTTCATTTGTGAATTCACACGGGATGAAGTATATTCTTGTTGCGGTTGATTATGTGTCAAAATGGGTGGAAGCAATTGCACTTTAAAACAATGAAGGTAAAAGTGTCACCGCATTCCTGAGAAAGAATATCTTTTCCAAATTTGGTATACCTAGGGCGATTATAAAGCGATGGAGGTTCCCATTTTTGTAATAAGTTGTTCAAGGCATTGCTAGAGAAATATGGAGTCCATCACAATGTAGCCACTCCTTACCATCCTCAGTCTAGTGGGCAAATTGAAGTGTCCAACAGAGAGATAAAGCAAATCCTTGCTAAGACTTTGAATGAAAATAGAATTGATTGGTCAAGAAGGCTTGATGATGCTCTATGGGCCTATTGCACCTCATTCAAGACTCACATAGGTATGTCCCCCTACCAACTTGTATATGGGAAGTCTTGTCATTTGCTAGTAGAGCTAAAGCATAAGGCTATGTGGGTGCTAAAGAAGTTGAATTTGGATTGAGGCGCCGCATGGAGTCAAAGATTGAATGACATGAATGAGCTTAATGAGTTTCGCTTAAAATATTATGAAAGTTTAGCCTTGTACAAGGAGAATATGAAGAAGTATCATGATCAAATGATTGAAAAGCGTGAATTTGTTGTCGGTGATCTAGTGCTTCTATTCAAATCAAGGTTGCACTTGTTTCCAGTCAAGCTCAAGTCCAAGTAGACCAGGCCATTCATAGTCACTCAATTGTTCCCACATGGAGCGGTCGAGCTCGAGAACAAGGAGGGGACATGGTTCAAAGTGAACGGACAAAGGATCAAGGTCTACATGGGGAAAGAGGAAAGTGTGCAAGAAGTAATTGAGGCCTATTATCTTGATGAGTCTAAGTAATCAAAAGGCCTACGTTGTGCCGCGACGTTAAATCAAGCGCTGCTTGGGAGACTACCCAAGATGTACAATCTAGCCAACTATATGTTTTTCTTTTCGATTTAGGAGTTTTCTTCTTCTATTTCAATTTCTATAATTCTTTATATAGGTATTTTATTTGTGTATTAGTGTTTGTTAGATATAGAATAGGGTTTGTGTCTAAAAAGTGTCAAAAAATATAAAAAAAAAGACCTAATGGTTGCTACATTTGCAGGGACGAACAGTTGAATGTGCAAAAAATAGGTTGTGCAAAGGTCAATGGACCCCATCGACGGTACGTGGGTCCATCCATGGACCGTGAATAGTGTCCGTAGACCCCCAGGTAAGTCCTCAAAATTCTAAGTGTTAGAGTGATTTACGGTTCGTAGGTCGACCCATGACCCGTAGATGGGGTATCGTAGGTCCAAATCTAGGGTTCTATTGACACGACCCAAACCCCCCTTTAATAAAAACTCTTCATTATAAATTCATTCCCCACTACCCAAATTCCCTCATAACCGTTTCTAACCCCTCCAAATCCCAAAACTACCTTATTAATTCCCCCTATCACTCTCAACTACCATAATTATCCTTTCCTCTCCCAAAATTCTCTTCTTCTCTCTCAAAATCACTCCACTTTCCTTTCACACATGATTTCTCGATTCGAGTTCGTTGTCAATGGCTTGTCAAAAGTTTTAAGAAGTCCATTGCATCACACACTCACCCATTTTGCTTGCTTGAAAGGTAAACAACTTCACCCTAACTTTGAATTCACTGTTCATTGTTGTATTATGAAATCACGAAGTTGGAACTTGACCTTGGGTTGTTAGGATTGTTAATTGTAGAATTAAATATTGAATTGTATGCAAGAATAACCCTTGGTATGATGGTATGTGAGTGTGTAGTTTCTTAAAACTAACTGAATCAAAGTAAAAGGTCTAAATGGAAGTTTTGATTTAGGGTTCCTAGTCTGGTATGTTAAAAATTAAAAAAATTGTGAGAAATCGATACTCTAAGGATGACAAACTACCATATATTGTGTTGAAATACATGATTAGACTTAGGTTGATTGTTTGATTTGTTGCAAAAATGGGTATGAAAATAAGGATGTCTGATACCTGGCACAGACCTGACGCATGAGACCCTGTCCACGGACCGTAGGTCGGGTTCGTGGGTTTGTTGCACATAAAAAATAATTAAGTTTCGAACCACGGAGGTGGACTACGGTCCGTTGTTCCATCGACGGACCATTCTACACATATGTGGTTCATATCAAAGACCCATCTTTTGGGCACTCTGACCTACGGAGGGGACCTACGGACCGTAGGTCCAACCACAGACCGTAGGTACCCACTGTGGGAAGGAAGTTCAGCTATTGCCCAGAAATTTTTTAGTTTTTCGTTTTGATTTGTTTCTTGTTCTAAAATTTTTTCGAGTGTGTTATTTGCTTGTTTTGGTACTAACTAAGCTTCAACAAGTACTATGGCCCCCAAATAAGCTCCGACTAATGACGCAAAGGGCAAGTCGAAATCAGTGGCACCATATTTTTGGTTGATTGATGAGGATACTAATGCGGAAACGGACCCTGGATATGTCCCACCTCCTACCAAGATATCTCCCACTGCACCACGTACTACAAGGAACCAAGCCCGACAAGTGCAAGCCGACATGGTCACTGCCCCCTAGTCTGATGTGGGGGACACACCGATCAGCTCACCGGTTGGCTCTAAGTCTGTATCTGGCTTCGGCTCCGGCTCCACTCCCAACGGCAGCACTGCCTCATCTTCTGATGCCACCAGCATGGGCGATGTCCCCGTACCTCCTAGTTTCGAGCCTCCAGAAAATCTAATCGAGCCCAATAAATAGTGTGTAAGCAGTCAATTCCAGATATACCAAGACTCGCGCATATTGAATAAGAAGGAGAAGATGGCTCCACTGGTCACCGATGAGCGACAGGTTCTTATAGGCAGTCTCCACACCACACCCCATATCTACACTCTCTTTCAAAGGCATAGGTGCGACTGGATGGCCCATAGCCCAGGGTCCTTCACTGAGAAGATAGTTAGGGAGTTTTATGCTTCCTACGCCACCACTCTAAGAGGATCGATTGACAGATGGGCCAAGCCCGCCGCCCAGCCAACACTCAAGGATACACTAGTGCATCGATTTTCAATTGATATATCTGAGACCACTCTCTGCAGGTTCCTCTACGGTCCGAACCACACTCTGCCAATCAATACGGCTGAGTTCGACTATCACTGGGACATCGTAAGAAGCGGGGCATTTTAGAGGAATGTCGATCAGAGGGAGACTCTCTTGCGCTAGTATGCCTATCATCTTGCTACAGACAGAGAGCATGCCTAGTGGGTCAGCACCTCAAACTTGGGTATTGATGTTTGCGTAATCAAGGACACAACTTCCGATGCAAGTGTCTACGATCGTGCAATAGTATAATAACCCAACCAATAGTTGGATCGTTCCCAAGGGAGTGGTTTTGAGAATTAATAGAAAAATAATTTTTAGTTCTAAATAGTCGTAGCTTAAGACATTAACAATTAAAAACATTGTAAATTAAAGAGGGACACAAGAGTGTCAATTAACAATGGGGGGTTTTAGCACTAGTGAGTAAAAAAAGCAAAATAAACAAGGATTTCTAAGTAATGAGAGGGGTATTCATGGGATGTGACGGGAATACGGTTAAGCTATATTATTAGGTATATGATTTCGATAGAAGATTCATAGAATAATTGTGACTAGGCTAGACTTTAAGGGTTATAAGCTCTCTCTCGAGCAACTTACCCCGTTTCAAATGCGTTCCTCTCGGATACCCACTTGCCGCATGAAGACCAGCCTACGCCTTAACCCACTCACTCTCTCGAGCTGAGTGTGTGGACATGGGACTAAGGTTCACTCTCTCGAGCTAAACCTCATGTCGACCCACTCACACTAGCCATCAATATAGTGGTCTTAGTTTTACAACCACTCTCTCAAGCAAGCTGAAAACACATAAATAAACTTGTATTTGCAACTACAAATTAATGAAATTCATCCACAACCACTAAACAAAATCAAACTTAAACTACAAATAGACTATCAACAAGCAAGACCCAATAATTATCATAACCCATATTCACTAAATCACACCTCAAGAATTGGGGGTTTTAGCCACACATGTATAAGAGCTAGAAATTTATACCAAATTGAGACTGCATTCAACTAGGTATGAAGATTAAGTCTTAAAACAAGCCAAAGTTGAAGAATCCAAGAGACTCAAATCCAAATCTTGAAGATTAAACCCTTTGGAACTTCAAGTCTTCAAAACCCTCTCAAACTTAGAGAAAAAGTATTAAAAAGTACTATTTGAAAATTATAATAATTGTTCCACACTTAAAACTACAACTCTAACTAGTATTTATAGTTTTCACTGATTTGTGTTGTAACGGATCATTCAACGTCGTTAGTCGGAATCTCCGATCAACTCGGCAATTTGCCTTTTGGTGTAGTTCATCGTCATCTTGCACCATCCTTCAGTATCGTCGTGCTCTGGGTCATTGGGCGACATGGTACTGCTTCACGAAACTTCTCGATGATACGCCAACTATTCCCTTTTTCTGCCGACTTGATCCTTTCATTCAGGGCTCAGGACACTGGAACAAAAGGCGAAGTAAGGCCCTTCAGCGACTCGCCAAGTGGACTCGACAATCCTCAGGCCTTTATTTCTTCATTCTTTTTAGCTTTTTCGTTCCATTTTGCAACGTAGTGTCCATGCTTTCCTTCTAACTTCAAATACCTGAAACTTAAGGCTTTTCATTAGATATTGAGATAAAATAAGCATTTGAGGACATAATTTCTATTAAAATATAGCCTTAAATGAGTCCAATTTATGGATTCATCAACACCCCAACTTAAATTTTTTCTTGTCCTCAAGCAAACACAAGTTCAACGTTTAAAAAGGGCGTCCCCGAAAAGTGGTACATAAGACTCAATCATGATTGTACACATCAAGACTCAATTTACTTATGCAAGGATCAATTGTGTATTGAAAGATTCAAGTTGTGACACACCATTATCAAAGATTCTTAAGGTCTCAATACTTGCTTCAAATGCAAGTTCAAGCTCAACAAAAGCCTTTGAAGGCCGTCACACAAATAAAGATTCCATTTTCACACGCAAAGGTATAATCAATTTGAAGTTCAGGAATCAGATACAACTCCCACACTCACAAATATAAACACAATGCATGCTTTCACCCATAAGTTAGCCCGTATTTTCCAATCAACATTTGTTTCGATTTTCTTAAGATCACAAAGGTCTTAACAACGCTCGTAACCGGGCTGAGTGTAAAGGTATGGTCATTTAGGCTCAGTGACTATTATCCTCATGAAATGTGGTGCTCTCAACACTTCCTTTCTTTTTCCTTCTATCATTTTCATTAGTGCATAATAGGTCATCCAATTATTTGCTTCCCATGCATTGTTTGGGAACCCCATCTCTTTTGTACTTCATTCCACCTCTTTCTTTTTCATTCTTTTTCTTTTTCTTTTACTTTTTCTTGTTCTTTCTCTTTTCTCTCTTTTTTTTTTAATATGGAGGGGTTCCATTTTTCTTAAAAACATGGGTAAGAGAAGACTTTCCCTGCACTTCTTGAATTGCCCTTATCTTTTCACCACACCCCCAACTTAGGCTTTTGGCCTAAGTTGGTGATTCAACTAACCACAATTCAAGAGGATTATAGGTAATGGATTAAGAAAGGTCTAGTTTTTATCAAGTTTCTTCCAAAGAAGGGTATGGCTCAAAGGGTATTCAAGAGGGAATCACAGGCTCACAAGGTAAGTCACAAAAGTGGTATATGTCAAATTAGTTCACACTCTTCGAAGTTGCCTAAGATCATATCAAGAGAAAGTCTTACTTACTTAACCGGACCAACAAGGCAAATTCTAGGTGTTGTCATACATGGTTCCAGGTAAACTTATCACACAAGGTATCGACACTTCAGTCAAACAAGACTCCACACTTTTGCTAGAGTGCAACATTTATCACAAGAGAATCGATAAATGGCTAATCACAACCAGATGCAAAGAGTTCACATATTATCTATGCAACTTCATTTTGCCTCATCGTAGCCGTACATTCATGTTCGTTCAATTGAAAGCACTATTCAAGTCATCGATATTAATCCAAATCGAGACTTGAATTTTAAAAAAGAACGGCCACATTCAACACACTACACACGAGAGGTGGTAAAACTTTTTGAATGGGTCAAAAATTATTTTACAATTTAAAACAAAAGGAGCCATAAGCTCAATCATCCACAGAAAATCAGTATTAACACAATTTTAAAAAGAACAACCCAAATATAAACACAAAACACGAACAAAAGTAGCACACAAAGGTGTCGGCCTCACCACACCACAAATAAAAAGTATTTGCCCTCAGATGCACATGAAAAAATATCCAAAATGACAATTAAGGAAAGACAGAGAGAGAGGTAAAGAGGGGATCCTGTCTAAGCAGTCACTCCATCTATCTAGGCATCAGTGCCCGAAGTGTTGTCATTCTGCTTCTAGTTCTCTTATTTCTTTTCGTTCTGTTTCAGCTTCTGCAGCGATATTAGCCTCAATTATATTGTCCAACTCGTGAGCTGCCACAAAGGCGTGTATCACATTGCTAAAACCAAGATCCCACGAATGCACATTAGGGTTGATGGGTATCCTCCTCCTCGAACTGTCTATCTTGTTCTCTCTCCTTGCGGCTCTTCTAAACGTTGTGCTCTTATGTGTCTGGGTGGCATATTTTTTCTTGCAACCTTTGGTCTGGCCATGTCTGCAAAGTCTTGAGATAATGTTAGAACATATTTGACAACCAAAACAAAGGCATTCAGCTGCAGAAAGACTAAACAGTCCATTCGATGTGCCGCTGAATATATTCGGCAAGCCACAGACAATCCGCCGAAAGTTACAGTGCAGAATGAGTTAGGGGTGCAGACAAAAGGCGAAAAAGAATACTTTTGGCAAGGTGCCAAGTGCTCTTCGCAACTTCATACTTCTCGTCGAAAGTTATAGACGCCACAACAAATAAAGCATGATAATAAGGGTAAGATAGGGTAATTAGGCAAATCGTTAAATAGTTTGGCAAGCTTGTCATAACCCGCCGAATGACCCAACGTGCCTACTTTTGACCCAACTTCCTAAAATCAGCCCCGCAATCCCCGAAAGCAAAATCAAAGCATGCATTAACGAAATTCAAAAGAGACCCATACTACCTATTACCCTGGGATACTCAAATTTTTCCTAGTTTTGCCAAAATTGGCCATTTGACGATATTTGCTCTTAAAAGTGGTGTCACCCGCTCCATCATTGAGTAATTTTCGTTATTTAGCAAATGCACAGGTTACTAAGACTTCACCCAATCAATCTATCGACACGCAATCACAACCCAATTCATTAAAAAGCACAATAATTATGGGCATTTGATAATCAAACAATACACGCAAGATTTTCAAATTAAAATAGGTATTTAAGCATTCTAATCCTATCAGAGAGGCCCAAAACACATCAATACGATACGATCATTGCAAAAGAGTTCAAATTTTTCATAAATAAACTTGGGGTTTTAGGACTAACCTTTAATGCCAATAGAAATATAATTGAAATGCCTAGCGGTAACGAAATCCTAGTTTTGAGAACCAATCAATAACTAAAATACTATTTGAAAGCAAGGAGATTGAGAGTACTACCTTGGTGAGAGTTTTAAAGTTTAAAAAGTTAGGGAAATAGAAGAAGTTTGAATTTTAAGACTTTTGGCCATTATAAACCGTCTAGTTCGTGTCCATTCGATAATGTTAGTATTGCTCGCCGATCTAATCGGTGATTCGCCGAATTCTCTTGTGTCTCGATAAGTTTTACAGGGCTTCCAATTTACATTGAGGTCAAAACGGCAGACAATAGCGGGTTCACCAACCAATTTCGTAATTCACCAATTGGATTCTTATTACGTGAACCTACACTTTTCAACACATTTTTCGTTTTAACCTACAAAATTAACACACTATTATTTATAAAAGAAAACTAAAGCATTTAAAACCTTGGGTTGCCTCCCAAGAAGCGCCTTATTAACATTGTGGCTCGGCGTGAGCTACCAGTTCAAATTTCGTCTCTGGGTTAGACCTAATGCAACTAGGCAACCCGCCGTTACTGCTTGGGTAGAAATAAGGCAATGTGTGGTCCAAGAGGTCTTCAATCAACTTTATTGATCTTGAGTGGGAGCCATTCATTTGATCAAGTACCTTCACACTTTCCCACATCACCTCTAGCACTCTATCCTGCTCGTGAAGCTTTTGGAGAATGATTAATAGTGTATCCTCGATACATTTATTTTCATTGCTCCTAGACCTCTCTCGCTCATAAGGAGGTATGTGCCTTATTTCGCTCTTGCACTGGTTTTCTCCCTTTGAGATTTTGGTGGCTAAATCGTTCAGCTGAGTTACTAGAGCAGCTAACTTGAAGTCACCCTCAACTTCTTGGTTCGCCCCAGCTAACTTGCCACTACTTTCCTCAGCCATGCTCAGGGTTTCTGCATATAACAACTTAGAGAAAAACAAAACTAAAAAAAAAAATTAGTAAACTACGACTAAGAAGAACAAAAATTCTACTAATCTAAGAATTCTAAAGTAACACCACTCCTCGACAACGGCACCATTTTGATGTTTGCATAATCAAGGACACAACTTCCAATGCAAGTGTCTATGATCATGCAATAGTATAATAACCCAACCAAGGGTTAGGATCGTTCCCAAGTGAGTTATTTTGAGAGTTAATATAAAAAATAAAATTTAGTTCTAACTAATCATAGCTAAAGATATTAACAATTAAAAACATTGTAAATTAAAGGGGGACACAAGAGTGTCAATTAACAATGGGGGTTTTCTCACTACTGAGTAAAAACAGCAAAATAAATAAGGATTTCTAAGTAATGACAAGGGTATTCTTGGGATGTGTCGGGAATACGGGTTAAGCTAGATTGTTAGGTACATGTTATCGATAGAAGATTCATAGAATAATTGTGACTAGGCTAGACTTTAAGGGGATAAGATTTGTCTCGAACAACTTACCCTGTTTCAAATGCGTTCTCCTCGAACACCCACTTGCCACATGAAGACCAGCCTACGCCTTACCCCACTCACTCTCTCAAGCTGAGTGTGTGGATATGGGACTAGGGTTCACTCTCTCGAGCTAAACCTCATGTCGACCCACTCACACTAGCCATCAATCTAGTGGTCTTAGTTTTACGACCACTCTCTCCAGCAAGCTGAAAACACATAAATAAACTTATATTTGCAACTACAAATTAATGAAATTCATCCACAACCACTAAAAAAAATCACACTTAAACTACGAATAGACTATCAACAAGCAATACCCAACAATTATCTTAACCCATATTCACTAAATCACACCCCAAGAATTGGGGTTTTTAGCCACACATGTGTAAGAGCTAGAAATTTATACCAAATTGAGATTGCATTCAACTAGGTATGAAGATTAAGTCTTAAAACAAGCCAAAGTTGAAGAATCCAAGAGACCCAAATCCAAATCTTGACGATGAAACCCTTTGGAACTTCTAGTCTTCAAAACCCTCTTAAAATTGGAGCAAAAGTATTAAAAAGTACTATTTTGTATGAAAATTATAATAATTATTCCACACTTAAAACTACAACTCTAACTAGTATTTATAGTTGTCAATGATTTGTGCTGCAGCAGATCATTCAGCGTCATTAGTCGAAATCGCCGATAAACTTGATGATTCACCTTTTGGTGTAGTTCATCGCCGTCTTACTCCATCCTTCAGCATCGTCGTCCTCCGTGTCATTGGGCAACATGATACTGCTTCGCAGAACTTCTCAGTGACACGCTGGCTGCTCCCTTTTTCCACCGACTTGATCCTTTCCTTTAGGGCTTAGGCCTCAGGCCTTCATTTCTTCGTTCTTTTCAATTTTTTCGTTCCTTTTTGCGACGTAGTGTCCATGCTTTCCATCTAACTTCAAATACATGAGACTTAAGGGCTTTCATCAGATATTGAGATAAAATAAGCATTTGAGAACATAATTTCTATTAAAATATAGCCTTAAATGAGTCCAATTTGTGGACTCATCAGGTATCAAGAAGGCCACCCTGACATTTATGGCCAAATTATTCTGGCTGCTGGTGCGGAACAGTGTGTCTCTTACTCAGGCATATAATGTACTTACATGGGACCGAGCATTCATGGCTGCAGCTTTAGTTACTGGGATGTTGGTCGACTTTGCCCGCATATTTATTGCGGAGATACACGAGAGGGCCTTCAAGGCCACCACCACCCTACCTTTTCCATGCCTCATTTTCCAGCTTTGTAGAGATGCTAGAGTACCGGTATGCCACTGTGTAAGGTTGTTTCAGGCGACCAAGACCTTAGATATCGGCCTGATTCGGGATGAGACCAATGTATTTTCACCTCGCAGGAAGCCACAGGTTGAGGTGCCACCATTGGAAGCAGACCTTGTAGCAAATATAGAGATGATGCAGGGTGATGATCCTGCCTCTCCAGCCACTACAGATGATGCCCCGTCTTTCCCATCATCACCCGCCAATCAGGCCCCTAGCTCCTTCAGAGTCACTCTCTCCTCAGGGTTTGTTATCGTGCCTCTAGCCCATATCTAGAAGCTAGAGGCCCAGATGGCTACCCTATTGCAGCATGTAAGACCTTGGATGTAGCATGTGATAGAGGAGTCTGTGGCTAGAATTGAGCATCGAGCAGAGCACATGATGGACCAGAAGGTCCAAGACATTCATAGGCGTCTGGATGCCTCTGAGTTGAGATTCCTAGAGAGGTCGGCCCTGACTATTGATGTGACCACTCTCAAGAAGGATATAGAGAGCCTCCGTAAGGATGTCACTGGACTCCTTGCTCTACTAGAGACTGAGCCTGAGTCTTCCCCTATGGCACCGGGTGATAATACGGTGTTGGATGTATTATTCGAAGATGACATGCCACCGTCTGATTCTTCTCGTCATGCTGGAAAGCGCCCCCGCTCCAGTCAGACTACTGATTACACTGCGGCTGGGAAAGCTCGCAAGAGGGAGCGCAAGGAGCTTGAGGCGGTCCAGAGGGCATCCCTAGTAGATGAGGAGATGCGCCAGCAATGGACTAGGGAGGTAGATATTGGTGCCTCAAGTAGCGTGAGCACTACTGATGGTGCAGTGAGAGTTGATGGTAGCTCTACTGAAGGTGCTAAGATGGTAGATGCTAGCACTAATGAGGGTGACCCGAGTGTTGATCCAGTGGGCTCTGTGAAATCAAACCCACATTCTTGTTGAGAGTTCTTCGGCTCTATACGCCACAGGTTTGCTTCACCCTATCCTTTATGCTTTTACTTTTTTTTGTGCATCGGGGACAATTGCACTCTATTTTTTTAGGGGTGGGGTAAATAGATTGTGAATGATAGGGTGAAGTCTAAGTAACCCAACTCACAATCCTCTCTTGGGGTTTTCTTGCATGTGTTCTTTTCCCCCAAGAGACTGTTTTAATTTCTGTTGAACCGGCATGTTTAAGAATGTATGTGTAGGAGTAAGTAGTAAAATGAAAGCATGATGACATGAAAAGCATAAGAAAAATTATCCTTGTCCAAAAATGTTGATTGTGCTAGATTTATAGTCTTGATGAGTTGAACGTGTTGGATCTCAATGTGACATGATAAGAACCGATTTGAACTCATGACTTAAGGTAAAAGTTGAACAGGGTAATCTGATAATCTGATAATGGAACAATGTGTTAAGAGTGTGTGAAAAAGTTGAATGTTCAAACAGTTGTGTCAATCTAAAACTTTCCTCGTTAGTCCTGCTAAGATGATTTAGGCTAGAAGTTGGGAAGTGATCATAGGCCCTTGTTCAAATTAGTCCAATTAAGCCTAAAAGAATCCAACCAAATTAAATCAATGTTCCCTTTGATCCAATTATTTGAGCCTAACATAGACCATTTCTTTTGATTCACCTAACTCACCTTCCCTAAAATAAGTGTTTTGGCCCCGGTCCCTCCTTGGACATGTGCACCTTGACTTAGGCCAAAAGCCTAAGTTGAGGGTGGCTAATGCAAAAAGTTACCTCAATCTTGGCCCTAGTCCGACATCGGATATTGTACACCTAAACTAATGTAAAATCCATAAGTTGATGGTGGCTATGAAAGAGGAAACCGAAAGAAAAAAGGGTATGAAAAGTGTTTTGTGTTGAAAAGAGAAAAAGAAAAGATAGAAACGGGTGTGACTTTGTGCAAAAGAAGCAAAAAGATGATCAATAAAAGTGCTGAAAAATAAAGAAAAATAAAGTAGAAAAATAAGAGCCACAAAGTCAAAAGTCACGTCCATGTTGACAGGAGTCAAGGGAAAGAAAGTAAAATGAAAGGATGTCAAAAAATAGGTTGAGAAAAGAGGTAAAAAGCCAATGTAGTGTCAAGGAGGGCAGAAAGTCACTAAAAAGTACCCAAATGTACCACACCTGATCTTGAGCCTACTTTACAAGCTAAGAAAGTCCTATAGTGATCCTAGCAACTAGTTTGGAGAGTCTAAGCAGTGAAAATAAGGGCAAGCCTATGGTATTGAGCACCAATTATACTTGAAGTAACTTCTGAGCATGAATGTTGAATGAATCTGAAAACTCAAAATTCTTATCTTCCGTGTGAAAAGGATTTCGTTTGAAGTGAGGGCACTAGTTACATTGTCGCTGAGTGGGTACCTTGGTGATTGTGAAAAAGTGTATGTTGTGTGTCTATTGGTTGATCTTTGTCATATCTTGATCCACATGAGTTAGCTTATTGAGTCTAAGATAAAACATTTGCACTAGAAAAGGGAGTCGGGATAGAAAGCCATATGATTGCTTGAGTTTGAATATTTGCTTCTACATAAGTTTCGTTTAGAGTCTTAGTATGTCGCTTGAGGACAAACAACGAATTTAAGTTGAGGGTGTTGATATGCCATGAGTTTACGATATTTTTAATATATTTCACTTAAGAGTTGTGTGTGTCTAGGGCCATTTTGTATTAGAACTAATGTTTATTCTGTTATATTTGTAGGAAATAGGCTTGGACGAGGTCAAGAGAGATGAAAGCTAAAATTCTGCGAAAGGAGCCACCCACGGAGGTGACCTACGGACCGTAGGTCCAGTCACGGTCAGTCGTGGGTAGGCGTGGAATGATCATCAAGGAAGTCTGACCAAGTGTGGAACTACGGAGGTGAGTGACGGAGCGTAGGTTGACCCACAGGTCGTCCTGCACATCCATCAATGATCACTAGAAGTTGAAGTTCCAGTACCTGATGAAAAGTTCTAAGTGTGGAGCCACGAAAGGGGACCCATAGACCGTAAGTCAACCTACGGTCCGCACTGCACCTCCATCATTTGTATCTAAAAGTTGAAGGTTCCAGCCTCTTTGGAAAAGTTCTAAGTATCAAGCTACAGAAGGGAACTATAGACCGTAGGTCAATCCACGGTCCGTAGGTCAGTCTTATCGATCGAAGCCGCGTATCGAAGTTTTATTTCCTTATTTTGTTTCCTTTTTGTTTAGGACAAGTTTTTCTATAAATAGGGTATGTAAACCTCGTTTTTGGGGGTTAGACACCATTGTTTACTTTTAGTTCTTGGTATTTTCTTGGAATTAACTTGCAAACTTTGGCAATTTGATTTCCTAATGTTGGTTTATAAGATTTTTGCTTTGAATTTCAATTGGAGATTATGGGTTTCTTCTACTCAATACATAAGTTCATGAATTCTTCTTCTAAAAATTTGAATTGTGTTCTTTCAAGCATGAGTAGCTAAATCCACAACTAGGGTTGTGGGAACCATAAGCAATTAACAACGTATGAATAATAACTAAGTAATTCTTGAATAGTGTTGATGAATGTATTGGTAATTCTTTCGCTTAGAAGTCTTTTTAACGGTGGCCAATGTTAGAACTCGTCTCGTTGCTACTTGCCGTACCAAGGAGGTAGTTAATAAGAAAAGAATTATCAACAGAGATTTAGTGTGATATTATCTAATAGTCTAATATCAATTGGTGTAAGGGTGAAAACTAAGTCATACATTGATATGATGTCTAATCTGAGGTAAAGGTAAGGGCTAGTAAATTATACACACGTAGCCGGACCGAGGTGCGGGGTAAAATTCCCTATTTGGAGGATCAATCACTTAGGGGTACCTAACTTACCAACTTTGCATGTGATACACTAGGAAATGATTACTATTATTAGGATTACCGCGTTAAGAGATTATGGGGAACACATACACCCTAGTTTCTCTCTCTCTCATTGATAACAACAAAGTTCGAATCTTGCTCACTTGTTACTTAACAACATTTATTTATTTGTTTCGCAACCCCCCGCCCCCTTTACTTACTTGTCTCAAAAATAAGTTGACTAAACAAATATAATCATAAGTTAAGTTTAAGTCTAAATCATATTCCTCGTGGGATCGACCCCAACCTCCAAGTTGGGTTCTTTACTTGATAACGATCGCTTATACTTCTTTAGGGAAGTGTAATTTGAGTGTATCATATTCCCCATCCACCATGCTTTATCTGATGTTTCTTCTGTCCCTAAAGGATTTATGTTTTCACAAATGTGATCCACCATCTCATGTGATATATATTGTTCTAATTTTCCTTTATCCCACTCTCCATTTGTAACAAATAGATTCACCTCAATTTCCTCCTCTAAATTGTCCCTCTCCACATAGTATAAAGCTCCTAGTTTAGTCCAGTTGTCTAGCCATAAACTAGCATTACCTTCTTTGACTTGCCACTAGACGGTGTGTTCTACTTTCTCCCTTATCTTAATCATCTTCCTCCATGTATGTGATGCCCCGTCCCTTGCGCTTTTGAGTTGATTGACCTATTTTTCAAAGTGTACGATATAGGTATTGTTATTTCTAGAATCTTATTGTGAATACTTGATTGAATTAAACTGTGTAGCTCTGGAAATTGTTCTAAAAGGTAAGGCTCACGACTTGGATTGACTTTTTGAATGAATTTAATAAGTTATCCTTTCTTGTATTATTCTTGTTTTACTTTCTACATTTCTTTTGTATCGTTGGGTTAAGGCTGACTTGTCTTGGTGTGGATAAACAAGTGTCATCACGTCCATTTTTTGGTCTTGACAAATGGTATTAGAGCACCTGGTTCATGGTCTCACGTATGTACAGAACTTACCTTCAAGAGGCTATGAATACTATGATGAAACTTCCTTTTATTTATCCTTTCTTATCATGTGTGGTTACATTCGCTACTGTTGAGTTGTCATGTGTTATTTTGGCAGATCCCAAGGACTAGAGCTTATGTTTCCAGTGATAGAAGGGAGGCAGTCCCTGAAGAAGTTGCTAAGATCCTAGCTAGGGGTAGAGGTATAGCTATAGGTCATGCTTATGGAGTAGCACCGTCTAGAGGTCATACCCATGTAGCGACACCAGCTAGGGGCCAAGCTATAGAGTTCTCTCCAAAGCCATAGGTTGAAGTTGTTAAGGACCAAGTTCCTCCTGAGTTTACAGCTCCTTTGTTTAGTATACTTTGTTGTGGATGCAAGGTGTGTTAGAGAACTTCTCTAAGGGTGGTGTGATAGGCATATTACATGGTTCTCAGATGAGGGTAGCGGCATAGACCCAAGTTGTGCAGCATCAGGCTGCGATTATCCTTGATCAAGTGGGTTAGCCACTAGTGGTTCCTGTACCAGGTATTTGTGCACATATTGCTCCTCAAGTTATTCTGTCAGTAGTGTTATGAGAGGTTTCAAAAGATAAAACCACCTCAATTTAATGGTGGTAAGAGCAAGGATGTTCATAATTTCTTGACTTTGTGCCATGAAATGCTAGAGGTAGTAAGTATATTTGATGCACACATTGTTGTATTCATTGCACTCCAGCTCTATGGACCTGCAAGGGAGTGGTGGAGGACTTATGTGAGGTCGAGATTAGTTAGATATCCTCTGGTAGAGTGGGATACGTTCTCTAGTGCTTTCAAAGACTGCTTCATCCTTAGAGTGTAAAGCAGAAGAGTTGACCGAGATTTGGGGACATAAGACATGATGGTTTGTCTGTGACTAAGTATGAGGCCCAATTCTATGAGGTTTCCTATGACTATTGTTTTATATGAGGTAGAGAAAGTCCACAAGTTTGCAAGAGGATTGACTTTCTCCACCAGATCCTATGTGTTCCGAGAAGCCAAAGAGATGACTTCCTTCCATTTCATTGTGAGTACCACCAAGGAAGCAGCGTTGATCGTCATAGAAGATTTTAGGGGTCCTAAGAGGACCAGCTCTTCTAGTCAATTTTTTGGTGCCTCCATTTAGAGGCAGAGGTTCACATATAGGTAATAGTTTCTTTCAACATCATTGGATTATTTATGCATCCATGCTAGTAGTTGAGAGTGGGCAGACATCCCGAGGGTCCTATGGTTCTGGACGATGTGGATATAGTAGTTCATCTAGTCTATCACAATAGTTATCTATGTTGAGGTCTTGTTATGGTTGTGGGTATCCAAGTCATATAATTAAGTTGTGTCTTTTACAGACTCACTCCAGAACTCAAAGTACATATTTTGCTGTTCCAGCTAAAGATTCAACACCTCTAATTAGAGGTCGAGGCAAAGGTTAGTTTGATAAAGGCAAAATGGCTTCTAGTAGGAGTGCTACAACTCATCCAGGTGGAGGTCGGGGTACTACTTGGACTGGTGGTGGTCAAAAGGGAGAGTTTTATGATTTTCCAAGAAAGCTTGATATTGAGACTTCTGATGTTCTGATTATACATATCATCCTAGTTTGTCATCGACATGCATGTGTATTGTTTGATCCAGGGTCTACTTTTTTGTATGTGTCCACCTATTTTGCAATTGGATTTGATATATGTCTGATAGTATATATATGTGCTTATTCATATTTCTAAACCAAAGAATAAATCATTAGTGGTTGATTGAGTATATCGTTCCTAACTTGTTTATTTGGCTGGTGTATGTTACTTAGGTTGACTTGATCATTTTGGGGATTGTAGACTTTGGTATTATTTTGGGTATGTATTGGCTCTCCCCACGTCATGCTATTCTTCATTTTTATCCTAATATTGTAACCTTAGTGGTGTTGGGTGTTCTGAGAGATGAGTGGATTGGTGCTAGTGGTTCTTACCCTTGCAAAGTTATCTCCGTCATTCGAGTTCAGAGATTGGTTGATAGAGGGTGTTTTTCCTAGTTAACCTTTATTCGATGATACTATTGTTGAGCCACCTCCTATGGATTTTGTGCCCGTAGTTCGAGAGATATTAATGTGTTTCCTACTTAAGTTCCTGGTGTTCCTTCGAATAGGGACATCTTGCTATTGACTTGGAGTTAGGCACCAAGCACATCTCTATTCTCCTTATCGTATAGCTTTAGCAGAGTTAAAGAAATTGAAGGATCAATCGTAGGAATTGTTGAGTAAAGGGTTCATTCACCCTAGTGTGTCTCTATATGGTGTTCTTGTTCTATTTATGAGAAAGAAAGATGGAACCATGAGGATGTGTATTGACTACCGATATTTAGGCAAAGTGATATTGAAGAAAAAGTATCCTCCTCCTAGTATTGATGACTTATTTGATCAACTTTAGGAAGCATCTTTGTTTTCTAGGATTGATTCAGAGTTGGCTATCATCAGCTAAAGAATAGGGCATCAGATATCCCTGAGACAGGTTTCAAGACTCGATGCGGGCACTATGAGTTTCTAATGATGTCATTCAGTTTGACTAACTCCCCACCAACATTCATAAAGTTGATGATTGAGGTGTTCCGAGCGTATTTGGATTATTTTGTGATAGTGTTCATTGATGTGATCTTGGTGTACTCCAAGCATGAGGAGGACCAAGTTTGATACTAGAGGATTATGCTCCACATGTTGAGGGAAGAGAAACTATATGCCAAGTTCTCAAGTAAGAGTTTTGGCTTAATTCTAATGTATTTATGGAACATGATGTCCAAGGAAGGTATTTAGGTCGATCTAGCCAAGATTTAGATAGTTAAAAGTTGGACCAGTCCCACTATCAATTACTGAGATTCAGAGTTTTGTAAGACTTGTAGGATATTACAAGCAATTTGTTTAGAGCTTCTCAACTATTGCATCTCCTTTTACCAGATTGACTCGATAGATTGTGAGCTTCTAGTGGAGCTTCTAAAAGCTCAAGACCTTGTTGACTTCAGCTCCTGTATTGACTTTACCTAAGGAGGGTGTGTACTTTACTACTTATTGTGATTCTTCTAGAGTCAGGTTGGGGGGAGTTATGATGCAGAAGTGGAAGGTGATCTCCTATGTCTCTAGATACTTAAAGACCCGTGAGAAGAACTACCCTACTCATGATTTAGAGTTGGTTGATGTAGTTTTTGTGCTTAAGTTGTGGCGGCATTATCTGTATGGGGTACATTATGAGAACATCACTGACCATTAGAGTCTTAAGTACATCTACAGTCAGAGGGATCTGAACTTGAGGCAGCGCAGATGCCTTGAGCTACGAATGGACTATGATATCACCATTTTATATAATCAGGGAAAGGCCAATGTGGTGGTCAATGCTTTAAGTAGGAAAACTTCTAGTATAAGGAATCTTGCCGATATTAATGTTCAGGAGAGACCATTGGCTAGGTTGTTCAGAGGCTTGCCAACAATTTCTTCCAATTATAATTTTTTAGAAGAGTGGTGGATTAATTACTTTCATAGATGGGGTCTTGAGGATTGGAGGTGGGATTTGTGTGCCCAAGATGGGTTAGTTGATTAGATTATTTCTTGAGGAGTCCCATTATTCACGATATTCCATTCACCCAGGAGCGACGAAGATATATCATGATCTTTGTCAATAGTACTGGTGGTGTGGCATGAAGAGGGATATTGCAGATTTTGTGTCTAGATGCTTGACTTTCCAACAGGTCAAGTGTGAGCACCAGCGACCTGAAGGTATCTCTTATAGGATACCTATTCCTACTTAGAAGTGGGAGCGGATAAATGGATTTTTTTGTGGGTTTTACTTCCACCATATGTAGTTATGACTCTATTTAAGTGGTTGTATATAGGCTGACCAAGTCAACCAATTTCATCCTAGTTCGGGTAAAGTATCTAGTGGAGAGGTTAGCCAAGCATTATATCTGATTGTGCGACTCCATGGAGTCCTACTTCTAGTGTCTATGATTGAGGTTCTTTGTTCACTTCCTATTTTTGAAAGGCCTTACAACATTGTTTGGGTACTCGTTTAGATATAAACACAACTTTTCAACCTCAGATAGATTGTCAGTCCGAGCGGATGATTTAAGTGTTGGAGGATATGCTCCGAGCTTGTGTGCTTGATTTTGGTGCTAGATGGAATCAGAATTTGCCCTTAGTAGAATTTTCCTACAACAACACTTATTACTTTAGTATTTAGATGGCCCCATTTGAGGCATTGTATGGGAAACGGTTTAAATCTCCAATTGTTTGATTTGATTCAGCTGAGATGGACTATTTAGATATAGACTTTCTTAGAGATACTATGGAGCAGGTGTTTATCTTCTCTCAAATAAAAATCAGAATATAATTTATAAAAAAATTATTTGTAAAATCATTGAAAGGTTTACTTTTGCTTATTTATCAGTAATAAAACTATAAAATTGAATATACATGAGACTATGTTGCGTAGATCCATGAGACTTACGCCCCGTGTCTCGGGGCTTACGTCTCACCTTGTACTATATAAAATGCCTCGCCTCACGCCCCCACCTTTTAAAACACTGATGTTTCATATAGTTGTCCATCAAGAATTTCATGGAGTGAGCAATGTTCAGAATCGTGTTTCATGGTTCTATCCAGCATGTGAAAAGCTTGAGCTTGAAAGAGATTATTGGTTTTATCCAACCACATGTGGAATACTAATGGCAAGTGCTAATTAATGCCTTTCTCTGGGCCTTTGTTACATGTGTATGGTTTCAGCTTCAAGTTGCATATCATAATGTGAATATAGAAGAACCTGCTCTTGGGATTCTTATAAGTATTCCTTGCAATTATTGTCTCAAGGTATGCGTAAATTGTGAACATTTTCAAGGATATGACAATCTATGTTCCAAATGTACCACCAATTTTAATGTTCTACTTGCTTAGCAAGCCGCAAACCATATGTCCTTGATCGAGTTCATTAGCTGTTTGAACCACATTAGTCAGTACATCAGTGCATCCTTGAGATTTCTTCCAGTCTGTGTTGATGTATTTCTACCCCATATTGTAATGTTTAGCAATGCGGGTGTTGATGATAATGTCACGTTTGATAATGCTTTAGTCAAGTGGCTACTGCTATATTCCCTCCAAAGGATTGACCAGCCAGACAAAGAAGACACAATACTTTTTACAGCAGCTCCTAACATATATCCAAGTCCTAACAAGTTCGCTGCTGTGATATTCATATTGTTTTATCCGAACCTTGAGGACAAGGTTCTTATTCAGGATGGAGTATTGTTGTGAATCAAGTCGACTTTGTACGGGCTTATATGTTAGAAGTGGTGAATGGAGCTGATTTAGTTGGGATTATTGGGTCGAGTAAAATACTAGAGTGTTTTATTTGGGATCTAGACCCAATTATCAATCAGTTAAATAGGAATGGGGGTTAGACAGAAGAGTTATGCGTATAGTGAAGGAACTGTCTTTTCCTCTCATTTTCTTTTTAGAGTCTTAACTTCTCATCCTCATTCTTATCTCTATCTTTAGTTACTTGTTGTTTCAGTACTTCTCTTTGTAATTCAAGTGTTATTATTATAATTTGACTATCAATGATTATATAATGTTTTAGAGTTTGTGCGTTGGAATTCGGATTTGTTTCACTCTTAAAGCCAAGTGAATAGCAAAAAAATTGAATGCATATATTTTTTTTTAGTTACGTTTATCACTAGGCAGTATTTGAGAGCACTTTTTTTTCTTCGACTTAAAAACTGGAAAAAGACTGTTGCTATTATTATCTATATTTCCTTAAAAGCATGAACTCCTAATTTGAATATTAAATTACTATAATATCCCTAACTTAGGTTGTGACTTTTTCGATGAGTTGTGACTTTTTTGATAAATTGTGACTTTTTTCAAAGGGTTGTGATTTTTCGATGAGTTGTGACTTTTCCAAAGAGTTGTGATTTTTTCAATAAGTTATAACTTTTCCAAAGGGTTGTGTCTTCTAGGAAAGGTAACTTTTTCGATGAGTTGTGACTTTTTCGATAAGTTGTGACTTTTTTCAAAGGGTTGTGATTTTTCGGTGAGTTGTGACTTTTCTAAAGAGTTATGACTTTTTCAATATGTCGTGACTTTTCCAAAAGGCAGTGACTTCTCAAAAAGGTCATGACTTTTCAGATAAGACACAAAAAACACTTATTCATACTACTCTTTGTTTACTATAAATAAAGGGGTTTCCTCTCCTTTTTCAACCACAATTTTTTTTTAATCTCCTACTCTTCTTCTTGCATATTAAAAAATTTCGTGTGATTTATTTGTCGTTGAGTGAGTTCGAAGTTTAGCGGAATATGAGGTACCACTATTCTGATGAAGTAAATCGTGCTATCCTAAGAGGGTACATTCCATAACTTCGAGTACTTGAGAAAAATAATTTTGATGGTATAATAATTATTTTTTTGCTTAATATATACATTAGTATGTAATGGTCCAATATATGAAGTTAACATGATGTAGTCAAAATTCATTTGTTTTTTATAACAATTTCTCTTGTGATGTAAATATATGCTTCTGAACATCTTTTTTTCAAAATTATTAAACTTCTCAAGAGTAAAATATGTGAATATATATGAATTATTTAAAAATTTATCAATTAAAAAAAAATTATATTCAGTAATATGGAATAAACATTTTCGTTTTGTTCCTACACTAAATTAAAATCTAATAACTATAAGAAAAAATAGTAAATTTAATTAAAAGTCCTATTTATTTGTGCAAGAATAAAATTTATTAGAAATACATCTATTGCACATTAATCCTTTAGTTATAACATTATAAATTCTCTTAGTTATTACTAATTATTGCAAACGTTATTCACACCCTTTAATAGTTATAATGTTATGAATTCTTATAGTTAGTACATTAATTATTTCTATCTTTCATCTTTTCTTATATTAACTTTTGACCAATAATTTTTCATATTATTACACTGCCCCTACATATGTGATAACACAATGTTGTTATTTTTCTTGGGATGATTCATGCTTGATTGAATAAATTGAAAATCGTTTACAAGTATATGAACTACATATTTATTTGGTGTAAGATAAACATGTGATTATATATATGATTTCACAGATATAATATATTCTTTAATTTTAATTTTTATTTTTTTGGGTAAAAAAAAAGGAACTCTTTTTCAGTTAACTTTGGACAATCAAATAACTATCTTTGATTTATGTATATAGTCAATCGAGAAGTCAAATATGAGAGCTAACAACAAGAACGTCATTTATTATGTTATAATGCAAAGCACGTCTGTTTAGATGACAAGAAAAATACACTACAAATATGGTCTATAAGGTAATATTACTGAGATACGACTAATTACGTGATTGAACCTCATCAAATTAAAATAAATATATGCATTATTGCAAGTAAGTAATAAAATTTCTCATTGATCATCTTCATAGATTCGTGTGAATAATATATATATATATATATATATATATATATATATATATATATATATATATATGACGATCCACATTTAACATTCACAAAAAAATCTGCAATATTATTTTGTGCAATGTTTATTATTCAAATCTTCACTTAAATAAGCAATACTATTTACTATAACATATATTTTCTGAGTTAGTAATCACATGCAACGCACGTGTCGAAAAACTAGTTAAAATAAAGATATCATCTATTTATTTAAAATTTAACCAAACACATTCATTTTCTTTCACAAGTACTATTTTAAAAAAAAAAAACATTTTTTATTTCCCTAAAAAATTGATCAAGCAAGCTATAACAGATTATCCGCATCGATTGTCCTACCAAGTTTAACTGACTAGCTTGTATGAGCCAAAATTAATTAAGAGAAAAAATATTTTATAAGTGGATATTTATGTGCATTATATAATCTTACAATACAAAGTTTTACATTACAAAGTTATGTATGAATTAACCTTTAACATTCAAACCCATGGAGTTACTTTTAAAAAACAATAATCTTCTAACGTTTATATGAAAGCAAGAAAAAATGAAACAAAATTATATTTAATCATCCGATATTTAAAATATACTGATTTGATTAATTAAAATTCATTTAAGTGAAATTCATTAAAGGATGAAGCACTTCCCAATCATGATTGTATTAGAATAAAATATATGAATCAACTACTAAATCATGACCTTAATGGTATCATGGTTTAACATTTCTTTCATTTTTTTAATTTTTCTTTCACACATGATTAGAAATTACGGAAGTTTTTTATTCTAAAACTTTGCAAATTTTATTTGTTATATTTTATTTAAGTGAATAATTGCTAAACTATAACAACCTATACAAAAAGGAAGACTAATTATGCTTCTGTCGTTTTCTACATTAATTTTTTCGTCAAATTAACATTTTTAGAGCTTGCTATCTAATTAGTATGCATACAAAAAGAAAATTAATGCTCAATATTGCTTGTAATTATAAAAAGTACATTGAGATACAATTTCTTTTATCATTACAAATAGTGAAAATAAACTCATAAATCAAAAGGGTAACCTTCTCCCTTTCATAAAGTAATAACCAAAAGAAAATACAAAGAAAGACACAATTTTTTTTTGATAGTTGAATTAAAAAAAAAATGTAAAATGATCAGGTGATACGGCGGCACAGGGTAATGCCATCACCAATAGGAAGCATACAAATCTCGACCCTCTGATCTTCTGCTAAGGCTTTGTTAAGTTCCAATACAAAGTCTCTATAATACCTTACGTATTTTCTCATTGGTGCATCAGCTGGTGCAGCCACAGAACCATTCCATAGGGTGTTGTCGTACCCAATCAAACCACCAACTTTCACTAATTCTATAATCCTTTTGTGATAGTTGATGTAGTTGTCCTTGTCAGCATCCACAAATATGAAATCATATGTGCCATGCTTGTTTTTCTGAAATAATTTAACGACGAAGTTCATAACTAATTATGAGTGATTATTTTTACGAAGAAGGTTAAGGTTGGATGAAATGAAACTCACATCTTCAAGTAATTGATCAAGAAGAGGCAAAGCAGGGCCTTCTCTAAAATCAATTTTGTGCGACACACCGGCCTTTTTGATTATGGGAAGGCCAATTTCGTAATTTTCTCTGTTAATATCCATTGCCAATATCTGCAAAAATATATAGATAAATGGTTCAAGGTGTTATATGCCTTGGAGAGACTAATTAAATAGTAGTAGTAAGGTAGAACTATAGAAGAAACAAAACCAGGGGAAAAGAAAAAAAAATATTTTGCCATATAGGGGAAGGGCCTACAATGTCTCTTAACAATTTGAATGGATATGAAACTATCTTCTATCGATTTTTCGGTCTTCAAATATACTTAACGTCAACCTTTTGACTTAAAATTCAAGTTTACCATATGAGCTCATATATTAAGTTATTTAAAATTATTTTAACGAAGAAGAACCTAAAATACTCTTAAACTATGTAATTTGGTACAATATTGTCCTTCATCTACCTTATGAGTGTGGATCGTTAGAAATAAGGATATTTTAAGTCAAAAGATTTGAGGGCCAAAAGGTGGACAAAAAATAATTTTGTACCAATTCAAATAGTAAAGTACATTTTTAGCCCTTCTCTGTTGCTATATTATATAGGGTATATATTGTATTTGTTGTATTATCATAAGTGGTATATATCTCCGGTTTAAAAAATGATTTAATTTATGTAGTAAATTATTAGTAGTTAAGTATTCATATTATAAATCATATGAGATATCCAACTCTAATATAATATTCTGACTCTACTCTCACCTAATAGGATTATAAACTAAAAAAATAATTTTAAAAGATAATAACTACAATATTCTGACCCCCACTCCCACGTCTTACTTTTGTTCCCCCTCTAATGCAAGTCAAATGTCCACGTCCCCCATCTTCTAGTAGAAACTTTCTTTTATTTCTTTCCTATGTTGCTCGAATTTTTTTAAAATGTCGTCAGGTGTATGTTAGGTTTTTCAAAAATAATGTATTTTTTGAGGATTCAACATAAGATCAGCAACATTCTTGAAGAGTCCGAGCAATATAGGTTCTTTCTTCTTTTATTCTTATTTGGGACAATTCTGGTGGAGTTATCTAAACTGCTAGTGGAAAAAACTAATTAATTTATATATATAGTTTGACTTAATACGAAATTTAATAAAAGAAAATTATGATCTAAAATAATTAGTAATAAATTATTTCATTAACGATAAAATTAAATTGTTATGTACCTTTCCGTCGTCGGGGATAGCAAGGGCTGTAGCAAGGAGGGAGTAGCCAGTATATACTCCAATCTCCATTGTGTTTTTTGCATTTATCAATTTCAACAACATGTTCAAAAACTGACCTTCATCTGCTGATGTTGTCATTAGATTCCTGTTAATTTCAAACATATATGGATTATTAATTAATTAATTCACTCGAAAAAAATAACAATGTATAATCGTATCGTAATTAGGTATGAAATTTAATTAATTACTCACCATGGATGCTTAGCAGTCACCTCCCTGAGTTCTTTCATGGATTCTGGCTCTCTGGGATATACGCTGGTCTCAAGTATATACTATATACAATACAAACGGAGCGATCATTAGTCAGAGGTGAATTTAAGATTTCATGTTTGGATAGAAAGTATATTGGTGTATATACTATTATTCTTTTGTAATAACCAAACTTAATATAGTTTGTTTGTCTTTAATTTATGTGACTTTTTTCGCTTATCGTCTTAAGAGTTTTAGCAATTCGATGTAGGATTTTCAGTTTATGGGAGTAGTATAGCCGTAATCAATGAGAAAATCACCCGTTTGATTTAACTAATTACATTTGAAACTAACTTTGATTAGATTAACTCATCAGTCTGATATTTAAAAATATTATATAAGATAGCAATTTTTCTTATGTCAATAAATATTATGGAAAATACATTTTAAAATAGTGATCAAAATTTAGATAGATAATTTGAATCTCAAAAAAGAAAAGTAACACATAATTTGAGACAGAAGAAGTTTAAATATAAGAACTTAGAGATTTTTGAGATATAGTTAGGAATTTAGTTAAGAATATGATCAAGATTCAATAGTACAAGAACTTTTTTGATAAAGAATGTTCAACTGATCATCCTTCGATGTGCGAGCAGTTATATATACCTGATAAAGAGCATCACTTTGCAAAAGGCTCTTGTGGCCAACCTCTTGGTGTTTGATTTCTTGTACTTCACCATTCTTCTCAGCCATTTTTTTTGGTTTATTGTGGAAGGATTTTCTATGTGTTTTTGAGTTAAGAAACTATGGAATAGGAACCTATAAATGGACAAAATGAGTCCGGTTTGTTCCGGGACTTTGTAATCATCGTGTATGCATGGACCGGCCGTCAACCGGGTTCATGGTTGGCGAGTTTTGGTCAATGCTTGTATGGGTCCCACTGAGTAGTTAAGGATGAATCTCAGCCGTTAGATGAATTCATTCAACGGCTTGATTTGTTTCAAAGACTTTGTAAAAGAAACCAGCAAAGGACCTTCATTAGAAATACTTAGTCCTGTATAAGTGTGGTGGATATTCCAAATATTTTATGACGTAGTTTAACTTGACGCAAAATTTAAGAAAAGAGAAAATATATGATTATTTTATTAAAAAACACTTGAATTTTGTGGGGGTCGTATTACCCTCCCTGCTCATATTCGAAATGAAATAAGCAACACATTCTGACCCTAGCACATTCTGATACATTTTGTCGAGATTCAAATAAGTCTATCTTTGATCATAAATTTTTCGTATATCTTTTAAATATTTTAAATTTTCAATTCTTGTGACTTATAGTATTTTTTTTTTTATGTAGTTTACAAATACATATATTTCATTTCAAAAAATTTGAAGATTTCATGTGCAAATTTCACATCAAACTTAAAATGTTTGACTCTCGAAAAACGAAAAGAGTCACATTAATTAAGATTATTATTTTCTCTGTTCTAATTTATATGACTCGTTTTTATTTTTAGTCAATCTAATAACATAATTTTATATTTAGTAATGATTTAACTCTAAAATATATATTATATGCATAATAAAATAATTTATATTTACACAAATTATCTATTTCTTATTCAGACCACGAATTCTAAAAGAATATCTTTCTTAAACTTCGTATAAAGCTAGACAACATCCTATAAAATAAAAGGAAGGGAGAAAAAAGTATATCCGACAAATACCTCAAGATCATGTTTGGTGAGTGGGGCAAAGCAATAATATTAATATTGGCATGCCTTTGAAGTAGGAGGTGCACCCAAAAAGAAAGTTTGTGGGTAGGATGGTTGATCATTGTCAAAGTTGGTGAGAGGTTGGTGCAAAGAATTTGGATCCCACATCATTTTTTGGTAAGAATAATTGAATAAACCAAAAAAAAGAAACACTTTCTTTTCTTTGGAAACAAATAAATTAACTAACATGCATAATTAGTTGGTAAAAGAGTTACCTTCCTCCTTTTTTATTCATGTTTCTCATAGGGACAATGATGGAAATCTTAAGGAGAAAGGACTCGACTTTTTTCTTTTATTTTTTTTTATTTGTTTTAATTATTTTTGGGTCAAAACTTAAAACCATCTATGCCTAAAATGCTTGGGTCTCGGAATTAATTATTCCTTTTATTTTTTCTTGGGAAGAAAAGGCTTAAATTGGTATAATCCTTGATAATATTATTTCTTGTGTTTTAATTTATATGCCTTAATTATTAATTTTCTTTTATGTCTGTTTAAAAAGAATATTATTTCATATATTAAGTAAGTAATTTCTTATGTGAATGTGTGACATGTTATTTAAGAAAACAAGTTTAAAAAAGAAGTTTATATATATATATATATATATATATATATATATATATATATATATATATATATATATATATATATATAACATGTAAGGTAAGATTATACAATTCAAATTTTTTTTTTTAACTTTCTTATGCTCGATATTTAAAATGTTTTAGTTATGACTTATGAGTTATGAATCAGCTCAAAATCTTGGTGTCCATAATTCTAATTTTCATTGATGGAGATTTATAATACAAAGTTAGGAAAATGTCACCAAATATACGATTTCTACAAGCAGATATGATATAGGTGTGTTTGTCTCTTTCTTCTTCTTGTTTTTTTTGTTTGCTATCCAAATGTTTTTCTTTTTTTCGAGAGCATTTACGTTCAGTGTGGAGAATTTGACCGTATAATAATATTAATTTATTTTTAAAATAATGTCTAAAATATTTTATTTTAATTTTAAAATACACTTTTTTTAAAAAATTACTTTAAATTTTTATTTTTAAGTATTATATTTTTATGTCTAAATACTTACTAAATCTTAAATCATAAATAGACATGTTAGAGAAATTTCTTTTTATTGATTTATTTTATATATTTGTTTGTTTACGTGAAGTTTGGTCGGTAGTAGTTATTATCATGGTCCTTTTTTGTCATTATATTTTATAATTATTATTTTTCTAACTAAAAATGCATGTCATCCTATTTTAATTTAAGTTAAATAGCCATAAATATTTGACCATAAGCAATACTTATCTAGAGAATTTAAAGCAAATTATTTTGAATTTATATTTTGCCATCACACTATAAGCTAAGGTAATTAAAGTAATGGTTTGGTGCCTAAGTTCTCTTCATTTTTTTAAAAGATGTATTCTCTATATCTATTATTTTAAAAAAATCTCATGTATTGTTAAATTTGCAAACTCTCACTTGGATCAGGAATCATTTCTCTATTTATTGATTTATCACGATCAGGTTTTTATGGACTCTGATCCTTCTTTCATTATTTTTAACCATTCATCCTTTTTAGGGCTTGATAAAGCCTTAGTCACATAATTAGGTTCATCCAGTTCTGTGGGAGATACCAATAAAACATAATCCTCAATCTCATAAGATCGTTTAGGTACACCTTTTCTTGTATTCTTACGTAATTAAAGTTCAGATTCCTCTATAGGATTTTGGGATTCAAAACTCTCATTTGGACCAGGAATCATTTATTGATCCATTGATTTATCAAGTATGTTCGACGGCATTATCTGATCTTCTGAATTCAACATTTTGTAGAGAGGCTCACATTCATCTATTTCACCCTTTTTGGGAAAATTATTTTCCAAAAATCTTACATCTCGTGATACTATTTGAGTAATACTTCCATCCTCAAGTTCTTTAATGAACACATACCCTTTGGAGTGTTCAGAGTACCTTATAAAGATACAATTCTTTCCTTTTGGATTTAATTTATCAAATTCACCAAAACGATCTTTAATATATGCAGCACAACCCCAAGGTCATAGATCATTTAGTTTGGTTTTATGACCAGTTCAAAGTTCATAAGGAGTGGACGATACTGATTTAGAGGGCGGTTTATTCAATATATAGGCTGCAATCAATAATGCATCTCTCCATAAAGAGATAGACAATTTTTTTTGCGCCATCATTGATCTAGTCGTGTCCAATAATGTTCTATTCCTCCTTTCAGCTACACCATTTGTTAGGTTGTGTAAGGAGTAGTTAACTGTCTAATAATGCCCTTTTAGTACACAATTCTTCAAATTGTTTTTACAAACATTCACGTCCTTTATTGGTTTTTAAAGCCTTTATATTTTTATCTAATTGATTTTCAACTTCATTCATATATCTTTTAAAGCACTCCAATGCTTTAAATTTTTGAGAAATCAAATAGACATAACCAAAGCGCATGAAATCATCAATAAATATAAGAATGAATTAATTGAAGTGGAACTCAGCTCTTTTTGCCTTCCCAAATGATTTACATGTAATCTTTCTATCAATTTTCGTGAAAGAACCTAAATGTCCTTCCTTTGCCAACTTATTCATTAGATCTTGCCCTATGTGACCTAATCTTGCATGTCATGTAATAATATCAATATCATTGTTACTTGAATAACATGCCATTACACAACGGTCAACATACTAGTCATAAGTTGAAGGATTACAATCTAAAACGATAAAACGATCAAAAGTAAGTTCAAAATCGTATAAAATATTATCTAGAGTTATTCTAACATCATTGTGACTAAGAAAACAAATTAAAACTAACGTCTAAAAGACTAGACACAGATTCTAAGTTTCGCCGAATCTCTGGAGCATATAGAACGTCATGCAACAACAAAGAATGACCTTTTATATATATATATATATATATATATATATAGTGTAATGCATGTGGGGAAAACTGAAACGCTAATGAAAATTATTTCATGTTGATAATCTCATGCAATGAACATGTTTTTTTACTTGTGGTTTCAAGTTGATCGTTCATTGTGATTGTGCATGATGCTTGTGATTGATGGATGGCTCGGGTACTACATCAATATGAAATACTAATGAGTACTCGGATACCACATTGAAATTGAATACTGATGGTTGACTCAGATACCACACATGATATGTTACCAACAATGATTGACTCGATTACCATACCGATACACTAACATTTTGTGTGGATTTCATAAGAGAATCAAGTTTACTTCTTCATGACGTTATTTTACTTGTTTGGTTCCATAAGTGGACTAGATCTCTTTATTATGTTATATTTATTGCATTTTGATCCCCTGAGTGACCAATTGGTGTATTTAATAATGGGTTCTATGATTATCATATAGAATTGGATTGCATATTAAACACGGAAGACTATGTCTTAGAGGATCTTTGGGTGATCCAAGTTACTTAAAAGGTGAGTTAGGCTCAGGTATGAATTTGTATGTAATCATGTGAGACATATTTCATGTTTGGTTAGATTAGGTTGGTGACTAGGATTGTTGGTCTTATAAATTGATTTATGTGGATTATGTGTTTGTTAAGGTGATCAGATATATCTAATCAAGGTAGGCTTGAAAAGCTTGAGGATGGCATAAAAGGTAGGTTTGGAAAGCCTTAGAGAGGTAAGAGGGTCGAATGTTTAATGGTGAAGTTGGAAGCGGAATGAGATAGAATATTGGGATCAAAGTATGGCTAGGCACCAGACCGGGTTGTACCGCTACCGGTCCGATTTCATTTCGGTATCATTCCGGTTCGTTCCAATCCAGTAGTCTTCGAAACGGAACAGGACACCGTGAACCGGTACACTGAACGGAACGGTATCACGATTTGATACTAGTGTCCTTGTATCGGTTTATCCTGTTTTATTCCGATTCCGTTCCGTTTCGGTGCGATTCTGGTTAATTAATTTATATTTTATATTATAATTTATATATAAAAAAATAAAAAAATATAGCCTTTCAGCTTTCCCAATGCCTCAGGAAGCAGCTTTTCTGAAAAGCCTGCTACCCCTGCCCCCTGCTGACTTGTCTCAGTCCCCACTCCACACTGGCCAATGCTGACTGCTCCAGCCCCCAACAGAAATATTTTCAACATCTCCATATTCCATTGATCCATTCCAATGACTATATTTTTCAATTCCAATACATAATTACAATTTCTAAAAACTAAATATACTCCCTCTCTTTATATTTTTAACTACAATTTACGTATTTATAGTATTTAACAATTAGCAATCATCAATTTCTCTCAATTCTCAATCTTTCTCAAAGTTTCAGACTTTTCAATATTCAAGTTCCAAATTTCAATCATATTATTTTGTAATTGTGAAGATTTCAATAATCATTTGGTGAATTTTGGAGTAGGAATCTTCTTCAAACTTCTAGTTTCAACATCAATTTTTCAATTTTCGGTTATAATCATTTGTTCTTTACACAAACGTTTGGTAACTTCGTTCCACTCTCTAATCTTATATTTATTTTTTTGTATTTATTATTTGTAAGTTGTTCTTGTTATATTTTATTTGTTCTTGTTAAATTTTGTATTTTATAATTTATAATTTTATATCATGTAGTCTTCTAAAAAAAGTGGAGGTAAAAAAGGTATTGTACACGGAGTAAAAAATGTGTTTACAAAAAATAATAACGGTTATAGTTCTTCTAAATCTAAATTTCCTCTTGTTAGAATGAATACTGATGAATTTACTCATGTGAATGAAACTAGTTTTTCTCTTCCCGGTCCTATAGAAATTAATTTGGATACTCCTATAAATTCCCGAAGGGGTTTATGAAAGACATTATGGTGATTATCAAGAAAATGAAGAAGTAGAAATTGATGAAGAAGATTTAGATGATACACCGACTAGTTCCGACCTCAATAGTACTGAAGTTCCACCTCAGGAGGACAATCCTCCATTTGGAACTAGTCGTCCCCCTATTGTTCCAACTAGAGGTAAGACCAAGGTACAACGTACTTTAAAATCAAACGTGTGGAAATTTTGTTATTTGAATGAAGAAAAAACTTTTAGTATATGTAATATTTGTAAACAACATTTTAAATATAAATCTGGTGAGAGTGGAGGTTCAACGGGAGAATTAAAAAGGCATTTGATGCAAAAACATAGTAAAGAGTGGTTTGCATATTTATCTTCTCTTAGTGTTTGTGAAGATTCTAGCATTGAAGCATCGGTTAAAGGGTCAAATATGGTTCAAGGTGAGTTAAATACTTCGAACCCAAGTGGTCCTCTTACACATCGAACCTATAATAAGGATCATGATCGTGAAAATTTTGCAAAAATGGTTGTTGTTTGTGGTTTACCTTTTAGTTTTGGAGAACATCCGGGCTTTATTGCATATATTTGTGATACATATAATCCTAGTTTTAAAGATTTATCAAGAAGCATGGTAAAAAGAAATATTTTTGAATTTCAAGAAAAACATTGTCAATTTTTGCGTGCCTATTTTGAAATAATGGATTGTAAAGTTGCTATTACCACTGATATGGGTCGTAGTCCTAATGGTTTTGATTATTTAACTATTACTGCGCATTGAATTGATTATAATTGAAATTTACAAAAAAGAATTATCGATTATAAAATTTGTCAACTGAAAAAAACTAGAATGTATATTGCTACTACAGTGTTGGAAATTTTAGATTTTTTCGGTCTTTGTGATAAAGTCATTAGTATTACTTTAGATAATGCTTCTGCTATTAATATGCTAGAACCTAGAATTTGTCCTATTAGTAAATATGTTTTTCATGTTAGCTGTGTTGCGCATGTATTAAATTTGGTTGTTAGTGACGGTGTGAAATTATTTGAAAATAGTTGTAATAAAATTGATAATGCTTGTTTTTATATTTTTCATATGCATAGTAGTAGTAGTAGAATTAATCAATTTAAAGAGCTTTGTAATGCATGTAAACCTTCATTTATAAAAGTTCCGAAACATGTAAAAACTAGATGGAATTCCTTTTATGATATGCTTGAAGTTGCTTATACATATAGAGAACCTATTACTATGCAATTTAATAGTCATAATGTTTATCCTGAATTAAAACTTAATGATAGTGATTGGGATGAAGTAAATGAACTTAGAATATTTTTGAAATCATTTTATGAGGCTACTAAAATTTTTTCTGGAATGTATTATCCTACTATTTCCGAAATTTTAATATATATATATATGTGTGTGTGTGTGTGTGTGTGTGTGAGATTTCCTCTCTCTTTTCTAAATATAAAACAAATGAATTAAGTACTAGTGCTTTTGAAGTTATGATTACAAAATTTAAGAAATATTTTTTTCCTATCCCTCAAATTTATTTAACTGCAATTCTTTTCAACCTTGAATACAAAGAATATGGTGCAAAAGCTTTAGTTGAATGCATTTATCAAAATTTAGTTATTAAACCAGAAGAACAACCTGATTTGGTAACATGTCAAAATAGTATAAAATTACTTGCTAAAGAAATGTATGATAAATATTGTTCCTTAGATAATGTTGAAAATCCTCAAATGTCTATGCCTCGAGTAGGTGCCCATGGTAGAGTGAAACATAAACTTGGTCTTGACTCTTCTAATAATTGTGAATTTGTTAAATATCTTGAACAGGGTTCATATAATATTACAAACGAGGAAGGTACACCACAACTATTGAACTGGTGGAGGGCTTGTGGAACTCAATTTCCAAAACTTAGTAGGATGGTGAAGGATGTGCTTGCAATTCAAGGATCATCAGTAACTTCAGAGGCAGCTTTCAGCGCGACAAGATTTCAAATTGGAGACCATAGATATTCGTTAGCAGAAGACAATTTGGAGATATCGATGCTTTTTAGAGATTGGATAAATGCTGAGTGTAGAAATCAAGGACTTCCAAAGTTAGATAGTCAATATGAACTTTTCATAGATTTAGCCATTGGATGTGGTAGTGACGATGGCATGGAACTTCAAGATCGTCAACAAGCTTTACCAAGACCAATAGTTGATTACGGTCAATCTATAGCTGAGTTAGAGAAAGGCTTTACGAGACTATACAACTATTAGTATTACATTTGAGGCTTAGTTGAAACAAAACCCTTTCTAGAAGATGGCTGCGTAAAGTATGCACTCTACTAATAGTTGTAAATTGTTATTGTAATTTGTAATACAAATTTAAATAAATTGGATTGATATTTTTTAAATTTGTCAGTTGTGTCATTGTTTTATCCTTATTTTTATTTATTTTTTTAAAATTACAAACTTAAGTTATTTAAATTACAATTTATAAATATAACTTATAACATATTAATAAGTAATAACTTATAAACTTCAAAAGATTCAAATCTTGAAATTTGAAAACTAAGCTAAAAAACTTTTTAAAAAAACTTTATTAAACTTAACTTGTAAACTTAATAGGTAAAAATTAAAAAAAAAAAAATCTTTAAAATAAACTTAAGTAAAATTACATTATAAATTTCAAAACTATTAATTTAAAGTTTAAACTTAGAAAAATAAAAAAAAATTCATGTTTTCGTAATTCAAAAAATCAAAATAACTAAAAATTTTTTATCATTTTTTGAAATAGCTAAATGTGTCATCCCGTTTATCCCATCTCGTTCCATTCTGGTCCGTTATGATCCGTTTCAGTTCCATCTCGGTATATAGTGGGACGGGATGGAACCGAATATCCATCCCGATAATTTCGATCTGGTTCATCCCGGTATCGGTCAATAAATTGGTCAAACTGTCCCGTTCCGATCCGCTACCGGTTCGTTCCGGTCCAGTACCGATTCGTTCCAATCCGGTGGTTCCGTTCCGGTCTGTTGCGCAGCCTTAGATCAAAGTGTACTAGTTTATTGGCATTATACTTGAAATGGTAAAAGTGTGTAGATAAAGACTTAGGGTGGTATATCATTAACATTGTATGGTTTCTTCTGAATGTCTACTTTATATTAGGTCGTGGATTCGGGTCGATCAATGACCCGTATCAGTACGTGTTGTTTGTACTAATACTACTCTTGCTATACCACTCAACATGGTTAGGTTACATGTAGGAGTGTTTGTGGTTCGGTTTAAATCGGTTATTGGTTAAAAGCAAAACCAACCCAATCTAATCGGTTTTTTAAATTTCTAAAACCAAACCAAACCAAATGAAAAAAATAACCTTTGGTTTGGTTCAATTTTTCTGGTTTTTTCTATTTGAAAGTAATAAACTTTTTTAGGACATATGTATCTCGATAGACAGAAACACCTAGTACATGGACAATCCACAGAAAAGCTATTGTCAGTTCAATTAAGCAATTATACAATACTAAAGTTATTATTACACGAACAAAGTGATTCAATTAAGAGAAAGTGTGACTATCATATGTGAGGTCGGATAGGTACAGACTAAAGTAATAAATTTTGATGGACTTGGACTTAAGATTGTAATAGTTGGGCTAAAATTTTAGTGTTGAGCTTGAGAAAATGTTAAAGTTAAAGACTTAAGTTAATTAAAATTTAACAAAATTTTTTATTTTATTTATGAATAATATATAAATAATTATAAAATTTGTATATCTAATTTATCGGTTCAATTTGGTTATTTTTGCGGTTGTTTTTTAGTAAAACCAAAACCAAACCAATAGTATCAGTTTTCAAAATTTAAAACCAAATCAAACCAAAAATTGATTTTTTAAAATCAGTTTGGTTCGGATTGCGGTTCGATTTGATTTTATTACCATAACCATGAACAACGCTAGTTATAGGATTTGTGATGTTTCATAGATGAAAATGATAGTAATCTTCGACATTTTTTTCTCCTCTTTTCCTTATGGTGGGAGTTGTGTGTATTTTCTTTATTTTATACCCTCTTAGTAGCTCTTATACTTGTTTTAGACTAGTTCCTTGGGAAGATTTTCGTGTATTTTTCAAAAGTTTTCTATTGAAATTGAGATTGAGACTAACTTTTTCATTTTATTAAGGCAATATATCATGTTTCGTTTTACTTCCACATTTCCAGTTTAAATTGTGTGATCTTATTTAGGTGATAGAGTAGATGAATGCATGACACAATGAAGCAGATCGTGACAATTGGATATCAGAGCTCAGGTTACCAGTCTCCCAATATAGAAGCAAATGTCGAATAGTCTTATGAATTGGTGTGTTGACGAATCTTCAAGGAACAATGAAGCATTCTAGAAAGTCATCTCACTTCTTCACTCCTTTCGTATAATTGGTCGCTTGTAGTATGAGTCGGGTCCAATTGGTATCTCTTGATTCCAATGGATATCTTAACAAAGTAAACTAAATGTCATTGTCACAACAGTAGCGACACAAACAAGGAATATTGGAATCGAGAAGATTCCAACTGGTATCTGGCCTTAAGGGCCATATGAATGCATAAATAGTCAGTTAGTGGTCATTTATGATGCGAATAAATATAATAGACCTAATTTAATTTGATGATAAAGTTTGATAATTGTTATCATATATACTGCATTGGTTGAAAAGCTGCCTATGTGTGAAGTGTAATTGATTGGATTTCGTGGAACTGTCGTCAAAAAAGGGGAATAACTTGGTAATGTAAGATGGGTTGATGATAGATTGTTGTCATTAGTTGGAAATGTTTGTGTTAAAATTGACATAGACCTACCGTTGGTAAAGATGGCAAGGGGAAAGAACAAATTGTGACTATATACAAACTGATTTTGGAACAGTCGGTATTGTTTGAGAACCATGGAGAAAGGGTTATTCTTGTACGATAGCAGAAATGTGATGTATGAGCTGCTTCTGGTACTATTCATGGTTAATTTTGTGATAACGTGGTGGTAAGTGCCTAATTGTGTGTTGATGGGTATGATCCTGGGATCTATGTTGAAGCTATGGTTCGAATATCTGTGATACTTGTGTCATGTTAGAATCCCACAACAAACAAAGAAATGGACAATATCACCTCCAAGACCGGTATTTGGTCTAGTGATGTATTACTCAATGCAAATGTCTGCAGCACAAAAAAAGAAGGTTTAAATAATTCCCTCAACACAATATCAAATCTTTTTACTTACAACTCCTTTGGTTCCATCATGAGTAGGATTTTCCAGGAGCCATAGTACAGTATTACTAAGTTGACAAGAACCTCCCTTATTTTTCTTTTTGTGTTCGTTCACCGTCTTCTTAACTGGGACAGGGGAGGAAATAGAAGACGAAAAAATAGTTGTTGCAGGTAATTCTTTCAAGTTTCCAAGGCAGTCATCTTACATATGGGACAGGTATTCTTCAGGACCAACCACTGCTTAATGCAATTAGTATGGAATTCATGCCCACAATTCAACATGCCCATGAGATCTCCAGCTGTGTATTCCTCCTGATTTTAGTGCAAGAAATAGGACAAACTTTAGCCAACAAATCCGCCAAAAAGTTTGTTCTGGGATAACTATTATCTAGTAATATATGTAAAAACATCAGATAAGATACTTACCTGACATATACAGCAAGGTTCCAAGTTAGATGAGGACTGTCCACGTACAGAGCCATGCTTCCGCTGTTTCATATTGACTGAAATGGTTTCTTCACTCAAGCCTGTGTTTACATTTCCTATACGTTCTTCCAAAGCCAATAGTTCCTAACGTACGAAGCAATCAGTGAGACCAGCATGTAGAAATTTAGTGAAAACAAAACTAAACTACATTACCTCATAGGACATATTATCAACGTCAAGCCTCATGGCCCTATGCCTATCATGGAACTCAGCAACTCCATTGATAAATGGATCAACCAACATATAATCCTGAGAAAGTGTCCACAAAAGTCACCAGAAATTCTTCATCAGTAAGAAGTCAGAAAATAAAGTAGCCAAGCAAAATTGAGCTATTCTAATTGGCTAGCAGTAACAAGTTCATAATTTAGCAGTTGGATCAGGTAATGAGCATTTTTGATAAAGGATGAAGGGTTGGAAAAAGACCCTGTCCAATGAGGAAGACTGCACCAAGAGAACTCTCTTCTAGAAGGGAATCAAGAATTAGAACCTTCATAATGAAAAATCAGATGCAATTTGATCTTGTCATCATGACTAGTTAAATAACTGGCTCCGAAAACTTAAAAACTCTTATCCATCCAAATTGCAATCAGAAAATTCAAACTCGCTCTTCTTTTGATCATTAGAAAACTCAAACTGACTCGATCAGAAATAATAGCAAGTCTTTTTTCCTCATCCAGGCAATAATGTTACTGTGAAGGTCGTTAAGTCCCACATCTCTGGGTGAGAGGCAAACCCATATCTTTACATGGTCTTGGGCAATCATCACCTCTTGAGCTAGCTTTTGGGGCTGAGTAAAGCCCAAGATCCATTTCTTTATGCAGGCCATATAATCCTTACCTTTCTCACCAAAGCTAACATAGCACAGCTACAAGTATTAGTATTGTTTTCAAACTTTCAGGGCTTTGAAAAGGATTAAAAGTATATGTATGTACACAATTTCAGATAACAAGCTGCAACTCATTTCTGCTAAATATATATTCATCGGATTATTATAAGGATTGAGATTAAACCTCTGATCTCAAGTTTTCGACTCTCCGCATGGCATTCAGGACTTGACGAATCTGTTGAACATAAGTGGAGAAAAGATTAATCAGCACTGACAAAGTCCCCAATTCGGCAAGGGAAGTGGAAATTATTGGCAGGTTTAGAGCAACTCAAAATAAAGACATGTAGAATAACAAGGATAGCTGCATAAGTGGTGAACCATTACAAATCAAATTCATAGATTGGACAACCAAATAGCAAGGAAAACACAGTTACTGGTAAAATCATAACATATTGGTTGCTGTTTAGCCTGAAGTGATCACTGATGAGTGCTAACAAGCCACTTTAAATTAATTGACCAAACGATTCCAACTGGAAATAAAGCTATTTAAGCAAAGCAATAAATTAAAAGAAGTCTTCGGGAGGATAAAATACCAATGGGATCAAATATCTTTTACATCAATCATGCCAGATACAAGACAGACAAGTTAAGATACCTACATATACCAAACACAACAGCTTTAGATATTATTATGGAAAGCAAACCTCATACCAGTCTGTGTCGACCCTCAATATCAGCAGCTAAAGCACGCCAACCATCCACATCATCACCTGGATCAACCATCAAACTCGATCTAAGATGTGGTTGACGGTTACCCCGGCTACTATATCGGGAAGACATCACTGGCTCCTCTGAGGAAGAAGCAGCTGAAGGCAGCAGAGAAGAATGACCTCTCTGACTTCCAGACTCGGGCTCACCTGATGGGAAGAGAACCCAAGGAGCAAATTCTGGTAATCCATCATAGCTAGTAATTGCTGAATTCTGATTAGCCCATGCAGTAGGAGAATTACGTGCTCTTGAACCAGGACCCACTGCAGAGCTAGGAATATTTCTAGAAGAGGTTGCATTTGCAGTAGCTAAACTCCAATTTGTGGGGTCAAGTACCATATTTCTTGTCTCAGGAACAGGAACAAATGGATGGGACTCCCCATTATTTCTGACAGTACTGAAGTTAGCTTCATCTCCCAATGAAGCAACTCTATCTCCAGAAATCATTGATGAACTACCGCCTCTTGAACTAGGAGATGCATCCCAGGGAAGTGAGTGAAAACCTCTAGAAAAACCAGGAACTTGCATCATGTGTGACTGGCTTCCAAGGTTACCTGAATTCATTGGCAGTGAAAATGGTTGTCTCGAGTCCAAAGAGCTTGTTACTGAGGCAGATCCAGGTGGCACATGGGCAGGGCCGACACTAGAATGCCCTACAGTTGTGCCAATCGGTAGTAAACCAGATGTAATGAGATCCTGATTCACAAGATTTGCTATAGCACCGAAATTTCTTGCAGAGCTTTCTACAATTCCACCAGCACTTAATGGAGGAAATACATCAGAAGCAGACATACTTGTACCAACCCCATTTCTTGGATACGTATTCTCCAGATAACCAACATTCTGCATATTTGCAGAACGGAATAGTATGTTTAAGCTGCTCGAAGCATTATTACTACTTGGATAGTTATGCTGTACAGTGTTCTCAGGTCCTGCATTGGAGCTTGAACTTCCACCTGCAAAAGAATGTCCAGAAATGCCTTCAATAGCCTTGCGCTTGCAAGATGAACCCCAATTATCCATAGAAGAACTTGATACATTACTTTTCCCTGCCAAATAACCAGAACTACCTGTAAAGGTACCACTGTCATCAGATGCACCAAAAGCCGGAGGATGCACCGCTTCCGATCTATCAGATTTGTGAAGTGGAGGTACACTTGTTCGCATGACCAGACGACCATCATCATTATTGTATCCACCACTCAAATTAGCATTTACTGGACTATGATCCAAGGTAAGGCTTGATGATACACTAGGAGGCCTGCCAATTACATGATTGCCACCATAACCGCTTGTAGAAAAGACATTAGAAGCTTCAAATCGGTGTTCTGACCTTGGATTAATCATAACATAATCATTTGATGAAGAAGTCCAACCTTGTCCTATTTTCAAGTCACTGCCACGTGTGCGGTCATGCAAATTAGCAGTGGAGCTGGATTCACCTTGATCCCAGCCACTAAATCTTTGAGCATTATAATTAACACCATTAACATAACTAGGATTTCTTCCAGAAGGAGAAAGCATGGGATTTGACAATCGATTCTCAACTGGATTCCGAAAGCTGTCCCAGGGAGCTGTCGCATCCATGGAAGCATTATTTGAAACAGATCCCTGATTAAGATCAATGTTTTCTGGAAAGGAGTCCAAAACACTTCTGTCCCCTTGCATGTGGGTCATTTTGAGAAACACAAGGGCCTTAAGAGCACCAGCGAAGGAATCCTCTGAAAGATCCACATTACCAGAAGTTGAGAGCAGAAAAAGGTTGCAACATAATATAAGTTTTAGCTGTTCAAAAAAATTTATGGAAAACTGAAATTGGTTTATGTACAACTAGCAACTTAGAGATCATCTATTCCGATTTCCAAGTATGTAAAGAATATGTTTAAATTATGCCAACATAGTGTATAGCAGTCACAATCTGAGTAAAAACCACAATACAACTGCAAAGCATTAGATGATCATGAATTGAAGAATTTCAGCAAGCACAAAATCATTAACACATATACAAAGACAACTGTGAGAAAGCACTCTACAATCACATCAATGCTCATCAAACAACGATCATTCAATTTGTTCTCTAGATGTGACGTGCCAGTGAAGAACAAAACGAGCTATGTTACATGGAAACAAGTGCTGCTATCTAATAATCATGTACCGATCGAAAAGTAGGATTTGTCATCACCTAAGTTTAGGATTTGATGATATGAATAGAAGAACATATACAGATAGAGGGATACAGAAGACCTATTTCTTAGTTGCTAAATGATCAGTATAATTACAGTTGCTCAAAGGACATGTTTAGTCCATTGAAGCAATGAGCCAACTCTTTTCTGCTTATCTGAAAGAAATTAAAGTTCTACAGTGCTACATTTAATATCATAATGCAACTTTTAAAGCAGTAAAACTTCCATCTAGTTGGACAAGTGAGGGTTGCTCAAGTGGTTGAACACCTCCACCATCAATCGAGTCGATGGAGGGTAAGTAGAAACACTATTGATCATACTTCTTGGAGTTGATACATAACTGATTCATTAAGTCTTGCCTAAGACACATTATCCTTTGGCCATGTTCAGAGTTTGTCTTGTTCTCAAAAGAACTTTTTCTATTAAAAGCATTTTCTTTAAAAGAAGATAAAGCAAAAAGCAAAATCCAAACCAAACTTATTTCCACAATAGCCTACAAATTTTCAATATTATCACCTTGACCCTCATTTCTCACCGTCATTTTTCTCTTTTAATATTTCAGCTATATATCTACATTACTATTATGTTCAACAAGCTCCATTAAAATTCCTCCAACATTAAGCTAATTTTCCAAAATATAAACTTACCATTTAACTTTTTTTTTACTTAATATTTTTTATGCTACAAACTTAGAGGGCATTTATCCAAAAGAAAGAAAGTTTCAAGTATCTTGGGCTATTATCCAAGGTAGTGGGAAGATTGACGATGATATCACAAATCGTATTGGTGCAGCATGGATCAAATGGATACCCGCATCAAGAGTCTTGTGTGATAAAAAGGTGCCAGCAAAACTTAAAGGCAAGTTCTACAAAGTGGTGGTTAAGCATACTATATTGTATGGGGCAAAGTATTAGTCAGTCAAGAACTGTCATGTTCGAAGATGAAAGTTGCGGAGATAAGGATGCTAAGATGAATGTGTGGACTTACTAAGAGAGATAGGATTAGAAATGTAGATATCCGGAACAAGATGAGAGTTGCTTCGGTGAAGGATAAGATGTGGGAAGCGGGGCTGAGGTGGTTCGAGCATGTGAAGAGAAGATGCAAAGATGCCCTAAGTGCGGAGATGTGAGAGGTTGGCTATGGATGATTTTTGGAGAGATAAAGGGAGAGGTGACTACACAATTACACAGGACATGACACATCTTCAGCTTACCGAGGACATGACCTTCGACAGGAGGCTATGGAGCACATGAATTAGGATAGATGGGTAGTAGGTAAGTTGAAATTGTCTCACGTACCTTTCTATACTACTAATCGTAGTACTACTCTTGTAGTTTATTGGTCTTTGATCTCTATTACTATCTGTTGCTTCTTATACTTAGATTGTAGTATAATTTTGTTGTAGTTGTTGTTCCTTTTTTCCCAAGAATGTCGTGTAATATTGTCTTTAGTATTTCTTTAGCAAGTAGTTCAATGTTGTCTTCACATGCCATTATCTTTTTCCCCAACTACTTTGATGTTCTTCTTCTTGAGAAGAGGATTTATCAAAAATAGTGTCTCTACCTTCCAAGGTAGGGGTAAGATTTGCGTACACACTACCCTTCCCAAACTCCACTTGTGGGATAACACTAGGTATGTTGTTGTAAGCTAGAGGGCATTTGGACATAAGCATTGCGAAATTTTAAGAGAACAATACTTTTTTTCCAAGTTGCAAATGGTATTTGGAGTTGTGTTTGGACATGGATACAAATTGGAGTTGTTTTCAGATTTTGTGAGTGACTTGCAGTGAAAATTGTGAAAACAGCCTTTTGAATTTCGAAAAATTGGAACAATACTATGTCCAAACAGTTTTCCAGAAAAAAGTGAAAACAATCTCCGACCAAATGGAACTTAATGTTAGGCTAATGCAACAACAACATACCCAGTGTACACAAATGAGGTCTGGGAGGATAAAATGTATGCAAACCTTACCCCTACCTTTGCGGGGTAGAGAGGTTGTCTTCGATAGACCCTCAGCTCAAAAGAGAAGTTAGTATTAGGCTAACACATGTCCTTTTAAAAAGTTCAATCATGATATTTGCATAACATTGATGGAATTATTGATGTGAAGGTTTGATGAAGAGCTTTGCAAAGGAAAAGATTGTCAAACATAGTTTTTTGTTTCATGAGAAAACATCCAATCAAACCCATTGTTCTCTAAAATATTCATTCAAAGGGTCATCAAAACACATTGTTTTTCACAAAACTTTTTCAACAAATTTTTTGAGAAAAGAAAAGGAACTCTTCACCGAAAAACAGTCCTAATGTCACCTTAATATTTTGACCTGTCAAATTATAGCAAGTGCTAATATTAATATAATCAGACATACTACGAAAATCGGAAGTTTTTTTTTCCTAACTAATAATAAGTGATAACCAGAGGTTTGGAGAAACTCTTAGGGATAAAGTGCTTGCACTGAAACTGTTCAGTTATTAATTTTGGCTCCGTTTGCTGACATAAGCAAATTAGTACTTACCCAATCTGTGCCTTAATTATACTTTACAATTCAGCCAAAATTTTGGGGTTGACCACAGAAGACTGAAAGACAAAGCCACAAAACAATCCCCCCCCCCCCCCAACCCAAGCAATCTCTTGAAACATTCCTATCCTAAAATCTTCAATCAAGACTGACAATGAGTAAGGGTGATGGATCCCTTTAAGTTAAACCACTGAATTAACACAAATGAAAAGGTACGATTACATCACCAATTTATGATCTAGAAGCCACTAAATAGAGTAAAAGAGTAAAACATAACTAAATTGCCTAAGTGAAATAGTAATCCCCAAAAGAAAGGTGACAAGGAAAGGTAAACTAAGCATTTTCAACAACTTGTCATTTTCCCTCTAAACAACCCCCAACCGAAAGGAAAAAAAAGAACATGGATAAAGATGAATGTGATAACTATATACATAAAAAAATAACGATAAAAACAACAAACAACCTTTAAACCATCTCCCCAAACCCCAAAAGAAGAGGAAAGCAAAAAGTCTAGATTTTCCCTCTAAACCACCCCAACCTCAAAAGAAAAAAGAACAATAAGGTTTAAGGTAATAACAAACAAAATGGGAAATAAACAACAACAAAGAAAAAAAAAAAAGCAAAAAGAAAGTACGCACCTATTCAAAGTAAATTCAAAGTAAAAAGTGACAAAGCACAAGGGCTTTACGCAAAAGGCAAGAACAAAGTGGTTGTGTCTTCCAAGTTAAGTGCATAATTCAAACAAAAAAATATTGTACCCGTGTACTCCCCCCGATTCCAATTTATGTGATGCACTTTCTTTTTTAGTTAGTTGCAAGAAAAATGATACATTGCTATATGTAAAACAACTTAACTTTGAACTTTTCAATGTATCTTTAATGAGATATAGCCATAGAAATATCAGAACTTGTTTAAAACCACAAGTTTCAAAAGTTTTTCTTTGCATAGAGTTTAAGTGCATCTCATACATTGGGAAGGAGGAAGTATGATTGTTTGTGCCTATAACTTCAAGCAACTAACTTCAGAATCCAACATATAATAATGATGGTAATAATCAAACAAGTAAATGTAAGCATCATGAACATATAAACTTCAATGTCCATGGGATGATAACTTCAATCACAAAATAGGCTTCCAATTTTACCATATAAAAGTATACATTTACATCATAAAATATTTGATTGTTTTAGTAAAGTACCGAGATAGAATCATAGAAGAAGAAAGAAGCAAAAGAGAAGCTCAGAATAAGAAATGGCAGAGGGAGACACTTGCACTAGAAGAAAGAGAAAAGTTTGTGTTTGAAGAAGAAAGTAAAAAAGGAACATAGTATAAGCATTACAAACTCAAGCAGAAGTTAATGTTGCCAAAGAAAACATAACAGTACATGGAGACAAGCTTTATTGCTCAAACAGGAAAATGTCCATTTTTTCTTAATCTCTTTTTCATCTCGTATAAAGAAACTAATCGCTTCTCCCCATAGAATTTTGCATCTCATTGCCGGGAATGCATGCTTCTGTAATGCACATTGTTCACACATGACATATAAAGTGATAACCCCTTGTATCACACCCTCCATTCCCTTTGAATATTGTAAAACATAAATATGGAGTCTTGGACAAAATGACTGTTAAAGGTAGGTACTTAGCACTAATCAAGATGCTTAAGTATTCCTAATAGATCGCAGAAACAAAGTAGTATCACTAGCATAAAAATGAAGTGATTAAGGTCTTTGAATAATGAGTACACATTGGATATGTATAAACAAGCACACAGGGAATACCAATTTTCACTCGTTCCTCAGCCATGCCTTTCAATGAAGCTAAAGCAGTTGCGGCAGTCAGATCACTTCACGTGACAGATGAAACTATTGGGTGAAGAAATTTATCAAAGTGAGTGGACTGAATAACCAACAAATTTAGCGTGAATAACACAATACAAGTACCACAAACTCATTTCAACAAAAGGTGAAAATGTTCTTTCTCTTGGTGGAGACAACATAATCTGATAGCATCCATGGTGGTGCACCTCCATTAAAGTTGAAGGGTTCAATGAAAAATCAAGAAGATGATTATTGAGGAAGAAGTGTCCAAGAATTGTGGCAAGAAGTGACCTAAATGTTACATATATTTCTTGAACTAAGTACAAATACACGAGAAGGAAGATTGGGCATGAGAACCCAATGGAGGGCCCCACATGAAGCCCAAGAGAAGCCCGTGTCATTTTTGGACATTATATTTGGGTGCAAATGTTGCATTTCTACCATTACTTTGGTTAGGTAGTTTTTGGAATAGTTTTACTTATTTTACTAGTTTAAAAGTTTCCTATTACTACATTTTTGGACATTATATTTGGGTGCAAATGTTGGCCGTGATAAGGTCTACTACATTCTACCCTCCCAACACCCCAATGTGGGATTTCACTGGGTATGATTTTTGTTTCCGCTTCTTTTCTGGTTTATTCAAATAACCCAATTCTTAGCATAATCCTTGCTATTTCCCTATACTTAGTAGAAACTAGAATGTTCAAATGACAAAAACAAAGCAAAATAATCATGCCCAAGAAAGCAATCATCAACATTATTCAGTTCTCTGTCAAAAAAACAGCTAACTTAACTGCTCATGCCTACTGTCAAGGATGAAAATGTATATTAATAACCAGATAAAAAAGAATTAACATGAAAAATCACCAATAGATTTGGTTTTGTAGCCCTTTACAAACTTGTTTTTAGTTTTATGTCCTCGTAGAAATAGATCTGAAAAGGTCATTTTCTTCCATCCAATTCGTAAGTGGCCAAAGAGATCATTTCCTCCAAATTACCTAACAACAAAATACCTCAATTCTAAGTTAATTGGAGTCTAGTATATGAGTCATGTATGTGCCTTACTGCTCTATTCAAGTCCATTTCATTCCACTACTAAGTGCAGTATATTTTTTTAACACAACATAAGGGTTCTGTACATTTCACACTTACCCCAACAAGAACATACAATCTCTTAAGTAACTCATGAGCTATCTGGTAATGGAAGGAAAAAAAAATCAAGAATTTTCCCCAAATGTGGTTGCCGTTAATACTTCGTGATTATCACCAAAACCCAACAACTATGACCAATAAAGTCAAATCCTCGATATCACCGAGCAAGTTTTACAAGCAACTGAAAACTCAAAAAATGGGTCAAAATCGAGCAATCCAACACAAAAGGAACAAATTGATTAAAACCCAATATTAATATCAATATTTGAACTCAGTAGAATCATAGATCCTAATTATAAGAAGAAAAAAAAATCAAACAAATACCATTTTTCTATAAGAGCAAAAACTAAACAGTGAATTGAAAGGAGATAAAAAAAAAAGAACCAGAAGTTGAAATTTAGACTATATATATGTATGAGCAGGGAAATTAATGGGTCGAGGAGAGAACCTGAGAATCAGATGGAGAAGATGATCGACCAATTTCTGGTCGAAAACTTAAATTATTGGATTTGTTAAAGTGGGTGTAAAGCTACATATCCATTGATGACGGTTTTGTCATGGTGCTAGCAAATCAACTGCCGCTCGAGAACATATGGATAGATGAGACGAAAGAGAAAGAGAGGAGAGAGTTTTTGGGTGCTGTGTAGGTGTGGCTCTCAGAGAAAGAGGGAGTAAGGGAACACAGAGCCAAAGAGAAGAATTAAGCATTGATAATTGCGAATTTATTTTATTGTATGTATTATAATAATTAATATGTGTTAGACTGGAGTATACAGTAATTTTTTTAATTTAATTTTTAGGAAATTTCGTAAATAGTCACTTTAATAAACTTAATTAGGCTTCTTAGTTTAAGTTTGCATATTTACCGGCACTAGTTATAGTTTAAGTTGTTATGGGTGACCTCGTTTGTGTAATATGAGGGTACGTTAATTGAGCTATTTTCGTCTGTATTTGTATACACTAGTTAGTATCAGTTGATTTATACTTATTTTTGTATAAATTCGAAATAACGAATTTATACTAACACAAGCATCTGATCTTAAACAGTTATACAAATTACATTATACAAAAGTTATACAAATTATATTATACAAACGTACACACTTATACAAACTGAAAAAAAGTGGGCGACATAACTATCACTGAATGTTGGTTGTGAAATAATTAACAAAAAATATGGCTATGATGACTAATTAACTAGTATATATTTGCCCCACCACGTATTTTTCCCTATAATTTTTTAGGTTAGGGGTATAATTTAGAGAAATTTTCAGAAACAACAAACATCAAGCTTTAATACACTCTTAGCTACCATTTCACTAATTACAATACGCAACTACACTTTGATTTGCTACGAATTGTATTTTTTCGTTGGTGCTAAGAAAAAAAATCAAACTACCTAATTGAAGTAAATATCGAATGGAATCTTTTTTCAATATGGTAAATCAACTACAATTACCCATGAACTCTTTCCATTTCATAATCGAACGCCATTCTCTCTAGAGAGTTCAAAATAACGCATCGATCCGAGTAGCAAATTGAAACACAAATTTGGTAATTCACAGTTATTCTTCAAGCCACCATCATTAAGGTGTTTTCTCTGTCACAATATCTTCAACTCACCATTGATAAGGTGTTATCATTGTCATTTTCGTGTATGAATTATCATACTATATTGTTCCATTGTTAGGTATAATCAATCTGTTGTTAATATTCAACGGTATACATCTAAATTGTTAGTCATTCCATCGTGCATACAAATTTTGATTGAGATACAAATTTGATTGGGGTAGAAATTTAGGAATTTGCAATTTTATATTGAATGGGTAGATTTGTGATGGATATACAAAGTATGTTATTGCTTTCTTTAGTGTGATTGATAGAAATTTCGATCTAAAATTGAGTTTGACTTTGTTGAAAGGTATTATAGCAATGACAAGCATTAGTTTTCTGATCATGCACTTGAAAAGTTGAAGTGAATTCATTTGCTATGTTGGATACAAGATAGAGGCAATTATATTAACGAAGTATGCAACATATAAAAATTAGTTGAGGAAATTGCTAAACAAACTGATATAGATTTGAGATGCAACTGTATAGTGATGCATCTCTAAAAATATTCAACGATATGAGAGTAAGAATGTATGTCTGATTGAAGAAATATTTGAAAAATTGAGAAAATATCCATTATGTGTAAATGTATTCGTCAAGGGTAAGAATATAGTGACAGAAACCTTCAAATGGAAGGGGTGGGACTATGTGGTATAAATACAGATGATACATTTGATGCATTAGTGCTTGTAGATGTATGTGTCTCGATTGTGTGTGATTTGATCAATTGCGAGATTATTTCAAACACTAATCAAAAAGAGGTAATGGTAGGATCAGGCTTACTGAGACTAGGCAATGCTAAAGGTTGTGATGGCACAATATTCAATTGACCATCACTTTCAATTTCGAACAGAGAAGTCAAATATAATCAGTATATTGTTTTCATCTTCAAAATGAATACAAATTGTTACTACCATTTTTTAGAATGGATATAAATAAATACAAGTTGTTTCTTCCATTTTTAAATGTGTATGAGTATTTGTTTGATGAATATTTATTTGTATCAATTATACTCGTATTTTATTTTCGAATGTGTATGTGTATTTTTTTGAATGAGTATTCATTTGTATTTATATTAATTATACTCGTATTCTATTTTCAAATGTACATGTGTAGTTGTTTGATGAGTATTTATTTGTATTTGTATTAGTTATATATGTATTTCATGTTTGAATGTCTATGAGTATTTATTTGATGAGCATTCATTTGTATTTGTATCAATTATACTCATATTTAATTTTTTAATGTGTGTACGTATTTGTCTGATGAGTATTCATTTATATTTGTATCAGTTATACTCTTATTTCATTTCCAAATGTGTACGCTATTTGTTTGATATATTCATTTGTATATGTATTAGTTATACTTTTATTTGTGTATCCGAAGGTTGTAAGTGGATAATGAAATCGTCAAATACCAACAAATTTGAAATGTTTAGAATTAGAGATTTTAACATGGATCATACATGTTCCTTGAAGGACATAGTGTATTCTCAACGGCAATTCAGTAGTTAAACCTAAATTATCCAATCATAAGAGAAAATATATACTAAAGGATATAATAGATGATGTTAAATTGAACATTGGAGTTGATATAACCAACATGTTGGCATGGAGGGCTAAGAAAAAGGTTGTAGATTCAATGAGGGGAACACCATCTAATTCATACAATAAATTAACGAGATATTTGTACGCATTAGATACCACGTACCCCCGCTCATATATAAGAATGAAGAAGACCGATGAGAATCAATTTTTATGTATTTTTGTTTCTTTATGTTCATTCATAAAAAGCTTTGAAAGTTCTAAATCAATTGTTGTAGTGGATGGCAGCCACCTCACATGCACTTATAATGGGACATTCATTCGTGTCTGTCAGTACTTTGGATAGAGCATGTATTTGATGTTATTTGAATATACTATCATACAATTTTAAAGATTATATTTTTTTATATGTATGCTTATATGCGGGAAATATATTACCACTAACATATGGTGTTCTTGATTCAAAAAAATGATGCTTTTTAAACTTGGTTCTTCGAGCAATTTAGAGAGGCGTAAGGGAAAGAGAACACATGTGTGTCGTATCTAATAGGAACAAGAGTATTATAAAGATAGTTTCGAAGGTATACGATATTGTGCCACACTATGCTTGCGTATGGCACCTAAGAAAAAACATAAAAAAAAAAAAAAAGAGTATAGAAAATCACATGACAAGTTAACCAAAGTGTAATGATTTGGAAGGTCATTTTTTATTTTTATTTTTTTATAAAATTATCATTTTACCCCTCTCAAAATTGATCCCGAGTCAGTTCTGATCGGATTTTGAAAAGGGTTTTGAACTTTGAGTTAAAATTTATAAATGATAGAAATTTTAGAAGTTCGAAAGGCAAGAGTTGTTAAAAATGAGATTTGGTGTCTTTTGGAGTTTTGAGTCTCAAAACGGAATTCTGTCAATTTCATTAGTCCCGAAATGTGAAAATTGGTCTAAGAAATTTATCAGTTCAGATTTGGAGTCTTTTTGAGGATTTGAGGTCCTAAGTTAGAAATTGTTGAAATTTAGCATTTGAATCGACTTTGGTCAATATTCAAGGTTCAAATGCTCAGATTGGATTTCAGATAGCTCTATTGGATTCAGGGGACGATTTTAGGTCTAAGAGAGATCTTGGTTGAATTTTCAAAGGTCTGAAACTTGATTTGGCCTTTTAGGTGTTATGTTCATTTTTGGTGACTTTCATGAGTTTCAGGTTAAGGAAACCTTGGATCGTGTTGCGATGGTTCCATTAAGTCCAAAAGGTCGAGTTTAGTCGAGTAGCATATTTTGTTTGTGTGAACGAAATTTCAAAAGAATCTCGAGGGTCCATTCGGGGATTTGAGAGTTCGCTGATTTTGCTGATCTCAATTGTCTAGTCTTTTTATCCAAGATAACAATTGGCTCTTCCTCAAAGGACAAATTTTGATTCAAGCAACTGAATCACATGAGAATCATCATGAAGGTATATCTTAAGGATCGAGACATGAAACACAGGGTGGACTGCTGAAAGGCTCGGAGGCAAAACCAACCTATAAGCTACCTCTCCACACTTCTCCAAAATATCAAAAGGTCCAATGAACCGCGGACTGAACTTTCCTTTCTTTTTAAACCTCATGACACTCTTGGTGGGTGACACCGTAAGCAAAACTTGCTCACCAATAGCTAAGGACACATCCCACACACGCCTATCTGCATACCTTTTCTGCCTACTTTGTACAGTCACAAGGCATTTTTGAATCAACTTCACTCTCTCTATAGAGTATTTCAACAAATTTGATCCCCATGGTCGTACTTGAAACGAATTGAATCTTCCAATAGGAGATCAACACCTCCTCTCATACAAAGCCTTAAACGGTGCCATATAAATGTTGGAATGGTAACTATTATTATAAGCAAACTTCACAAAAGATATGGATTGGTCCCAAAGGCCATGACACAAGCCCAAAACATATCTTCAAGCACATGAATAGTTCACTCAGAATGACCATCGGTCTGAGGATGGAAAGTGATACTCAACTCAAGCTTGGTACCCATCTACTCCTGCATAGAACTCTAGAAATGAGAGTTGAATTGCACACCTTTATCAAACACAATAGAAATGGGCACTCCATGCAACCATATAATCTCGTGAATGTAGATCCTTGCTAACTGCTCCGCATTATTTCTAGTCTTCACCGAAATGAAATAAACTGACTTGATCAACCGATCCACAATTACCCAAATAGAATCATACTTACCCAAAGTCAAGGGTAATCCAGTCACGAAGTCTATAGTAATGCGCTCCCATTTCCACTCAGGGATGGGCGTCATTTGCATCTTACCACCCAGTCTTTGATACTTATACTTCACTTGCTAACAGTTCAAACACTTAGCCACAAAGTCCATAATATCTCTCTTTATACCATACCACCAATAATGTTGCTATAAATAATGATACATTTTGGCTTCCCTTCGATGATTAGAGTATTTAAAACAATGAGCCTCCTCCAATATCATATGCACCTAACCACCAACTCTAGGAACACAAATACGACCATAAATCCTCAAATCTCCCTCAGGTTCAAGAAAGCCGACTTAGCTTCACTTTTTAACACTTTGTCTCGTATCACTCTCAACTTGGCATCCTCAAACTAATGGGCACGAATATGATCTATCAAAGTATACCTAACCTCAACAAAGGCTAAGCCATGGGGAGGTGCAGAAATATCAAGTCGGACCAAATGTCTAGCTAATGACCAAACTTTTAATGCCAAAGATGTCGTAGTCCTTCAACAATTTTGACGATCTACTCTGCCTTATGTTCAAATTCGGATAATAAAAGAGGTACATAAGGCTACAATGGTCGGTAAAGACTTCGTAATGCATACCATAGAGATAATGACTCCATAACTTCAAGACGAAGACTACTTCGACTAACTCTAAATCATGAGTAGGGTAGTTCTTCTCATGCACCTTCAACTATCTAAAAGCATAGGCTATGAATCTCTCATTTTGCATTAATAAACAACCTAGACCAACAACCGAAGCATCACAAAATACCATTAATACCTTACCCTCATCGGGTAACGCAAACATAGGTATTGATGTCAATAACTCCTTAAGCTTTTGAAAGCTCGCCTTGCACTCATCCGTCAGTAGAAATACCACAGTTTTATGAGTCAACTTAGTCCATAGAGACGTTATATAAGAAAAACTCTGAATGAACTTACAGTAATAACCTGCTACCAAGATGAAACTTTGAATCTCGGTAGGGGAAGTAGGTCTCTCCCAATCAATAACTGCCACAACCTTGGTCGGATCAACCATAATACCTTCCTTGGTTACCACATGACCCATGAAAGCCACAAACTCGAGCCAAAACTCGCACTTGGAGAATTTTGCATACAATTTCTGTTCTCTCAATTTCTGAAGTATCGTCCTTAAGTGACGACTATGATCGTCCTTATTCTTGGATAAACCAAGATATCATCAATGAACACAATCACAAAATAATCCAAATAAGGGTGAAATACCTGGTTCATTAACCCTATAAAAGCGACTTGGGCATTAGTCAGTCCAAAGGACATGATACAAACTCATAATGCCCATAATGAGTCTTGAAAGCAGTCTTCAGGATATTGGAGTCTCAAACTCTCAATTGGTGGTAACCCGACCTCAAGTCAATATTTGAGAACATGGACGAACCCTGAAGTTGATCAAATAAATCATCGATGCGGGGAAGAGAATACTTATTCTTGATAGTAGCCTTGTTAAACTGTCATAATTGATACACATCCTCATATTGACATCCTTCTTCTTTACAAATAAGATGGCGCGCCTCACGGTGAAACACTAGGCCAAATAAATCATTTCTGCAATAAGTCCTCAAATAAGGCCTTCAATTCCTTCAACTCCATCGGGGCCATCCAGTAAGGAGAGATGGAAATGGGCTTAGTTCTCGAATCCAAGTCAATCACAAAATCGACATCACGATCTGGAGGGACACTTGGTGATTTGGTAGAAACAACATCCATGAACTCACTCACCAGTATCGTGGTATCTAAAGGGGATGAATCTCTGGTAAGATTACGAATATGGTAAAAATAAGATAAACAATCCTTCTTCATCATATTACGGACATGAAGAAAATATATCACTCCCTTTGAATACAAACTTGGAGCACCCTTCCATACCAATTGAGGTAAATCGAGGTAAGCTAAGGTCACACTCTTAGCATAATAATCAAGGACTACATGATAGGTAGATAACCAGCCATACCCAATATCACATCAAAATCAAGTAGTATTAAGTAAAATTAGGTTTTCCCGAGTCTCACTATTAGAAAATGTCACTACATACCCCTAGTACCCGATCCACCATTAAGGAATCATCTACTGGGGTAGAAACACTAATAGGCACAACAAGGTACTCATATACATGATCAGTACCTATAACAAAATAATAAGACACATAAGAATAGGTCGACCCGCGGTCAAATAATATTGTAGCAGAGTGATGATAGACTGTGACGTTACATGTGATCACTACATCTGAGGCCTCTGCCTCGGATCTACTTGGTATAACATAGAACTTCTAGGATCACCACTAGTATGAGAGCCACTATGAGCACATACCACTTCTAACACCATATGGAGTACTCATTCCATTTGAGCTAGCGTAGAACAACTAGCATGTGATATTAACTTGACAGTAGAAGGAGTATGTCTGGGCAATCCTTTGTCGTATGTCCAAACTCCTCGCAAACAAAATAACCATAAGGACCTAAACCCCGATGAGAGTAACTAAAAGAGTATGTGCACCTTTCTTGACCTGAAGATCGACTGTGCGTAATGGTCTCACTAGGCCAGGGTCCACCAACATCATGTTTACTCTAAATGACGGCATGTACCGGTCTACCCTAATAACCCTGTGTGCTCTGGCCCAAAAAATCTCTACCTCTGGATGAATGACCGTTGAACTGACCCTAGCAATGAGACCTCTTGGTGCTGCTACCCTGTCTAGCATGTTGAATACTCTCAATCATCCTGGTATAATCAATAATACTCTAGAATGTACCACTTGATAACACAAGAAAGGTTGTGGCCTCCAGAAGATAATCGCTGAACCCTTTTACCAACTAACAGATCCGCTCAAACTCTGTAGGAATACTCGTAATGTCATAATGAGACAACTCATAAAAATGTGTCTCGTACTTAGAAACAGATAAGGATCCCCGATCCAATCCATCAAACTGGTCCTTGCACTGATCACAAAGGCTATATCACACAAACTACTCAAGGAATACTTCAGTAAACTGCTCCTAGCCTAAAATAGGAGAACCAACAGGCCTACGAGCAAGAACTTATCTCTACCGCTCCAGAAAACTTATAAGAGGTGTAAGACACTCCATGTGCCTCTAAGATACCCAAGTTGAACAACCTATCCTAGAACTCAATCAAGAAGTCATAAGCCTTCTCTCCAGTTGTACTGTCACACCTGGGAGGCACCAATTAACAAAGCTCTTCTGTTGGACAACCTACATGGTTGCACTAGCAGAAACAAGTGCAGCTACAAATCTCAAAGGTGCCATAGAAGGCACTGAAGAGGAACCGGAAGTCTAAAATCCCACACAAGGCCATTGAACTGGTGGTGTAGCACTAACTATTGTTGACACCCAATTTTGACCATCCATGATAGGAATTAAATTTTGAGTTTCGTTAATTTCAAACGATTTGAAATAATTGATTTATAAAAAATCTGAATATTTTTCAAACTTTTTGAAGTTATTTTAGCAATTTTTATAGTATTTTAAGTAATAAATAGATTTTATATAATTGCGTATATAATTAAGAATATTTTATAAATATTTAAAAAAATCATAAAAGAAAAAGAGATTTTACTTTACTTTAGTTTAAATCATAATTACAATTTTAAGTTAATTAGTTTATACTCAAATAAATCACCTTAATCAAATTGATTATTTTATTTCGTTAAGACTAAAGAAGCTTTTTAAATAATTTCTATATATCCGTCTTATTTAGTTTTGGCCGAGTTCTCCAATTAACTTCAACTGGGCTAAGTTTTAAACCTCAATTGATTATATTTTCAATTGCAAATATAGCCATGCATTAGCTTGAGTTCCAATTCTTTTAAGATCCAAATCTTGGGCCATTTTGTCAGCCCAATTCGCTTTCCAGCGACCCAATCCAATTCCAGTCAGCTCTAATTCCCGACCCAGCCCACTCTTTTACTTGATCTAGCCATTCCAAAGCATAGAAACCCAACAATTCCTTTCTCCTCTCTCACGATTGACAACAACGTCAAAAGAACGTCAACAACAACGGCAAGGACACGACGTCAATTCAGTGGCCAAACGAAATAGCACACGGCGTTACACGATGCCAGTTATGCGTACAACAGTACGCTGCATTTTCTCGTCGTCTTCCTCTTTCCCCCAACAAACAGTACACGTAGTAGTGTTCCAGCACTGATTCCAGCAGGCAGCTTCGAAGGTGGAGTGATCTCTTCGTTCCTTTGTCCTCGCCTCAAGATCGAACGACCCTTGTTGTTTAGCCGTTGGAGCTTGTTGACAAATTGGTGAATTTTTGTACTATTTCGGCTGATTTATTCCTTATCCTTGAAGGATTTTTTTTTTGAATTGGAGTTTGGAATCACCTAATTCTTCACCCGTTTCCCCCCCCCCCCCCCCAAAACAACCCTAGAAATTCCTCCTATAAAAGCCCCTCATCATCTTCATTGTTGGAGGGAAGGACAGCTTACATTGAGTTGGAAAAAAACGTTGGAAAAAGTAAGAGTTTACAGAGGAAAGAATTTCAAAGCTTAAGTCGCATAAGAAATACCCCTCAGCTATTTTCTCTTTTTCCATCGTTTGTGGGCTGCTAGGACTCATAGGAACTCCTGAAATTCGAAGTCGGTGGTGAAGTTCTCTGTAGCTCATTGTTGTCTCCGTTCGTTGCCCGAAAAGAGGTAAATCCTTTCTTGACTTCATTTGATTCCAATTCTTCTATGTTGTTCCGTTTATGATGTGTTATTGGCTGTGTCTCTGTTCTATTTTTGTGCTAACCTTTTTTTGGTCTCCATATGTTAGGATTTGTTTAATAAGTTTTAGCTAGTAATATCTCTTTATTTCTATATGAGCATTATCTGTGTATAAATTCAGTTTGGAATTAGTTTAGCGTTATTTGTGAGCGTGTCTTTCGTGTAATTCTAAGCTTAAGATTTCTTGAAATAAGAACTTTAATCTTGTTTTGATTTTCGCGTCTATTTGCTTTGTCTCCATCGTTTTGTTTGCTCGTTTGGTTTGATGATGGCTAGGGTGGCTGAAATACTTTTCGTTGTTTTCATTTCGACTCTTATCTTGGTCTGTTAATGTCGTTTCCTTTTCAAAATAGGGGGCAGAATCTTTAACTAATCAATATGGAACTTGTATGTTGTTTTATCAATGGCTTGTTGATGTAGTAACTTGTTTTTTCTTTGATTTCAAGTTCCCTGATCGTGCTACTGCCCGACATACACTGTTTTAATCAAGTTTATGTTTCCACATGTCTGAATTTTAGTCAAAAGTGCTCACCATTTTAGTTAAGCTCATGAGATGTGAAGTCATGTAATTGTCCAGATTGTAGTTTGCTCCAGTTCTTGTTTTGCTTTCAAAGTTATTGCTTATTTCTATTTCCTGGTCATCTCATCTTGTTGGTCTGCTCATATTTTCTTTTCTTAGTCTTTGAAGTTTGGCTTTGCTAAAAGGTTTCAGTATGCGCCTTTGTAGTATATATTCCTATATGTAGTATGTTGCTAGATTTGAGTAACACTATCGCTTAAATTATGTGGTTATTGCTTTTTAAAATTATGTCACATTAGTCACTGTTTTTCAACTCTATGCTTTCATTTTATATCTGGTATACTTCTTTATAATTTGTGGTTAGTCATATTATCGTGTAAATGTGATTCAATTTGGAGTAAGTCAAACAATGTGTTCCTTACCTATCTTTTTTTCGCGTGTCTTTTAATTTAGTTGTCGTATACACCTCTCTAGTGTTTTGAATATTGTTTGGTGACATAAGGTTGCAAGTCTTAACAATTGTTGTTTTAGGCTAATTTGCATAGTCTTAATAATTAGTTTGGTTTAATTGTTGTCTCAAGAGGTGGACTAGTATAGTGTTCATGTTGTTAGTTGACATATTAATTCATTAATCTTGAGTGACCACCGTGCCCTCCTAGTTATTTCTTTAAAATTGTTGCCTTCCAATGTGTCTCTAGTGTGGCTGTATGTTAATTTATTAGGATTGTATGTGAGTTTGTCTCCTTTTGAGTTGGTATACATTTTCAGCAAATCAGTGTATTTTTCTGTTTTTATCTCGAGTTGGTTTATATATTAACTCTTTCCCTCTGCTTCGTTTGCATGTGAAAACTCCTTTTGAGTTCACGGTGGATTCTTTCTCCTCTCTTTTGCATTTTGAATTGAGCCAGTTCCTCTTTGAATCGACCTCATCTGAGTTCGCGAAAAGGAGGCTAACAATTAAGAGGGTTAATACCCAAACTGGTGGCAGCAACTCAGTAGTGAAACAGTAATAGACCTAAAGGGCTGAAATTTGAATTTTTTTGGGACTTATAAGTCCACCAAAAACAGCAACAGTAGCAACCTCTAAAAGGCAGAAAGACGAGGAGCAAAATTGGGTTAAACCCCAACAAACCAGCAGGATGACAGCAGCCCTGAAGGGCTAAAAATTGGATTCTTTTCGGACTTAAAAAGTCCAGTTAGACCGGCAGCAACAAAGAGCATTTAGGCCAAGGGCCTAGATTCTTGTTATTTGTTATCTTGATTTATGTTCTTAATTTGTTTTAGAAATATATCTAATTTAGATGAATCCTTGGAAAGTTTCCTATTTTGTTACTTATTTTGCTTCAAGTATTCAAATTTTCAAACTTTTTTAATTCATGCAATCTATGCTTCAAGACTAACTTGAGAATTATATATATTATTTCATAGTTAGTATTTAGCTTTCAAATCCACGCCTAAGTGATTGTGTTGATTCTTCTACTCAAAAACTTGACTCGGATAAATTGTTAAGTTAAAATTTTATTTTGGCATTTTAACATTTGAATTATTTCATTATTTGGGATAATACAAATGTACAAGTATCAAAAGAATTCTCATTTATCAAAATAATAATAATAATAATAAAATAAGATTTTTCAAGTAATTTAAGTTTCTTTTAAAATTAGTCAACTTTTAAATCTGTCGGTCAATGCGGATTCTCTTAGATGCCTAAACCCTTCCTTACAGAACTATTTGAACCCTTACGCAACTCGGGTTTTATTTAAATTGTTTCTTTCAAAAACCCCTTTTTATATGGTTTTCTTAATTTTTTATTTTTTAAGTGGCAACTTCCAAATTATGATTTTTTCCAAAAATTAACAAAATTGCCAAAGTTGCGAAAATGGTCTCGAAACCTTAGTTTTTGAAATCGGATTGTAACAACTATAATAGGAGAACCTGTAGTACCTAAATGAATACCAGAAAGAGGGGAACTATCAAGTCTAGCCAATAACCTGATGATCAACTCCTAAAGGATCGGAGGGATGTCGGGAACCAAAAGAGGTTGGGTTTGCCCTCTCTCCTCAACTTGCTACTCAATAATATCATTATGCTCATATACGGGCTCAAGCTTTGCCTTCATAGCTCGCCCTTGAGCAAGTGTTGCCCCTCTTGCTCGACCATGACCCCTGACGCCACAGTGTCCCCTGCCTCACCCACAAACTGGGATTTGGGAAACAGGCATGACATCGCTCTCAGAGTTACTAGCTCTAGTTCTTGTCATTTGCACAAAGAGAATAGATTAGAGATATGCAACACAAGGTATGAATAATTCACATGAAAGGATTCAAAGGAAAGGAATTTCTCCTACTAGGTATCTTGTAGCCTTTCGAATATAAGTACATACATATATATAATGATCTGCAAGACTCTATTGGACACCCTACTTTTTAACTTATGAAACTGGTGAACCTAGCGCTCTGATACCAATTTGTCGCGATCCAAAAAATTGAGGTCATGATGGTACACATCCTGAGAACCCAAAATTATGTGTAAGCCAAATGAAATAACACACATGAGATTTCCAAAAGGAAGCCAAGCACAAACCAAAGAAAAAAGAAAAACAACAAAGACATTTCTAAAGTCTGATATCATAGGCATAAAGAGCACCTAATACGTTTATAGAATTTGAAATACATCTCAAATCTTCGAAAAGAAATTAAAAATGGTAATTGATAGATGGAGACCAATGGAGATCCGAAAAGCAGAATCTCACCACAACTCCAAGTGGGAAGAAATTACTAGATCCGATCAGCCACTATGAAGATCACTCTGAGTACAATCCGTATTTACTCAGTTGGTTAGATTGACTGAGTATAAACAACTAATTAGACTCAAGAAATAAACCATGAGATGTTTTCTCCTGTATACAAAAAAGTTTCACTCCGACATCGGTGCTGCCAATTTATAAGTAACGATGCAAATAAGGTAAACACATAAGGCTAAAAATAATACTCATATTAATAGATTAGAAAGTTACACAACATGACAGGTCTGGCCAATGTAATACTATGAGATGATGTGGTGGAATCAAGGTTGTTGCACAACCTATTGTATACACCTCACCGAGCTTTAACTTCCAGAAAAGGACCCATGGGGGACTCGCAGTTCATATACCAATCTCGAAATCTCAATTTTTCATTAACTTGCCACCTAGCTCATGGTCAAGAATAAATGTAAGATGTCTCATTTTCTTTCTCAAAAATAGTATTTCTCCACTTCCTTATATACCTGTGAACCATGATATGATGAATAAGTATGAATGCATTAGAATACATACAACACAAGGCATAATCAATTAATCAAAAATTTAAATCACATAAAGTCATCAAACTTAATCAGTCATGAACACGTCCTCCTATGATAGTGATAGTATAAAAAACCATTTGAAATTGGCCTTTACCATTTAGAAAACATTTCTTTCATTTTAAGATGATCAAATATCAATTCAAGCCCATAACTCAGGCATCTCAATGTCAAATATAAAATTAGGCCACACAACCCCTCACTCAGGCAATTTCTCAAATATCACAAGTTTTCTACAATAACAATTAAGGTATCACACGAGGCCTCGACACAGGCTAAGCATCACAAAGGCTAAACAAGAAAGTCAACACTTACCAACCTCTAAAATTCATAGTCTAACTTATTTCACAGTTGACTTCTTGAGAAAGATTAACTACTCTTCTTAGTCTAATAGAGGGATAGTCGAACCTACATATAAGACCAAAACTTCACCCGAACAAATATATAGGAGCACTCCCTCTACAAACGATTATCAAAATGATCCCCAACTATAAAGAATGGAAATTGTTTATCAAAAGAGTCCAATGATACCCATAATGACAAGATTAGAAATCGGGGGTAAAATAGTCCAAAAATCACATTGGAAATTCGGAGGGTAAAATCAAATTTTATTGGAAAAATACAATCGACAATCAAAGAGGAACTCGTGGTTGTAAATCCCATTAAAATCAATCAAGAAACGAGGTCCTATTCATGAAAATACCAATTTTCCAACTTAGGGGAAAACCCCCCCAATCCACATTGAAATCAAGATTTAAAAGGTGTTTTAGATGATTATAATTGAAAGAAACGATAAGGGTTTGAAAGAGGAACTTACCCATATGAATTTCACCAAGAAAAACTTCCAAGAATCGCCTCTCCTAAGCTCAAACTGAGTGAAAATGGGAGAAATCCCAAATTTAGGTTCTATCCATGTTAAAAATGGTTATCGCGATTGTGAGCCCCTTACTCTAGCGATTGCCAAGGACACGGAGGCTTCACATCACAATCGCGAGACCATTGTCCGTGGTGAGGGAGGAGCTCATCAAGAACGCAAGCCTAAGGGCCGCAATCGCAAAGGCCACAGAGAAGAACTATCGTGATCTCAATCTTACGAGCCTCGATCACAAAGGTCAAAATGCCTTGCACCAGAAACCAACAACCAACAGCTCAAACTAAAGAAAATAGTCCCCGAATGGACCCTCTGGAATCGTTAGGGGTACGATAAAAATGAACTAGAGAAGCTACCCTACTAAATTCGACATTCCCAACTCAATGAAATTGTCAGATTTTCGAGAAAAGGTCAAATGATGGAATTACCCTCTCGGATCACTCTTTAGGCATAAAACTCAGCTTCTTGCGTGAACTCCAAAACTTAACTCAAGGCCTCATAAACCTGACCAACTACCTTACTAGCTTAAACTTAACGTTGCAGATGCAATGAAACCAACAAAATCTCCATCGGATGCTCGAATCTCTAAATGTTGACCAAAGTTAACTATATTAATATAATTTAACTCAGAAGGATTAAATCACTAGTGATAGCATCGGGGAACAAGCTAACCATTCAAGCAACACAAACTAAGCATGAAAACACTAAGAGAAAGGGGATCATAGTCATTTCACAATTAAAAGAAGTTACACAAGAAATGAGACATTACATTATCCACCACTAAAACATGTGTTCGTCCTCCGATGAAAAGGAGAATAAGGTATCTGAAGGGGTTAAAAGCTGAGGGTATGTACGACGTATGTCATACTCCACCTCCCATAATGCCTCCTCAATAAGTCGGTGTCTCCACTACACCTTCAGTGAGTCAATATGCTAGGATCTCAACTTTCTAGTTTTTCTATCCAACACAGTAATTTGCTCATCCTCAAATGACAAATTCAAGCCCAAAGCAATTGAATCATAAGAGAATCGTCATGACGATATTGCTTAAGTGTTGACACATTTTTGAACCTCCACAATATAAATTAATCATCGAGCTTCTTAAATTCCAAACGATTTGAAATAATTTACTTTATAAAATTTTAAATACTTTTCAAGTCATTTTAAGTAATTTTGTCATTTTTATAATTTAAAAAAAAAATAAAAATAATTTATATATTCTATATAATTTTGTATATATTTATTATATTAATATTTGAAAATTGTCTAAAAAAGATTTTAGTTTTACTTAAATATTTGGTTAATTAGTTTAGCTAATTTATAGTTTTTATTTTTGAGTTAATTAGTTTACAATTAAATTAATTATTTTATTTTGTTAAAATTAAGAAGCTTGTTAATTAATTAACATTAATTCGTCTTGTTTAAATTGTAGTCAAACTCTCTAAATTAAGCTCAATTTAGTTATTTCTTAAATTCCAAGATCTAATTCATCTTTGACCTCCAACTTAACTTAATTATGAGACTAGATTTGGCCCATTTTGCAGCCCAACACTCTCCAACCCAGCAGCCCAAACCAACATGTTCTCATCCCAATTCCAATTTCCAGATTACTCAGCCCAAACCCTTTCCAATACAACAACAATCAGCAATACAACACAGCAAACCCGACCTCCCCATCGTTCTTCTTCTCCACGTGAGAAACAACGGGCAAATCGCACTGCAAATCCATAAATCTCGCCCAACTATCCTGCAGAACCCATAACTTAGTGGCCTAGATCGATGACATCGTCGTTCCCTTTTCCCCTTTTTGAGGAATTTTCAATCTCTTCCATTATTGCCAAAGAGCAAAGAAATTCAAAATTCAAATTCAAATTCATTTTGAATCCTCAATCACACCCCCCCCCCCCAAATTGATTTCAATTCTCTATAAACAGTCTCTTATTCACTGTGTTCAAAGGGGTGAGGATTAAGAGAAGTTTGGATAAATGGACAAGTCTTAAGAGTGGAGAGGGGAGAAGTTGGAGACAAGAGAGTTTTATATTCTAAAAAATAGAAGTTTATTTTTTTAATCGAGAGGACGAAAAATTGAGAGCTATTTTTTATTGATTCGCTTCTAGCTCAAGTTAAGGTCGCAGTGATGTAAAAGCTTCACGGTCAAGCTCGTTGTCCTAGTATGCTACCCTTGAAAAGGTAAAATTATGTTCTAATCTTAATTTACTTCCGAGATAATATGTTTTTTTTGGTCGAATTTAGCATTCGTTTTCTTTTTCCAGTAGTATCATTTTGCCTTTTTATGTTGTGCTTGTTTATTGCTCGTACCTGTTTTGGAAATATTATCTCATATTGTTGCCATGTTGTGTGTACTTTAAGTTCATCTCGAGATATTGTAGTTGTTGCATCCTGGCCCTTGTATTTTACCCCTGCTTGCTTGGATTAAGTATCGTACACTAGTTGCTCTTATGGTTGGAATCTGTGTTAAAGCCTCTTTATTTAAATTCGATTTACAAAATGGGTTAACAAACTGATTAATTCAAGTTTTGTTGCTTCTCTTTTCTTTGTTCGAGTTTATTTTATGGCTAATATGATTAGTTGTGTTTTTTGTTGTTTCTCATCTGAAATCTGCTTACTTTGAACACTTGTGGAATTCATTTTGTCATTGTTTTACTCTTGTTTTCAAAATCAAGTCTTTCATTTTATTTGCTGCTGGTTGGAATCATTTTAGTTTAGGCATAGGAGTTTCGAACTAATTAACACGATATGGTTGAAGTAGCCGGACATTTGAAAGATTCATTTGAAGTGATTTTGTTCTTTGAATTACTATTAAAATCTTTCTTTAGGAGTATTCTTGATAACTGGTAGAATCTCTTGCATTAGTTTTGTAATAATTGCTTAGTTCATCACTAAGTGAGCATGCCTTCCTCAAATGATTTCTCTGGCACATGCTATTCAAAATGTGTCTCCATGTTTAGCTGACCACAAAAGGAATGTGCATATTCGGAGTAATTGGATTATTTTTCTTATAATTATTATTACAACTTGTGCATATTCGGAGTTATTGGATTATTGTAGGGTACAAATGTTTGTATAAGTTACCATTTTTCCTTTGCTCCTTTATCATATTAAATAATGTTTTAATCTCTCTTTTCTGCCTTAAGTTACAGAATGTTAGCTTTAAATAATTGATATAGTAATTAATCTCTATTTGTCTTAAGTTATAGAATGCCTTGACTCTAATTAACTTTGTGTTTATTGTGATTCCTCCTCTTTAAACAAATACTTTATGTAGTGTTTTACTTAAATGTTGGCGTGTAAACACTCACATCAGTTTGATTTATTGCTTTTAGACTAAATAGGTTCAATTTTCTCTTGTTGTGATTTCAACCGTGCTTTGTTATGATTAGTCTAGTGAATGTTGTATGATGCTACTTTACAACTTATTATCCGATTATAGCATAGTGGTTTGAGCTAATGAAATATGTGTCCTCTTTACTTGCACACTTACATGCCGCAAAACTATTTTATTTGAAGCTAATTTTTTTTTGTTTGTCTCTGTGTAAAGAAACTCTTGTTGAACTATGTTTAAAAACATTTAATAAACGGTTTTCTTGTATAGTTTACTCCTTGAACTGTGCTAGAATAATTCCATACAACTTGGCTAATATTGATTCCATTTTCTTTGTATATGCACCAACCCGAGTCCCTTTTGGACTCCCCTCTTGCATTTCTTTGAGTTGAATCTCCCTCGAGTCAGCCCCTGTTCATTGACCAAAGATGAAAGCTGGTATGCGGTGCAAGGGAAGCTGAATTATAGGCTCTCGGAAAGCCTAAAATTGGCTGTATACATGTTGTATACAGCAGTATACTCTGATATACAGGTTCAGTGCAGCAAATATGTGGCAACAAACAAAAATACAGGTTGGAAGCGTTGAAGTGGACTGTATACAGTTGGTATACGATTCAATATACAGGAAAAAAGGCCAAGACGAGAGCCGTATAGAGCAGTATACACTTGGTGTATACATGATTTCAAAGGGCAGAAACAAGGCTGAAGCCCAATCAACAGCAGCAGGTCCAAGAAAGGCCCAAATTCTTTTTTCTCTCCCTTACTCATAAATTATTTAATTGTGATATTTGTGTATTTTTATTTAACCGTAGCTTTAAAATTATTAATTAATTTAATTGAATTCCCTAAAAGATGAACTATTTTCTTTGTGTTGTTTTACTTTAATAAATTTTATTTCATCAACTCTATACTCTATACATAGTTAAATATTTTTAGTCAAAACTTTCACTTGTCTTTAATTAGTTTAAAATGGCTTCTTTCTTTATTGACTAAATTGGTTTAAATTATATTATCTTTAAAATGATTCAAATAACTTTTAAATAATACGGTTTTTGTTAAAATTCTAATCATTTGCAAATTTAATTCAAATACTTCAATTAAGTTCCCCTTTTCTTAAAAGTAAAAAAAAAAATTTCTTTAACTATTTTTTCAAGTTAATATTGTAAATTATATATATATATATATATATATATTTATTTATTTATTTATTTTATGTTAAATACTTCTCTAAGAGATAGTCAAAAAAATATTTTTAGTCAAGTCGTAGGATAACCGCGTGTTAGCGTGCTCTTCAAATGCCTTAAAAACCTTCTTGAAGTGTAAATAGGAACTTCTTACCCATTTTCTCTAAATTTATAAAGATTTAATTTGTTAGTCTTTTTTAAATTAAGTTTTCTTAATTTCTTAAAAAAATTAAGTGACGACTCTTTTCTAAGTATTTTTCCTGAAACATTTCATACTTAGAGCATTTCAAAAAGTGATTTTTCTAAAGATAGTAAAATACGGCATAACATTAAGCATCGAGATATAGAATACGGGGTGGATCATTGAAAGGCTCAGAGGCGAAGCTAACCTGTAGGCTACCTCTCCATATTTCTCCAAAATCTCAAAAGGTCCAATGAACTACAGACTATGCTTTCCATTCTTTCCAAACCTTATCACACCATTGGTGGATGACACCTTAAGCAAAACCCGCTAACCAATGGCAAAGGACACATCTCAGACACGCCTACTTTCATAGCTCTTTTGCCTACTTTGTACGGTCACAAGACGTTGTTGAATCAACTTCACTTTATCAATGGAGTCTCTCAACAAATCTGTGCCCTAAGGTCGTATTCCAAATGAATCTAAATATTTACACCTTCTCTCATTCAAAGCCTTAAACGGTGCCATCAGAATGTTGGAATGATAATTATTGTTATGAGCAAACTCTACAAGAGGTAGGGATTAGTCCTAATGACCACCAAAATGTATGACACAAGCCTAAAGCATATCTTCAAGCACCTGAATAGTCCACTCAGACTAACCATCGGTCTGAGGATGGAAAATGATACTCAACTCAAGCTTGGTCTCCAATTGCTCCTAAATATAACTCCAAAAACGAGAGATAAATTGCACACCTCTAGCAGACATAATAGAAACGGGCACTCCATGCAAATGCACAATCTCACGAATATAGATCCTAGCAAACTACTCCGTATTATTGCTAGTCTTCACCAGAATGAAATGAGTCGACTTGGTAAATCGGTCCATAATCACCCAAACAGAGTCATACTTACCCAAAGTCAAGGGTAATCCAGTTACAAATTCCATAATAATGCGCTCCTACTTCCACTCAAGGATGGGCATCATTTGCATCAAACCACCCAGTTTTCGATGTTTATACATCATTTGTTGACAGTTCAAACACCTAGCCACAAATTCCACAATGTGTCTCTTCAAACCACACCACCAATAATATTTCTTCAGATCATGATACATTTTTGTTGCCCCCGGGTGAATAGAGTAGTTAGAACAAAAAGCCTCCTCCAATATCTTATGCACACAACCACCAACTCTAGGAACATAAATACGATCACAAATACTCAAAAATCCATCTAGTTGAAGAGATGCCAACTTAGATTCACCTTTCAACACATTGTCATGTATCATATTAAACTTGGCATCCTCAAATTGGCGTGCACGAATATAATCCATCAAAGTAGACCTAGCCTCAACAAAGGCTAAAACACGGCGATGTACAAAAATATCGAGTCAGATCAACTGTATGGCTAATGACTGAATCTCTAAAGCCAAAGGTCTCTCCTCTACCTTAAGAAAAGAAAAGCTACCCATACTACGTGCCTCTAACTCAAAGCATTTGCTACCACGTTTACCTTACTTAGATGATAAAGAATGATAGTTTCATATTCCTTCAACAATTCCAACCATCTACTTTGCCTCATGTTCAAATTTGGCTGAGAAAAGACGTACTTAAGGCTACAATGGTCAGTAAAAACTTCATAATGCACACTATAAAGATAATACCTCCATAACTTCAAGACGAAGACCACTGCCTCTAACACGAAGTCATGAGTAGGGAAGTTCTTCTCATGCACCTTCAACTGTCCAGAAACATAGGCTATGAATTTCCCTTTTTGCGTCCATACACCAACTAGACCAACACTTGAAGCATCATAGAATACCATAAATGACACACCCTTCTCGGGCAATACTAAGGTAGGTGCTAAGGTCAAATAATTTAACTCAAAAAGATTAAAATCACTAAAATCATTCATGGTTGCATCGTCGACCACGCTAACCATTCCCGTGACATAAATTTAGCGTGAAAGCACTAAGGGGAAGGGTAAAATGTTCATTTAGCAATTAAAATGAGTTTCACTAGAAATGAGACATTACAAGTGATGAATTTTTATCTGTTGCTTGCTGTCAGACAAATTGATTACTTCACCATCACCAATGAAGGTTAACATTGAATCCCCCCAAATTTTTAGAACGTATTCATGGGGATATATGTGGACCTATTCACCCATCTAGTGGATTGTTTTGAAATTTAGGGTCCTAATCGATGCATCTTCAAGAAAGTCTCATATGTGCCTCCTATTGTCTTACAACCTGGTGTTTGCAAAGTTATTGACACAAATAATATGATTAAGAGCACAATTTTAAGATTATCCCATTAATTAAATTCACCTTGATAATCCTGGGAATTTACATCACAAGCGGTTGATGATTATTGTTTATCAGTTGGCATAAAAGTTGAACATCCTGTAGCTCATCTTCATACTCAAAATAGTCTTGTTGAGTCATTTATTAAGGGGAAAAGGGTCAAAAATATACCTCAACTTTAGTTTATTAGTTGAATAATCCCCTACCATTAAATCAAAGTTATTCATACCCTCGTTGTTACTAATTTCACCACCTCAATTGACGAAAATCCCAAATCAACCAAAACCGACCCGATTTCTCAAAAATGACTCATTCCAATTTAAGATTCATACCCGACCCATCTATCTATCTTAACCCAAAATAATTTAACCCATTTTCTATACCCATTTTTTAAAACAAAATCATTTGGAGCTATTGTCATGATAATTCTGCAATTGTGTTTCCTCAAATTCTGCCATGATTCTTCATTTGTTCTTCATTTGAACTTTATTTTTTCTTTATCAACAATGCAACAACCAAGAAATACTACATGATAGGATAAAATAAAATGAAAACAATCGGTCAAATAAATTTTATACGAAAAAATAAAGTTTTGTCAGAACAATAATTTTGTTGATCAGATTTAACATTAACAGGGAAGAGAAGGAGATGCAGCGTGATGTGACTTCAAAAAAATTGTTGAGTAGCACCTAAAACACAAAAATCGATCAGATTTGAGCACATTTAGGCGAGTATGATGGCTCTATTAATGCAGGAAAGAGAAAAAGGGAGAGTCGGTTGGCCATGGCTATTTCCTAAGCTAACTGTCGTCGCCGAAGCTAGAAGCAAACAGTTGGAGAGAATCAATGACATATGGATTTTACCCAAATAATTGCAACCAAAAAAATTAAATCAATAATCGAAAATTCACAACCCCCACCCCTATATTGTCTTCCCCAAATACCCTACCCATTTGCAAAAACATTTGCACACCCCAATCCTCCCCTTTAATTTTCTTCTCCGAACTCTCTGATTCCTTTTAGTGCACACACACCAACACATTATTTTTTTCCCATCATTTTAGTATAACTATCATTATTCACTATTGTTAGTATTTAAGTTTGTAAAGGAACTGGCGAGGTAGGTTTATGTGCTTCTCACAAAGATGTCTGCTTTTTGCAGTCATGAGAAGAGGCAGCAATGGTGATGTTTCACTTTTTGAGCTAGCTGACTCTGAAATTTGGAGAATTTTTTTTTAAAAGGAAGAATAAATTTTTTTTGTATAAATGGTGGCTGAAGGGTAAGGACAATGAGTTAAATGTTTTTGGGTTAGGTTCTTAAAGGGGTCGGGGCATGGGTTTAAAATGGGGAATGGGTCATTTTTTAAGAAATCGGGTCAATTTTGGTTGATTTGGGGATTTTCATTAATTGAAGGGTATAAATGGTGAAATTAGTAACAGCGAGGGTATGAATAACTTTGTTTTAACGGTAAGGGTATAGTCAACTAATAAACTAAAGTTGAGGGGTATTTTTGATCCCTTTTCCCTTTATTAAGCGCCTAAAAGTGATAGCAAGACCGCTACCTATGAAAACAAAGTAGCCCACTATCGTTTGGGATCATGTTGCCTTGCATGCAACATTACTTATTTATCTCAGACCGACTTATTATAATAAATACTCTCCGTTACAATTAGTGTTTGGTCATGAACCAAATATTTCTCATCTATGAATTTTATGAATGTGTTGTATACATGCCAGTAGCACCACTACAGCGCTTTAAGATTGTCACAACCCAAAGTATACCGTAGACATAGCATGGCAAATAGAACCCCAAGAGCCCCTACACTAGTCACTTAGCATATATCATACAAGATAATAGAAGTAAAAGCTTTAAAAGATAGCATTTATATATCAAAAGAGTTTGACAAGCGGAAGTCTAACATAAGTCTCAAAGTCATCTAGTACATCATAACGAAAGTGATTGGGATGTAACCTATACATCACACACAGAGTTTGAAAATGGAAATGACATCAAAGGAATAAAAGAATATCAGTCCTTGAATCACGAGGACTCATCAATCTTCAAAATCCCAAAAGGATCAACTAGTCATGAGTATGGGAAGTAGGAGCATCAGACCCTACATAAGTGAAACAATATAGACACAAGTATGAATTAGTACATGGAAGGTACTAAGTATGATAACAATGCATAAGAATTATGAAATCATGCTAAAAGGACTTTACATGACATGTAATGACCAAACTAAATCATAAAATACATGTTAGAAAATATAAGTCATAAGCATGGTCAATGCAAACTAAACATCTTTAACACTATTATGAAATACTTTAGAAACTAACCTTAGTTCATAATTGTGGGAAGTTTACCATTAACCAATATAGACCATGTGAGCTACAACATGAAATTCGGTGTTTATCCCACACCGAAAAGAGATGTCCTTACTTGCCAAGGTAAGAACCATAAACTTGAGCTAAAATGGATCCACTAACTAATGTAAATCTAAGACAAACCTATGGTGGCACATAGTTATGGAATAGGGATATTTCTACTAGAAACCTGATCTCTACTAACGGTAGAGCTTCCATCTCAATATCCTTTTGTCGCTAAGTATAAATCCCACAGAATAGTCATTAATTATAATTCATCTCATTATCCATGAAAAGCCACAATTAGTAACCAATCCAAGCTAGAGTTCATTTAGAATAGCTCATTAATCTTTGATTCAACATAGGTGAGGAAACCTTTCAACCTTATGAATCCTTTTTTGAGAAAACCCCTTTCACAATCATGTTTTTAGTAGTATGTGAGAAATCCTTTCACAATAACAACAACAACATCGATGCTTTACTCTCAAAGCAACCTTAAATTATTTATATTAATTTCATAAAAGAACATGCATATCTTCATAAATTCATCTTCCATAGTTCATAAACTTAATCATGTGTTCATAGTCTAAAATTAATGAGCCATGCATGGGTTCATGTGAATTCAACTTAAAAACATATAATTACTTCAATTCATGCATAAAAGGATAGGAAACAATCAATTGAATCATAATTGGAAAGGACCCAGAAAGATTGAATTAAACCCTAACTTAAATTGAGAATTTTTCTTATCAAAATTGGAGATTTTTGGAATAACTAGAGTTCATTTAGAATATCTCCTTAATTTTGATTCAACTTAGGTGAGAAAACCTTTCAACTTTATGAATCCTTTTTTGAGAAACACCCTTTCACAGTCGTGTTTTTAGTAGTATGTGAGAAATCTTTTCACAACAACAACAACAACATCGATCCTTTACTCTCAAAGTAACCTTAAATCATTTATATCAGTTTCATAAAAGAACATGCATATCTTCATAAATTCATCTTACATAGTTCATAAAATTAATCATGTGTTCATAGTCTAAAATTCATGGGTCATGGATGGGTTCATGTGAATTCAACTTAAAAACATATAATTACTTCAATTCATGCATAAAAGGATAGGAAACAATCAATTGAATCATAATTGAAAAGGACCCAGGAAGATTGAATTAAACCCTAACTTAAATTTAGAATCTTTCTTTACAAAATTGGAGATTTTTGGAATAACTAGAGTTCATTTAGAATGGCTCCTTAATCTTGATTCAACTTAGGTGAGAGAACCTTTCAACCTTATGAATCCTTTTTTGAGAAAAACCTTTTCACAATCACGTTTTTAATAGTATGTGAGAAATCCTTTCACAACAACAACAACATCATCGATGCTTTACTCTCAAAGCAATCCTAAATCATTTATATCAATTTCATAAAAGAATATGTATATCTTCATAAAATCATCTTCCATAGTTCATAAACTTAATCATGTGTTCATAGTCTAAAATTTATGGGTCATGCATGGGTTCATGTGAATTCAACTTAAAAACATATAATTACTTCAATTCATGCATAAAAGGATAGGAAACAATCAATTGAATCATAATTGAAAAGGACCCAGGAAGATTGAATCAAATCCTAACTTAAATTGAGAATCTTTCTTTACAAAATTGGAGATTTTTGGAACCCTATGGAGGAAAGTACTCCATAGGTGAACACTAACATACCTTACCAACCAATGCCCATAATAAATGATGAATTGGAGTTCTTCAAGACAAACCTAGCTTTCTCCTTCCTTAGTTCTTGAGGGGAAATTTGGGGGTGATCTTAGAGAAAATTTAGGAATTTAGAAGAAAGATTTAGATGGGTAGTTTTTAGGCTTAAAGGACTTATATTGGGCTTAGGATAAGGATCAAAACAACCTAGTTTAGGCATTAATCAATTAGGGAAAAGACTTAAAATCCCTTAAAAATAACAGCCAACTCATTCCGTAGGTCCTTCTACGGACCGTCCTAGTCAACCGTAGAAATGATCAGAGACCCTTAGTTTGGCCAACTTTTGACTGATACAATTTATGGCTCGTAGGTCATTCTACGGACCATAGATACCAACTGTATAACCCAACCTTAAGCTTTAATATTTCACCAAGTGTAGGAGTCACCTATGAGACCTATCTACGACTTGTAATGGGATGACGAGCCGTCCTGGTAAACAGTAAAAATGTTACTGGACTTGTTTTGAAAAAATTGATTTCCTTTTCCTACGGTTTCCACCTACAGCCCGTAGAAGCTTTTACGGTATGTAGATGTGAACTGTAGATGTCATTTTCTTATTTTCCAAATTTTGAGGTGTTACAAAAATGGCCCCCGAAGAAGGCTACGAATATATGTTAGGTTTGATTCACTCTCTATTATTTTCTACCTTGAATCATAGATGAGAGATTTATTCACTAGACGATTTGCAGATTTTGATTTGATGAAATAAATTTTCCGCTATTAGGGCGAGAGAAAAAGGAGCTTAAAAGAGAAATTGCATGGAAAGTTTCTGTCACACCCCGAGCCTACACCCTGGGGGGGAATGGCACTCGAGAACCATTGGTGGCCCCAAGCGAACCCTTGGCCAGACTTACTTACTCAGCGGAAGACTTAAGCATAAGAGATAATATCTAATAAGAAACTTATGAATTAAACTTAGAATGTCTTTAAGGAAACATTCAAACTAGCCAAAATGGCTACTCAAGTCTCATAGCAAAACATCTGAAATATAAGACTAAAGGACTATAGCTACTCGTCTATGAAGCCTCTAAAACAAAGAGGGATGTCAGGACAAGACCCCCGATCATCCTAACAATTGAAATACTAGAAAGCTATGTAAAAAGGAGCCCTCTGGAAAGCAAGGAGGCTTACCAATAGACTCTGAGTGCTCAACTGGATCAATGAGGTGCTGGATGTTGATCCTGGTTACCTGTGTCTGCATCATAAAACGATGCAGGCCAAATGGCATTAGTACATTGAATGTACGAGTATGCGAGGGGAATACTAAACATAACATAAGTTTTAAGGAATCTGAAATAAACACTTACCTTGGCTTTACTCAACTCATGAATAACTTAACTCAATATAAAGCAACAATACACATGCAATATATAGAAAGCTTTTAAAATATAGAAAGCAACTCAGTTTGATAAATAAATGCACTAACAACTCAACTTACTCATATAATAAAGTAATGTAATATTGTGGGAGTTTCTCTAACCGACAACCACCACTACGAGCCTAAGTGGCGATCCAGCGTCTTGCCCATGCTGCCAGAACTTTCCTATACTTTACCGTCATATAGGACGCCTTAACTAAGTGGAACCACTAGTATATGCTAAAAAGCACTTAAGGAATCATCTAAAAAGCATGATCCTTTACTACCCATGATGGCTACATGGTTTATAGAGACTTGAGTTATTATGAACTCGCATCCCCATATCGGTGCTCAATACTACTCCCAAAAATATACTTAGCTCATATATTTTTAAAACAAAACCTTTTTCTTTGGTTTGAGATAATTACTCAAAACTTAGCTTAAAAGCTCTCTTGGAAATCGGTGTTTCCTTTCTTGCTCAAATGTGAAAACATTTTCAACTCTTGGAATACTTAGTTCCCGTATAATCTTTGAAGAAATGAACTTTAATCGTACTCTTTACTCAACTCAAAGTTTAAGTCTTAACACAAAGTTAAAACGTTTGTAAAAAACTTTTGGAAAACTTTATGAATTTCTCTTAACTTGACTCTTAATTAACTTCTCTTGACTTGACTCTTAACTTTTCTTAAATTGAATTATGGATTCAAGGATTGTGATTAGTAATAGGAAAGATCTTAGGATGATTAGGAGTGTTTTTAGATAGTTAAACATGAGAAAAGATCAAGAAATCACTATCTGGAAGCAAGTCCACACGCGGAGATGCATTTAAATATTTGATCGCGAAATTTATTTTTGAAACAAAGGAGTCCGTGTCTTCTCCGCGATGCGGCGGTAATTTTTGTGCATTGAGGGAGCAAGTCTGCGACGCGGACTTGCATGCCAAAACCTGCTCGACTTTTTCCTTCTTCGTTTTCTCACCCCAGTTCGCCTAATTCTGATTTTTTTTCTCAATCCTTCTTTAGATTCAAATACCCAATATATATATACATAAGAATCTAACTCCAAACAACTCTTAAATCGACACGATTCCATCAAGAACTCCCTAATCCCATCAAATCTCAAGAACTAAAGTAAACTTCAAGAACATAATTCAAGAACATCATACTTTCAACTTTCTAGAAACGAATTTCTCTGAAACAAGCACGATTGGTGCGTGGGTGAACGAAACCAACGCTATGGAAGTCTCACATACCTTGTAGGATTAAATCCTTGGCGCAATCCACACCCAAACTCGCACAATCTTGACGAATCTTGAACTTTCTTCTCCTTTCTCCTCTTTTCTCTTTTCTCTTTTCTCCAATCCCTAGCGTATTTCTTAATTGCGTAAATTGACCAAGTTCAGTTTAGAATCCAACTAATTACCAAAAAAGGAAATTGAACTAATAGGGTATGGAAAAGACCATAAAGCCCTTTTAAAATTCGGATTGGACTTTCCTTAGTTGAACATCCCAACTTCAAATGGGCATATCTCACTCATACGAACTCGGAATCGCACAAACTCAGTGGCATTGGAAAGATAATTCCAAGATCTTTCCTACAGTATATGGAAGCACACCTAACTCATTCTGAGCTAGAAGTTATGATCATTTGAAGTTGACCAAAAACCCAAACTTAACATAACTTAACAAATTTCTAGATTTTTCATTCTTTCCTAAACTAACTATTTCCAATTCTAACTCTTTCTAGTTCTTTCAATTAGCGAGATGTTATAGTTTCATCATTATCTCATTTGATCCACGTCCCCCCTTTGTGTGAACAAGAGATTCAGAAAATCATCCATTTGAAGAAAATAGCAAATCAAATGCCAGACGCATTTACTGATATGAAAAGGATAACTAAGTCACATATTCGTACAAATAATGTATCTATCCGAATTGATGTTCCAACAGGACTACTGGTGTCATAGCTTCTGAATCTCATACACGCCTGAAGTGTGGCACACCATTGGTATCAAAGGATAAAAATAATAGAAAAAAAGCATGAAAAATGACACCATAAAAGGATCTCACAAAGAGAATCATGATCTGATTAACCAATAATATTTCTGAAGAAATCAATGAACCTGAGTCTCAGATGAATGAAGAAATAAGTTCTACTGATAATGAGATAATACTGAATTGATAAAAAATTATGATGGATAATGTTTTTTTTCATATATCATTACACTTAACATTATGTAAGAAAATGGGGATCTTGAATTTCTATCTGTCGAAGAAGTTGGCGAAGATGTGATTGGCAAAAATAAATTCAATTAGAATTCAATTCACTTGCTAAACATGAAGTTTTTGGACTAGTAGTCCAAACACCTGATGATGTAATATCAATTGGCCATAAATGGGTCTTTGTGCGAGAAAAATGAGCGAAATGAAATTGTAAGATACAAGGCACGCCTTATTGCACAAGGATTCTCTCAAAGACCAAGTATCGACCATGAAGAAACATATTCACCAGTTATGAATGCGATAACTTTTTGATATCTCATCAATTTAGCTATATGTGAAAATCTTGAAATACATCTGATGAACGTGGTTACAACTTATCTTTACGGTTCACTTGATAATGAAATTTATATGAAAATCCAAGAAGGATTTAAAATGTCTAAAGCATATAGTTCGAAATTTTGGAAAGTGTACCCAATCAGATTATAAAAATAATTATATGATTTAAAACAATCAGGGTGCATGTGGTATAATCGCTTCATTAAGTACTTGATAAAAGAAGGTTATATAAATAATGTCATTTGTCCGTGTATTTTTATTATGAAACGATGTTAGAATCTGTTATACTTGTTGTTTATATTGATGATGTAAGTCTCATTAAAATTCCAAAAGAGGTCCAGAATGCAATTGAATATCTAAAAAAAAAAAATTGAGATGAAAGATCTTGGAAAGACAAAACTTTGTCTTGGTATGCAAATTGAATATTTCACAAACGGGGTCTTCATCCATCAATCTGTCTAGCGTGGAAAAAAATTGAAATGATTTTACATGGACAAGGCACATCCATTAAGTACTCCAATGGTTGTTCGATCACTTGAAGTGAGCAAAGATCCGTTCTGACCTCAATAAGGGAATGAGGAACCTTTTGGTCCTGAAGTATAATATTTTAGTGCAATTGGTGCACTTATGTATCTTGCTAATGCTACGAGACCTGACAAAGCATTTTCACTTAATCTGTTAGCAAGATATAGTTCCTCCCCGACACGAAGACATTGGAACAGAGTTAAACAGATATTGCGATATTTAAAGGGGACCAATGATATGAGTATGTTTTATACGAAACAAACATAGTTTAGATCTCGTTGGTCATGTAGATGTAGGTTATTTATCTGAACGAGATAAAGCTCGATCTCAAACAGACTATTTGTTCACATATAGAGGTACTACTATATCATGTCGATCTACGAAACAATCCATAGTTTCTAATTCTTCAAATCATGCTGAGAACATAGCTATTCATGAAGCTAGTCGAGAATGTGTATGGATGAGATCAGTTATACATTTGGTGTGGCCTAAAATGTGATATTAAGGTACCCACAGTCCTATTTGAAGACAATGTTGCATGCATAACCTAATTAAAAGGAGGTTTTATAAAGAGAGATAGAACAAAGCACATTTCACCAAAATTATTCTTCACACATGATCTCCAAAATGATGATGATATTGATGTACAACAAATCCATTCAAGTGATAATTCAATAGATTTATTCACCAAATCTTTACCAGGCTCAACTCTTGAGAAGATGGTACACAAGATTGTACGTGTTGCACTCTTTTTTCCTTAGTCTAGATTTTGTCCTACTGAATTTTCCTACCAAAATTTTTAATGAGGAAACAAGCAAATGCATATTTAAAGATATATGTACTCTTTTTCCTTCACTAAGTTTTCTTCTCCCTCTCTAGTTAGATTTTAATGAGGCATATTGTTAAGCAAGATATGAACATCAAGAGGGAGTGCTGTGAAATTGTGGTTGACCACGATAGGCATGTGGATAATTTGTGGAATTGCCATATCGGGAGTGTGGATGGTTTGTGGAATTGTCATGGTAGGAATGTGGATGACTTGTAATGGTTTGTGAATGTCATAATCTGCTTCACGTATATGGCCTATAAATAGCCAATGGTTAAGCAAAAAATAATATGGACTACTACTATTATTTATCTCTCTCATTTTTCTTTGTTCTTTAGATTTAATACATAATCTTTTATTTTATAATAACAATTGATACAATATATAATAAGGACAACTGATACAACATCAAATTACACCAACTTGTGTTCCTTTATTCTTCATTCTCACATTGATCATTCTTTCAGATTTGAGTCTTAGTACTAAAAAGAAATCCCTATTCTGTTATTAAAACAACCAGGAACTAAACCAAAAAGATTGGATATTCTAGCCCCTCAAAAATCATGTTGTAGCCTGATTATTGAAGTAAATAATTGCACCAGCCTACACATAACAAATTTCTATTTTCAGTATTTGCAATAAAGAGATTGCTGACAATACCAAAGAAGCACCTCTGAGAGTCCCCCTCCACATAAACAGCATTTCAACAGCGGTCTAACTCTGCAAACTGACGTGATATAATGCTTGAGGATAGATTTCAAGATCAAGTACGAATACAACAATCAACAAATCCTTTTGGATCAGTCTTCTAGCTCTCTCTCTCTCTCTCTCTCTCTCTCTCTCTCTCTCTCTTCTCATAACTGATCTCTCATATTCTAAATGAGATGGTGAGGAAATCGTCATTACATCGTGAGCATCTTCCCAATGAATGCTGCAATTATCAAATGTGGGAAACCAAATCTCGTCCAAGTAAATACCCGTCTGATGAAGCAGCATCAAAGTGCCATGCATGGGTAAACAAGCAAAGTTACAGATTCTCGCATTTACCTGCCAAGGAAAAGGGGTGAGAGAAGAGTACAAGGAAAGATAGTCAAGTGCATCAATGAATGGTCGTCTGAAAATTCTCCTGACAAGTGATAGTCCATGAGCAAGATGCAACATATTCTTGGCAAGCAAAGATTCACCATAATCGGTGAGCAAGAGAGTAAAGGTTTAATATGAAGCAAGAGGGAGCCCCAGCCTGGACTTAATAGATACTCCTCAATAATAATAGTCCTTTCTGAAGCCTAATTAGAAGACTATTGTCTTGCACATTCTTAACAGAACATATCTGCACAGCAGGTAAGACTAGCCCAATTCTGTCTAGCCTATATGCCAGATACTACGGGATAAAAAATGAACTGTGATTTTACACTGGAAAAAGTAATCCTACCACGAAGCTTGTTGGAATTCCACGTTAAGGTGGTTGCACATTTCTAATGTTGTAGATATTCATACAACCATATTTCCACTTCATAACTGGTGCACATGCACTTAAAGTTAGTTCAGATCTCCTAAAGTTATTAGATATGGATTCCAGATAGACCCTCTAACCTCTTACATAAAACAAGGTTAGATGGTCTAAAGTTAGCTATGTTCTATGTTATATGGTCCTCATTGTCTTGATGTGCTGGTTTCAAATGTAAGCAACATTGGTATAGCCTATAGGTACTTCATGCCAAAAACTGTACATATCCATATGGTTATGTACCCAAAGCTGAGTCCATGTAACATAGACTATTATTCCCATTACACCTTCTCCAGAAGCATGGTAGCCACTCCTACTTCGTCTCCAATATGCATTCAAACCACAATCAAATTGAAAAAAGCAATGAGTGATTTTACTGTTACAAAACTGGCCGGCCATCACTGACTCCATTGAGGAGTTATTAACTGGACAGACATCTATAATCCAGTGCCTGTGCCTGAAGTTGGAACAGCAATAATAGAAAAGAGTAACTGCAGGTAAGTTGTAAGTATACAGGAAGATCTCCCTTTATGGTTCATCAGTTAAAGCCACTTCACATTACGGCGGAACTTCTGACATTATCATATAAGTTGGGAATGACAAAAAAAATCAGTCTTTCTCCCCCCTGCTCAGGATAAACAAGAAACAGGACAAGCATAGAGTCGCAACAATGCATACCTCAATTGAAGAATTCTAGGCAAGTTTAGACAGTAAGTTGTTAAGTAATGATAAAGGATCAACTCTTCTAGCCACCAACAGAAGTCAGAAAACTTCACTTTTACATGGTAAATTGTCAACAAAACAGAATGAGCAGCTCCTCTACCCCCCAACAGCAGCCAGAAACCTTCTCTTGCTGGCTGGCTCCTCTTGCATAACCACTACATCTTTCACCTTTTCGAGCAGCTGCTCAAGTTCTGTCACTCCAAAGCTCTCATAGTCCAAAGGCCTCTTGTACCGCAGTTTATATATTGCCTCAAAATTACTAAGAAGAATCTGACAAAAGTAGCTCACAAGGATCTCTTGAATCTCATACTTGAACCTTTGGAGGCTTTGTTCAACTAATGCAGCTGTATCAGATTTCTTACGCCCCCCATGTTCTATAACAAATCTTTCATCATCTGAGAACTCATCTGAAGATTTGGGTGTAGTCACAATATCAGCATTCACTACTAGCATTCTTTTTCCTTTTCTATCCTTTTTTGCCACAATCAAGGGAGGAGTACTTGGTCCGGCTCTTCTGTTACGGAGGTAAGCAAACTTTCTTTGGCCTTTTCCCTCGACAGATATAGCATCAGCCATCTTCTTCAGAAGATTCATAAATTTACAAGCCCCATATTCTGAAGTATAAAGCAGGCTCCCATAAAATTTCTGGTACTCTACGGGGATGTGTGTAGGAGGCAAGCAACCTCCAAATAATTCAAGCAACTTCACCAGCTGTCCCTTCAAACCATTTATATCCCCAGGAGGAACCAACGTTACATCACTCTGGCCAAATAAAGATGGACCTACAGCTGGAGCCTCAGTTAAACCAGATGGAAGGCTGTGAGATGGCATACCCCCAGGATGACAGGACAAAGACATTGAAATGCCATTATATTCAGCTAGAGACTCTGATATCATTGAGAAATTCCTTGCATTGTAATTGCTTCGAGAGAGGCGTCTACACACTGTAGCTTCTTCTTCATTCTGTTTATCTGAATTCTCATACAACTGGCAACCCATTAGCATCCCAGAAACGTCTGCCACACCTCCACGAGGAGGAATTAAGGCCTTCACAGGGGAGAAAAGGCCTTCACCTCGGGCCACACTTGGCCAATCCCAGACAAAACTCCCTGCATTACATAAAGGAGATGAAACACTCACTCTAGCAGGAATGACAAGAATTACATTGTATCCTCGTTGACCAAGAATGTGAAGGGCATGAGAAAAATCAGCATCTCCTGAAATTAGCATAATGGATGATGGTTGAGGATTGTCAAGAGCAAAAACAAACATGTCAACCAAGATCGCCTTATCGGCTGCATCCTTCCTTCCATTAGGAACATCTATGAGTTTAACACCAGTCCTCTGACAGCCCTCTCTTAATCGCCTGGGGAAAGCATTAAAATCTCCATAGGCAGAAAACATAGTGACCAGTCCCTTGATTACAGGATGGACCTGCAGAGCCATTCTGATGTTGCCAGCCACATCCTCAGGGCGTACATTGCTAGGAACAGGACAGTTCTCAATATCCCAAAAAATTGCCACAGGTCCCTCTGTAGCATCTGGGACTTGCGGGGAGAGGGATAGTGTTCCTTTCATAATTCTACTTTCCTTGGGCTTCTCAATTTGTTCAGACGATTCTGAGGACAATCCAGAAGATGATGTAGCAGGATATGCCGTCATTATCCAATTAAAGTTTCTATGGTCCTTGGCTTCCTGTAGATGGCCAACAAAATTAGTTACAAACAACTAGAACCTATTCCAAGTTTTACCATAGATAGCTGAATCAATACACGAAACCCATGAAAGCAGGAGTATTTTCAAACAGTTCCAATAAAAAACAATATATGCAAGCCCAACAGCAATCAACTCCAAACAATTGTCAACATTAGTTTAGATTCTAATAAGGGAGACCATATTCATAATTTTTCACTTTACGTGAATAAAAAGGACAATTTTACATGATGATTTGGCAAGGTAGCTTTTTTATGATTGGAAACACAGTGGAAAACGATCTCCACTATTCAAAATAAAAGCTTAACATTTTCACTTAAGCAAAGTTGTGGCTGTAAATACGAGAGAAAAAGGAGATATGCATGACAGCACCATGGCAGAGTATGGGATATATCTCAAGATGGCCGTCTTGTGAATCATGTATCATATGATAAATCGTGTTGTAAGATACATGGAAAAGTTTAAACAATGCATAGAAAGAAAAAATAAGCGACTAAACAGGATTTTATTTCCTTCTTATAAGTCACTGAGAGGCTTGTTTAACGCAAGGTAATTTATCCAGGAGAGGTTTTCCCAAAATAGATGCCACAGGTATGCAAAAGCTCCAGAGATCCCTAATCATCTCTTTGTACATTACAACAAGGACTGGCAGATGAGGTCTTATTTCATAATCTTTTTGCAATGAACCATACCAAACACACCGAAAAGATTATACTAAGTAGGGAAAGGACTAAAAAGCAGGTTAAAACAATGTGGAAAGCAGTACCCATGTGCATTTGTTGGACAGTTCAGGTAGAGAATTGTACACATCTAATCATAGACGCTTTGAAGAAAGGAAAAAAAAAGCAAAATCGCTTGTTATGCTTGAAATCAGATGTCTTTAACCCTTTAAGTTTTGGTGTAACTTGAAAATTACATATGAATCAGACACTATGGACTTTCTGAATGCTTACAGAGTCTAAATTCACTCTGTTCATACAGATATTTGAGCAACCACTTTGTGCTATAGTGATTAACTGAAAACTCACCCTTAAATTAAGAATCCAAAAGCAAATCACTCAGCGCATAAACAGAACATGCTACTAATACTAGTTTGAAGTCCATCATTCTTGAGAAGCAAAAAGCCTCACATCACCATTCAGCCCATCTGCCCCACTTCAGCACTCTTCTTGCATTGCATAGTTCCATATCTATATACATATAATGGGATAGGTTTCGCAGATCTAGAGATATTCGGTAATGAATAATGGTGATAATTAGAAAACAGAAAAGTCCTCCAAAATTTGTTTACACATGGTGACTGAGTAACCAAGTGAACACTCAACAAAACATCAATGCAAACCAAAAACTTCTTGACTTACCAAACATAATTTTTAAAAGAAAGAAATTCTTAGAACAGTTATTCCCCAAAATATATGCATTCTGCTTCAATATTAATTGAGTTCTACCATGCTTCTTTTGTAATGTGGGGATATAAATTTTAAGGACAGAATGTACTAGTTTCCTAACAATAAACTTTATCTAAGTCTAAACTAGTTCTTAAACATGCAAACACTTCCTCCTTTTTTTGAGAAATGGAAAATGTAAACATGCAAACACTTTTTTTTTAGAAATGGAAAATGTAAATAAGCAAACATGATCAATGATCCCAATTGTGTGTAAACATGCAAACTTGATCAAAAGAAACATAAAAATATAGATTTGAGGAGTGCAAATTTCCAGACCCCAATTGTGTGTTTAAACTGGGTTTGTTGTTGCGTGCAAAATTTAGAACAGCTTATGGACTGGCTCTTTTGTTTCCTATATTTTTTTTCACCTTGTACAAATCCATCGAACCAAAAAAAATTTACAAGTTGAGAAAAAGAATTGATAAATCATAATGTGCAAGTCAAGAAAGGATGAAATACTACAGAATTTTCAATGAACAATCAACTATTACTCAATCTCAAACTAGTTAGGATCGGCTATATGAATCCTCTATATCCATTCTCCTCTATCCAAGTACTAGAATGTCTTTTTATCAGTCTGTAAAAATAATAGAATGTTCAATCAAGTACACCCAAATCCCAAACTAGTTACGATCCCCAGTATCCATTTCACTCATAAAAAACAGTCTATTTTCAATCAGCAATCCACTTCTCTTCCATCCCAAACTAGTTAAGGTTGGCTATATGAACCCTTTATATATATTCCCCACTCTACAAAAACTGAAAAACTTTCAATCAACACTCCAGTACGCTTTGATCCAAACTATTTCAGCTATAAGAATCCTCTATATCCATACTTCTCCATAAGAGTTGAACCTTAACCCCAAGCTAGTTAATATCAGCTACATGATTTATTCAATATGCTCTAATAACTGAAGAACACCCCATCTTAAACTAAATAGATTTGGATACATGATCAGCTACACCTCAATACCAAACTTGTTAAGGTCAGCTATATGAAGTCCGCATTTGAGTCTATAAGAAAAAAAACTGATAATGGTAACTGAGTCTATAAAAATTTGAAAAACTGAAGAGCTTTGAGCTTTCAATCAATCCACTATCTTAATCTCAAAGTAGTTAGAGTTAGCTATATAAATCCTCTATATCCATTTCATTCCATAGAAGTTGAAGAATCTTTGATCAAGAAACAACTATGATTCCACAATCCCAAACTAGTTAGGTTGACTATGTGTATCTTCTATACCATTCCTGTTCTACAAAACAGAAAATTTTTCAATCACACAGTAGTTAGGTTCAGCTATATGCAGGAGCGAATCTAGAGTGTAGCAAGGGGGTTCACCCTAACCCCCTCGGCAATAAATTACACTACATTATATGGAATTTTTTAATATTTTTTATGTATATTTATAGATTTTGCCTAACATAAAATTAGAGGTTACCTTAGTCATTGAGCCGTTGAGGGGTTCAAAATTTACCTTGAGATTCCAAGTTCAAATCACAAACACTACATTTTTATTTTTCAAACCCCTTAGTCAAAATCCTAGGTAGTGTCCCCTTAGTCAAAATCCTGGAGAATAAAAACTAAAGATCTCAAAAATAAAGTTTCGGAATGAGGTGCAATAGATTATTTATTGATAAATTCTTTAGTTTTTTTATAAAGGATTCATATCGCCCGTGTATGAATCTAACTTGTTAGGATGGACTGTATGAATCCTATCTAACCATTTTTCACTGTATAAGAAGTGAAGGATATTGAACCAACAATCAACTACTCAACAAAAACTAGTTAGGAAATAATTTCAATTAGGGGTGGCAATTGGGCGGGTTGGGTCAAATTTGGATGAGTCATAATGAGTCAAGACTCAACCCAACCCAAATTAGTTTGGGCCAAAATGGGTTGGATCAAAACGGGTCATAGAGCAGGTCAAGACCCAACCCAATCAAATTTTTAATAGGTTTAATTATTTTATTTGTTTTTTAAAATATTTTAGTACCTAATAAGACTAGTTTTTTCTTTATTATGACTATATATAACATATCAAATTAAAAAGATTTTGACAAGATTTCTAATGAGTCAATTTGGTTTTACATATCCACTCAATGGGGTTATTACTTAAACAGGTTAGGCAATTGGGTTTGATTTTTCCACCCCCAATTTCAATGAACAACCCAGTAAAATGCTCATCCCAAATTAATTAGAGTGTACTACATGAACTATATCCATTTGGTTCGTGAAGAAGTTTTGGAATGTAAAACTAGATATTTAAGCAGAACGCCAATAACTGATGTGATTAAAATAAAAAACGAACAGTAGTTGGGCATTCTTCATCAGAAAAAACAAGGGGAAACTCTTGAATTGTTGAGATTGAAGTGGAAAGACAATATTAATTGATTAACACTTAAAATAGCAAATCGAGTATAGGAAAAGAGATGGAGAAAAGGGGAGTACCGCAAGAAGATTGAATTTCGGAGCAAAGAACCACCAATCTCTCAAGTGATTCTGCAAGAGACGACACCAGACGAGAGTCTACGAATCTCTACACTCATTCAGATTTGCCAAAGACAGGATATACAACGTAAATGTATCCTGCTGCCAAAACAAAATTAAGCTAAATGGCGCAAGGGGTGAGCAAAAATATCCGAAAAATAATCAAACCAAATTAATTCAATTTTTCGGTTTCGGTTTTGATTCGGTGGTTTGGTATAAGGGTAAAAAAAATGGTGTACCGAAAAATTGCAATGTTATTAACTAAATTTAAAATAATATTTTAAAATTTTATTAATTATATATTTTAAATTTTAATCCAAAATATTTTAATCTTTTTACCCATTCAATTTCGTATTTTGGAGCTCAACCTTAAAACAAACAAAAGAAAACTCACAACCCACATGTTACACATCATACTTGATAGCTAGGGGTTGACGTTCTATTTGGTTCTATAAAATTTCTATTCAGTATTTCAATATTCGTTTTTGAAAGCAATGTCAATAGCTAAGAGTGTTTGTTGGAAACAAAAAGTAAGAAAGAAGAAAAAAACTTGTTTTGTTCTTTATTGGAAACGTATTATTAAATATGTTTATTGGTTATTTCAAGTTTTCAAGTTTTATGTTTAGTAAAATGTTTTGATAATTTTATTCTCATTTTATTTTTTATTTGTATAGAAAAATTATTTTAAAAACACCAAATTAAATCGAATCGAAGTTTAAAAAATCAAACCAAACTAAAATATTTTGATTTGATATTTGGTGCACATTTTTTCAAAACCGAACACCGAAATATTGAACCAAAAATTGATAAAATGGAGTGTGTGTATATATATATAAACACAATTCATGTACACTATTATATCTTTTTTAAAAGTAAAATTAAAAATTTTTGTGGATAAAATTTCATTTTTAAAACAATCTTAATAGAAATAATAGTGCTAAATATATTTTTTTATATAAATTATAAAAATAAAAAATAAATGGCAAAAAAAGAAAAGAAAAAACAATATAAGAAAGAAAGAAAATATATCAATAGACAACTTCTTTATTTTTAACTTTGATAGAGGCTGCTTTTTATATCACTAAACAACTTAAAGCTTCTAAAATTATTTAAAAGGCAAGATGTCTAGAGTCAAACTCACATCCTTCAAGCAGACAATTGATATACTTATCCAAGTGAGTTGTGCGCCATTTTGTATCTATACATATATTACTTTTTTGCTGTCTTTTAATTATAGATACCAATTTAGCAATTTTTTCTGACAAAACTATGTCATATGACACCTCAAACATAGTTGCTTATAATTTCTATAGCTGGTACAGTGGAGATATTAGAACTATTTGATATACATATTGTTAGTCCATATGTTACTATGTTTGGGCTTTTATTAATGGATTCCTATTAGGTTAGGTTTAGTTAATGGATGCTTCTATATATCCTTTATATTCTTTTTTGTATTGAGACGAATTCTATTATATTGTAATCTTGTTCTTCAATTAAAGTAGTTCTGTTAACATGGTATCAGAGCCTCTACGATCTTGATAAACAATCAAAGAGCTTCCGCTGCTGGCGGGTGGCACCCATATATGCTGCCCGTCTGGCCAATGATTATGTTTGCAAAAGTTGGGTCACCGTAAATCGATCCATGCTCCTTGATTTGTTCGGTTTGATTTTTGGTTTGTTTGGTTTGGTTTTTGATTTGTTCGGTTTGTTTTTTGATTTGTTCAGTTCAGTTTTTGATTTGTTCGAACTAGGGTTCGATTTTGTTCGGTTCGGTTTTTTATTTGTTCGGTTTGATTTTTGATTTGTTCGGTTCGATTTTTGATTTGTTCGGTTCGGTTTTTGATTTGTTCAGTTCGGTTTTTGATTTGTTCGGTTCCTTTTTTTTTATTTGTTCGAACTAGGGTTCGTTTTTTATTTGCTGCTTCCGCTAAGTTCTTGATTGTTGCTACTGTTTGTTTAGATCGGTTCAGTGTGTTTAAGTTTTTGAATTGGAAAAAAAAGTCGAGGCTGTTGAAGAACCCTAAAAGCGAACGTTATGCTTTTAAGGCCGGTGAAAAGTTGCCGGAATCCGTTGATTGGAGATAGAAAGGCGTTGTTGCCCCTGTTAAAGACCAAGGCCAATGTGGGAGTGGCTGGGCATTCTGGACGGTTGGTGCTGTTGAAGGAATAAATCAAATTGTAACTGGTGAATTAATTTCCCTCTCTAAGCAAGAGCTTGTTAACTGCTGCTACCTGCTGTGATGACAACAACAACTGCTGTCCACATGATTATCTTGTCTGTGATGTTAATGCAGGCACTTGTCAAATGAGCAAGGATAGTCCATTGAATGTAAAAACATTGAAGAGAAGTCCTGCTACTGCTAGAGTAAACAGCTCAGGACCATATCGCTTCATTTTGTTCCATCGACCTTGCAGATTGCTAGTCTTTTTACGAAGGCGCAGTCGACGTCTCGATTTCGGTTTTTGTGTGACAAACTCTCAATGCTTATTGCCGTTGCATTGTGAGTTTGAGAGGGGATGTTAGTCCATATGTTACTATGTTTGGGCTTTTGTTAATGGATTCCTATTATGTTAGGTTTAGTTAATGGATGCTTATATATATCCTTCCTATTCTTTTTTGTATTGAGACGAATTCTATTATATTGTAATCTTGTTTTTCAATTAAAGTAATTCTGTTAACATATGTGATTCTTATATACTTCGCAAAAAGAGTTTTAGATTTGTTTGCTTCAATAGCATGAGCGATAAATAAAAGTAGACCAACTATCCATTCTTCAAAAAAAATATCTATTTGTTTATTATCTCTCGGTCACCTTATGTTTATTATATTGTATTAATTAACACTTGATTTGAGGATTTCTCAGCTGTTGGAATAACTCTCTGCCATCTTTTAGTATATATATTACATTTAATTGTGTGATATTCATAAAATATGTTTAATTGTGTTAGTAGAATCAGAATAAATTATCATGAACGAAGATTGAAATTTTTAATTGAAAATCGTAAATCAAATAAGATTGGTATGATTTATGCTCCTAATACAGTATTCGTAGTAATTTTGATATTGAAATCTGTCATTCCATGTTTGTTAAAGTTGAAAGAATCGTCCATGTTTAGAACGAAATTTGTCTTATGAAAAAATAACTTTTTCATGTTCAGAGGGTTTATTATTAGAGAAATTTATCGAAATCTCATACATTTGGAAGCTAATTGCATTTTATTTCGAAAGTTTCCTTAAATTTTACAAAAAATTCAAATTCTTTACTACTCTCGGATACATTCCTTGATTATCTAATACGTTGCAAATGATACATTACTTAATGGGAGGAATGTCCGAGAGAGGATATGGATGTATCTAAGAGGGGAGACATGTATTCGAGAGGGGATAAAGATGTATTCGGGAGGGGATTTTTGTAATTTTTTAAATGGTAGAGAATTTTAGAGATTATGATATATTAGGTTGTGTATTTATGTAACTTTCCCTTATTATTATTATTATTATTATTATTATTATTATTAGATATTATATTTCTGGATAAGTATAATTATTAAAGTGTTTTTTTTTTTTTTTGAGAAATGTCTAGAGGGACGTCATTTTTTTAATTCATGTGAGGGTGATTTTGATTTTTGTTTAACCAAATAATTCAAAAATAGAATTGAAAAAGTTTCTTCCATGTTTTTTTTTTATCAATACTTATTTTTTTGTATTTACCAGATTGCCTTAATCATATTTGTATAAGTTTTTAGGCTAATTTGTTAATCTTAATAGGGAGGTTTAGTTTCTCGTACTCTCTCTGTCCACTTTTAATTGTCAAGTTGCGCTTTTTGAAAATTAATTTGGCTAATTTTGAAAGTTAAATTAGATTATATTAATTTAATATTTTATAAAAAAAAATTAGCTATTCTAAAACTATATGAAAAGTACTATAAATACAATTATTTGCATATCAATATGATGAAAAAATACATCACAAAATATTAGTCATAGTTCTTGTAATTTGACTCTAAAAAAAGAAATCATGACAATTAAAAGTGGACGATGGAAATAATATTTTTGAGTTGTAGGACAAATGGATAATCTAAAAATATATATTGTATAAATTCAGTTTGTTTGCAATTTGGATAGTTGGAATTTAAATTTATTTCAATGCCTCCCTGTGAATTATATCCAGAGTAATCTTATCCGATTCTACATAACATATAGTAGTTCCCCCGATGGAATTTCTTTTGTATTAGTATATTCTTGATATCGTTTCGATTTTATCAAACTTCAATTTAATTATTCAATTTTTTATTTTGAATAAGTGTGCGCCAAACACTAAATCAAACATATTTGGTTCAATTTAATCTTTTTCAACTTCGATTTGATTTAGTCCAGTATTTTCAAAATAATTTTATTTCTTGTTTGCATCGGTGTATTGAAGAACCGCGATCCTTACGCCAAACATTGAATCAAAGAATTAACATTTCAGAAAAAAAAAATCCAAAAATCTATTCGAAGAACCAAATTAATTTGATTTAGTCTCTTTTTTTATTTTTGATATTTATGCCCACCCCTCTTTGCTATATTTCATCCGGTTAATTTTATCCATAGGTTATCTAGAATAAATTAAAACACTAAAAATGGCTTGTTTTGAACTTTTTGTTGAATATCTGGTGTCCTAGACATTTTCTAAATATTTCACCATGTTTGATTTCCATAATTACAGATAGGGAAGAATTATCGTTATCCTAGATATTTTCCAAATATATTAAAAAAGAAGAAGTATACAAATAAATTAAAGCGGAAGGAGTAATGAATTTATAAGCTGAATGAACTTTGCTACTTAATAGGCTAGTCTTTTGGGTAAGGTTCTTCGAAAAATACTCTATTTATTGCTCATCGTCTTACATAAGCTCTTTGGATAAAATCTAATTCAGTATCAAATATTTATATCACGTCAATATGACATTCTTTCGAATATAGACTTCTTTAACTCGGGATGTGTATTTATTTTAGGAAAAATTACAAAAATCTCACATTTTAGTTTACTTATTACCATTATCCCTTGTAAGTTTTACAATTCTCCAAAATCCCTCATTTTTGCGCATCAGATTAGTGTATCTCGCGCATCAGATTAATGTATCATGTATAAAATGTAATGTATCTTACTAAACGATTAATGTATCTCGCGCATCAAATTAATGTATCAGCGCTTATATTATTGTATCCGTTTGAGAAATTTCTGTAATTATAAACTTTTAAGGAATATATTGTAATTTTGCCTTAAAAGTATGTGATTTATGTAATTTGCCCTTTATTTTATTAAATTACTTAATCATAAGAAATTATAATATTGCTTTGATATAAACACCCTATGCGGATAAATTTTTACCTGTTGTTTTAGAGGTCCTTTGGAAAAGAAAAGAGCACAAAGAAACCAAAAGAAAGGGAGCAAAAAAGTGATTCCCTCTTCCCCATGCCACCATCCACCATACAACAAAAGAAGACTTCACAAAATAATGATACCTTTCCAACCATGGGTTGTGGTACGGTGGTGAAATTGTTTCACCCTTAATTAGAAGTCTTGAATTCAAGCCCTAGATATGGAGAAAATTCCGTTGGAAACGCCAACTCCTGAATGGGAGCTGCAATGGGCGATCCGAATTTAGTCGGGCCTCCAACATGAACTCCGGACACCGAGTGACAAACCAAAAAAAAAGATACCTTTCTTAGAATTTGATCTAAAGTAACCTGACAAGAAATGGAATGACTTCCTCCCTAAACCTCAGCAAGGAAGCTTTTGATATAATGTTGAGACCATCTTCAGAATTCAACAATCACAGTAAATCAATATGGACAACAACTTCCTATACCAACACGTATCTGAAAGTGATGAACCTGATGAAAGTGACTTCTATCTCCCAGATTATGATAATCAAGAAGAGGATGATTCCAACTTCATATACATCATAAACACAATCTTAAGTGGCACTGCTCGTCTCAACGTCCTCTTACCCACCGCTACAATCCTTGCTTTCACCATATTTGCACCCATACTAACCAATGATGGCCAATGCAACAAGTTTGAGCAATATATGACTGGGATTTTCTTGATCCTATTGGCCGCTTCTTGCGTGTTCTTCTCCTTCACCGATAGCTTCAAATCAGCTATCGGGAGACTGCATTACGGGGTGGCAACTTTCAGTGGCATTTGGACTTTTAATGGAAGGAGGATTAAGCCTTGTGTGCCAAGAGATTATAGACTTAGATGGTCTGATATCTTCCACGCATCACTTTCTTTGATTGCTCTTCTTACATTTGCAGCATCACACGCTGATGTGCTGCAATGCTATCATTTTGTTATACCAAGAAAGGTCATCAATACTGTTCCATTGGTGATTGGATTTGTCATTAGTCTTCTTTTTGTGATTTTCCCTTCTAGGAGAAGAGGAATTGGGTATCCCTTCTTGCTGCAAAGTGACATATAATGCAGTAAATGTTGTTCTAATCTTTTCATTATACATGAAAACAGAGAAAATCTAACTATTCCAAGTGTTTTTATCTTAAAAGTTGTTAGAAGTCATGTTTTGAGACATTCTTTCTTGAGCTATAATTTGATAGATTATATTCTTGGCACCCTTGTGTTGTGTTCTTGAATCGACATAGGCCGATTTCGATACATGACTTTCTTTCTTGAACTATATGCCAACACTTAATCCTTTTCATTTTCTCTCTTTGATGAGCAAAATGACACAACCAGCAGTTCATAAATGGCTTATCAAAAATATACATCCAGATGTTGATCACCTGGTTCATGTGATAATCTAAACTACTATAATTCAAACAAAAAGCAGATAAAGCAGAAACTCTGTGCAAGAAACTCATTTACATAATAATAATGATATACAAACACTAGTACATGCCACTCTCATTTATATACATAGATACCAATAATATGGTGAAAAAAGATCAAAATCAGATAACAACAACATACCTATGTAATCCCACAAGTGAGGTCTGGGGAGGGTGGTGTATCTGCAGCCTTAATGCCTTACCCTTACTATTCACATATAATAAGTCTTTCCACAACTCTTAACTTTCTCTAAAGTTGTATGCTGGAATTCTACCAAGGTCCTGTCAGTGTCCTTCTCAAGCATCTTAACTTACTCCCCAATGACATATTCATTTTTTCCAGTACCTGCATTTAATGGAACGAAAAGTTAATAACGACAGGACAGGCAATCAAGTTTAACTAATCACATGCATTTGTCTCGGTCTCTCACGTAGAACACATTCACTTTTGAAATTGAGGTATCTTTGCAGGTGATACCATTTTCACAAGACTGTATGATTACACCGTTCACTCAGGCATAGCTAGTTTCCTGAAACCTTGATTTATCTTCTGATTCACTAGCTAATTACCCTATGGCTCATATTCTCCAACATACCATCTCTGTATCTAGTCCATAGTTAAGCAGGAAACGCCGGTAGTTATTGCTCACAGAAAAAGGTATTTGTTAGTTGTAAAAGAGGCCATTACCTGATTTTTCTGTGGGTCGATAAATTCAGCCTGCGTGAAACATTCAAATGCAAACAGTTATTACATAACTTTCTTGTAGTGATGGTGTGAATTTCAATTTCAACATATATACCTGTTTTTTCTGCAACTCTTCATTAATTTCTTTAAGCTTCGCCACTTCAGCTTCCAACTCTAAAGTATAGGCCTGTCATACCGAAATACCATAATGAAGCCATTCATACAAAATGTAAGAGTGTAAACATGTTACTATCGATATCTCCCCCCGCCCCCCTCAGTCTCAAAATTACACCAAGTTATAACTGAGATTCAAGATCCTAAAGCTTCAGTGAAAAGCATATACACTTCCCACAAGTCAACCTGCAGAGTTGAATGTATTTGCTTCATAAGGTTATAGATATGTCAAAGTTCTTTATGTATCTATCCTTTTCCGGGATAATGATATGATTATCAACTTTGTTTAATGCAGATTTACCGATGTTGAACAACTACAAATGCATTTTCATCTATCTAATATAATTAGGGAAGATGCTCTTTGAGAGGTGTACAGATGTTTATGATAATGCTGTCAGTAAATTCAGTTATATTTTTCTCAATTGCATGAGTATAACAGCATAAACACAAGATAACTTCAATATGTAAATATCAACATATGAGTTCACCTGCTTCCGAGCCCTTGATCTTGCTGCGGACTCTCTGTTCTTAATCATCCTCTTATGCCTTCTTTCCACAACTTTTTCCAAAGAGCTGCATGATTTCCTCCCTCTTCCACTTTCATTAAATGCATAAGGTGAAGGGGAAGGAGATGGCCTGTTCAGTTTGTCCTTAGAAATCATTTCAGATGACAATTGATTTCTAGGGGATCCTCCATTTGCTGGTGCAAATGTAACACCACTACGCAATCCTGCCATGCCCGTAACTCCATTCTGCATAACACCTCCTTGAACAACAGTAGTATTTACAGAACGACTGGACGTGCTGACAACAAGAGCCCTCACCCTTGGGCTAGCCAGTTGGCAATTGTTCCCCAATTGCTTTAGAGATGCAAAGTCAACATTCCTTTGCTTGGGAATAAGAGGTTGCTGCTGATGAGGCTGCTGTTGAGAAGTTTTGACACTAACCACATTCAACATGTTACTCTCAGCAAATTGATTACTTAAAAGTCCGGGGCATTGAGTTGGTTGCTGAAAAGCGATGTTCAAAGCATTGTTGTTACTACTCGGTTCACCTAAAACACCGGCGAATCCAGCATTGTTTGAGGTTCCATTTGGCTGATTATCATCTCTCACCACTCCTGCTCTTACCAAAAACTCCTCCAACGTCATTTCACCCAAATTGGATTGCTTCTGTCCAAGATTGGAACTAACTGTTGTCTCATTCTGGAAATCTCTCCATACTTCATCCACAGTCCGCTGATTAAGTGTCTGTGGCAGTGTTAAAGAACCTTGTCTCTGCAAATTCCCCGCAGCCATTCTCCCCTCTCCAACACCAGCAGAAGATGCCAAGGCTTGAGAGTCTTCATCTGTCCAAATATTCCTCAAGAGGTCCTCCAAATTCATCGAACCAACATCCTTTCCGAGACCACAGGTACTCTGGAGCTCCTCAAATGTCAAGGAGTACATGGAAGATTGTCTAGCTAAGGGAAAACTACCACTTCGCATCGACTTCTCACCGTTGCTCTCTATCTGTGGCGTGTCAGTAAAGTTCTTGAAGTTCAAGTAAGATCCCATTGTACAAGAACTCTCAGGGGAAATTGAAATCTGATCAAACGTTGAGTAATAAGACATCATCAGGGAAAACTAGACTTAGTATGATACCGTATATCCTCACACTACAAACAAAAACAGCTTTTAGCGACAATAAATATACACATTAACAGAGAGTGCTAAAGCCTTTACCGGCGTTAGTTAATTGTTATTGGACCCAATATCGCTATAGGCTTTAGAACACCTACAAAAAGTGCCAATTACCTCTAAAAATATATATATTTAGCGGCAATTAAGCTATTATCACTAATTAATTGCCACTAAAGATCATTTTTGGTGTAGCGTCAACATCTTATGGAAGGTCTTAGCCACAATTCAAACAGTAGTAAGATGCAACCTTACTTCACTATAGCTTTAAAGAACTGAAAATCAGCAGCTAAGAAAATAGTTGATATTTGTTCAGATCATGCTTCTGACATCAACTCACTTCAGGGCACTCTTCAAACGGGGGTGGATCCAATCTTAACGAGTAAATATCTCAAAACGTCACTCAATTATAAAAAACTATGTAGCAAAGTCATTTAACTTTGTTTTGCATCAATAAAATCACTCAACTTAAAATTCCTTTTCTCTTATATATAAAATCACTCAACCAAATTTTTCATCAAAAAAAAACCCTATTTTATCCCCTTAGCATTTCGGATATGGGCTCAATACCACTTCACATTTTGAATGGGACAATAAACCCGATAGTTAAAATTTAAAATGACTAACTGTGTAATGGGTGTAAAATGGGCTAATTTGATTAAAAAGCTAGTTGATTGATCTTACGGTATACAAAACAAAATTAAATAACTTTGCTACATAATTCCTACCTATATTCTTTTTTAATTTAAAGTGTACTCTCTAATTGAAAAGATAAATAGTTGATACAAAAATCAACTATCTCAAGTCCATTCATCCACTTTCAGCTATGAGTGAAATATACCGGAACAACATATATATTATGACAACCAAGAAACTCAATTTAATAGTCTTCTGTAAGCTCATTTTGAATCCAAAAGGAAAAACTAATCAGTGAAAATTAGAATATTAACAGGTACAATCTCTTAATTTCAAAAGGAAAAAGGCTTAAATATGATATCTAACTTTTGAGAAAAGACTCATTTATGTTAATTCGTTATAAAATTGGCTCATCAATGCCATATTCTTTGAGAAAAGACATAATACATAAATGTGCCCTTTTAACTTGGTTTCATAATGCATAAACATAACCCTTAACTTGACGTCAGATGACAACTATGACCCTTAACTTTGGGTGTGCATAAGTAAACACTTAAACTTGTATAAAATTGAGCAAATGGACACATTCGTCCTACATGGCACCCTATGGCAATTTTGTGTCCTACATGGCGTCCTACGTGTATTGTGTCATGTATGACACTTGTGTCTACTTGTTCAATTTTATACAAGTTTAAGTGTCTACTGGTGCACATTCAAAGTTGGAGGACATAGTTGTTTGCTAGAGCCAAGTTAAGGTCATGTTTATGTATTATATCTTTCACATTTATGTACTCCAACTTTAGGTATGCACATGCAGTCACTCTAATTTGTATGAAGTTTTTAGGTACGCACAAGTAGTCATTTTAACTTGTATGAATTGAACAAGTAGACACATGAACCCTACGTGAGATAATACACTTGGGACACATAGGATACCACTGAAGATGAAAATTGCTATGTAGGATGCCATGTAGGACGTGTGTCTATTTGTTCAATTTTATACAAATTTAAATGTCTATTTGTGCACATAAAAAGTTAGAGAGCATGAGTATGAGCTGAGACCAAACTAAAGTGCATATTTATGTCTCTTGAGAAAAAGCTTCCATGCTCAACTATATCATCAAACTTCGAGAAAAACTCATGGTTATCTATTAAATGTTTGACTCATCTATGTTATTTTCATTAACAAATAATAGAATGACATAAATAAATATTTTCTCAAAATTCGATGACATATTTGCGCCCTTTTCCCATTCCATAAAGCAAAAACATAACATCATGCAAAAAGTTTGATCTTTAATTTCATTTTTATTTCATGAGCAAAAGGAAGAAGATGTGAAAAAGTAACTATTAATTAGTCTTCCGCAAGCTCATTTCAAATCAGGAAAAAAAAACACCCAAAAAATAAGCAATTATCTAATAAATCTGAAAACAATTTAAATTCAAAGCATGATCAAGAGAAGATGTTTGATCTTGATTACTCTGTTCTTAGCCGAACAAACAAATTAATATGGGAAAAAGCTTTAATTAAATATTCATTCATCCAAAGGAAAGAGAATAAGAAGTCGAAGAAAATTAATAATTTATAATAATAGCAAATTAACATTTCTAAGAAGGATTAATCAAAATGGAAATTGACAAAAAGTAGACAGTGAGAAAATGAAGAGAGTAGTAACAGAATTGTACCTTTTTAAGAGTATAGAGAGAGCAAGCGTGTCGATCCTTTCTTCTTTTTTAAGTGTAAGGCATAGTGAAATCGACAAGTGTCTCTCTTGCTCGTTAATGGTGCCTGACAAGGTACTTCAATTCTTGTTTTTAAGTTGTATTTTTTTTACTTAAAAGGCAGAGAGAGAGAGAGAGAGAGAGAGTGAGTGAGTGTGTAGGCACATAGAGGTGGGGTTTGAGCGTACGCTCATCTAACTTGTGGGGACTGGCGTGGGATGAGTTTGATCAGATTCGATTTTTTAGTATTATTTATAGTCAACAAAGAGTAATATGAATGTGTTTATTGTGTTTTATTGAATAAATCATGATTCTTTGAGAAAATTACAACTTTTTTTCTATTCATGCCTTTTAAAAAATACGGACAAGTGTGATATTTACAAACAAAAACTAATTGCATCGGAAAAAATAACTTTTCTTTGAACTTTGGAAAGTGGGCCGAAAATTTCTCTCTTATTAAGGAATGATGCTTTCTCCTCTTACTATTGTGTATGAGATTATACATAATAACATAGTGATCTATTGATCCAATTATAACGTAACCTATTTGTATGTTCTATATTATCATTTATAGTGTTGTCTGAGAATGTCGGGTAAGGTTTTTTTTTTTAGAACAGAAATGAAAATACACCATTTAAATTGAGGATTATGTAGACTTGATACATGTTATGCGTCTATGTTAACTAGAGTATGAAGTTAACAAGCTACCATGGTTAGCATAGTCAGCATTGTTAGTAAGAGTTAGTTAGGAACTAGAAGCTTCCTACAGTAGCCTATAAATACATCAGTTGTGCTAAGCGTAAGATATGTAAACCTAAAATTGTAACTAACTTTTCATAATGATCAGAGTTTTATTATCTCTGCATTCAATTACTTCTTCTGCTTAGCTCAAAGCTCCATTAATGGAGTTCCATGGTATCAAAGCCTTAGCAACTCCATGGTATCAAAGCCTTAGCATTGTGGCTAGATAAATTGTTCAGTTTCAGAGTAGTGCTTAGGTTCTCAGCTTTTGTTTCAGTAGAATCGTGAGCCTTCTGTCAACCAATCAAGAACCAAAGTTGTTCATCAATAGCAATCACAACTGAAGTTGGATCAAGATTATTGAAAGCTGGCAATGTCAATTCAAATACAAATCATCCAGCCCCTGCTACATGTTACATAACTCCAAATATCAACCATAATCACCCTTTGTATCTACAATCAATGATTCATATATTTTTCAATTGCGCAGAGAAATTCATGGCCTCACTCAGGGTACAATGTCAGTTACAGACTACTACACCACTCTTAGAGGCCCGTGGAATGAGTTAGAATTCATTATGCCATGTCCAGGTGCTCATGTGTTGAATCTGTGAAGTTTAATGAGCACTTTAAATATCAAAGCACTTCGAATATCAAAGGCTACTGAATTTTCTTTTGGAGTTACATGAGTTCTACTTAATAGCTAAAGGTGATGCAATCTCCAACTCCCAACTTAAACGAAGCCATCTCTCTATTTATTGATCATAAGAGTTAACGTTATTCATTCAGCAAAGTTGAAGTGTGCTCCTAGTCCTAATCATGGTGGTGCTTACTTTGGCATGCAATTAGTAGGGGATGGTCGTTCTGGAAGAAGTTATCGTGATCACCAACATAAACCACAGAAACCTCAAAAGCCTCTCCTTATGTGTGAAATGTGTGGGTACAAAGGTCACACTAAGGTTCAGTACGTTAAAGTTAAGGTTATTCAGTTGGCAGAAGGTCCAAGAAAAAGTGTGTTGACACTAGTTCCTATGCTAATAGTGTTGATGTTGTTCAGTCTGCAGGTCTGGCTATAGGTGCATCTCAAAATAACACTGAAGCTCCTAACCCGATTCCTTTAACTCATGCTATTTTTTTCACGCAAGACCAATATCATCAGATCATGCAAATGATGTCTATGGAAAGTGAGAAGGGAGGAGAACATTCCACTAAAGCTGTAACTGAAGGTAGTTTCTTGATTGCCTTAGTGTCAAAATATGTCCATAAGGAGTATATAGTTGATATTGGAGCATCTAATCACATGACTTATCAGTTTGAACTCTTAGAATCAAAGTAGTGCCAAAATCTAGGAGGAAAATGGTTAATTTACCTACTGGAGATGTTGTTTGAGTTTCACATGTTGGTAATACTAAGGTTATTGGTGATCATATCATTGAGAATGTGTTGTTTGTTCTTGACTTTAAAATGCAACCTTCTCTCTGTTTCACAGCTTACTAAAGAACTTAATTGTATGGCTGCACAACATACTTGAAAGCATATAATAAGTTTATTCAACTTATGACAAATATGAAGATGTGGCCAAAAAAACACAAGACCAAGCATTGAACCACCTGAAATAACCGTCATACCAGAAAGACTAGGTAGAAATAGGAGCAAATAGTGATGAACTTATTAAGAAGAAGCTTGGAAAGGTTACGGAGAAGGAAAGAAAAATGAAATATTTTGTGTGCAAAACTCTTGGACATAATAAAAAAGGATGTCCAACTCTGGTAAGTTGTGCTTTAGTATTAGTATTCTTTACTAAATTTGACACTTTTTAGTTGTACTTTTGACTCTAAGATATGTTTGTAGCAAAAATGCTGGAACTTCAACTCCTGAAATTTGTAGAAGTGATAGAGCATTCATTACATCTGATTTTACAATACTACAATTGAAAGTCAACAAAGTGTAAATGCAAGTTCAAGTGTGACACCTACAACAACAGGTCTGAGGCCTATAATTGCCTCAACATATGTGGAAAGGCCTACCAATGCTTCATCAACTGGTGTGAGACGTGCAACTGCCTCAACATTTGGAGAAAGGCATACCAGTGCAACATCAACTGGTGTGAGGCCTACAATTTCCTCAACATCTAAGGAAAGGCCTACTAGTGCTACATTAACTGGTGTAAGACTTGCAACAAATCTATTAGGTACTCAACAATCAACTTCTAGTGTTGCTGGTCAAAAACGAAAGAGTAACACAACTTTAAAAAGTGGTACTACTCTTGGATATAAGAATCAAGACAAAAAAAAAATACAAAAATAGTTGGTTATGATGTCTTATTTAGATCAAGTGATAGTGTAATTGCGAGGGTATGTATTCTATCATTTAGAGACATTTAACTGATATTAGTTCATCAATGTACAGTGTTACATAGTCCTACATTGACAAGTTCCAACTCCTATCAATATTGATCTTGGTTAAAAATCTAATGGACTAAGGTGGAAGAGAAGAGTTACAATTACTCAAAGAAAGCTACGAGAGGAGAGTTACAGACGTGCTCAAGCCAACATACACTCATGCCTCACCAAGCACTCAAGGCACACATTAGATTCCTCTTTGTTTAGCTTAATGACTTGATCCCAACGGTTTTGATTTTGCCTTCATTTTTTTCGACTATTGTTAAGTTGTTATTCTGAAGACTTTGTTTTTGTTTATGAATTTGTGTTTGAATGTGTTAAGGAGTTGTTCTGGAGACTTTTTATTTTATTTTATGAATTTGTGTTTGAATGAAGTCAATGCCTTTGTTAAGTTGTAACCAATGCAATCAACTATATATTGAAGCCAATGTCTTTGTTATGCAATTTCATTATCATTGCACATTCATAATACAAATCAATACATCTTAAAATATCAAAACAATAATCACAATAATAATGATATCAATACTAGTGCTTGATCTCTCTTGCCTTCCATGTCTTTCTTGTCTTTCTTACCCTTTATGTCTTCCTCGCCCTTTATGTCTTCCTTGCTCTGAATTCGTTGATGGGTTCTTCAAATTGTATTGTTCTTGACAGGTTGAATCATTTGCATCAGCCCATCGAAAGAATCCACATCCATTATAGTTTTGACAACCCCAAAATATTCTTCCAGAATTAGTTGGTGTCCTTGACGTCCTAAGTTCAACATAGAGTCAACAATAGCAATATCGAGCTGTTATGGTGAAGACCAACAAAATACAACAAACTGGAGTTCCATGAAAAAAAGAGATGAGTAGATCGAAGGAAAAACAAATAAAGGAGAAGAAATTTGGAGAGAGAAGATCGAGAAAGAGGCTAGAAAAAATGCTCAATTTTGTCCAACAATTGTGTCGGGTGCAAAGAAGGAAGAAAATGGTGTTTAGACCATCTCCAACCCCACTCTATTTTACTCTCCATTCCCAATATTTGGAGAGTAAAATAGAGAATTGGGTCTCCAATCACCCTCTAAAAAGCTCTTTATTCTCTATTTATAGAGAGGTGAATGGTAGTTCTCCAATTTGGAGAACTACTATTCGTCCTCTGTATTTCACTTTTTCATTAATTTAATATTATTTCTATTATTTGTAACTACCATATTATTTTTCATATAAGACTATTAATTACATTTCTAATATTCATAATTTTTTTAAAAATGTAATAGAACATCTTAAAAAATATATTATTTAATATATACTACTTTCATCCTGAATTAACAATATTTCAAATATTCTTTTCTCAATTTTCGTCACTTTAAGAGATAATTTGATATTATTATTGATTTTCACTATGAAGAATGCACAAAATTTAAATGATAAGAAGAAAATTTTAATTTAAAATATAAGACATGACATAATAATTTAAATACAAGATAACAATACAATACATAATATAATAATTTTAAAAAATCACAACAATAATTTAGTAATCATGTAGGTCGTTTCAGATTTAACAATATTCGAAAAAATAGTGTTTGATCTAGAGAATTGTTGTGCTTGTGATTGCGGTTGTGCTTGTTGATTTATTTTTTTCAATTATTCGTAGTTGTTCTTTAAAATTTAGAATAAAATATAATTTTATATTAAATAAAGAATTTGAAAAATAAATATTTTATATTACATGAAAATTATATAGAGCAATTATTTTGAAAAAAAAAGAAAGAACAAATTTAACCTATGAAATAAGAAAATGAAATAAAAATATAAATAATAATATAATATTAAGGAGAGAGAAAAAAAATCTTTTTTAGAGAGTAAAATAGAGAATTGAGTTGGAGTTGATTATCTGAAAAATAGAAAATTCTATATTTGGAGAGTAAAATAGAGTGTAGGGTTGGAGATGCCCTTAAAGCTCAAAAAAGGACCGTTATAGCCTTTTTAGAAGGTTTCACGCTCAAGTTTGGTGTGTCTCACACGCTCCGTGCAGACTCTTGCCACATAGGATGTCAAGTCAAAAATTGTGTCTAAAATATTGAGTTTCGATGAGTTCAGGGGTTTAGATGACAAATGGGTAAGTAGAAGGATTCACAATACAAATTCATACAAGTATAAGGGTACCCACCAAACCATTTCGCCAAATGTTGTAATGGCTCTCCAGGTCATTTTCTCCGTTTTTTGATCTTTTTTGTGTTTAGAGTTTTTCTGTAGCGGATCCAAGTCATTTATGACTTGTTAGGACTGATATTTTGGTCATTGGGTCATTCGTCTGGGTTTTGTGTAAATTTCTGTGTTTTGAAGTCTTTGAAACTTGAACGGTTGACTTCACTCAAAAGTTCAACAAGACGGTCTCATAACACAATTTCAATGGTTTCACTAGCTTTGGAAGGGTCATTTTAGGCTGGGGCATGGTTGGTTTGGGCCTCGAGACTTCTGGTGTGAGTTTGTGTTGTTAGACTTTTTTCTTTGAAGCTTAAGTTAAGATTTAACTTCGATCGACATTTCGGAGCTTACTAGCTGACAAAAGTTTTATTCCCTCCATTTCACAAAAAATGAACTGGTTTGACTTGACATGGAGTTTAAGAAAATAAAAAAGATTTTTGAATCTTATGATCCTAAATTAAAGTTATGTCAAATGTACAAAATTGCTCTTTACTCTTGTAGCCTTAAACATGTCACGTTAAAAGTTGAAAAATATTACCAAAAAATAAAATAAAATCATTCTTTTTGAAATAGATTTAAAAAAAATGAAGGTCATTCTTATTAAAACAAAGAAATGATTTAACTAAATAAGAACGTGGTACTTATCTTTATGCATTAAAGATTCACTTTGACTAACCAGATAAGAAAATGGCTTGCTACCTACCCATTGTATTATTTATTATTTGACAATCAGACGTGACAATTGACAAGAGACAACTAAAATATCTCACATAGATATTTATTCATCTTATAATCTCTGTTTGTTTGAGTTTCATTTTTTTGTTGTTCTCCACTTGGATTCTTTTTAAGAATAGTACTTCTCAATTTATAGCTTATTTAGCTAAATTGTTAAAATGAACTTATTCATTTAAAATAAAAAGTATTTTTGGTAAAAAGTAATTTACATTTTACCAATATATTTTAAAGCTTTTGAACAACAATTAATGTTCCGTCAAACATTAAAAGTGTTTCTTCATATATTTTTCTTAAAGTGATTTTTTAAAAAAAAATAATTTTGAAAAAAATAATACTTTCTTTAACTTCTTAAAAGTATTTTTTGCCAATCTTTGAAAGCACTTATTTTACAAAATTCACTTGAAGAGAGAACACTAAAAACCAAACTACAAAGAACAAATAAATCATTCATCCCAATTTACATTACATGTGTTCATGGTGATTTCGTGGAAAATCAAACTAAATCGCAAATTAAATGAAATCAATTTAAAAAATTGATAATTTAATTTGATTTAATTTAATTTCATATTTTAAAAATTGATTATATTCTTTTTAATTTTAGTACGGTGATATATTAAAACTTTGATACAATGCTGAAAAATAATTAAAAATTTAGAAATGCTGATCTCTTATATTCATTTGAAATGGTTGTTTCTTGTCTCTATGGTTTTTCTATTATCAATTTCTCATCAACTAGTTATAAATTAGAAAGTCAAACCAAACTGATAATTTTTATTTTTGTTTAATTTTATCGAATGTAGTAGTTTTAGTAATTTAATTCAAATGAAACTTCTTTTTTCCCTTCATATTGAGACATTTCAAAATATACTTTTAATAAAAAAAAATAAAAAGGTACAAAAGGGACCCACCCTTCAAACGTTTCTAGAAAGTTCCTCAAAAACCCAAAACTGTCCCTGAAAAAATATCTGGCTATCATTAGCCCAAGATATTATGAATACTGCTGACGTGGCAAAGTTCACTGTTACTGCCACGTGGAAAAGCGTCGCCACGTAGGAATTTCGTGGGGCCATCACCGTAAAGTCCCCCAACTTGAGAGAGACCCAAGAGAGACCAGAGGGTTCTTTTTCTCTTCTTCTTTGTTCTTTGAGATCTTACATTCACGGACATCGGAAATGGAGGAACGCTGCCGGAGTGACTCGCCGCTGTCGTCGGAGAGTTGCATAGACGTGTTCACTCGATCGAACTCTGGCGAATCTTCTTCTCTGATAATTGAGAATTTCAAACATGATTTGGTTCAGACTGGAAATGTAACCACGGTAATCTTATATTCTTTCCACCTTTTTTTCTTCTTGTATCTTTTGTATATTTAGATAGGAGTTTTTTTACGTTAGATTCCGTGAACGGCAGTAACACAATTTGCTAAAGAATCACCTAGTTGATTATATATTCGTGTTTCGTTATGTTTTCAGAAAGGTATTTGCTTATATTTGAGAATTTTAATGATGATTTGTTTTCAAGTATCTTGAGTTTATTATTCAAGAGACGGGAAGATTGACCATGATGTCACACTTCATGTTGGTGTTGGGTTGATGAGATGGATGCTTGCAGTTGGAGTCTTGAGTGATGACTGATGAAAAGGGACCGCCTAAACTTAAGGGCAAGTTCTACGTGTAGTGGTTGGACCTTCTATGCAGTATGGGGCGGAGTGTTGGCAAGTTAAGAAATCTCATGTTTAGAAGATGAAAGTTGCAGATATAAAAAATGTTGTGTTGGATGTGTGGCTATACTAGGAGTGATTAGTAGTGAAGATATACGGGACAAGGTGGGAGCTGCCTTGGTGAGGAGAAGATGCGTTATGCAAGAATGAGATGGTTGGGGCATGTGAAGCAGAGATGCACGGATGCTCCTGTGCGGAGATGTGAGAGGTTGATTATGGATGGTTTTGGAATCTGGAGAGGTAGAGGTAGGCCCGAAGAAACATTGGGAAGAGGTAATTAACTGGGACATGACACAGGTTAGCTAAGCGAGGACACGACTTTAGATAGGAGGTTGTGGAGGACACGAATTAGGGTGGGAGGTTAGTAGGTAATAGAGCGTTGTCTCACTTATCTTTCCACACCTAGTAGTCGTAGTATTACTTAGGAAGTTCTTGTCATTCGATGTCTATTGTTTTATTGCACTTCGATTATTGTATTATTTTGTTGTAGTTATGTTTTTTTTTTCCAGAATGCTTTGATATGCTCTCTCTCTATTTTTTTTTTGAGTTGAGGGTCTATCGAAAATAGTCTCTCTACCTCCTAAGGTAGGATCAAGGTTGGTGTACAATCTGTAGATCAGATTGAAGATTTTATATGTGGATGTGTTATGCTTAATTAAGTTCTGTTTTTGATTTCGTCAAGAAAACATCTTGCGTGGGATAAGTTTGGTTTATTTTTATGATGAAATGGCGTTTACTTATCCAAAAAAGAAGGTGCAAAGTGTTCTATGATTGGAAAAAAAGATACACTTCATTATTGAGTTTGGTAAGGTAAGAATAGAGTTCTCTGTGGTAGGGGATGGTCTAAATATTTGTCAGCTTGCAAATGCTACAGACTGCAATATTTACTCACATAACTTCTGTCTCTGTGAAGCCGCAGTGGAGTTGTAACAAACATCAACCATCCTATGTAACAGCACAGTTGTGTGTGTTATTCTTCTCCTTTTTTATCCCTCTCTTTCCTTGGTATTGAGATGAAACAGGTGGGGGTTTAATCATATGGCCAGGAATGTTTTCTCTGTAAAATTAGCAAATTGAAAATAAAGCATGTGGGGATTAATGATGAAATTTAACGTCTTCTTTCATGGTTAACCGCTTATACTACTTTTTTTTAAAAAAAAAGGGGAGGATTTTCCATTGTGCATTACTTGTACATGAGTCACTTTCACCTTTTTATTAGGTTTTCAGATATTCGAACAAACTAAATGAAGGCGGGCTGTTGATTACTTCATAAGTAGCTTTAAATAGCTGATGTATCTTTAGAATAGACTTAGCATGTCTGGCAGAATGGTCTTTTCTTATTAGCACTAATTTATGCTGATTCATTTGTTTTAAGTAGTTGTAGTTTATCATTGATTCCTAGTCAATGAATGTCATTATTATGTTGTCGCTTTTAGAACCAAGTGTTCTTAAATGCTATGACAACCATTGCTCGATATTAACTAAATATGGCCTAGTAGTTTTCTGATTAGTAATGTAAAAGTTTATTGCTATCATAGCACCCAGAAGGTGTCTCAAAAAATTACAGAACAGTTGGACTGCAATCCTTCAAAAATTGCAGGGCATGCCTGCTGCATGAGTGTGTCTCCCTCTTTTGAAGGTTTCCCTGTGTTATACAAGCTTCATGCATGGCTATCCAATCAAACCTGGCCACTATAGGAGATTAGGAGGAACCTCTACCTCTACCTTCCATATCATCTTCCAAGGCCATTGCCTTTCACTTCTCTTGCCTGGCAGCACGTTATAGCTTGATTCCACAATGATACCATCCTTATTGGCTGTCCAAAACAAATCTGTCAAGAAATTTGTATGCACTTCTTGGATATTCATGCATACTCCTGGATATGCAGTCAATCACTTGCTGCAGTCACACAGATGTTTCGTCTGAAATCCCAATGTATTGGTAAGGTTACTCTAGTCTGAAGAAGTACTTCAAAGTCTTCCTAGTCTTAAAATTAGAAGCTCAGACTTACACTATTAAAAAGTGTTCCTACAAAATGCTCTTGTTCTCAAATACCTTAGGTTTCCTAGTCTCTCCATGCAAATCTTGTTGTATTATCTCCTTTGATTAGTTTAATTTTTCATACTAAGATTTGGTGTACAAGTTATTAAGAAGGTGACATAATTGTATCCTATTTTTGACATATCTGACATAGATCCACCTACTCTATTCTTGAAATTTCTTGCAGATATATATGCTGCTTTCTGTTTAAGGAATGACAAATATGAACACCTACTCAGCTTGTTAAAAATTGAACAGTACCTTAACTATCGGTATTGTGCTACTTTTTGCTTTCAGTAATTCTACAATACCTAGTGTACCTATGTTTTTCAACATATGGCTGTTTGGTTCTAGCTGCTACATTAGAAGTTGACATTATATTTGTTGCTACCTAATCAATCACGCAACAGAATCACTCCAAGTACAAGGGCAAAATTTGACCTAATAAAGTTTCTTAGTTGATTGGGAGATTACTATCTGTAGTTAGCTTTGTTTCTATTACCACTATTGGAAAGAAAGACAAGGAGAGAAGCATAAGAAAGTGAAATGTTTTTTAACAGTGAATCATAGAGAAGAGAAAGGAGAACCACTATTCCACCCATAAGAAAGAGAAAGTAGAACTATTATTAAGCACCGAGGGTGCAGAGGCAACTAGTGTCACATTGGACTCTTTCCAAAAAACTTCTTTCTGACTTCAAGAGAGAGTTAGGTCCTCCTTCTGGGGAGTCCATGAGGGAAAGAGCCCTCACTCAATTTTCCCTCGTATATCAATAAATAGAAGGAATACGACTAACAATATCAGTGATGAGAGACTGAGGCGAAAACATTGTCTGCTGAAGGAGAAGGGGAAACTTGTTGGCCCTAATGTTATTATGATGGTCAAAGTAGAAGTACCTTTTTGGAAATGGGACGCAGTGTAGATAGTGAATGATGTTTCTGGGAGAAATAAGATAGTTTGTGGATCTCTAGAGAGAGTAGTTTGGGAACTGTTCAAGTGTTGAATTTGCTATAGAAATATATTTCTAGTAAGCCTAAGATTTCCTGTCACTTCATTTCTTCCTACTTTCCCCAATTCATTGCTCATTAAATTCTCCTGTTGCTCCAAACACTAGTGTTTTTATTTATATATCTGGCAAGCGCTAGTTTTTTCCCCAGAGGTTTCTACAGTGACATGACCGTGATATCTTCCAATTTTGCTTTGTATTCCACTTTAGTCTTCCTATGCTACTTTAAATTTAATCAAAGTTTACTTGAATTCTCTGTATTAATCTCTTTCACCCGTCATAGGACTAAACTTTCTGTTTTTATAAGTTCAGGATGTAACAAATTGTGCACCTCTTTTTAAAAATTGCATATTTGAGTTTTTTTCTCCATACTATCAAGATTTTCAGGAAAAGAAGAAAGAGTACAAAGGCAACAACCTGAACCACTATCAGAATGACTGTCGGAATTGGTAGTTGAAACTTGAAAGCTACAACAAAGGGGTTGGTGGTAGATAGAAAATGCAATGAGCTAGAGTTCCTTTAAATGTTATACCAGTGTTAAAAGATTGCTGTCTATTGAAAATTCCATATGTAGAGAATAGCAGAAGAAAAGTATAATTAGGAAACCTTCTGCTAGCCCAAGATCGTTAACTAAGATCGGAAGATTCAACTGAGGAAGAGGAAGCTAGAAGGGAGAACTTGATTATGAAAAAAGACTCTTGAATTGGGTTGTTCTTAGAATGCTTGGGTTTTTTTATTTTTTTACAAATGTACAAGACCACCCATATTTATACTTGTTTATGGATGGTTCTAGAAATTCTTCTAGATACTTCTACAAAGAAAATTCTAGTGAACTTTATCTCTAGATATTTTTTAAAATAATTATCCTAGATATTATCCTACACTTTTCTAGAAACATTACTAGAACAATCTATCATATTCCAAAAAATCAACTTTAACTTTTTCACACTCTCCCTTAAAGTGATTTTTTGAAAACTATCCCACACTTGTCACGGAAGAACTCAAACGAAGCTTTGAGCTACGTCTTGGTGAAAATCTCAATATTTTCTTCTGGACTCCTCTTGCTTCTTCAAATGATAATGATTTTCCATTATCGAATGGTCCATGTAAATTATCTCCTTATTGAGTTTCTGAACTCCCCATTTCTCTTAACTTTTCGACATCACTTTCATGTGAAGTGTCAACACCAACATAGGATCCACTTCCATATTCTCTTATCATCTCCTCGATAGATTTGTTGGTAGCCTCAGAGCTTTCGAAAATCATGTCGTTTGTCTTTGAGACTTCAATATCATCTTCTTTCTCTATTTGATCTCTACTTTCTCCATCTGCTTTTAGAATTTTGCTCTGAGTCATTAGTTGATCTTGATGTTTCAAATGATTGACAAGATACTTCCGCTTCTAATATATCTCCCCCAATGCTTTTTTTGTAAAGGTCACCACTAGCACATGTAGTTTTAGATATTTCTTTTTCAGGATCTTCTTTTTTGATTTCTTCAATAGCAACTACCGTACCACCAATAGGAGCATCCTCAAAAATTTCTTGCTTCATGCTTCTCCACGTGATCGACTATATTATATTCTATATCCTCGATCCAATCTCTTTCAATATTGATGGAAATCATGGCATTTATTGCTCGAGCCTCAGCTACTAAACAATTTCCCCACTCTTCTTCTTCTTCAACAACTTTTTGAGCCATATGGCTCTCCTTGGCTCGGCAATATCTTTTTATGTGCCCTACTTCACCACAACGATAGCATTTGAGAGGCTTCTTACCATAATAGTTAGAAGACTCCTCCTTCTCTCCAGGTGAGCGTGAACCACCTGAGGATCGAGAGTGTGGCACATCTCTTGTTTTTCCTTTAAAGTTCCTCTTGTTGGCTACAAGAGCATTTTCTTCTCCTTCTTTGACAAACACACTAGCCAACTACTTGGCTAGTAATTCTTGTGATGACAACAAATTTTCAAATTCCTCCAAGGATGGCTGTTGAGCCCATCCTTGAATTGACGTCACAAATGGAATATATTTCGGTTTCAAATCACGAATGACAAATCTTCTCATTCGTGCTTCAAAAATAACTTCTTCCAAATTTAATAAAGATATCTCAGAATATAAGTTCTTAATCTTCAAAAAATAATCGGCAATAGAAAGGTTACCTTGAGTGGTGTTAGCCAAATCATTCTCCAATATCTGCAGCCGAGCTTCATTCTTCTTGTTGAACAGTTGATCGAGGGTCCTCCATATTTCATGAGCTAATTTGCACCTTATACTATGATCAAATAAATTGGAGGATATTGTCCTCTTCAAAATGAACTCTGCCTTCGCATTAATCTTCTTCCACTTCTTATATATACTGCTATTTTCTGGTCCGTTAGCAGGAGGACTTGTGTCATTTCCATTAACAACATCCCACAAATCCTCTCCCACAAGGTATGATTCCATACATGTTTTCCATACCTTGTAATTGGACTGATTCAACAACTCCATCCCCAGTCCATTGACACGGCCGCTAAAATCCATATAGACAAATCAGTTGAATCTACCTCTAACCTGATCTTGAAATAACACCCGCAAGCCAATCTACGACTATGGCTCTGATACCATGTAGAGAATAGCAGAAGAAAAGTATAATTAGGAAACCTTCTGCTAGCTGAAGATCGTTAATTAAGATCGGAAGATTCAACTAAGGAAGAGGAAACTAGAAGGGAGAACTTTGATTATGAAAGAAGACTCTTGAATTGGGTTGTTCTTAGAATGCTGGGGTTTTTGGTTTTTTTACAAATGTACAAGACCGCCCATATTTATACTTGTTTATGGATGGTTCTAGAAATTCTTCTAGATACTTCTACAAAGAAAATTCTAGTGAACTTTATATCTAGATATTTTTTAAGATAATTATCCTAGATATTATCCTACACTTTTCTAGAAACATTACTAGAACAATCTATCATATTCCAAAAAATCAACTTTAACTTTTTCACACCATATTCATGTGTTTTTCTCCATACTACCTAGATTGTCAGGAAATGAAAGAGTACAAATGCAATAACCTGCAGCAGCATCAGAATGTCCGTCGGAATTGGTAGTTGAAAACTTGAAAAGTACAACAAAGGGGTTGGTGGGTAGATAGAAAATTCAGTGGGCTAGAGTTCTTTTAAGTGTTATGCCAGTGTTAAAGATTCCTGTCTATCGAATCATTCTAGCCTTCGAGGATCTCAAAAATTTCAAACATTTTATCAAGCATTTCACAGATCCATACCCCCATAAAGTAAAAAGTCTTGTTAAAAGTGCTTACTGCTCTTGGTTTCTGTGCATTTTACTTGCCGGTTAAAGTGGACTTATCAAAAGTATTGCCGTGCTACCACTTTAGTGCATCATGAATGTGAGAAAATAAAGTGCTCAGTATGCTTAGGTCACTTGTTCAGACAAATTTCACGTATCTGTGCTCCCATAGTGGGTGATGCCTTCAGCTTCCCGTTCGTTCTGATTAAATTTTGATGTGTCTGTTCAAGGGATGAAAACACAATGCCAAATGACAGTCTGTTGAATTTTTTCTTTCCTTCACTTTGTCTACTCATGTGCTACGCTGTGGATTCCCTTACGATGTAGAGCTAGGGCGCTGTTGAATTTTTTCTTTCCTTCATTTTGTCTACTCATGTGCTACGCCGTGGATTCCCTTACGATATAGAGCTAGGGCGCTCTTGTTAGTGAATTAAAGTATAATGATCCTAGAGCTTGGAGTTCAACCCACTTGTTGAAAATTGTTCAAAAAATGGACCTTAACCTCAAAAGTTAGTTCATAAGGTGAGGATTATCCATGACCATTTAAGGAGACACCATCCCGTTTCCTCGAGCAATGCAGGACGCTTAATACCTCCCTCTCCCTGGCATGCCTTAGTTGGACATCTGTAGAATGACTATACAACATTTGGGACCCGAACATTAGGTAAACCAAAAATAGGAATAGATTTGGCTGAAATATTATATTATGGACCTAACTCAACATCCAAAGGTAGCTCATGAGATCGGGATTGCGCAAGAATGTCGAGAACATATAAGGATACAACTCATTCCTTCAATCAATGTGGGACACTTCAGATCCTCCACCTTACCCCCTATCACACTCAGACCTCAGACCTGGCTATCTGGTGCATGAGAACATAATATAAGAGCCAAACATAGGCGAAACTAAGTTTAGTGAAGTGTTTGGCTCTGATATCATGGAAAGGAAATAAACCTTGGGCCTAAGTCAACCTCAAAAGATAGCTCTTGGTAGAGGCGTATCTAGAACTTTAAGAGGATGGGTGAATCTCTACCTTTAAGATAAATGTTTGATTTTATATGTTGGACCACTGTTATCATAAGCAAAATGCTCTAAGGTCCATTGGGGCTTTAAGCGCAAATGAAGTGCGGGCTTTAATTAATAACAAAAGGCGCTAAGGGAGAAAACATACAAATATATATATTTAATCAAAGACTAACAAATATAAGCATGAATGACAAATATATGAATAAAGAAATTGAATTTTTTCTACGATAAAGTGAAATATCAATTGTTTAGTTTCGGCTCTTTAGAAGAAGTTCATTGTTAAGGAAAAATATGCCTTAGAACCTTGATGACAACACCAAAGTGCACATTAAGCAAGGGGAAGCGTTCAACACGTTTTGAGCCTCGCTTTAGGGCATACACGCGACTTTAAGAACACTCTGTTAGACTAGGTTGGTTGGCCAGCGTGCCCTTTTGACCCTTCTCCACATATGGGCTACCTGGGTTTGAATCTCGGCTACAACAATTTGGTTATCAAAAAAAAGATAAATGTTCGATTTGATGTATAAACTTTTATGATGTCAAAAAATTGATGAGAAAATTATAATTAATACAATTATCACAGGAAAACATCATCAATTCTACAATTGCCCTCGAAAAGTTTCCTTACTTTGAAAACTATCGATAATAGCATTATTTTAAGTACCTTACATTCTATATAGCAAACTAAGCAACCATTCAAAATGCAAAAAAATTCTGTTCTGGTACTTCATTTCTTGACAAGATGCAAAAAAAAAAAAAAAAAATTATTGGGAGATTAACCTTTCAATTTTGAGGCTCTCTTTCTTTGAACAAAACTTCATCCGTGATGATTCTCAAGCGAGTGTATCCTCCAGTTAGTTGTCATGGTTACTAAACATATGTCTAAAATACTTATCAATTTAGAAAGAGAAGATAAAATTAAATAATTTTTCCTGATTTGCCCTTAATATTAGTTGTTCTTGAAAGTAAATATTGATTACATAGCATAAAGCACACAAATGGAGTGCACGTTTATTGTAAAGAGATAAGGATAGGTTAGTCAAGAAATACATATTTATAATTTTTAAGAGACTGCCAAAAAAAGAGGAAGTACTCATATTGCTGGGTATTTTGAAACTTAAGCCAAAACAATATCAAAGAAAGAAATGAAAAATGAGATGGAATGCGAGGGTCTCTATAAATTGAAAATTGAAAAGTCAAAGGAATGAGCTAGACACGCTATCCAAGAAAGAAAAGGAAACAATAAAGAAAAAGTTGCATTTTTTACTAAAAAGTCAAAGAGAGCTTATGGAAAGCAGAGGTGGATCCAGAATTTAAATGCTATGGGTTTAGCCTTAAAAAGTTAAAGAGAGCTTATGGTAAGTCAATAACTAGTGCTATCATTATTGGATTAATTTAGAAGATAACTGGAGATACTTGACACTTCGATCTTCAGGAAGTTCAAGGATACATTCTTTAATCTCCTTGTGATTCTCTTCACTAACTTGTTAAAAGTTAGAAAATTCATAGATTTGCATGTTTCGTATTGACTTCAGGATGAGTGCATGGGATGGACAAATGAGAAGCATAACACATTTCTTGATTGTCTTGAAACATCATTTGTTAAGCAGTTGCACAGATCAATTGTCTTGCGTGCTGGCTGTGTGGAACTGAACAGGAGTTCCAGAAATTTGTCTAAAAAGCTGTTCAACAATGATATAGCTAATAAGCAGGTCAGAAAATCACTGATACTTGAATTCTCTGTTTTCTGGAGCTACCTCCCACCCACTCCACAACTCTCCCAAAAAAAAATCTTGTTTGAGAGTTGCTTTTCTCTATTCCAGTTCACTGCTTGGCGAGATGGATGTTGGAAGATCATTATTGAGAGTGACCAACCTGAGCTATTGGTCGGGCAGGGTGATGAGTACCATCACGTTGCGGATCTCCAATTATGTTCTAGACTCTTTACTGAGGAAAAGCAAAGAAGAGATAAGAGGACTTCATCTCATGGACTCGAAGAAAGATCGAATCTACCCCTTTCCATCCCTGCAGAACTTCATAAAACAGTTAGCGGAATTGCTGGTAAGCTACTTCATCATAATATGCATATTCTTCTTACTTCAGGAGTTAAAGGTTTTAGTTATTTTAGTATTATCATTTATGCCAGTTACTAAACGAGGTAATGGATTTCTCTTGTAGTACCTCTCTCTCAGTTTTGTTTGTTCTGTATCACAGGGATTTTTCTGGAATTGAAGCATAAATGAGTATTCAACAGGCATAATTTAGGGTGGTTTTGCATTCATTTAGTGATCAGTAACATCTAAACCTAGTTCCTTGTATGCTCATATAAGGTAACTGCATTAGTCATGTGCCACAGTTCCTCTGATAAGTATATAAATTGTCTGCATGTGGTCAAGAATGGTTGAGTTCAAACATTCATTGACCTGCTACTTAAATTGTAGAGTGCTTGAATCAGCTTCAACAGTTTTTGGTTTTGCAAGTTATTTATCAGTGTGGTAAGCAGTTTGTTGGGATGACTATGGCAGGGGACATTTTCCTTTAGGATAACAAACTAAACTAGTTCCTTTTATGTTTAAACTTTTCAATTGCTATGTCTTACTCAAGAGAGTTGGAGGAACAGTGCCAGAGTGGAAAGATGAACACATCACAGATGCTTTGGCTTCGTTAGTACAGTTTCTCCATGTTTTAGTGGATGTTGCTGATGTTAATGTTGTTTCTCTTGTAATGCCTGGAGCATTATTTGCTTAAACTTGGTCAGGTTTTGAAATCCATATGCCAAAGACTAAAACAGGACCTATTTGCATTCAAATATGTGCTCATTGTTGATTTAAACCGAACCTTGTAATAGTGGCCCCACATTCCTCTCATTCTTGTGAAATTTTTGGGCTTAAAGATATACAACATTGCATTTGATGAGTAAATGATGAGGAAATTTATTTGGAAACATGGCTCAATGAAGGGGTTTGCCTTCTAGGTCGAGCTCGTCGCATGGGGCTTCCTAGTGCAGGTTACCTCTCCTATGTGGTTTGCGAGCTATTGCATAGGAGCGGGGGTTTTACCCTATGCGCACCCAAAGGGTAGCAGCTGTGGGTTTCCCTTGTCATAAAAAAAAACATGGCTCAATGAAGGATAAGAGGATTGTTGTATAAACTTTGAAAAGAAAGGGGCTACTAATGCATAGCTGAGTCCTCATAGTCACATGGGATATATGTGTTGCAACATTTGGTCAAGTTGTGCAGTTACTGTCCAAATTCTGCATTAGACTTTCTGCAGATATGCAGTTATATTACCTTCTCCATTTGGATAGAACTTGAGTTGGAAAATATCAGTAGTCTGGGAGCCAGTGTTGATTGTATGGTTTCCTCCTCCTCTTTTTCTGATGTAATCTTCTTTAAATACTTCTCTTAAGTTTTTCTCTTTCATGTGGGGCATTGCTCTTATATATACATACACGTAAGAATTTGCTTCATGGTTGATTCCTGGTTTCAGCAAAACCAGGGTAGTGATAGGTTTATCGCTACTTCTGTAAGTTTCTTTGATACTGAAATTTAAATATACTCGCAGAAGGTTCAGGTCAGAATTTTGTGGATGAAGATTTCGAAGAAAACTCGAGGAGCAAAAAGCTGAAGACAGCCATGACAGATACTGCAGACAATGAGTAAGTAATGTGCATCATTGACCCTCTAATCATGTTTAAATCTTAAATATTGTTTTTTAAGGTCCCATGTCTGATCAATGTACATGTACCTTTTAGATTGTTCCAACCGGAAAATTTAGAGTCCAGGAGTTGCTAACGCCATGTTCCCACAGAAAGGAATAAGTAAATCAACCACAACCTTGCCCCAAGGTGATGTGAAGTCTATTTTTAACGGCAGATAAGGTGTAGTGCAATGCCGGAGAAACAATGCTTTACAAACAGAAGTTGGTGCGTGTTTAATGAAACAACGTTTGACAAGTTTGAAGGTGCTAATTACAAAAGATGAGTTTTGTTTTTCTGTAGAAAAATGGGCCTGTTTTTAGCTAATACAGTAGCGACTAGGAAAAGAAGCTAGATCACATCTGCATAGAGTTTTTCTCCATTGCATTAAATTTGTAAATGACATTTAGAGAAAAATGTTATGAAATAAAGTTTGTGAATTTCGGTTTTTGTGTTTTATGTTATACAAAGTTATTTATACTATAGCACAATAAGGGATAAGAAACAAGTACCTTTAGATTATGATCGAAATCTCAGAGACACACCTTCACTAAACTCAGGTTTTATTAACCCTTTGAACTCATTTTTTTGTAACTTTATACACCTTTTGGCTAGAATTTCGGTCATAGTTTAATGGGGTACTTGTGCCTTATCCTGCACAATCAGTGTAGATGACTCTGTGTACAGCACAAAAAAATAATCTACCAGAAGGGAAACATAAACTCATTTATGCAAGGGCGGTAAATAATTCCCTTTATTACGTGGTTGGAAATAATAAAGTGATGGACAATCAAGTGATTTAATTAGTATTATAATTATGAGAACAAGTGTTGTCCAACTCAAGAGAGTTGTTTGGTTGTTTATTATACTACTAATTATAACTAAAGCAATTAAGTAAAAGTAGATAAATATATATAATATAAGAGTTGTTCACAAAGTTATTAAAGTCTACGGATATGTTGCTTGTGTAATTTTATGGGAAAATGCATAAGTATCCCTCAATCTATGCTCGAAATCTCAAAGACATATTTATACTATACTAAGGTCCTATTATCCCCGAACTTATTTTATAAATAATTTTCTACCCATTTTTGGCCTACATGGCACTATCTTCTGATCCCAACACGTGTTGACAATTTTTTCAAGCTATCTGGTTGATAGTGCCACGTATGCCGAAAAGGGGTAAAAAATTATTTATAAAATAAGTTCGGGGGTAATAGGACCTTATTATAGTATAAGTGTGTCTCTGAAATTTCGGACATAGATTGGGAGTACTTATGCATTTTCCCTAATTCTATCATATTTATTTACCGTTTATAAGCATAATTAAGATATCTAACAGATTGTTGAGTCATAAGGTTGATAATATGATCAAGGTCTTTAGAGCCTCTAACCTTCTACGTAGATTAGCAATTCAAAACAAGATACTTTTATTAAAACGGTGTAGCCTCCAAAACTGACTCAACAATATCATATTCATGGAAAATTCAATCATATTATCAAGCAAAAAAGTCAAATAGATCACCAAGTTTACATCACTTGCGTGCTCTCGCTTTTCAAGAAAGATGCCCCGATCACATTAATATTTATCACAATTTTCAGGGCATATGAATGAAATAATCTCACTCATAGTAATGATCCGGTCGGTCATTTTTGGAAAGTTTCATGAATTTACTGTTTTCTCCTTCCGTTATTGATCCTGAGTCGTTTATGATTGAGTTTGAAAGGTTTGTTTTGAACTATAAGTTAAAAATTGAGAGTTTGGTAAGTTTGTGATTAAAGGCTAAGTTGTTAAGAAAGTGGTTTTTGGGGTCTTTTGGAGTTTCAAGTGTCGGAATTGAATTTTGTTGATTCCATCAGTCTCGCAATGTGAAATCTGAGTTCTGAGAATTGTCGGTTTCAGTTTTTGAGTCTTTTTGAGGATTTGAGGTCTTAAGTTGTGAAATTGTGGAATTTTAGCCTTTCAGTTGACTTTGGTCAACATTCGAGGATGACTTTAGGCCTAGGTGAGGTCTTGGTTGATTTTTGAGAGGTCCTAAGCTTGTTTTAGCCTTTTTTGGTCTCAGTTAGTTTGTTGTGGTTTTCATGGATATCGGGTCGAGGAGACCTCAGATTCATGTTTTCATGGTTCTATTGAGTCCGAAATGTCGAGTATAATTGGTTTGCATATGTGGTTTGTGTCTACAGGGTTCCAAAGGAATCCCAAGGGTCCTTTCGATAATTTTTGAGTTGGTTGTTTTTCTGTGTTCTGATGCAACCTTCTACGTTTGCGGAGAGGACGGGTGAGAACCCCACGTTCGCGGGAGGTCAATGCATTGACCTCCGCGTTCGTGGGAGACGTGCTGCGTTCACAAAGGTCCAACTCATTAAAACTCGTGTTCGCGGGTAGGGGTCTATGTTTGCGGAGGATCCTTGGCAGTGTTTAAACCCAAATTTCGGGGTACATTCCCATTTTCATTTTTGGAGCTTGGAAAACTTGGTAGAGGTGATTTCAAGTGGGGTTTTCAAAATAAAATTTTGGATAATGTTTCTTAACTCTAAATCTTCGATTACCCATTATTATTATTATTATTATTATTGAATTTATGAGTTTAAATCAAGATTTTGGGTTGATAAATTGAGGGTTCTTCATGAACTTGAGTTTTGAAGTAAAAGTGAGTTTATGAACTAATGTTAAGTCCTTTTTTGAAATGATTTTTCCTAATGAGTTCCTAAAACCTTGAGTAATGTTGTCAAGTATTAAATTTTAGCATCTGGACCCTCGTTTCTTGTATTTTCTCGTAAATAACTGTTGCTATTATTGTTCCTGTTTAGTGTGTTTTGGGTTTTTCGTTGCATGTTCGTGTTGGACTGTTCTAAGCCCTGAATTGTGTTCCATTTTGGAACACAAGTTCGGGGAGGTGTTTAAGAACCTATTTTGGGGTTAATTTTGGGATTTCCAGCGCGGGCCCCACTTTCTCCGTTTTGACCCCGAAATTGGTCCATCTCCGTTTCTTGCGATTTTAGTGTATAAATGACCGTAATAATGTTGTGACTCTATTTTTGACAGTGTGTCAGCATTTCAAGTTTGTTCGGAAAGGGAAGGCTCTGGAGAAGTAACTTTTGGAGTGCTCGTGGTCGGCCTACAGGTAGGCTACGGTTTCCCTCTCTTAGATTGAGCTTGAGAGTGTGAATGCATGTTGATTAGTTGGGATTTAGGTTGGTAGTTATTGAATAGTGCATAAGTGTTTAGAAATCATGTTTCGGTCTCTTTTGGGATTTATCGGTTAACAGCAAGCATGTTTGGTGTTACAAATTGACCCTTCTTGTTGTGTGGAGTACTTGTATGCTTAATTACTATTTATTTGAAGTATGTTGGGCCTTAGTTTAGGTTTGACCAGGGTTTGCCTTAGAAATTCATGATTCGGAATCGATAGGCCTTAGTTTTGCCCCGATGTTGCTCGGCCGGCTTAGATCCCTGTAGACTGGTGTAGCAAACTGGAGTCTGATAGTTTGGACCTTAGCTAGGCGATACGCTTACTCTGATGATAGTTATCCTTATTTTTCTCGATATTGCGGCTTCACGAGTTACGTCGGCGATACTGGTTCTGATTTGCGATTTGAAGTTGGTTTCATTCGGTTCCAAGGACTTGCATTGATTGGCTAAGTGTGGATAGTGTTCTACGGACATTTTGGGCATGGATCGATTTGGACTCTTTCAGCAACGACAGTGGCACCTTTGTTGGGCATCCGAATTTGAGCTCCGGTCTTGACCTCATTGGTATTTTTGTAGAGCATCCGATTTGAGGTCAAGCCTCTATCGCTTAGATACTTATATAGAGCATCTAATTTGAGGTTCTGCCTCTATCGCCTGGATATTTATATAGAGCATCCTGTTCGAGATTCGGCCTCTATCGCCTAGATACTTATACAGAGCATCCGATTAGAGGTCCGACCTCAGTTACTTGATACTTGTGATTGGTTACTTGGGTACTTCTAGTGAGCATCCGATTCAAGGTTCGGCTTTCGTACTGTCAGATTCTACTATTTGGGGTTGAGGTTCTGGTTCGATGTTCTTTGTTCTTAGATTCTCATATGCAATGCTCTTTAGCTATAGTTTTTCTGTGTACTCGTCTAGTTTATGGGGGTCCGTTTGGGTTTTTAATTTAACTTGCGCACGAGTGTACCTTCTGGGCTTATGGGGGTCTAGTTAGGTGTATTTAGCTTATAGATTACTTTAGTTAGTTCTTTCTACACTCGTGTGCATTCCATTGTTACTTAATTTTCTGTTCTTGACCTCTGTTTGTGTTATTACTTCTTTTCATATTGCCTTTACTTTTCAAGTTCAGTCGGCCTATGATACCTACTTGGTACCTGCTGTTTTGGTACTCACGCTACGCTCTGCATTTGTTTCGTGATGCAGGTCCAAGCACCAATAGCCAGCGTTGATCCAGCTTGGAGTAGTCTGATCCGGAGACGGGGGTGAACACACGGTGTTCTATACTATTTCAGTCTCCATCTGTATATATAGACTTGACTTTTGCCTTTCGAGACAGTCGAGTCTCTGTAGTCCACTTTTGGGACTTGTACTCTTTTTGTTAGTAGCTCTGTACTAGTAACTTCCAGGTTTTGGGAGGGATCTTTATTTGTATATATTTATTTTGGTTTGCTTACGCCTTGTTGTCCTTATTTAGATTATTGATTTTGCTAGTTTCTGCTCTTACACTCATTGCTTGATGTTCTGGGTTACGGATTGGCTTACCTACTGGTAGGGTATAGTAGGTGCCATCATGACTCGAGAAATCGGGTCGTGACAGTTTTCTAGCTAGTTGCTTTGTTTTGTAGGTTGCTTGTTGTATATTGTATTGTTGGTCACCTCTTGGTTTTACACTTGTGTAGGTTCCGAGTCCAGACCCATGTGATATTCTCCTTCTGCTTCTCCTGACAGTCGAGGCGCGTGAAGGATTTGAGACGTAGTTGCTTTTTATCCTAGCGGACCCTCTTTTCCTTTTTCTTTAAGCTTTGTTCTACTTGAGAAATAAAAATCGAGACTTGTATTTATCTTTGAATTCTGTATTTTCATTAGTGTCTAGTACACATGACAATCAAGTTTTGGAGTGTTGTTAGAATGAATAAGTTTTCTGCCTTTGTCTTGTTCTTGCTTTACTGTTTTCCGCATTTTCTTTCTTGTCGTTGGATTTAGGCTGACTTGTCTTGATGGCAATAGAAAAATGTCATCATGTCCATTTTTGGATTGTGACACTCACTCTCACAAAAGATCATTCTCATGCACACAAGATATCACAGGCCTTCCCTTAATGTACTCCATTAACAAAAACATAAGAAATATAGGATCAAAAGGACTTTATGGGTCGTAATATCGACTAATGGGTGGATAGAAACTATTTGATAAAACTGTGACTTCTCTCTCTATTCACTTTAAGACAACTACTTCAAGCATTTTCACTCTTTATTCTTATCTTTCCAATTTCAGTTTTTTCGTACTTCCTTTATATTTTTCCCTTATCTTTAAGTATTCATCCTATTTTTTCACACATTGTTAGCAATGAGACTTTTTTTGTAATTCTTTTTATTTTTAGAACTTTTCTTCTTTCTCCTTTTGATTTCTCTCCTCCCTACCAATCAACATACATGTGATATTTTCATACAAGGGCATACATCTACTCTATTTGTTTGGACAAAAAACTTAAGTATACAAATTAAATACCTTAGCTACTACTATATAACATTAGTTTTTTTTTTTTTCATCTACATAACAATAGTTTTTTATTTCAAAAATAGAGTTTAATATAGAAAAAAACATAGAAATAGTCAGTCACGATTTACTTAGATTCCTCGATTTCCTCCAATTCTTTTACCTTCCACGATTTACTCAAATTGGTTGTATATTCTCTCCCATCTTAAAAAGGTTTTTTTAACAAAAATAAAACTCTCTTTCTACTCATTCTAGTCGACTGTTCAATCAAGGATACCAACAATTTTCAATCCTAATTTAACACAATTGACGATGGGACGCAACAGGTAATTCTGATAAATCACAATTGAATCGGTGTTTTTTTAAGTGATTAATGATTTTATTAAATATATTTGGGGTTTTTTTCATGATCGTTATCTTGTAATCTATTGTGTTTGGTATATGTTTTTTTGTGTTACAATCTGAATTAAGGGAGTTTGAATTTGGCTATATTGAGTGGTGTAATTGATCGTGTAATTTGTGTTGTTATTAATCACCAATTTCATGCTATTTTTTGGTGAATATTCTTTGGTTTAATTTGTAGGGTTTTGTGTTTTATTATAGATTCATATGTAACACCCCATAAAATTTTGAGCTAAGACTCGAACCATTCTTCATAGTGAGTAAGTTTTTACCAAGGAATTTAAATTTTTTTCCTAAGTGTTAAGGTTACTAAATGTAGCACCTTGAGTTCCAAAAAGAACTAAATTGGAAATAGCAAAATCTGAAATTTTGCAAGTTATGAGTTTTGAATCAACTTCAAACGACCATAACTCTTAGTACAAGATGATTTAGGTGGGCTAAAAGATAGATAATGAAAGGTCTTGGAATTATCTTTCCAACGCCACTAAGTTTGCTAAGTTTCAAGGTCTGATAAGTGAGATATGCCCTTTTGAAGTCAAGCTCTCCAGTTAAGGAAAGATAATCAAAAATAGTAAGGGGTATTTTGGTCTTTTTCTTACCCAATCAGATTTAATTCGTTTTTAGTAAGGTTTTGAGGGTCTAATCCTATTAAGTTCAGTTTTATAATCCTAATATACGCCTAGGGTTTTAGTTGAGAGTTCAAGAAGAGAAATGAAGAGAAAAGAGGAGAGGATCAAAGCGTTCGTCGAGGTTCTTGAGTTTTGTTGCTAATTTTCGTCATGAGTTTGATTCCTAAGAGGTATGTAAGCTTCCATAGTATTGGGTTTTTTCACCCATACGCCAATCATGTTAATTTCAGTGTTAAATTCATTCTCAGAAAGATGAAGGTTTGATGTTCTTGAATTGTGTTCTTGAAATTGGCTTTTGTTCTTGAGTTTAGATGAGATTGATGAGTTCTTGAGGAAATCGTGTCGATTTTAGACTTGTATTTGATTAGATTCTTGTGTACATATACTGGGTATCTGAATCTAAAGAGGAATTGAGAAAAATAATCGAATTTAGGCGAATTGGGGTTAGACAACGAAGAAAGAAAAAGTCGGGTAAATATGGCACCTTGCTCCGCGTCGCGAACCCGCCTCCCCTTTTACAGAATTTTTATCTGCGTAGCGGAGAAGTTGCGAACCCCTTTGCCTCAAAATTTATTTCGCTACCAAATATGTAAATGTATCTCCGCGTTACAGACTTATATGTAGACAATGAATTCTTAATCGTTTCTCGTGTTTAATTATCTAAAAGCACTCCTAATCATCATGATATCTTTCATATCACAAATTATAACCTTGAATTCATAATTCAAATCCAAGGTAGAGTTAAGAGTCAAGTTTGAGAGTTCTTTCAAGCCTTTTGAGAAAGTCCCTTTGAATCTTTTAAGGAGTCTTCTACAAATTCTAATAACTTGTTTCAAGACTCGAGCAAGTGGGTATAAGAATGAAGAGAACATTTTCATGAGTCTACATTAATATCACTAGATCCTTCGTATCATGAACCATAACTCTTGAATTCATAATTTACATTCAAGAGAGAGTTAAGAGTAGAGTTCAAGAAAACCATTGAGTTCAATTGTGAATCCTTTGAGATCAACTATCAATTTGAGTTGAGTTTTGAGGAAGTAAGTATGAGAATGAGAAGAGTTGTATACATGAGTTCCATGTTGTTATTTAGACCCTTGAGTCTAGTCATTCATGCCCAATAATTCTGCATGAACTCCATAAGTTGAGTATTTGTGAGAGGAGTAGTATCTTCAAGTTCTAAGTCTTGATTATCGAGTTCCTAACTATTTCGAGATTATATTCCTAATCATGGGATTATTACATGTAACCCTTGAGGTCCGTGAGTTGAGTAGTTCATGCCCATAATTTCGCATGAACCCTATATTTCGAGTAGTCTTGAGATGAGAAGTATCTTCGAGTCCTTGAGTTGAGTAGTTCATGCTCAAATTCCGCATGAACCCTCTGAGTCGAACATTCTTGAAATGAGTATTACCAATAAAGTCCTTGAGTTATGAGTTGTTTAGTATCGAGTATTGAGTTCTAGTTATGGATATTGAAAACCTTGAATTGAGTCATTCACGTCCATAATTCGGCATGAACTTTATTCAGAGAACTCTTTTACAAATTTTTCTAAAATTTTCTTAAGACTTGAGCACTTGAGTTGAGAAAGAGTAAACAAGGATTTCCAAAATAATTTTGAGCAGTTTGAGTAACATCTCTTTTAAGAGAAAGATTTTGAGTAATAATCTCAAACCACAGAAAGAGTTATGTTTTTAAACATATGAGCTAAGTATATTTTGGGAGTAGTATTGAGCACCGATATGGAGACGAGTTCAGATAACTCAAGTCTTCATAAACCATGTAGCCAGCGTGGGTAGAAAGGGTCATACTTTTTAGATGATTCCTAAATGCTTTTTAGCATAGACTAGTGGATCTACTTAGTTAAGGCGTTCTATATCCCAGCAAGTTATAGGACAGTTCTGGCAGCGGGGGCAAGAGGTTGTATCATCACATAGCTCATAGTGATGGCTGTCGGTTCCCACAGAGTTATATTATATTTTATTATATACAAATTGAGTTGTTATTGTGTTCTTCAATATATTGAGTTGCTATCTAATATTTTAAAAGTTTTTCATTTATTGCATCTTTTATTGTTGCTTTATTTTTGAGCATCTTGAGTTAAGCATGTGCTTCATTGAGTCAAGTACCTTACTATTGAGTTGAGCCCCATTTCACTTAAGTATCTAATCTTGAATTGAGTATCTTGAGTTGAGTACCTTTGAGTTGAGTATCACATTATTGAGTTGAGTATCTAATCTTGAATTGAGTATCTTGAGTTGAGTACCTTTGAGTTGAGTATCATATCATTGAGTTGAGTATCTAATCTTTGAGTTGAGTATGTTATTCTTGAGTTGAGTATGTTATTCTTGAGTTGAGTTTAGTTGAGTGAGTTGAGAAGAGGTAAGTATGTTTCCTTTTAATCAAGTTCAATCTTATGTTATGCTTTAGATTTCCCCTTACATGATCGTACATTCCATGTTCTGAGCCATTTTGCCTGCATCATTTCATGATGCAGATACAAGTATTCAGGATCATTAACAGGCACTTCGTTGATACCACTTGCAGTTCCAGTCATCTGTGGTAAGCCTCCTTGCTTCCGGATATACAATAAAGTTTCAGAAGTCTGTTTATTTATTTTGTTAAATATTTTAAAGATTTAAGTTGCTTATTTCACTACTAAAAAACTACTAAAAAACAACGGAAGTAAAAGCAACGGACGGCGTTGCTCCCAAAAGCGACGGACTAAGCGATGTCGTCCGTCGCTTTTTAATTAAAATATTTTTTTAAATTTTTTTTAAAAGCGACGGATTGCATCGCCAAGTCCGTCGCTTTTTAATTAATTTTTTTTTATTTTTTTTAAAAGCTACGGACTGCATCGCCTAGTCCGTCGCTTTTTAATAATTTTTTTTAAAGCGACGAACTGCATCGCCTTGTCTGTCGCTTTTTTTCGTTGAATTTTGCACTAACAATATATATAATAATTAATTAATTATTTTATATCGATAGAGATGCAGTCCGTCGCTTTTTATTAAAAATAATTATTTATTAATTTAAAAAAAGTCACGCCGTAGATCGCTTTTTATTTATTTTAATTGTTTAATTATTTTTTAAATTAGCAACGGACAATATCTTTATGTCCGTAGCTTCTTGGTCAAAATATCTGGTCAACTATTTTTAAAAAGCAACGGATAATGTCTCTTTGTCCGTCGCTTTTTGGTCAAAATGTTGGTCAAACTTTTTTCAAAAAAAGCGATGGACATAGAGACTCTATCCGTCGCTTTGAGAAATATTTTGATTTAATTTTATTTAAATCATCATCCTGAGGACGGTTTTGTGTAAAATAAAAACAAAAAAATTATAATACCGACTTTCGGATGTCGGTCAAATTAAATAATATGTAATAAATTAATATTTTCAATTAACTTTAACTAAATCGTCCTCCGAATGATGGTTTTATATAAGTTAAAAAATAATTTAATATAAAATACCGACCTCCCGATGTCAATATTATTTTATTAACATGATTGTTTTTTATTTATCTTAAAATTTAATGTGATACCGACCTCATGAGGTCGGTATTTTTTATTAAATCTAATTACTTTTAATAAAAGTGACATCCGGAGCCCGGAGGTCGGTTTGTTTAAAATATTCCTATTAATCATAATTTTGCTATTGTGCATAATACTAAAATTTCATTTACACCTACAATTAATTGTTCAAAGAGTGTAACAATTGTCTATACTTTTATAAATAAAAAGTTAGAATTTGTGGAATAAATAAAAAAATATTTATAATCCATATTTAGAGTATGAAACTACGTTGATATGAATTAGGAGAAAATTATATATACTTATATTTCTATAGTAATGTACAAATTTTATCAGTCCGTCGTCTAATCATGAACTTAATATTTCATCTCATGATGTAGAGGTGAAGAGCTAACATATAATCCATTCAAGTATGAAATGAGAGATATTATTATTATATATGTTCGATCTTGAATGAATGTCAAGCGTAGTGATCACTTCCTTATTATGATAACATGTAAAGGATACTTCATCGGAATATGAAATACGTTGATTAATTATACACTCCTCGAATAGTTTAACAAATCAAGTCTTATAAACTAGTGGTTCAAATATGAAATACATTATCAATTAAAGAAATATGTATGATCAATTCAAGGAGATTTATATATTAAATTTGATATTGATAAATTTTTGTTGATCAATAAAATTAAATTTATATAATTAGAAGGTATATAATTTAAATTTATAAAATTAACTTGATGGATAAATTAATTAAATTTATTAAATTAAAATTTTGTTGATGTGTAGTTAAATATATATATATATATATATATATATATATATATATATGTAATTTTAATTAATAAAATCAACCTCAATAAATTAAATTTATTAAATTAAACTTCTATTGATGTGTAGTTAAATTATATATATATATATTGTTGACACCCAATTTTGACCGACCTCTAACTTTTTTTTGAGAATGCTATTCTATTAAATATGTATTCTTAATATATTTCGAGTTAAAATTTTAATCAATTTCGTCTTAAAATTATATATTTCAAAAATTATTATTATCAAATTATTTGTACCAATAGTTGAATTCGAAATAATTATTTTACTTAAATATTTTAAAATCCTAGATGTGTTTAATTATATGAAAATATTTTAATATGTGTAGTATTTTATTAAATTGAATAGCATTTCCTTGATTTTCCTCCAAATCATTTAAATTGTAGCCGATTTTATTCTATTTTCTTTCAATTCTAGCCCATTCGATTCCAATTTTTATTTTAATTAAAGCCACTTTTTATTTCAATTCTAGCCAACTTTTATTTCAATTCAATCTCAAGACCCATTCATTTTAATCTCGTCCGTCCATCTTTAATTAAATCCTATATCAAATCCTTGCCGCTCATCTAATTCTAATCCAACGGTCAAGATCGAATCAACATTTTCTCTCTTTTCTAAGCTACCAAAAGACTAAAACCCTAAAACTATTCATTCTCTCCCTTCCTCTAAAAGATCCGCCTATCCTTTGCTCTCTCTTCTCTTACACCCCGCCTCCTCCGACGTAAACCGCTAGGTAGTCGGCGATATCCCAAGCGACCAGTAGCCAGCCGACGAGAAACAACCACTAGCAGCTAGCGAGAGCCGGACTGCATCCAGTGAGATAGCAGCTCCAGCCAGCGAGGGCAGCAACCAGGCAGCAACTCCGGCGAGCTCTGCTCCCTTATTTTCTCCTATCTCCGGCTGGCGTAACAGTAGCAGCAGCCAGAGGCGGCGGTTCCATCCTCTTCTCCTTCTCCCCTTGACAGCAGTGACTACTGCTCTTTCTCCTTTTCCTCATGAACCATCGAGGATAACCAATGAAGTTACCGTCTCTGATAAGAACAACAGCAGTTGGCGAGAAGCACAGTCACAATCGGCGACAACCCACGACACAACGTCAACGACTCCGAAAAAACCAGCAGCTCGGTGAGGTCACCACGAAAACAACAACATCAGCTCCAGACTAGCGAGGCAACAAGCTCCGGCGAGGCTCGAAGTTTTGGAATTTTGCACTACTAGATCCGTCCAGGTTTGTCTTTGTTTAATTATTATCCGTCTTCTTACAATTAGCGTAAATTCAACCATGATTTTCTGCTATATGTTATGAATATATACTCGAAATCGATAATAATTGTCAATCTTGTCTTAAGCATGATGTTTGAATTTCTTGATTATTGAGTTGATTCAAATATTAGTTTGAATTAAGGTATCTGAGGATTTTTTTGAAATTTGGTATTTCTTAAGTTAATTAGTTTGATTTTGGAATTGTAAGATTAGATTGAATTAGGGTATTTAAGGAGTTGTTTGAATTTGGGTGTTGTTTGAGTTAGTTTGAATTATTATTGAGATTTTAGGAGTAATAGTTTGAATTTGGGATTAGGAATAGCTAGCTAGTTTGAATTTAGGATTTTAGCACTAGTTAGATTTTGGGATTTTAGGACTAGTTTGAATTTGGGATTTTTGCACTATAGTTTGGTTTTTGAATTCTAGGAGTACTTCCAATTTGTGATTTTAAGACTAGTTGAATTTGAAATTTAGGACTAATAGTTTGAATTATATTTGGGGAGTTGTTTGAATTTGGGTATTATTTGAGTTAGTTTGAATTATTATTGAGATTTTAGGACTAATAGTTTGAATTTGGGATTTTAGCACTATAGTTTGGTTTTTGAATTCTAGGAGTGCTTCCAATTTGTGATTTTAAGACTAGTTTGAATTTTGAATTTAGGACTAATAGTTTGAATTATATTTGATATTTTAGGCTAATTAATAGTTTGAATTTGGGACACTAGCTAGCTAGTTTGAATTTGAAATTTTAGAGATTTGAATTACAACTTAATTAGAACTCATAATTAATTATAACTTGAATTTACTATAAATTGAACTTAATTAGGAATATGAACTTGAAATTAGAACTTGAAGTTGAAACTAATTAGCTTGAATATATAACTAATTAAGTTTAGAAATTAGATATGAACTTGAATTGAAACTTGAACTTATTAAAACTTGAATATATATATATAATATTCTTGGATTTGAAGTTTATATTTAACTAATTTAAGAACTTTTCATGCCAGGCAACCGAGGAAGCTCAACATCTAAAAAAGTTGATACAAGACTATATTGCTTCATTCATCAAAGTTGGATATAAGGTTGGTGCTTCTAAATTTCTTAAGTTCAAGTACAATTGTTTTCAATAATGTATTTGTGTCCATCTAGTATTAATACTTAGCTTTAATTTTACGAATAATATATTTATTAAGCATAAGTACCAACACTAGTTGATCCTATTGATGACAAAATTGATTTTCTTGCATGATCGATTTGTGTCCATCTAGTATTGATATTAAGCTTTAATTTAGGAATAATGTGTTTGTTAAGCATAAGTACCAACACTAGTTGATCCTATTGATGACAAAATTGATTTTTTTGCAAGATCGATTTGTGTCCATCTAGTGTTGACACTTAGTTTTAATTTAGGAATAATGTGTTTGTTAAACATAAGTACCAACACTAGTTGATCCTATTGATGACAAAATTGATTTTCTTGCAAGATCGATTTGTGTTCATCTAGTGTTGACACTTAGCTTTAAATTTATGAATAATATATTTGTTAAGCATAAGTACCAACACTAAACTAATTCAAGTTAAAAAGTTTTTAAGTTATTTAAATAAGTTAAAATAAATACTGTGGTTTTGTTGATGAATTTAGTTATTGGAATTAAGTCAAAACTAAACTAGTTCAAGTTAAAAAGTTGTTCAGTTGTTTAAATAAGTTAAAATAAATAATGTGGTTTAGTTGGTGGATTTAGTTGTTGTATTAAGTCAAAATTAAACTACTTAAAGTTGTTAAGTTGTTTAAACAAGTTAAAATAAGTAATATGGTTTTGTTGATGGATTTAGTCGTTGGAATTAAGTCAAAACTAAACTAGGTCAAGTTAAAACGTTGTTAAGTTATTTGAATAAGTTAAAATAAATAATGTGGTTTAGTTGGTGGATTTAGTTGTTGTATTAAGTCAAAACTAAACTAGTTAAAGTTGTTATGTTGTTTAAATAAGTTAAAATAAATAATGTGGCTTAGTTGGTGGATTTAGTTGTTGTATTAAGTCAAAACTAAACTAATTAAAGTTGTTAAGTTGTTTAAATAAGTTAAAATAAATAATGTGGTTTAGTTGGTAGATTTAGTTGTTGTATTAAGTCAAAACTACACTAGTTAAAGTTGTTAAGTTGTTTAAATAAGTTAAATAAATAATGTGGTTTTGTTGATGGATTTAGTCGTTGGAATTAAGTCAAAACTAAACTAGTTCAAGTTAAAAAGTTATTAAGTTGTTTAAATAAGTTAAAATAAATAATGTGGTTTAATTGGTGAATTTAGTCGTTGCATTAAGTCAAAACTAAACTAGTTAAAGTTGTTAAGTTGTTTAAACAAGTTAAAATAAATAATGTGGTTTTGTTGATGGATTTAGTCGTTGGAATTAAGTCAAAACTAAACTAGTTCAAGTTAAAAAGTTATTAAGTTGTTTAAATAAGTTAAAATAAATAATGTGGTTTTGTTTATGGATTTAGTCGTTGGAATTAAGTCAAAACTAAACTAATTTAAGTTAAAAAGTTATTAACTTGTTTAAATAAGTTAAAATAAATAAGGTGGTTTAGTTGGTGGATTTAGTTGTTGTATTAAGTCAAAACTAAACTATTTAAAGTTGTTATGTTGTTTAAATAAGTTAAAATAAATAGTGTGGCTTAGTTGGTGGATTTAGTTGTTGTATTTAGTCAAAACTAAACTAGTTAAAGTTGTTAAGTTGTTTAAAAAAGTTAAAATAAATAATGTGGTTTAGTTGGTGGATTTAGTTGTTGTATTAAGTCAAAACTAAACTAGTTAAAGTTGTTAAGTTGTTTAAATAAGTTACAATATATAATCTTGTTTTGTTGATGGATTTAGTTGTTGGAATTAAGTCAAAACTAAACTAGTTCAAGTTAAAAAGTTATTAAGTTGTTTAAATAAGTTAAAATAAATAATGTAGTTTAGTTGGTGGATTTAGTCGTTGTATTAAGTCAAAACTAATCTAGTTAAAGTTGTTAAGTTGTTTAAATAAGTTAAAATAAATAATGTGGTTTTGTTGATGGATTTGATCGTTGGAATTAAGTCAAAACTAAACTAGTTCAAGTTAAAAAGTTATTAAGTTGTTTAAATAACTTAAAATAAATAATGTGGTTTTGTTTATGAATTTAGTCGTTGGAATTAAATCAAAACTAAACTAGTTTAAGTTAAAAAGTTATTAAGTTGTTTAAATAAGTTAAAATAAATAACGTGGTTTAGTTGGTGGATTTAGTTGTTGTATTATGTCAAAACTAAACTAGTTAAAGTTGTTATGCTGTTTAAATAGGTTAAAATAAATAGTGTGGCTTAGTTGGTGGATTTAGTTGTTGTATTTAGTCGAAACTAAACTAGTTAAAGTTGTTAAGTTGTTTAAATAAGTTAAAATAAATAATGTGGTTTAGTTGGTGGATTTAGTTTTTGTATTAAGTCAAAACTAAACTAATTAAAGTTGTTAAGTAGTTTAAATAAGTTAAAATAAATAATGTGGTTTCGTTGATGAATTTAGTCGTTGGAATTAAGTCAAAACTAAACTAGTTGAAGTTAAAAAGTTGTTAAGCTGTTTAAGTAAGTTAAAATAAATAATGTAGTTTAGTTGGTGGATTTAGTTGTTGTATTAAGTCAAAACTAAACTAGTTAAAGTTGTTATATTGTTTAAATAAGTTAAAATAAATAATTATTTATACTATAATTGAATATCTATATTTTTGTAGATGGATCATCGTTTGTGGATGTATAATATGCATTATGAAACTGGTGCTAGTTTAAAATCTGAGTTTATTGACGGTGCTAGAAATTTTATTGAAATGATGTTAGACGACTCCAGTCAGGCTTAGAAGGTATTTGATCGTCACGTCAAGCCAAGGCACTTGACGCTGTTCAAATTGCTGCTATGTCGGATCAAATAGCTAAACTTATAGCTGCACTAGCATAGTCGGAACGGAGAAGAGTAGTTGAACAAGAAAGCATGAATGAGACCATTCAACAAATCAAAGAACAAGTGATGAACCTTGCTCGTCGACCTACTACTTCATCTCCCGATGACACCAACGACGAGAGTGATGAGGATGATTATGTAGATCTCACTCCCTAGTTTAGATCTCTGGACATTTATGAACTTTTTGAAACGAATTTTGAAAGACTTTATAATTCTTTAATTTATGATTTAGATACTTTTGAATATTATTTTATGTTTTGTTTAGATTGTTTATAATTGTGTGTTTGATTGGGCTAAATAGTGTAGAATTAAATTGAATTGAATTGTATTTGCAAGTATGCAGCAGAAACTGCCAGTTTGGACTGGCAAAAATATTGCAGAAAAAGCAACGGACAGTGTGGTTTTTTCCGTCGCTTTTCTAGATTTTATTTTTTGTAAAAATCCCAGAAAAGAGATGGACAGCGTGGTTTTATCCGTCGCTTTTCAGGATTTTATTTTTTTAAAAATCCCAGAAAAGCAACGGACAGCGTGGTTTTATCTGTCGCTTTTTTGGGTTTTATTTTTTTAAAAATCCCAGAAAATCGACGGACAGCGTGGTTCTATCCGTTGCTTTTTTGGGATTTTCAAAAATAAAATTTCCAAAAAAGCGACGAACAACGTCGCATTTTAGAAATAAAAAAATGAAAATTAAAATAAAGAGACGGAGTTCGTCGCTTTTATGAAAAAAATTCAAAAAAAAAGGGAAAAAAGACGCAGTCCATCGCTTTTTGGCGACGCCGTCCGTCGCTTTTGAAAGGTGACGCGGTCTGTCGCTTTTTGAAAAGCGTCGGGCAAAAATGCGACGGAAGTGACTGCGTCGCTTTTTCGTCGATTTTGACCCAAAAAGCGACACAATTCGTGCTTTTTGCCGTCTTTTTTTGACAATTTTTTAGTAGTGTTTATTGCGAGTTGAATATATTATTCTATTCATATTTATCTATTCAGTATAATTCAGATTATTTAAAGTTGAGTATTTGAGTTTAATTCAGTTTTAAGCTTTCGCATGCTTAAGTTAGTCTTACGCTTGTAGTCAGCCAGAATGGGGGTTCGCTTGGGGACCAGCAATGGTTCTTGAGTGCCGGCCACGTCCAGGATGGACACGGGTCGTGACATCATATCTCATGAGTATGTTTTAGTAAATTAATTGGTGAAAATGATGGTCTTTTTTTATTTGGTGCATAAACAATAATGTTTATACAAAAAATTTGGTAGATTAATAGGTGTAATTGATAGTGTGCATGGTGAAGATGATTTAGTGTAATTGGTATTGCACATTATGTTTTCGTAAACAACATAAGTCATATTAATGCCATATTCGGTGACTAATTTTTGGTAAACTATTAGGAGAAATTAATATTCTATTTGTTTTAATATGGTATATATTGTTTTTTAAAGGAACATCGACATTCTTTAATACTTTTTGGTATATATTTTGCTGCAGTGGCGTAGCTAGGATTTTTATGAAGGGTGTCCAAATAATTTTTTTTTTTTTTTGATGAATGGATGCATTGAAAAAATTAAAATTGAACTACATAACATTAATATTACTTTTTTTTACGAATAAATATTCCAAAACTTTAAAAATTAAACTGCATGATATTTAACTTTAATGTTTGTGTTTAATTCAATATAAAGTGAACGAACAAAGCAAAAAAAAAAAGGAGGGAGGTGGGGGGAGGCATTCAAGCTTTCACTAATCTATGGTGATGACAACAATAACGAGACATAAATAATGAAAGCAGACTCAAATGAGATATTCTTTTGTTCGTTTTTAGCAGCTTTATAGAAAAAGTTTAGAATTTGTTTATTAACTTTAAATTCAATAATTACATTTAAGTTTATTTCAAATTTTAATGAAAAGTAATAAAAAGTCAAATTCATTGAAAATTCAATTAGCTACTAACCTAGATTTCTCATTAAGAATGTAATTTAATTAGCTTAGACAATTAAAGAAATAAGTTAATGAATAATAAAAGAAGAGTTTTATTTAAAGAAACTGCATGATATTTAACTTTAATGTTTGTGTTTAATTCAATATAAAGTGAACGAACAAAGCAAAAAAAAAAAGGAGGGGGGTGGGGGGAGGCATTCAAGCTTTCACTAATCTATGGTGATGACAACAATAACGAGACATAAATAATGAAAGCAGACTCAAATGAGATATTCTTTTGTTCGCTTTTAGCAGCTTTATAGAAAAAATTTAGAATTTGTTTATTAACTTTAAATTCAATAATTACATTTAAGTTTATTTCAAATTTTAATGAAAAGTAATAAAAAGTCAAATTCATTGAAAATTCAATTAGCTACTAACCTAGATTTCTCATTAAGAATGTAATTTAATTAGCTTAGACAATTAAAGAAATAAGTTAATGAATAATAAAAGAAGAGTTTTATTTAAAATGATTATAATAAGCACTTGTGGGGATTCGAACCCACGCCTTCAAAGTAAGCAGGAGGGCCTCACACCGTTGGACCATAGCATCTTGATTAGTCTAAAATGTCCAATAAATTAACTTTAACGTTACCAGTAGCATTTTACTTATATATACAGTATAATTGGACACCCTTGGGATACTGTAGCTCCGCCCCTGTTTAGCTGGTGTATATTTTGTGGTATATACATTGAAGTATATGGTATATTAACCTGTTATTGATATGCGGGTTTGATGTAAATCATACTGTTATGGTGTAATATTGAATGTATTTTGATAGATTATTTGGCGAAATTTAAGGTATATTTTTGTGTTTTGTGTTAACGCCATAATCTGTGAATATTTTTGGTAATTGACTAAGTGTAATTAAATTTGTATATTAGATTTTTAATTAACACCAACATTCTTTTATTTTTTTGGTATATTTTGATAGTGTAATTGGTGTATTTTTTGGTATATAGTGAAGTAATTGTTAGTTTTTAAGTTATTTGTAAACAACATATTTGAGATTAGCATTTTCATGTAAGTAAAAGCATTTTGAATACAAAAATGTTTAGTTTCAATACATTGAAATCACCATTCTCTTTGTAATTTGTAATACAGGTAGGTACGTTGATTACGATATTGAAGGAGTGATATATGATGCAACATCGGATACAAACATTTAATTATTACTATTGCTTTCCCAATTGGGTGTGGACACGACAATTTCTTATTTAGAACTTAAATATATCGTGAGTGGTCCATCTCCACCAATGAAGATTCATAACGATATGAATATCCAAGTTTATTTAGATAAAAAAATGCAATTCTGATTTCTTTTCAAAGTATTCATTATGTGTAACAGGTGTGGATAGAGCTATGGAAGTCATTGATTATCAAATTGGTGTCCAAACAACAAGGCAAGAAATTATGAGATCAAATACACTATATTTGACTGGCGTAGATCCAAATTTGGATGAATCTATTGAAGGAAATAAAGAAACTGAAATAATCTCAAATCCTCAACACGATTTGGTGGCAGAAGATCAAGTTTATCTCAACAAGCAAATTATATCAAAAGTTATGAAAAGATATGCATTTTTAAGGGAGTTTTGTTTCATTGCTAAAAGGTCGCGTACTACTTGGTAAGAAAAATTTAATTATTCAATGTTGTATTTCAACATCTTACCATTCCTATTGTGTTTTATTTTGTCCTACTGCTAATTGTTCATGGATATTTAAATCATCGAGTTTGAATCAGTCTGATTTGTTCAAAGTGAGAAAATTCTGCGATACACATAAGTGTCCACCATTGAAGGACATGATTCATACAAAGCGTTAGTCTACTAGTGGTGTTCTTTGTTCAATGTTAACTGAAAAGTTTGTTGATGCAAAAATAGTTTATACACCAACTGACATACGGACAGACATGCTAATAATACATGGAATTTTTAACATACATGCAAGCATGGAGAGGAAAGGAAAAACCTTTCAAGACATTGAGAAGTGACCCTGCAGAATCATATGGAAAAATACCAAAGTATTTATATATATTGGAAACAACATATCTAGGGACAATTGTAAATTATAAGAAAACCGATGAAAATTACTTTTTATATTCATTTACAACACTTGATGCTAGTATTAGAGGATGGTAGTATTCTCGAGCAATAGTGGTAGTTGGCGATACATATTTGAAATCAACTTATGAAGGAACAATGTTGATCGATAGCTTGCACGTTGGATCCCGGAGGTATTATATTTTATTTGGAAAACTACACAATGACATTATATATATGTGTGTGTGTGTGTGTGTGTGTATTTTCATATATCAACTTAAGTTTTAGCTTATGGTGTATAGTCTTGTTTGCTTATAGGACAAATTTTGCCACTTGCATATGAAATTGTTGATTCAGAAAATGATAATTCATGGTTGTTGTTCTTTGAGAATTTTAAAAATGCATTTGGTGATAGACATGAGACGTGCTTTATTTCTGATAGAAATAAGAGTATATGAAATGATACCGCCATAGGTTATTCCGAATTTTGATATTATGCGTGTATTTATCATCTGTGGACAAATTTAATAACGAAAACACACAAAGATACTGAAGAGGTTTGAAAATTATCTTTCAGTTTAGCATAAGCATACACTGTGCCAGAGTTTGATGAATTGATGGGAAGAATGGATCAAGTTAATCTAAATACCGTGCATATCTAGAGAAAGAAAATAATGAAAATTTTCTGGTTCGCATTCAACAATAAAGAAGACTTGGACTTTAATAAGTAACATTGGAGAGTCAATAAATAATGTTATTCTAATTGGAAGAAGGTTGCCAGTGGTGCCTTTATTGGAATTTGCGCGCAAAACAATTGAAGCTTGGAACGAGAAACACAATGGAGAAGGTAGAAAAACTACAACAACCTTAACCAATAAGTACAATGAAATGTTGGAGGACAATAAAAATATGTCGCATCGTATGCTTGTAAGTATTAACAATTCCTTTTTCATTTTATAGTATGTTGTTTTTTTTATTGTTAATTTGGTTTATTTATAACAAAGGTACGTGCATCAACATAATATCTTCATACAATTATAGATGGTGCAAAAAGGTTTACAATATGTCTAAATACTAGAATGCGTAGTTGTGGAAGATTTCAACATGATGAGATTTCTTGTAGTGATGCAGTTGCAACTATCATATACAAAAAGAAAAATCGCGAAGATTATTGTTCAACTTATTATAGTAATAAGAATTTTCAAGATACTTATGCATTTTCGATAGAAACATTGCCTTCTGAAAGCACTTGGGATATTCCAGCACATATTTTGAAAGTGATAATGATACCACCAATTGCAAGAAAACAACCAGCCAGACCACCAAGTAACAACCATAAGAAGGGATTCAACGAAGAAAAATTCAAGAGGAGTAAAGTCACTTATAGTAAATGTGGTACATCAGGACATGACAAAAAGACTTGCCCCAATTTTGCTTATCCGAATTAACATTGATGTATTATTTTCAATTATTTTTTTTGTTGTTTTCTGGAAAAAATTCAGATTTTTTTTTCAGAATGTTAATTGCATTTTTATCCAACTTTGATTACTGTTGATTGGTTTATTGGTATTAGTGATCAATTAACTGTCATATTATTGGTATTTGAATGTTTGTCGTACATGCTAACCTTTATATTCACAAATATACGTAGGTAAAATTGATTAGTAAAGACTAATATATATAGTTATGTAAAAGACTTGAAAAGGGCAATTTTAAAAACAATGAAACACAACATTGTGATGTATTCTTCATTCATTTGAAAACAGAAATCATAATTACTTAATATTGGTGTAATAAGCACATATACACAATTGGTGTAATACTAGTGTAATTAGTTCACATGTTCATAATATTGGTGGTATGAATTAGCAAAAATGTTGGTATTATACACCAACCTCACGTTGATGTATTCTATTGCCCCAATTTTACTTATCAGAATTAACATTGATGTATTACTTTCAATTATTATCTTTTTGTTGTTTTCTGGCAAAATCTGGAATTTTTTTAAGAATGTTAATCACACTTTTATCCAACTTTGATTGTCGTTGATTGGTTTATTGATATTATTGATCAATTAATTGTCATATCGTTGGTATTTGAAGGTTTGTCGTGCATATACAGAATTGGTGTAATAGTTGTATAATTAGTTCACATGTTCATAATAAGGGAAAATGGTATGAAAAATATTTTAACTTTGGCCGAAATTGTTGTTACGATATCAAACTTTATGGAGGACCTTTTACCCCCTGCACTATTTAATAGTGTATTTTAAAGGTATATATGTATCCACGTGGACACATTACTATTTAAAATGATGCAATATTTATGATGTCCATGTAGACACATATATACCTTTAAAATACACTATTAAATAGTACAGAGGATAAAAGATCATTTCTAAAGTTTGATATCACAACAACAATTTCGACCAAAGTTAAAGTATTTTTTAAACCCTTTTCCTTCATAATAATAGTGGTATGAAGTAGCAAAAATGTTTGTCGTACATATACACAATTGGTGGAATAGTAGTGTAATTAGTTCACAGGTTCATAATAATAGTGGTATGAAGTAGCAAAAATGTTGATATTATATACCAACCTTAAATATTAAAGCTTTAAACAACTATTTAAATTAGTATAATATTGGTGTAATAATGACAAATGGTTTTAAAACTGGTGATATGTAATGAATAAAATATTGATATTATACACTAATCTCACATATTGGATGAGACTGTATATGTTGGGTCCACAAGGAGTAAAATGTTATATTATATACCAAACTCACACAATGCAATTAGTCAAAAGAATTAACCAATAAAAAATAGTTAGACACCACAATAAACCATAAAATTTTGACAAATATTTGTAAAATAAGTGAACATATTATAAGCACCAAAATTGAACGAAAAATCAACCAAAGTGAGATATTCAACAGGAAAACAAAAACATGTTTAAAGGATCAAAATCCAACAACAAATAAATGAAATCCTGTCTTAATAGAACATGCTAATTTTTAATCCTTCCTCCTTAGGATTAATTGACCACCTTTTTGAGATGCTTCATCTTCACTAACAGTACAAGTATCAATTTTTCTCTTTCTATAATTTCAAAAAAGTGCTCCATATCTCACGCGTAGATTTGCAGAACCAAACTTTGACATTGATATATCCATATCTCCTCGACAAACATATTCCTCAAAATCATAAGTATACAGACCACAATCACTACAAAGATAAAGACGATATGTGAAGATAAACCATTATATAGTACCGAGCAACTAAGAAATAAATACAATACACCTACATTGAATCATCAACTTGTTGTGGGATGTTTTCACGCTTGACGTAGGTAAATTGATCACCAACTGATTTTTTAGCATAATGTGGATTAATATTTCAGTCAATGTCTTTCCTTTTCCCATAGTAATCAGTGCAAACCAAGAACTAAAGTATCATTTTTCATAGTTTCTGAACCAATATCATGACAACTTTTGTGTTCTTTACCCAATACCCATTTAATGAATCATATATGTAAAGACACCTTCTACTAATGGAAACAAGAAACCAGTGAAATACACTGCTACTGTTGATTGGAATGCATACATAATCAACTTCCGCCCATGGAGTATTAGCTAAAATCTTATCACCTTTTATATATTGAGCAACATCATGATGTGTATTAATCATTCTTTCATCTTTGTCATTGGCCTCCAAAGCATCATGAATTTGAACCCAATTGATGAAAAATGGATCAGTTGTAGTAACTCTTGAATTATTACTAAGATCATACTTGCAAAATTTACGTAGATAGTACATAATCACATCAACATGCTGTATAAAAATCATTTGTTATTAGTTATCAACCAACAAAATATATATAAAGCTAAATGGATTTAATTTAAACATTAATTTCTGATAATTTAAGTATTATAGTCTCTATTTAATGCTCTTTATTTGTACACTTTAGTTTTTCTTTCCTATACATAAAGCACATAAAATGAATTCACAATGACTAATTCACAGTTTAGACAAGATGAAATTAATAATAGTTTCACTTACCAAATCAACAATAAACATACCAAACATAAAAGTAATAATTTAAGTTTATCATAAAAAAAGTGGCAAGAAATTTAATTATCAAATCTCCCCAAGGTTTTCTTAGATAAGCCAAAGGATGAAACCAATCCATTAAATCCACTCTAGCTACCAACTCCAAACTCAAAAGGAGGGTCAATAGGATTTTCAGCAGGTGTGAAGAAACTAGTTTTCCTGTTTTAAAAAAATAAAATATCCAGTTGTAAACACGAATAATAAGAAAAAAAACTACTAAAGTAAATTCAAATTACTATACGTACTTGCCACGTTTCTTGGATAGTTTGTTATCAATTCATTTTTTGAAATTAGGAATCACATTATTGTGCATATTAAACCCTGTGTAATTTGCATGAGGGTGCTTCCATGAACAGTAGATCGACGCCTTTCTAGATGTGCACTTAGATAAGTGTATGGTGACTGTGCATACGTTCCTGGAAACTTTGTACGAACATTTTGAACTAGTGTCACATCAGCACTTCAACAGCAATCAAAGGTGCGACATATGTGTTTTCAGATTCAACAGCAACCAATGATAACACATATGTTTGTCCAGTTTCAATAGCAACCAACTGTGATTCACGCATTGTTGGCATAACAAAGTCATACAGTGTGGGAGTAATTATGTTATTTTTTCCAATGCCACAGAACCTTCACCTAGAAAATAATTCAAATCATAAAAAATAAAGGTTCTTTTTATTAATTTGTTTAAAAAAACAACATTATTGAATACTATCCAAAAAAGCTTACATGTGTTATCAATCAAATGTTGACAAATGAAAGGGGGAGAATGGACATGGTCTTTAACAACACAATCTTCCATATGTTCATCTGGAACATCGATCCTTTATTTACTTGTATCCTAAATTACTACCTTAATAATCTCAACATGCAATCAAAAAATGAAACTAGTCAATTAATAAATAAATCAGAAATATAGATGAGCAATAATCTGATAAAAAGTAGTTTTAAAACATAGTTATACACCAACATACCCAAAAAATACATAAATGTAGATAAGATGATAAAATATTAACAAAAAAATTTATACAAGGCAGTATATTACTTACATTGACTTCACCTGCATTTTCCTCTTTCGCACCTCTTTTTGAACTGTTTTAATCTCACCATTATATGTTTCATTACCACACTCTTCATGAGAATCTTCATATGATATTCCTTTCATCCTACAACTCTAATGTTGAAAAGATAAATTATACTACATGTTAATGTACTCAGAAATTTGTAGTATAAATGATTATCTCAAGAATACAGTTACATAATACATATAGTTGCTTATTGAATATTCCATTAGAACAACATAAATGTTGAACAAATGCTAGTGTTTATGTAAATAATGAGGCCATATATGAATAAAGCATATAGAGTACACTAACCCGTTCAATACCTGCATCTTTATTGGTTGAAACTTTTTTTAAAGAGATTTCAACTCATCGATATGTATGAATGTTGAATCCATAAAATCCTTCATTTAAATAAACTGAGCATCTACTTTTTTCTTAAATTTTTCCAACTCATTACGAACCTAAAAAAACAATTGATATTAATATTTCTTCAACAAAATATATGACAGTAAATGTAATAGTTTTAACCAAACCTTAACAACTTCTTGAGCAAGCTTCTGAAAATCCTTATTAAATGTCAAATTCGGATCTCTTCCAACATGATGTGAACGATTGTGAGGCAACTCTTTATCATTCTGTCGTACGAAGTCTACAAATTCTCATTTTGCCTTACGTACAGAACAATCAGGTTCACTCGACTTGTTCAATCATTAAAATCAATAAGGTTTTCCACCTCAATAACATCAACCTCATCATCCGTCAACACAAGATCTTCAAACATATACTAGCATCACAATAATAAATTATAAATATAAGCATAAACATAGAAAAAATAAGTTAAGTAATTGTAACTATCGAATTTCTATTACCTGACTGCCATATTTTCTGAACATGCCTATCTTAAGATTGTCAAATTATAGATCTTGTTTTTGAAAATTTCCCAATTGAAGATGCGAGGAGTACGTTTGGATGTACGAATTGCAATTGATACTTCAACTTTGCTGCAACATTCGTAAAATTAAATTTGCAACACAAGTGGAAACCCCAAAAACTTCACATAATCTGGATCAGTATCCATTTGACTCGATATGAAATTCCTTAGATTGAAAAATGATAGATTGCCCCAAGGATAGGTATTGTATTGTTCGGACTCAACACATAGAAAGTGATCTTTTGGTATATGTGATTTTTTTGGTGGAGATGACAATATGAATGTATAGATGAAATAAATCATCAACATATTAAAAATGTCTTCTTCCATAATCAACCCATCTTCATTAAATCCCCTTAAATTATCAGCTTTCAACACCCTATCGGTAGTATTCGAAAAGTAACGATAAAGGAGCTTTGATGGACTGTTTGGATCATGGTCAAAACCCATCGACCCACCACATTTAAAACCAGTAATTATTCTAAATTCCTTAAGCCCAAACTGAAGTTCTCTGTCATTTAAGTTTAAAACAAACTTATCATCTCGATTGTTAGACAAATGATGAACCAAACTTTTGATAACCTGAGGTTGGAATTTAATTTGTGGTAAATCTAAAAGATAAACCAAATGGTGATTCTTTTAAAAAATGAAGACTATTAATTTTTGAAAGCCAATTCGTGATATCAACAAACACATTGAGATCGACATACGAAGACCAACGAAATTATTTCTTCTTTATCTAAAAAATAATAAATTATAATAATCAGAAAATGGAAATTATAAATATAAACCTAAGGAAGCATATGCAGCAAACAATAAAATAATCAAAACAAGATAATAAACAAAAATTTAAAAAATTACCTTTAAAGGTTGTGTCGACTTTTTCCTTTTCTTAGTAAGCGGCTAAGCGCACTAACCCTTTATGGATTTGAACCCTTCCTTGCCGAAACCCCAACAGATTTCTAAGAAGAAAATAAAAAATTTAACTTGCATGTCACAAACATTAACACAAACATAATCAGAGATAAATTTAGTACCTTCAGACACGATTTCACAGATAATTGCGGATCATTATTTAATCTTAATCTTTTAGCAATGGGGATTTCATCCTCAAAATTATTATCATGAGGATAGTTTTTCTCTATCACTTTCTCTTTACCCTTTCTATTTGTATTAACAATAAAATTCATTTTTTGTTGAACTTTATTGGTTGAGGAAGAATTATTGACAACACACTCATTGATTCCTTTAGAGATTTTGTTGTCGTCTCTTATACCTTCGTTGATAGGTGATTGAGTGAACTCATTCAACTCAAAGGAAGATCTTGAACATATAACGGGCGGACTATCAACCACTACAGCTGATTTATTGAGCCTAGTGCTTTTACGCGAAGACCTATCCATTGAACTCAACAAATGGGTTAACAATGGTGAAAATCTGATGAAATGGGTGGTTAAAGTGATGAACTGAATTAGGATAAATGTTTCAAGAAAGGATATGGACGGAAGAAGATGGAAGGGTTAAGAAATTTGACAGATGAAGAGAGAAGGTTTAAATTTACTAGGAACTATAAATCACATAGGGAGTAACTACACCAACTTGATTGATAACATAAAAAGTTGTATAAAAAAGGAAGAAAATAAATATTATATGAAAGACCAATAAACGTAAAAAGAGGAGAGAATAAAATCAAGGTAACATGTATAAATTAATCTGTAATTGGAGAGATAATAGATAAAATTTAATACCTTAATTATACTCCACGCAAAAAGGCACATAATACAAAATAGGACAGTGGAAAATAAAAAAAATAATTCACTTAAATTCAAAAATTAATCATTTTGTTATGGTAATTTAGAATCTATGTTTGTAATTAAATAGAAATATGTTAATATTTTGTTAATTAAAGTCTAGTATATTATTGTAATTTTCACTGTTTTCATCCATACCAATTCTCTCTATTTTCACATTTTTTTCTTTAACTTCCTTTACTGTTAAAATTTTCAACTATAAAGTGCACCAGGAACTTGGAGATCAATTTAATGCAAGGTAAATTAATAAAGGAGAAAAGCTTATTAAGCGGCTAATCAAAGAAACATGCTAAAAGACACAAAGAGACTAACTATTAAAAATGAAAGGATATCCCATAAATCAACACATTATTTCACTCTGTACACACACTAGACAAGTTTTAAATATCAAAATACACATGGAATATGCAAAATAACTCACCACTCAATGACACATAAACGATGAAATTGGCTCCTTAAAAATTCTCTACCTAACAATACAATTGATTTCAATGAAATTAAGCTCATTTGAATTTATTTAGAATCAATCACACATTATTATGTGTCTCAAAAAGAATCTATCTACATTTTTATGCATAATATTTTTACAAGAGTTACCTAACACTGTCTTAGTGATTCTACCTTAAGCACCTCACATTCAAAGCGTGCTTGGTTACTTTTTACTACTATAAAAGACTAATTTTCTCTCAAGACGATTGTCATTCATACATCTTTAGATTTAGAAATCCTTGATAATTTTACCCTATGACCTCTGAGTTCATATACTGCATTACCCCTCCTACTTTTGGTTTACCTCTATTAGGCTCTCCTTCTCCCTGCCAATTCTGATCATTTATAGTGAAAATGTTGAGCAAGGTCTAAATTTCACTCTAAGATCTCTCTATAAAATTATCCCACATGCATTATCAAAAGTCATTTTTGAGGCTTCATCTAATTCATACACAAATCTATGCCCTAGAACTACATATATTTGATAACGATAAGGACATTCTCTGAGCTGTTTTTTTCAAATGCTCCTAAGTCTAACGAAGAATCTCACCTTCCCTAAATTGGAAGTTGACTATTTGGAATCTTAGAAATTTGTCTTCCTAAAGGGGAAGAATTTGTTCAAGAAATTTCGAGTTAAGTCATCACGTGTCTTATTTGAATTTGTTGGCTCCTTTTGTAACCATTCCTTTGCTCCCCCCCCCCCCCCTCCCCCCCTCCCGATTAGTGAGAAGGGAAACAAGGTTATCCTAACATACTCTTAGGAGAAATTTGGAGAGTTATTTGTGTTAGTAATCTTCATAAAGTTTTGAATGTGACACTGTGTATTCTCATGTGATAGACCTACAAACTGCCCATGAGATTGAATGAGTTGTACCATATACTACTTCAGCTCGAAGTGGCCCTCAATGTTAGGGTTGGTGATAGTTTGCGCAAACAAGAGCTATATTAGGACTTGCAGTTTCAATTATTGCTCGTATTGATCAATTGTCATTTTGACCAGTTGTATTTTTTCCACAACATCAATTGTTGCCGCAACTCCTACTACAACCTCTCTCCTTAACCTTTGTAGAGAATGTTTTGATTTCTAGATCAAAGAAAGGAAGTTGTCACTACCCAATCCATCATATCATGCGGACACTTATTCTAACACCTAGATAGGAGAACTCTAATACCCAAACTAGAACATGAAATGCAGAAGTGGACATTTACAAGCTAATCGCCCTATTAAAATACATAATTACTCTGAAACTTGATTAAAACAAGTACTTTTCTGAAATACAATGAATCCTCATAAGGAACTAGGCTAAATAGGTACAAGATCTTCTAAGAGAATACATAATTTGAAAATAATAAGATACAACTCCCACCATAAGGGAAGAGAGGTAGATGTTGTTGGAGATCATCTTCGTCTTCACCTAAGAAACATCATTGATCCTAAAACTAGACTATATCAAGTAACATAAGAAAGTAGTATCATTACAAACAATACGTATTGGTAGACATCATTAGCAGATCCGAATCTACCACATAATATCATGCAAATAATTAAAGAAATATAAAACTTGGAGATATAATTATAACCCCGATCCTTCAATCACCACCCTTACTACAAATTGATACTACCTTGGAACTCATATAATCTATATCAAGTCACTCCACTTCCTTCTGCTGCCAACTCCACCATCTAAGTCGTTCCTACCCCTATATCAGATCATAAGTGTAACACATTGGAAATTGAAAAGTCAAATTGAAAAGAAAATGACTTGATTTTTGGCTACTAGTCCAATCCTACGAGATCCATCTACAGTTCATAGAGGACTCTATGGGTCGTAGATGACATTCTTAGGAACTAAGTTGAGTTTTGGAATAACTCAAGTCCTAGCCTACAGGCCTTGGGAAGTGCTCGTAGGATTGATCCAAACTTAGTAAAATTTTGGGCTAAAAGTTGAGGACTACAAAATGGGGTTTATAGATCATAGATTGGTCGATGGTCCATAAAAAGGGTTTCATCGAAAGTGGGTTAAATATTGGGTTCCAGTACTTGGTTCCATGATTGACCAGTTCGATAGGTCCCAAACCGTAGACTAGTTCCAACAATTTTAAATGAGGACGTTTTGGTTTTTCTCCTACCTACCTAACCCCTAAACTATATCGTTTTGACCTTATAACTACCCCTATTACTGAATTAACCCTTTAAATTGAACTCATTCCCTCATATTCACTCAAATCCCTAAATTCCCTTCAATTCTCTCTCAAGCTCCAAGGTGAAAGATAGGATTTCAAGCTTCAAGGTCACAATCTCAATCTCTTTGCTTAAGCTTTCATTATCATGTACGTTTAAATTCACAATGGATCCCTTTCATCCATTAGGTCCCAAAAGAACTACAATCTCAAATTTAATTTTACCCAATTCAATTAGGGTTTATGACAATCTTTGTGGGTCCTTTTGATTATGATTTAATTGATGTAATTCTATATTATTATGCATGATTAGCCTAATTACATAATTTATAATTGATTTCATACGGAACCATGCTTTATGCTTTAGTGTTTACCTATGAACTATGAACTATGATCATGAATTGATAAGGGGTTTTATGCATATTTTACGAAATGATGAAGTTATGATTTAAGGATGCTTTTAAGTTAAGTATTAATGATTTGTGAAAGTTTTTCTCACATATTGAAAGAAGATCACGATTTTCATGCTTAGGAAGGTAAGTACCTATATGAATAAAGTTATGAAATTATGGTTTTGAAAGGAGCTCCTCTTATACAACCTTATGCTTTGGATTGGTATTTTGATTATTGCCTTTCATAATGTTATGTCTTGATAATTGACTTTATCTATCCCATTGGGATTTTACTTAGCACCGAGAGAACTTTGAGATGAGCTCAAATAAGATAGTCTCTAGTAGTAATCTCTAGTTCTAAACTATGTGCCCTTGTAGGATTTGGCTTAAATAACCTAGCTAGTGGATCCACATATCATTAATGATATGATACAGAGTTCTACCTTGACAAGTAAACTCTCCCTTTTCGGTGTGGGAGTTACACCAGATTCTATTTTATGGCTCACATGGTCTACTGTCAGTAAAGCTAATATCCCACAAAAGAACTATGATTTCCCTTAAAGATTTATGATATATCCTTGTACTAATACATTGGCATTGTATCATTTTTTCTTAGGATCATGCTTTTTCTAAGCTTTTAAATGTTCTAATTGGTCATGCATTACATATTTTAAGCCTATTATGATGTCATGTCTATGTTTATGCATATTTTCCTCACACTTAGAATATTTTGTGTACATGCATACTTGTACCTATATTGTCTCATAATGTAGGATCTGACGCTTTTTCTCCTCCCTCTCGTAGCTAGTAGATAGCTTTGACGTGAAGATTGGTGAGTCCTCATGTTTCAAGGGCTATGTCACCTATACTACATTTTTTATGTCTTTATTTTTCACACTTTGTAATGTGGTGTATGAGTTACGTCCCAACCACTTTTATGTTACTTAGAATGACTTGTCAAGACATAGTTATGATTTCACATTCATGTTCAAACTTTTCTTTATGATATGAGATGTCTTACTTAAACTCTCTTATTGTATATTTTATTGTGTTGAATGTATGTCAAGTATCTTGTGTAGGGCCTCTCAATATCCTTTAGGCTATGGCACGTCTAGGGTATACTGTGGGTCCTGACAATAATCTAACCCTTCTATCACATAAATAATTTTCAAAACCCCCCATTCTACCAACACTAGAATTCCTCTATATTTCCATTCATGAATCTAAGTCCACCACTAACTCTGTTAACCGATCCACTACTCTCTCTTAAGTTTCCCTGTCAACCCCTGACCCTTGGCCAATTTAATGAACCTGCAAGGCTCTTACTAAATCAATTTGATTCAACAATCACATATAACATGCCCAAGCATCAAAACAAACCGCAAAAAAATTCAACACACTTTTGAAGTAACCCGGACCACTCAAGGATCCCCAAACATCGCATATGGAGTTTAAATTGTACTCCCTATCTTTACAAGAACTTCTTCAACACTTAAATACAAATTTCATGCATTCATGGACCAACATGTAAATATCACATTATGAAGAATTAAACTTGATTCATTCATGAGGTCAACACACAAATAATCACATGTACTAGGCGTCGTATTCGAGTAAAAAATTAGTAATTTGTACTGATATAGTACCCAAATCAACTATATTGATATCTAATATTAGTGGTACTCAAACCAATCAAGAGATATCACATACTAGGAGTGGTACCTGAGTCATTTGTTAGTATGTACCTGAAGTAGTACATGAGCCAACCGACAATCACACATCACTATCACAATCACCACAAATACAATCATACTTGTAAATTCAAGTAAACACATTCACTACATGAGATTGATAACAAGCTAACATTTTAGTTTATACTCCTTCCATCCCCCTAACCATACATTATAAAGGTAATACTAATGAAGCAGTTAGCAAACACATATAATACAAACATAAAAGAAAACAATCATAACCTACTCCAAATGATGCTTGCCAGATAGTTTTTCCACTTACAATCTAATTACCAATAAATTAACACCCCCTGGATAACACCTAATATCAACCCCCTCCTAATCAACCATAAATAAATACACATAATCCTCTCCAAACTCCGTTCCCAAAGGACTGTACATGCAATATCCCGATAATTTACAAGGTATTATACAATTGAATACATGTCTAATTACATAGTTAAGCATAGACTACTATAACATCCGACCTTAGAAAGAGCTAAAAATAGAAAGAACTAATTTGAGAAGAGCCAAATCAGAAATTTTTGAAGTTAGGCTTAAGTTGTGAGTTTTGGGTCAACTTCAAACAATCATAAGTTTCAGTACATGATGAGTTAGGTGACTCACAAGATATCAAATGAAAGGTATTGGAATCCTCTTTCCAACGCCACCAAGTTTTCTAATTTTCAAATTCGAATGAGGGAGATATGATCATTTGAAAATCTGTTTGTCCAGTTAAGTAAAGTTACTCAGATTTAAAAGGGGTATTTTAGTCTTTTCCTTACCCCATTAGCTTAAAATGAATTTTGGTAATATTTAGGGTCTAAACTGATTTGGTTCAATTTTACAAATCCTAATTTACGCTAGGGTTTTGAGAGAAGTTCAAGAAGAGGAGAAAAGGAGGAAAGTCAAGGTGTTCTTCAAGTTTTCTTGCGAATCAAAGGTCGTTTCGCCAAGGGTTTAATCCCTAAGAGGTATGTGAGTTCTCATAGTATTGGTTTCATTCACCCACATGCCAATCATGTTATTTTCAGTGCAATTTCATTCTTGAAGTTGAAGAATTTGAGTTCTTGATGAGTTTTCTTGAAGTTTCCTTTGAAATCTTGATTGTAAAAGTTTTAATGAGTTCTTAAGATAATAATATGGAGTTAAAGAGTTGTTTTTGAGTAGATTTGTGTGTAATTCAGTTAGGTATTCAAATCTAAGTGATTGGGGAAGAAACCATTTGAATATAGGCGAATTATGGTCAGAAAATGAGTTAGAAAATTTGTCGAAAAAATCTAGGTAGAGGCTAGCGCAGTGCGCCAGGAAGAAGTCTCTATAGTTTGGGGCCTGGCGCCCTGTAGCAGCCAGGGCACCCCAACTACTCTTCAATAGTTTAGGGGCTGGCGCCCAGCGCCAACCAGTGTGCTAGGGTCGCCTGCCCCGTCCTGCCTTCAGTTTTTTAACCCGTCGGAGTTCTTTTAAAGTGTTCCTACATTCCCTATTGATTCTAAATACTTTAAACTACTTCTAAACATCTAGAAGTTATTCATAACATGAATCATAACCTTGAATTCATAATTCAAATTTTAGGTAGAGCTAAGAGTCAAGTCTTTAGAGTTTCTTCAAGTCTTTTGCAAACCTTTTTAAACTTGTTTTAAGACTTGAGCATTTGAGTTTGAGGAAGAGAAGAGTTAAGTTCTTTTTCTTTAAAATGATATATGGAAACTAATTATTCTCAAGAGTAAATGTTTCAACATTTAAGCAGAGAGGAAACATCGATTTCTGAAAGAGTTCATGAGAAGTTTTTAGTACCATCTCTTTTAAGAGAAAATCTTTTGAGTAATAATATCAAAGTTGAGGAAGAGGAAGTATTTTTCTTTAAAAACATATGAGCTAGTTATATTTTTAAAAATATTATTGAGCACCGAAATAGAGGAGAGTTCAGTCATACTTTTTAGATGATTCCATAATTACTTTTTAGCATAGACTAGTGGATCCACTTAGTTAGTAGGTCCTATACCCCGGAAAAGTATATGATAGTTCTGGAAATGTGGGCTAGACGTTGTATCATCACATAGCTCATAGTGATGGTTGTCGGTTAGAGAATCTCCCACAGAGTTATTTTGTATTCTTATATACCACAGAGTTATTTTATATGTTTATATACAAACAGAGTTATATTATATTTTTTAATACATTGAGTTTCTATCTATTGTTTTAAAATCTTTTCTTTATACTTGCATTACTATTATTGCTTTTATACTGAAATGAGTTGAGGTTGAGTTAAGTTGAGACGAGGTAAGTTGTTTCTTCAGTTCCAGTTCAAGCTTATATCATGTTTATAATTTCCCTCACACGCTCATATATTCCATGTACTGACTCCATTTGGCCAGCATCTTTTATGATGCAGATACAGGTAACCAAGATCAACATACAACGCTTCGTTGATCCAGTTGAGCTTCAAAGTTGTTGGTGAGCCTCCTTGCTTTCGGAGGATCCCTTGTTTACTTTTAGATATTTCATTTTGTAATTAGGATGCCATGGGTCTTGTCCCAATTTCCATCTCAGTTTGTAGAGGCTTCATAGATAGTTAAACAGTAGTTCATGAGTCTTGTTCATTTCAGTTGTTATGTTCTAGACTTGAGTTGCCTCTTTGGCTAGTGAATGTTTATTTCTAAACTATTTTAAGTTGTCTAATTTGAGACTTTTTGAGTTAAAGCTTTCATTTGAGTTCATCTCATTTATGAGTAATTCTTCCGCTAAGAGTTAAGCGAGGCCAGGGGTTCGCTTGGAGCTAGTAATGGTCCTCGAGTGCCAGTCGCATCCAGGGTGTAGGCTCGGGGTGTGAAAAACTTGGTATTAGAGCACAGAGTTCAAGAGTCCTAGGGTGTCTATGAAACCGTGTCTGTGGAATCCTATTTATCTGTGTGAAATGCGCCACATCTATAATTAGGAGGCTGCAACATTTAGGAACTATCTCACTTCTTTCATACCCTGTTCGTACGATAGAGTTCTTCTCTATAGAGTTTCTTTGTAATTCATGCTTGCGCGTATCTTTCAGATCATGCCTCCACGAAGAGTTGTCTGAGGTTGTCTTGTTAGGAGGAATGCTAATCCACATAATCAAGGGGTACCCAATGCATTAGAAGTGCAACCCCAAGGAGAGGTCACTAATGTTGAGTTTCGGGAATCTATCTGGATGTTGAGCTAAGTTTTGACCAACCAAGCCGGGCAATAGAGAGAGAATCGACAAGATGTGGTTGTTACATCACGGATTCGTGAGTTCTTAAGGATGAATCCTCCCAGCTTCATCGGTTCAAGTGCCACTGATGATCCGGAGAACTTTGTGTAAGAGTTGTAGAAGGTTTTTGAGGTTTTGCATATTGCTGATGTTGAGCAAGTGGAACTAGTTACCACCAATTAAAGGGTGTCGCTAGAATCTAGTTTGACCAATGGAAGAAGGGTAGAGCTGAGGAAACACCGATTGTGAGCTGGGCTGTGTTTGAAGGTGCCTACATGGGGCGTTTCTTTCCCCGTGAACTAAGATAGGCAAAGGTAAGATAATTCCTCACTCTTAAGCAGGAATCTATTAGTGTGCATGAGTACAGCCTCAAGTTCACCCAACTTTCCCGCTATGCTCCCGAGATAGTTGTTGATAGGAAGAGAAGGATGTATTTGTTTGCTTTTAGGTTGTTTTGTCTGTCAAGAAAATAGGGTAAGGTTGCAATGTGGATAGGGGACATGGACATAGTAAGGCTGATGATTCAAGTGTAGCAAATTGATGAAGGTAAGTTGAGGGATAGAGAACAGTTCCGAAACAAGAAAGCTAGGACAATTGGGAATGATTCTGGACAGCAGAAGAGTAATGTGAATTGGTCATCTTTCCAAAAAAAGCAAAATGGACCTGCTTCATCATCTGCTAGTGCACCTACACTAAGGAACAGAGGTAAGTTCAAGAATCAGAGTTCACAGAATTTAAGAGCTAGACTTGCACAGTCTAAAGGTAGTGTGGCACAAGGAGGTAATGGGACTCCTGCATGTGCTAAGTGTGGTAGGACCCACTTAGAAGTGTGTCGTGATGGCTCCACTGGTTGCTTCAAGTGTGGTTAGAATGGTAACTTTATGAAAGAGTGTTGTAAGAACAGACAGGGCGGTGGTAATGGGGGTAATAGAGCTCAATCTTCTTTAGTGGCTCTGCAAGATAGAGTTGGACCTAGATGAGCTACTTTAGGGACAGACGGAGGAGAAAATCGTTTGTATGTAATCACCAGTCGCCAAGAGCAAGATAATTCACCAGTTGTTATCATTGGTATGATCAAAATCTTTTATTTTGATGTATATGCTTTACTAGATCAGGAGCGGGTCTATCTTTTGTGACTCGTTATATTGCCATGAATTTTGATATTCTTCATGAACAACTTTTTGACCCCTTTAGTGTTTCTACACCTGTTAGTGAGTCTATTCTAGCTGAGAGAGTTTATCGTGATTGTACCATTTTCGTCAATCACAAGGACCCTATGGCTAACTTAGTCGAATTAGACATGGTAGATTTTGATGTTATTCTTGGTATGGACTGACTTTATACTTGTTATGCCTCAGTTGATTGTAGTATTCGAGTAGTTAAGTTCCAGTTTCCTAATGAGCCAGTTATAGAATGGAGGAGTAGTTCAGTAGTGCCTAAGGGTTGTTTTATTTTGTACCTTAAGGCTAGAAAGTTAGTTTCCAAGGGATATATCTATCACTTAGTCCAAGTTAATGATTCTAGTGTTGTGATACCACCTATTTAGTCAGTTTCAGTAGTGAGTGAATTTCTAGAAGTCTTTCTAAATGATATTCCTAGAGTCCCTCCTAGGAGAGAAATAGACTTCGGTATAGATATTCTTCCCGATACTCATCCTATCTCTATTGCTCCATATAGAATGGCTCCAATTGAGTTGAAAGAGTTAAAAAAGCAATTGAAAGAATTTCTTGATAAAGGTTTCATTTGACCAAGTGTCTCACCTTGGGGAGCTCCGGTCTTATTTGTGAGAAGGAAAAATGGTTCTCTTAGAATGTATATAAATTACTGTCAATTGAACAAAGTTACTATCAATAATAAGTATCCTTTTCTAAGAATTGATGATCTTTTCAATCAACTTCGGGGTGCCACTTGTTTTTCTAAGATAAATCTCAGATCCGGCTATCATTAGTTAAGAGTAATAGAAAGTGACATACCTAAAGCAGCATTTAGGACCAGCTATGGTCATTAAAAGTTTTTGGTCATGTCATTTGGTTTGACTAATGCTCCTGCAACGTTCATAGAACTTATGAATAGAGTGCTTAAGCCATATCTGGATATGTTTGTTATTGTGTTTATCGATGAAATTCTAATTTATTTATTTGAGGAATAAGGAAGATCATGCTAGTCATATTAGAGTAGTTCTTCAAACTCTCAAGGATAGGGAGTAGATGCTAAATTTTCTAAGTGTGAATTTTGGCTTGAGTCTGTGGCATTCTTAGTCCATATTATTTCTGGTGATAGGATTCGAGTTGATACTCAAAAGGTTGAGGCAGTGCAGAATTGGCCTAGACCCACATCTCCAACTGATATTAGGAGTTTCTTGGGATTAGCTGGTTATTATAGAAGGTTCATCAAAGGGTTTTCATCTATTTCATCCCTATTGACTAAGTTCACTTAGAAAACATTTAAGTTTCAATGGTCTGAAGCTTGTGAGAAGAGCTTAGTGTTCATGTAGATGTGTTAACCAATCACAAGAGTCTTCAGTTCATATTCATTCAGAAAGAGCTTAATCTTATACATATGAAGTGGTTCAAGGATTATGACATGAGTATTCTCTATCACCCAGGTAAGGCTAATATTGTTGCTGGTGCATTGAGCAGATTGTCTATGGGTAGTACCTCTAATGTTGAGGAAGACAAGAAAGAGTTAGCTAAAGATGTGACCAGACTTGCACGATTAGGAGTTCGGTTAATGGATTCCAATGAAGGTGGAGTAGTGGTGATGAATGAGGATGAATCATCATTAGTTTCAAAAGTGAAGAGAAACAAGACCAAGATCCTGTCTTGCTTGAATTGAAGGCAAATGTTCATAAGCAAAAAGTGATGGCTTTTGAACAAGGGGGAGATGATGTATTGAGGTATCAAGGTAGGTTGTGTGTACAAAGGGTCGATGAGCTCCAAGAGAGGATCATGGAGGAAGCTCATAGCTCCAGATATTCTATCCATTCGAGTTCCACAAAGATGTATCGTGACTTGAGAGAAGTCTTTGGTGAAATAGTATGAAGAGGGGCATTGCAGAGTTCATTGTTAAGTGCCCGAATTACCAACAAGCCAAGGTAGAGCACCAGAGCCCCAATTATATGGATCAGAACATAGAAATTCCAGAAGGAAGTGAGAGATGATCAATATGGATTCATTACTGCTTTACCACGGTCTCGCAGAAAACATGATTTGATTTGGGTAATTGTAGCTCGGATGACTAAATCAACCCATTTCTTATCGGTAAAGACTATTTTTTCAGCAGAAGATTATGCTAAGTTATATATTCAAGAGGTAATCATACTTCATATAGTTCCATTATCCATCATTTCAGATAGAGGTGCCCAATTCACCGCACAATTTTGGAAGTCTTTCTAAAAAGGTTTGGGTTCCAAGGTAAACCTTAGTACTGTTTTTCATCTCCATACTGATGGTCAAGCAGAGTGTACAATTTAGACTTTAGAGGATATGTTGAGGGCGTGTGTGATCGATTTCAAAGAAAATTGAGATGATCGCTTACCTCTCGTAGAGTTTGCTTACAATAATAGTTATCACTCTTGCATCCAAATGGCTCTTTATGAATCTCTTTATGGGAGAAGATGCAGATCTCCTATTGGATGGTTTGAGGTAGGTGAAGCTAAGTTGATAGGGCCAGACTTGGTTCATCAAGCTATGGAGAAAGTGAAAATCATTCAAGAGAGGTTGAAAACAACTCAGAGTTGTCAGAAATCCTATACCGATGTTAGGAGAAGAAACTTAGAGTTTGAGGTGGATAATTGTGTTTATTTGAATTTTTCACCCATTAAGGGTGTTATGAGGTTTGGCAAGAAGGGAAAGCTTAGTCCCCTATATATTGGTCCATACAGAATATCCAAGAAGATCAACAATATAGCTTATAAGTTGGAGCTACTGCAAGAATTAGCAGCACTCCATCCCAGTGTTTCACATTTCAATATTGAAAAAGTGTATGGGCGATCCTTCGTTTATTATATAGACTCAAGATATTTGCATTAAGGACAATCTATCTTATGAGGGGATTCCCATTCAGATTTTGGATCGTCAGGTTCATAAGTTGAGAACCAAAGAGGTAGCATCAGTCAAGGTCTTATGGAGGAACCAGTTTGTTGAGAAAGCTACTTGGGAGGCAAAAGAGGATATGAAGAAGAGATACCCACATCTCTTTACTCTCGGAGAAGCTTCAAATCGAGGTACTAATTCTTTACTTAGTACTCTTTAAGTTTATGTGGTGTGTTATATACTGCGTATTGGCTGTTTGAGTTGAATATTAGATGTTACACCTTAGTTCTACTTTAGAGTGATCTCATTCGAGGACGAATGTTCCAAGTGGGAGATATTGTAACATCCCGCCTTAGAAAAAGATAAAAATAGAAAGAACTAATTAAGAAAGAGTCAAATCTGAAAATTTTCAAGTTAGGCTTAAATTGTGAGTTTTGGGCCAACTTCAAACTATCATAACTTTCCGTACAAGATGAGTTAGGTGGCCCACAAGATATCAAATGAAAGGTCTTGAAATCCTCTTTCTAACGCCACCGAGTGTGATAATTTTTGAGTTTGAATGAGGGAGATATGATCATTTGAAAATTTTTCTGTCCAGTTAAGGAAAGTTACACGATTTAAGAGAGGTATTTTGGTCTTTTCCTTACCCCCGTTAGCTAAAATCAAATTTTGGTAATATTTAGGGTTCTAGAGTGATTTGGTTCAGTCTTTCAAATCCTAATTTCAGCTAGGGTTTTGAGAGAAGTTCAAGAAGAGGAGAAAAGTCAAGGTGTTCTTCAAATTTTCTTGTGAATTGAAGATCGTTTCACCAAGGGTTTAATCCCTAAGAGGTATGTGAGTTCTCATAGTGTTAGGTTCATTCACCCACACGTCAATCATGTTATTTTTAGTGCAATTTCGTTCTTGAAGTTGAAGAATTTGAGTTCTTGATGAATTTTCTTGAAGTTTCCTTCGAAATTTTGATTGTTGAAGTATTGTTGAGTTCTTGAGATAATTGTATGGAGTTTTAGAGTAGTTTTTGAGTAGATTCTTGTGTACTTATGTTGGGTATTCAAATATAAGTGTTTGGGGAAGAAACCATTTGAATCTAGGTGAATTAGGGTCAGAAAACGAATTCAAAAATTCGTTCGAAAAATTTGGGCAGAGGCTGGCGCCTAGTGCGCTAGGAAAAGGTCTCTGTAGTTTGGGGCATGGAGCCCTGCGCCAACCAGTGCACCCCAACTACACAACAGCAGTTCAGGAGCTGGTGGCTAGCGCCAACTAGTGCGCCAGGGTCGCCTGCCCCGTCCTATCTTTAGTTGTTTGACTTGTCTAAGTTCTTTTAAAGTGTTCATTCATTCCCTATTGATTATAAGCACTATAAACTACTTCTAAACATCTAGAAATCATTCATAACATGAATCATAACCTTGAATTCATAATTCAAATTCAAGGTAGAGGTAGGAGCCAAGTCTTGAGAGTTTCTTTGAGTCTTTTGAGAAGTCTTTTGCAAACCTTTTTAAAGTATTTTAATGACTTGAGCATTTGATTTTGAGAAAGAGAAGACTTTAGTTCATTTTCTTTAAAATGATATATGAGAACTAAGTATTCCCAAGAGTAAATGTTTTAACATTTAAGCTGAGTGGAAACACTGATTTCCAAAAGAGTTCATGAGAAGTTTTTAGTACAATCTCTTTTATGAGAAAAGCTTTTGAGTAATAATCTCAAAGTTGAGGAAGAGGAAATGTTTTTCTTTAAAAACATATGAGCTAGTTATATTTTGGAAGTAGTATTGAGCACCAATATGGGGAGACTTTTTAGAAAGGTTCATACTTTTTAGGTGATTGCTTTATTGTTTTTTAGCATAGACTAGTGGATCCACTTAGTTAGTAGGTCCTATACCCTGCCAAAGTATAGGACAGTTCTGGCATATTGGGCTAGACATTGTATCATCACATACCTCATAGTGATGATTGTCGGTAAGAGAATCTCCCACATAGTTATTTTGTATTCTTATATACCACGAAGTTATTTTGTATTGTTATATACAACAGAGTTATTTTGTATTCTTATATACCACAGAGTTATTTTGTATTTTTATATACCACAGAGTTATTTTGTATTATTATATACAAACAGAGTTGTATTATATTTTTCAATACATTAAGTTTATATCTACTGTTTTAAAAGCTTTTCTTTATACTTGAATTACTATAATTTCATTTATATTGAATTGGATTGAGTTGAGACGAGGTAAGTTGTTTCTTCATTTCCAGTTCAAGCTTATGTCATGTTTAGAATTTCCATCACATGCTCGTACATTTCATGTACTGATGCCATTTGGCTTGTATCTTTTATAATGCAGATACAGGTAGCCAGGATCAGCATCCAACACTTCGTTGATCCAGTTGAGCTTCAAAGTTGTTGGTGAGCCTCCTTGCTTCCGGTGGATCCCTTGTTTACTTTCAGTCATTTCATTTTGTAAATAGGATGTCGTGGGTCTTGCTCGGCGTCTATCTCAGTCAGTAGATGCTTCATTGATAGATAGACACTAGTTCATTAGTCTTGTTCATTTCAGTTCTAGACTTGAGTTACCTCTTTGGCTAGTGAATGGTTATTTCTAAACTATTCTAAGTTGTCTAATTTGGGACTTTTTGAGTTAAAAGCTTTCATTTGAGTTCATCTCATTTATGAGCAAGTCTTTCGTTAAGATTTAAGCTAGGCCAAGGTTTTGGTTGAGGCTAGAAATTGTTCTCGAGTGCTAGTCGCATCTAGGGCTACTGGCTCGGGAAGTGACACTTACATGGACCCACAACTGTTGAAGAACTTTGAACACAAATTTTTGGCTCTATGGGGGGTAAATCTTGACGGAAATAAATCAAAATACCGTGGGGTGTAGCATTTCCTTGTGCTTAAATTCCTCCCCTCCATACTTTTGAAGCTTGGAGAGACTTAAAGAGGTTTTTGGAGTAACCATCGTCTATTTTACGAATGAAACATAGGAGGAAAATCAAAAGAAATAATGTTTTCTAGGGTTTGGTCCAATCAGCCCTACTATAGCACTAAAATTCCCGCTATGGTAGGTTGACATCAGCCCAGATCAAATTCAAATTTCAAAATTTTTGTCATGTCACCTCAATTTAATTTAAAAACATAATTAAAATAATTTGAAATTCCGCATGAAATGCCCTTTAAATAACAGCGGGATCAGTCGTTACAAATGTTGCCTCTTTCTAGTTCTTTGCATTCAAAAAAGAACACAAGAGAGCACTAAAATCACAATAAAACGTTAAACTTGAACAATCAATAAATAAAGACTAGCACTAATGCCGGTCACTTGCCAAGGTTCCACAACTCTTCAAAATACGTGCACTCGTGATTGAAAGTTTGGAGTTGCACAAATAATTGCCCAGAAATCTACAATATAAAGAATGATTATTTGAGACAATAAGGGTGAAAGAGAGTAAATGAAAGAAACACTTTTTGTTTCTCTTTTGTATATTTAGCCCACAAATATACTCCTTGAATAGGCATATCATTTACATTTTCATCCATCTGAAGAACATAAGAAGCTAATGTAAAACTAATGAAATTAAATATTACTCTTGCTTTAAAGACAAATTTGTTATAATGCAAAGTAACTTTGAATCTTCTGAATAGTTCTTATATTTTCTTACAAAATTAAGAAAATGTCACTTGAATAATTGTGATTTATTTATGAGGAAGCAATTCTCCTATTTCACATATACTTATGACTAAGGAATGTTCACATAAATTAATTACGAAGAATCATAAGAAGTTATTTCTTTATATTAAATAAAAAGGAATAATATCCACAAATGTCATTGTCACGCCCCAAGCCTACACCCTGAGCCGTATTGGCACTCGAGAACTATTGTTGGTCCCAAGAGAACCCTTGACCTGACTTACTTACTCAGTAGAAGACCTAACTCATGAAGAAAAATACTTTTAAAAGTAAATTGAACTGCTCAATAAACACTTAAAATGTATCAAGATAACATTCACTGGCCAAAAGTGGCAACTCATGTCTCAACCATTAAAACAGGAAATCGAAACTTAAGAGCTAACATCTGACATTCTATCTATGAAGCCTCTAAACAACTGAGATGGATGTCGGGACAGGTCCATGACATCTTAATGAACTAACTCATAAAACTGAAAGCAATAAAAAGGATCCTCCGGAAGCAAGGAGGCTCACCATATGACTCTGAGTGCTCAACTGGATCAACGAAGCGTTGGATGCTGATCCTGGTTACCTGCATCTGCATCATAAGAAGATGCAGGCCAACTGACATCAGTACATTGAATGTACGAGTGTGCGAGTTGGAATGCTAAACATAACTTAAGATTGAAGGGAACTGAAGAACTTACGTGGCTCAACTCAACTCAACATAACTGAACTCATTTCAATATCAAGTGCAATATAAAGAAAAACTGTTTAAAAACATGATGTCAACTCTGTATGTATGCAAAGATACATATAACTCTGAAATGTATGTAAAAATACAAAAAAAAATTGTGTATATAAGAATACAATTACTTCTTGGGAGTTTCTCTAACCGACAACCATCATTTAAGAGCTATTGTGATGATACAACATTTTGTCTCACGCTGCCAGGGCCGTTCTATACCTTGCTGAGGGTATACAACCTGAACTACGAAGTGGATCCACTAGTCTACGCTAAAAAAGCACTAAAGGAATCATCTAAAAAGTATGACCCTTTTTAACTCATGATGGCTATGTACATGGTTTACAGGGGATGTGAGTTTGTTTGAACTCTCCCCCATATCGGTGCTTAATACTACTCCCAAAATATGATACTAGCTTTTATGTTTAAAAACATACTTCTTTCTGTGATTTGAGATAATTGCTTAAAAACTTAGCTCAAAGGCTATCTTGGAAATCAAAGTTTCCTCTTTTGCTTCATTTAGAAAGCGATTACTCTTTTCTAAAAACTAGCTCAAAGGCTCTTTGGAAATCTCAGTTTCCGTTCTTATTTAACTATGAAAACATTTTAAACTCTTTGGAAATACATAGTCCCCATGTACTTCTTTGAAGAAATGAACTTCAAACTGTACTCTTTACTCAACTTGAACTTTAAGTCTTAAAACAAAGTTAAAAGCATTTGCAAAAGACTTCTTGAAAAGACTCTAAGAACTTCCTAGACTTGGCCCTTGACTTTCCTTGAATTTGAATTTATGGATTCAAAGTTATGATTCATGTTTCTGGATGATTTCTAGATGTTTAGAAGTCATTTAGAGTAGTTAGAATCAATGGAAATTGTTAATACACTTTAGAAGGACTTAAATGGGCTAAACGACGAAAATCGATAAAAACGATGATTTGGGCGCATCTCGGGCGCGCCACGCCAGCCCCAACTTACTGAGGCTCAAATCTGGCGCAGTGCTGGAGCGCCGCGCCACCCCCTCGGGCGCTATGGGGGCGCGTCGCTCCTGCCTCCCTTCTGGCAAAATTCTGACAAACTTTTGATCTCGTTTTCTGATCTATCATTTTAATCCGATTTTTTTTCTCAAATTCACTTTAGATTCATGTGCCCGAATCATATACATAAAATCTAACCCAAACAACTCAAGGAAAAAAACTTTAACATCAAGAAACTCCTTAATCCCAACTCATATTCAAAAACGAAATCAATTCAAGAACAACTATCAAGAACATCAAATTCTAAATCTTTTTAGGATGAAAATACATTGAATTAAACATGCTTGGCGCGTGGGTGAACTAACTCAATGCTATGTGATCTCACATAGCTCGTAGCGATCACCCCTTGACGAATTCCACAAGCGATTCCTTACAAAGATGTCGAAACTTGGACTTTCTTCTCCTTTCTCCTCTTTTCTCTTTTCTCCAATCCCTAGCATAGATTTCCAATTTTTTCGAAACTAAAAAAATTTATTTTTGACCCTTAATTAATTCATTAAAACGAATTAAATAAATTGGGTAAGGAAAAGACCAAACTACCCTTTAAAAATCCGGATTTGACATTTCCTTATTTGAACAACCCAACTTCCATTGGGCATAACTCACTCATACGAACTTGGAATTGTGCAAACTTGGCGGCGCTAGAAAGATTTTTCCAATATCTTTCTTATGATATCTGGAGACACACCTAACTCATCTTGGGCTAGAAGTTATAGTCATTTGAAGTTGACCACGAACTCAACTTAACACAGTTAACAAATTTTCCAGATTTTTAAATTCTTTTCAAAAATGATTATTTCCACTTTTTAATTTCTTTCTAGTTCTTTCTAGTTACAGGGTGTTACAGTCATCCCTTATTTAAGATAATAGATCAAAAAAATCTCTCTTTTATAAATTTCATATGTACCAAATCATTTACATTCATGAACAATAAAATATGGGGAGAAATTTATTTATAATCAATTTATATATTTTATGTATAGTACTCTTTCTAGTTCATATTAAGTGAACTATTCAAAATTCAAGAACTTGTTAGGACATTTTTTCATATTTATCTTTCATTTAATGAAGTTGTTGACTACTTTACATTCACAAACAAGTAAAGTTTGGACAGAGATTTATTTATAATCAACTTATTATATTTTATATATAGTACTCTTTCTAGTTTATATTAAGTGAGTTATTCAAAATTCATGAAATTTTTTAGGACATTTTTTCATCTTTATCTTTCACTAGGAAATTTAGCCGCACTTCGTGTAGTTATAAAAATATATGTAAATTTATTTTAAAAATTAATTATGATAGAAGAAATAAGAATCAACTATAGAAATAAGGAAATGATAAATTCACAATACAAATATTTTTGTAGAATTAGAGCTTAAGTGAATTACATTTTTATTATCAAGTATTTTTTAAAATTAAAAGGCTAATTTATTAAGAAAATATATTATAAATTTATCCATATAATTCAAATAAACATATTTAAGAACTTGATTTTTCTCTTGTTTTTATTAAATGATAAATTTATGTCTGATGAATCTTCCTTTTATTTGAAAAACAAAGTGATGAAAGTAAAAGTAGGAGGAAAAAGAGATAAGTGTTTCTATTTCATTTCTTCTTTGAGACTTAATTCATTCATTTTCCTTGTTTTTCTCTTGTTTTTCATCTTCGTCTAAATGTATAGTTTTCTCTTATTTTTCATCATCATCTAAATAAACCCCTCTATTGCTTATTTTCGTGTATATCTTATATTATTCTTTTGGTAATTCTTTAAAAGTAGAGGAAATGGACAAATTTAAAGAAAATGTAAATGATTTTTCACCGTAAGAAACACCTAAGAACTGCGTATTTCAATATTTAATATGTATTTCTTTTGACCCATGAGTAGTAAAATTTGAACGTTTGTTGGTGTAATTAGTTGTGTGCTGACAAAGTTACAAATAACTAATTTGAGCCTAAATGAAAATATAATTTACCACAATTAAAAATTTATAAGAACCTAAATTTTAAAAAAATAATATAGAGAGAACATATGAAAAAGTAAGCAAAAAGAAAAAAATAACAGCACATTTTTGTCAAGTCCTTAATCACAAAAACAAAGATGAACTTTTTTTATATAATTAATGCACATATTTTTAAGCTTTTATTCGGGTCAGCTTCTATCCACATCCAAGAGCTAGCCTTTTCATAGAGTCAAACTAAAAGTATAAATCTAATACTACGATAATAATATATAATATTACTATTTCAAATATGGAATAAAAACAATAATCTTGAGTAGGAATCTTATGAAATAAAAAATATGAATTTATATAGACAATATTGAAGGATTATCATAAGGTATCTTGAAATTTGAAATTAAATAGTTGGGGTTATGGATATAATATTTTAAAGAAAATGGGTTAATAATATTAATTAAAGTAGAAGTTCAATAGGCTTAAGTTATGGAGGCAAAAAATTTAAAATAAATAAAAGAAGAAAAATATAAAATAATGAAGACAAAAAAAAAATAAAATCATGAACTATTCAACATTTGTTGGACGTTTATGTTTCATTAGGAAAGCAAGTAAATCAACTTCTTCTTTTTTGTATTACTTCATTGTGTTTAACAAAATTGGAAGAGGGAAAAAAAAAAAGAAGACAAATATCTTGAAATATTGAAGTAGTAAATATTGAGACTTTTAACTTTTTGTAATCATATATATATATATATATATATATATAAGAGAACCCTAGACCCGCCTACGTGGTACCACCACAAATCAGGATTCACTTTTAATTTATTTTATTTTCAAAACTAATCTTCCCCTTTTATGAAAAGTTGTGACTTTTATGAAAAGTTACGACTTTTATGAAGAGTTGTGACTTTTATGAAAAGTTGCTACTTTTATGAAAAGTTGTGACTTTTATGAGAGGTTGTGACCTTTCCAAAGGGTTGTAACTTTTCCAAAAAGTTGTGACCTTTTCGATAAGACACAATAAACATTTGTTCACACTCCCTTCTGTTGTCTATAAATAGAGGAATTTCCTCTCATTTTAAAACAACGAAAATTTTGAACGTCTTCTTCTTCTGGACAATTAAATAGTTGTGTACTTTGCTCCTGTTGAATGACTCAGTGACACCATTGTTTTTGTGTCAATATACTGGTAAATAGAATCGTTCTATCCTGAGAGGATCTATTCCTTTAAATCTCGGGTACTAGAGGGGAATAATTTCCTTAAGGAGACACTGTGCATTTAGTGGGCTCGATTTTTTCCATTTTGTTTCATTCTATTGTTACAGATCCTGGTATGTTTTTTGCAGTCATTAATTTATGCTTATATTATTAATTGTTATTTTTGATTACATGCTTTAAATTTTGTTGTTTATGTTTCTGCAAAATTATTGTTATAAGTATTTGTTAGTATAGATTAAATAACAAACGTTAATTAAGTATTCAAGCAAGTTTTCTCTACTGGAATTGTTGAAAGTACAATTAAAAAAAAGCCCTTACAAATCTCTAGCTTCTTCATCAACAACGTCATTTCTTCACATACAAGGATGATATTTTGTGTTCTTTAGAAAATCCTCTTAGAGTTAATAACTTTGCATGCCCATATATATATATTTTTTTATGTTTTTGTTATCTATTTTTACTAATTTTTATCTGTGGATATTATGAATACTTTAAGGATTAAAAGTTGATTGAAGTGTTAGTCATTTTTTTGATGGATGTTATTTCAAAACATGAGAACTTTTCTGGTTAAAATGATTTGTTATCATCATTGGATATCTCATAGTTTAATCCCTTTAATGTATGTTTTTTCTCGCTATTTTGTTGTCTCCTTAAAATTGTATTGATTATTTTTCGTTTGGTATGTATATGATCTCACTTGGACAAAACTTTCGTCCTTTTAATGTTTTTTGTTTTTTTCCTTTTCATTCAGCTCTTTCAAATATTTTTGGTGTGATTTATGACTATTTTTGGTAAGCTTATTTTGAAGAATATGAAACAAAACCTGCTCTAAATAAAAGTAATATATTAAGTTACAAAATATGTCTATTAACATAGATTTGTTGTCCTTTATGTCCCAAGTCATTGTTGAGCAATTGAGTTATCTAGGTTAGATTCATTTTTAATTTTTTAATGTTCGAGAATATTTCTTTAACATGAGTCTAGAATCCAACTTTTGATCTACTTGTAATTTCATAATGCAATAATTATACATACATATTTCTGAAAAAATCCTAAAGTTGCATTGCTGAAGCATCTAGAAGGGCCTCCAAAGCAGCAGCTTATTGAAGAATGAATTTCTTAAAGGGTCAACAATATTATTTTGCTGTTGTTTCAAATTTATTTTTCTCCTTCTATAAATTTTGTTAGAGTAACAACGTAATAATAACAAAAAGTGGTGAACATTTGACCTCAGATAAGTAGATTGTCTCTAAAAAAATTATTTATGTTGTTGTGGTGTACATTTTTAACAGTTTTAACTTATTTATAACTAATATTGATTATCGAAAACTTTTATATAAATTTTTTTCACAAGGAGTTATTCTAACCATAAAATTATCAGATTCTATATTTTTCATGTACAAAAATTGAAAAAATTATGTTTAATCGCTACATAAAAACATCACTCAGTTTCAACAAGACAATTATATCATCAAACATATATTATGATAAATTATATAAAAGATAAATATGATTAGATATGAAGATATTTTCAATCATTCATTATATATTTACAATTCTTGAGATATGTGATAATGTCAAATCATTTAATTTTTATTGAAATGTTCTTAAAACCTACTGAAATTTATTTTTTTTCTTCTTATAAAAGTCAATTATTGGAAAGGTTGTTCGAAATCTTAGAAAGATCGCGTGGGTAAATTACCTAGTAAAGAATAATAATGAGTGTAAATATTTTTTGAGACATTTAAGTAAGTAGAAAAATATGAAAAATTGTCAAAAAAATTGAGGAAAAAGATAAATAAAACCCTTGGCCAAAGAGAGGTGCAACTTCACTTTTCTAACATCTAGCTTATATTATATATAGATTTTTAAGCACAACAATGTCTAATAGCTATGATGAATGTAGATAATATACCTTTCAACCATGGCAAAAATTTTTGAATATTAAAATCAAAAAATACATTAATGAATCTTTAAAATACTGGAAACATTCAAACTGTATACTAATTAAGCTTGATGAATCTTTCAACATAATTAAACTTCTTTCATCATTTTGATGAACTTGTACTAAGCTAATGTGTACATCTCTTTGTAATGAATCTTTGATCTTCATCAAAGTGTAGGACATATCATGCCACTATTTTTATTTTATTTTTATGATTTCTTATGAAAAAGATGAACAATAAAATTTTTAAAAAAAGTAAACAAAAAAAAAAAAAAAACTACACTAATAGAAAGAAAGAAGGAGAAAATGAAGAATGAATATTCAACATCTCCATGGATGATTGTTATTTATAGATATGATAATTCATAAGAATACTTACAAAGGAGTTGAAGATGCATGCTATTTAAGTAGAAAATATGAATAGATAGATATTTTTTTTGTAACTTAGTAGATATAATTAGAATAGTAAATATGATTGAATTTTTTATTTAATAAAGAAAATAATTAATGAAAAAAATTATGTCAGGACCCAAATTCACTAGTTGTGATGGCACCTATGTTCCCAACCAATAGGTAAGCCAACCCAACATATTTTACCAAATTTTCACTAACTGATGAGGAAAAAGGTAAACAACGAGTAAAAATCTCCAACAATAAGTTCATTACAAATACGAAATGCGGGAAACTAAGATACCATCCAAGAATTGGTGTCATAAGTACAAGAGCTTCTAAATATGATGCAAGTCTGAAACTAAATGATAAATCCAAACATAAGGGATATCCCATCTGCATACTAAACAAAAGAACAAATAAAAGATAGAGGGGGTTGTGGGCCACAGAACAGCCAAGCAGCTCACCATAACTCTAAGATACTCCAAGCTCGGACTCAAAATAGAATCTGCACCACAAAGAGTGCAACAAGTGTAGTATGAGTACGAAACTACGTATACCCAATATATCTCATAGACCGCCAACAAAGATGAAGTGACAGAAGTTCATATAAGAAAAATCAGTTCTTTACTTGTACAAGTCTGTATTACACTTACCAATCAAGTTTTATCAAATATCAAGTACTTTCCAACCACCAATAAAACACATACTCATCAAGAATAAGGATATCATGAGATGCAATGCAATGTGACAACATGACATGAAATTATATGCCTCAGAATACCAAGTACACTCCTCAACCATATATAGATGATACTCCTCGGAAATACATTGAGAGTTCATGACCCATGGGGGACTCGCGAGGTTCATATACCGACACGGACGATCTCTACGTGTCTATGCGGACGATCTCAGCACACTATCATAAAATCAAACAATTTCTGCACGGACAATCTCCATGTGCCCAAATTATAATCTTAATATCTCACTATCCCCAGCATGGACGATCTCTATGTGCCCAACTTATACTTAGTCCCATGTCAATGCATGTGCACAATATGATTTCAAATAAAGGGGATGATAATGCATCTCAATCAAGCAAAGATCAACATAATATATAACCGCCCCAACTATCACAATTATATGGGTTCAATAAAGAAACACAATCACACAAAAATTCAGTTAACAATATATCAGCTAATGCCCATATGCGTTGGCATTCTCGAATTTCAATCCGCATTCTACAGTAACAAACTTTTCCTTTATAACACTGGTACTTGTACTAATGCCCATCACACCATTGGTACGAGACCCCCATCTTTCGCCCTTACCCATTGTCTATTCCATTTTTTTTTATCTTTAATTAGGAAAACATCCTCCAACGAAGTCTGAAAGTCTTAACATACCTTGAATGCCGAACACGTGCCACGAACCCTCAAGATTTTTCCTTCCCTTTTCGCAAAACTTCAGAACGTTCCCAATCTACCAATTATAGAATATTTGAAAGTAAACAATCCGCAGAACCATATGCTATATGTTTATCCTAGACTCAAAAATTCACCAAAATCTATAATCAAGTTCACAAATTTTAGTGTCAACTATACGTAAAGTCTCATATTTGCTAAATTCCAAGCCTAGGGTAAATCCTTAATTTCTCCAAAAATAATAAATCTAATGATGTTTATATAACACAATACACCTAATATTTAATTACCTATCTCAATATGTTAAGCTTAAATCTTAATTTGATAATTTACTTAAAATGGTGAACGTAACACCCTAATCTACGAACCAGTACAAGGCATTGCGACCAAGACCCCTTGGCAAACCATTTTGTATAATGCCTAACTTCAATAAAATTTGCCTATCAAATGCCAATCATTGGCATGATTGGTTCATAATCTTGTTTCCCACCATTGACTAATACCTCATTCCTTTAAAATCAACGTGCACCAAATTGTCATCCCAATTTCTTTCAAAAAACAACCGAGTAATTAATGATAATGGCATATACCTTCAATACTAATAAGAATGATTAATGACAGTTGCCAATACCTATACAACCACACATACAACCCTTAGTTCCTAATTTCAACCAGGCGAGAAGATTACTACTACTTCCTACACACTTGTTTTAATTCCCTTGCACCAAAATATTTTCTATCAATTAGTGATACATCTCAAATCAACAATTTCACTTCCCCATGAGAATGATAACAACCCTTACCTGGAGCACGTTGTTCCTCTTCATTCTATGTTTGCCCGCCGCACTAGTCAGTTACTGCATCTTTATTTTCTTTTCAAAAATCAATCCCACTAATCTATTTAACTTAAATGGGTCAGGTGAAAAATGGGTATTCATTAAATTGTGGATTTCACCTACTTTCTATTCAACTATAATACTCATTTAATAAAAATTTATCAACTAGATACTCGTAGTTACCGAATAGTTTAAAATACCCCCATAATTTTATGCTAAAAAAGCTAAGGATATCTACTCCTCATGTCTGACTCTGTCTCCCATATAGCCTCCTCTATTGGATGATGCTTCCATTGAATCTTTTCTAAAGCAATCTCTTTGGACCTCAACTTTCAAATTTGCTGGTTACTGGATCCTCCTCAAAAGTCAAATTCTGATCAAGTAACACCGAATCCCATTGAATCACATGAGCACCACCCTGATGATACTTTTTCAACATCGCCACCCGACAAACCAGGTGGCAAAACCAACTGATACGCCACCTCACCAATACGTTCCACAATCTCGAAATGACCAATATACCTTGGGCTCAACTTGCCCTTCTTTCCAAATGTCATCACACCCTTCATGGGCAAAACCTTCAGTAGAACCGGCTCTCCCTCTATGAACTCCAAATCAGGAACCTTCCGATCCTACAGGCTTTTGGTGGTCATTTTTCACTTGCTGACAATTTAAACACCGAGATACAAAATCTTCTATATCCCTTTACATAAGACACCACCAATTATGCTGCTTCAAGTCACAATACATCTTAGTTGCCCTTGAATGGATAGAGTACCTCAAACTATGTGCCTCCCCCGTGATCAGTCTAGTCAAATCACCTGTTCGAGGAACACAAATACTGCCTTTTATCCTCAAAACTCCCTCAGTATCAAGAATTTTATCCTTGACTTCTCCCTTTGACACCTTCTCTCTAATCTTACATAAATCACCATTATCAAACTATTGAGCCCAAATTTGCTCCAACAAGGATGACTTAGCCTCCATATAAGCCAACACCTTATCAGATTCTAAAATATCAAGCCTCACAAAGCTATTATCCAAGGATTGGACATCCCTAGCTAAAAGACGCTTGCCAGCCTATAACAAGGCTAGACTACCCATACTGCCTTTCGACTCAAGGCATCTGCTACCACATTTGCTTACCCAGATGATAAAAAATAGTCATGTCGTAATCTTTGAGCAACTCCAACCACCTCCGTTGCCTCAAATTGAGATCCCTCTGATTAAATATATACTGGAGACTACGATGATCCATGAACACCTCACAATGCACCCCATAAAGATAATGCCTCTAACTTTTCAATACAAACACAACAGCCGCCAACACCAAATCATGAATAGGATAGTTTTTCTCATGAACCTTCAATTGCCTCGAAGCATAAGCTTTCCTACTGCATCAATACGCAACCAAGACTAATTCGAGAAGCTTCACAACATACAACAAAACCCTCTCCCTCCATGGGTAGGGTCAAAATCGAAGCAATAGTCAATAAAGTCTTGAGCTTTTGAAAACTCACCTCACACTCATCAGACCACTGGAAAACAACTTTCTTTTGGGTTAATCTAGTTAATGGGGATGCAATGGATGAGAACCCATCTACTAACCATCGATAATAACTTGTAAGGCCTAAGAAACTCCGAATCTCAGTAACTGAAGCAGGTCTGACCCAATCTCTAACTACCTCAATCTTCTTAGGATCCATTATAATACCCTCCTTAGACACTACATGTCCCAAGAATGCTACCGAACTAAGCCAAAACTCACACTTTGAAAACTTCTGATAGAGTCTCTTCTCCTTTAGAATCCCAAGCACAATTCTCAAATGATGCTCGTGTTCCTCCTTACTGCGGGAGTATATCAATATATCATCTATGAATACAATAACAAAGGAATCCAAGTATGGTCTGAACACTCCGTTCATCAAGTCCATAAAAGTTGCTGGGACATTAGTCAATCTGAAAGACATCACTAAAAACTCGTAATGGCCATAATGTGTTTGAAAAGTTAGTCTTAGGGATATCCTCCGCCCTAACCTTCAACTGATGATAGTCGGATCTCAAGTCAATCTTGGAGAAAACTGAAGCACCCTACAACTGATAAAATAAATCATCAATACAACGTATTGGGTACTTATTTCTGATAGTTACCTTGTTCAACTGCCGATAGCCAATACACATACATATCGATCCATCTTTCTTATTCACGAATAACACTGGAGCACCCCAAGGAGATACATTCGGTCTTATAAAACCCTTGCTCAACAAATCCTACTATTGTTCCTTCAACTCTTTCAATTCAGCCGGTTCCATAAGATAAAGAGGAATGAAAATAGGTTGAGTGCTTGACTCTACATCAATACAAAAATCAATATCACGATCAAGTGGAAAACCTGGTAGGTCTGTCGAAAATACCTCCAAAAATTCACTCACCACCGGAATAGACTCGAGCGTAGGAGTCTTAACACTAGTATCTCAAATGTGCGCCAAGTAAGCCAAACATCCTCTCTCTACCAAGTGATATGCCTTAATAAATGATATCACCCCTTTATGAGGGTGACTAAGAGAATCTCTCCATTCTACTATAGGAATTCCAAGCACAGCTAATGTAACTATCTTGTCATGACAATTTAAAATTGCGTGATAAAGAGATAACCAATCCGTACCAAGAATCACATTAAAATCTACCATATCTAAGACCTTTAATTATGCATATGTGTCATATCCCATCAAGGTAACTATACATAATCGATACACCCAATCTACCACTATAGAATCCTCAATAGGAGTATAAACATGGATCAACATATCAAGAGACTCATATAATATATCCATACTCGAAGAAAAATATGTGGACACATAAGAATAAATAGAGCCTGGATCAAATAATACAGTAGTTGGTCGATGACCAAATGGAATAATACCTGTGATAACAGCATCTGAAGCCTCAGCCTCTGGCCTACCCAAAAAAGCATAACAGTCAGAACGACCGCCCTCAGATTGTGAACCTTCACGACCACCACCTCGATCAGAAGGAGAACCACCTCTACCACTTTGTACACCTCTCCTAGTTAGAGGTTGTGCAGCCCTGAAAGTCGAAGTCTGAGAACCCTAATGTTAGCCCCCACGTTTGGTCCTAGGGCAATCTTTTACGAAGTGTCCCATATCACCACACCCTAAAAAACCCCTACAAGACGTAGGTTGATGAGAGGAACCTGAATGATCAGAATGTCCTCTACAATCTACAGGTCTAGAAGATGAACCCTGTGAAGTATGCACAAAACTTAAAGGACTATGCCCAACGTAACCAGCCTCAGATGCTGGTATAGCGGCATGAATGGGTCTGCTAGGTGGAGAGTGATAACCTCTCCCTAAGTAACCTCGACTCCTAGGCAGAGCACTACCATAATCACCTGAATGACGGGTCCTCTTTCCCTCACGCTGCTCAAATTCCTCAGCTCGAATCATCTCCAATTCCTTAGCATCATCTACCACCTTTTAGAACGGAACACCAGAAGTACCAATCTGAGAAACTCCTAAATGAATTGGAATAATCAGCCCTTTAACAAACATTCTCACTCTCTCAGCCTCTGTGGGATGTATAATCGAAGCATTCCTAGCCAAGGCCTGGAGTTTATCCTTATACTCTACGACTGACATACTATCTTGTTGCAAACCCTTGAACTCGGCCCTTTTGTGCTCCCTCTCACTCCGTGGAACAAACATGGCAAGAAATACCTGAGTAAACCGAGTCTATGATAGTGGAAGGGATCCAGCTGGCCTACTACTAATATAATCCTTCCACCACTTCTTGGCAGAGCTAGTCATCTGCAACGCTGTGTAGTCAACTCCATGCGACTCCACTAATCCAATATTATGTAGCCTCTCATGAAAACTAACTATAAATTCATATCCATCCTTAGTTATGTCACCCGTATAGGTTGGGGAATTCATTAGTCTGAAACTCCCAAATATCTTTTGCTCATCAATGGTCATGGAAGTCTTGTTCGCCAAGTGTGATGCAATACCTGGCAATTCCATACTATCTAAACGGGGAGCTACAATAGCAGCTGGTTGAATCTTGGGAGTCTGAGAATCTGGATCAACTATCGAGTTTGGAGTCTGACCTCCAACACAGGTTTGTGAGGCATCAGAGGTGACAGGCAAAGTTCCCGCTTGAGCCATCCCCTCTAGAAGTCCAAACATACTAGCCAAGGTATCATGAAGCACTAGGTGGAGCCTGAGCTGGTCCATCCCCCTCGACACGATTCTGTACATCCCCATGAATAACAGCTGCATTAGGAGGTACTGTCTTATTATGTCCTTGGGTAGCTATTGGTACTTGGCCTTCCACAGTAGCTGCAATACAACCCCTACCCCGACCTCGACCTTGTCCCCTACTCCCAAAAGCAGGTGCATTAATAGGCTTCTGATCACCACTTGCATATATACAAGTCCTCACCATCTAAGAGAGAATGAGATATTAAGATTAGAATTTCAACTAGGTCAAGTGTGCACGATAATGAATAAAGAATAATTTTTTTCCTAAATGTCCTATAGCCTCTCGATGATAGATATGGACATCATCATACCGATCTGCTAGACTCTACTAGACATTGCTCTTGTACTCGTAAGAAGGATGAACCTAGGGCTATAATATCAAATTATCACGACCCAAATTCACAAGTCGTGATGGCACCTATGTTTTAACCAATAGGTAAGCCAACCCAATATATTTTAACAAATTTTCACTAAATGATAAAGAAAAAGGTAAACAACGAGTGAAAATCTCCACCACTAAGTTCTTTATAAACACGAAATGCAGAAAACTAAATTACCACCCAAGAATTGGTGTCATAAGTACAAGAGCTTCTAAATTTGATGTAGGTCTGAAACGAAATGACAAATCCAAAAACAAGGGATATCCCGTTTGCATACTAAACAATAGAATAAATAAAAGATAAAGGGAGGTGTGGGCCACGGAACAGCCAAACAGCTCACCACAACTCCAAGATACTCCAAGTATGGACTCAGAAAGCTCCATGAGATGTGCTCGTACTCGGGATCGAATCTGCACCACAAAGAGTGCAACAAGTGTAGTATGATTACGAAACTACGTGTACCCAATATATCTCATAGACCGACAACGAAGAAGTATTGACTGAAGTTCATATAAGAAAAATCAGTTCTTTACTTATACAAGTATATATTACACTTACTAGTCAAGTTTCATCAAATTAAGGTAATCAAATATCAAGTACTTTCCAACCACTAATAAAACACATACTCATCAAGAATAAGGATGTCATGAGATGCAATGCAATGTGACACCATGAAATAATATGCCTCAAATACCAAGTACTCTCTCTCAACCATATATACATAATACTCCTCGAAAATACATTGAGAGTTCATGACCCATGGGGGACTCGCGAGGTCCATATACCGACACAGACGATCTTCACGTATCTGTGTGAATGATCTCCACGTGTCTGTGCGGACGATCTCAATGCACTATCATAAAATCAAATAATTTCTGCACAGACAATCTCCACGTGCCCAACTTATACCCAGTCCCATGTCAATGCATGTGCACAATATGATTTCAAATAAAGGGGATGATAATGCATCTCAATCAATCAAAGATCAACATAATATATAACCGCCTCGACTATCACAATTATACGGGTTCAATAAAGAAACACAATCACACAAAAATTCAGTTAACAATATATCAGCTAATGCCCATATGTGTTGGCATTCTCGAATTTCAATCCGCATTCTACAGTAACAAACTTTCCCTTTATAACACTAGCACTTGTACTAATGCCCATCACACCATTGGTACGAGACCCCCATTTTTCGCCCTTACCCATTATCTATTTCATTTTTTTTAGCTTTAATTAGGAAAACATCCTTCAACGAAGTCTGAAAGTCTTAACATACCTTGAATGTCGAACACGTGCCACGAACCCTCAAGATTTTTCCTTCCCTTTTCGCAAAATTTCAGAACTTTCCCAATCTACCAATTATGCATTATTTGTAAGTAAACAATTCGTAGACAACCATATGCTATATGTTTATCCTAGACTCAAAAATTCACCAAAATATAAATCAAGTTCACAAATTTTAGTGTCAACTATACGTCAATTGTCATATTTACTAAATTTCAAGCCTACGGTAAATCCTTAATTTATCCAAAAATCACAAATCTAATGGTGTTTAAATAACACAATACATCTAATACTTAATTACCTATCTCAATATGTTAAACTTAAATCTTAATTTGATAATTAACTTAAAATGGTCAATGTAACACCATAATCTACGAACCAGTAGAAGGCACTGCAAACATGACCCCTTGGCAAACCATTCTGTATACTGCCTAACTTCAATAAAATTTACCTATCAAATGCCAATCATTGGCATGATTGGCTCATAATCTTGTTTCCTCACCAATGACTAATACCTCATTCCTTTAAAATCAAAGTGCACCAAATTGTCATTCCAATTCCTTTCCAAAAACAACTGAGTAATTAATGATAATGCCATATACCTTCAATAATAATAAAAATGACTAATGGCAGTTGCCTATACCTATACAACCACACATACAACCCTTAATTCCTAATTTCGATTAGGCGAGAAGATTACTACTACTTCCTACACACTTGTTTTAATTCCCTTGCACCAAAATATTTTCTATCAATTAATGATACATCTCAAATCAACAATTTCACTTCCCCATGAGAATGATAACAACCCTTACCTAGAGCATGTTGTTCCTCTTCATTCTATGTTTTCCCGCGTCATCGGTCAGTTACTGCATCTTTATTTTCTTTTCTAAAATCAATCCCACTAATCTATTTAACTTAAATGGGTCAGGTGGAAAAAGGTTATTAATTAAATTGTGGATTTGGCCCACTTTCTATTGAACTATAATACTCATTTAATAAAACTTCGTCAGCTAGATACTCGTAGTTACCGAATAGTTTAAAATACCCCCTTCATTTTTTTCGGGAAGAGTCAAAAAAGTCCTAGTTTTCAAAGCGACCTAGCAAGTCGTTACAAATTAAGAATAAAATCTCAAAAATGGAGAAAAAAGATAAATATGATTGAAGGTCAAAGAGAGGTGCCACATCACCTTTCTACATTTCTCTAGATATTGATTTAATGAAGTTGTTAACTAGTTTACATTTTCTAATACAAGAATTTGAAATTAATTAAAAGGATATTAATGAAAAATTATCCTTAATTTATGTCCATAATTTTTTTAAGTGTCGTGCCATATCATAATAGTCCATTGGAGTCGTTAGATAGAATGTATAAAAACAATGATCTATTGTATTAGTAATGCTTGCGTTAGTAAAACTTGTTGTAACGCCCCGTATCTAGACATACCAGAATGAAGATTTCTGAAGTTGCGGATGCCACTGACAGGCACCACCCACGGACCGTAGGTAGGGTTCGTGGATGGCCACCTACAGCTTCCTCCCAAAACCTAGGAGAAAATTTTTCTATGGGTCAACCCACTCCAGGATCAACGGATCGTAGGTAGGACCACAGTCCATGGTCTAGGCCGTGGTTCAGACCCCCAGATTCCACCTCCATGAAGCCAAACGACGCCCTTCTAGGATAGACAGTCGGTTAGTCCACGGTTCGTCGGTGGCTTCAGTATCTTTTAAGTCAGGTTTGTTTTGGTCTTTTCCCTATGTGTTGGATCCCTAAACTACGTCATTTAAATTAGTTTTAACCTAGTAAATTAATTATAACTTTCCTTAGTCAACTCATTCTCCAAAATTCATCCTAGTTGAACGAAAAGAAGGAGAAAGAGTCGACCAACCCTCTCCAAGAACGCAACAAGGTTTTCTTCAATTCTAGCCCTGAAATCGAAAGATTTTTGTGTGAATTTTGTCACCAGGTATGTGGATTTCACTAATGAGTTCCTTTCACCCATTAGGCCCCCAGAATTGTGTTAGATTCTTGATTCTCTATATCATGTTTAGACCTAGGGTTTCTAGAACTTAATAATATTGTTGTGATTCAACTGTTAGACTAATCCAAATCATATTATCATGTTTTCATGGAATTGTTGCTTAGTTCTTGCATGAAACTCAGAACCCTAGTTGTGTAGATTCGTTTAGTTCATTAATTACACTTGCTAGTCAGTTTATTCAGATATACACGCCCCAATTAAGAATGTTTCATTATCAGTATATTAATGTTGCATTTTCAGTTAACATGTCAATATTTTGAGCTATTCAGTATTACCGAAATTCAGTTATAATGTGTTACTTACATAACTAGTTGGGAGTAGACTTAATATCGAGTAGATTAAGGGTTAGTCACCCTTATAGTCCTAGAACTACGTGCCCCAGTAGGATAAGTCCCCTCTATAGGCAACATATTTAGTGATCACGCTGGTCATGCATTTATACCCTTGGCAAGGTATAGTGGGTCCTCTCGATGGGGTGATACATCGGACTCCATAGATAGCTCTCGTGGTTTTAAGTTGGTTAACAGTAGCTCCCACAGTCAGATTCTAGTGCATTGACCAGGTTATTAGTTACAGTTCAGTATTTAGTCTCAGCATATCATGTACTTGTTCATTGCATTCAGTTAGTTCAGTATTCTGATTACTTCAGTATTTACTTCATGTTCAGATTATATCATTGCTCGTATTGCTTTGTTCAGTTATGTATATATTGTTCAGCTTTATCCTATCCTGCATGCTTAGTACCTTTCAAGTACTGACGCATACTTTGCACTACAGCTTCTCGTGATGTAGGTTCAGGTCCTCAGCATTCAGATCACGCATAGATCGATTTCCGATCTCCAGTTCAGCAGTATCAGTGGTGAGTCCTCATTCTTCGAAGACTATTGACATGCAATCTATCTATTTTCAGTCTTTCAATTTCAGTTTTGCTAGAAGTTAGTTGGGGCATGTCCCAGCAGCTCTAGTCAGTTAGAGGCTTTTATTCAAACATAGTTAGATTCTATTTTAGTTGAGTTTGATCTTTCAGTTGTCATTAAACTCGGATTTATATATTCAGATTTATAATGGGTATTCCCCATCATTTCCCCTTTATGTTATGTTTTAAACTTTCGAACATAAATATCTTATTTCAGTTATCTTAGTATGCTTATGATATGCTAACAGGGTTAGCCTTGGGTCACTCGTAATCCTAAGTCCCGTGTCCACCTCTTGGGGCTAGCCTCGAGGCGTGACAAACTTGGTACCATAGCACTACATTCAAAAGTCCAAAGATGTCTGAAAAATCTACACTAAGTAGAGTCCATTTCATGAGTATGAATTGTGCCACACCTACGAGGGGGAGGCTATGAAGTGTTTTAAGAAAAACTTCACTTTCTTGATATTCTTATGTATGGTTATAATTCTCTTTCTAACCATCGTTATGTGTTTTTAGATCATGCCTCATCGTAGAGCTTACGCAAGGAATGAGAATGCCCGTAACGCTAACGCAACTCTCTAGTCCCAGATCATGAAGTTTTGAATGCAGAGTTTCAGAACGCCATTCAACTATTAGCCCAGAGTATAGCTAACCAGAACAATCAGCAGGTTCCAGTTCCTGCGAATGCTAGTGGTGGATCATTGGTAGCTAGGGTTCGTGATTTTGTTAAAATGAATCCACATGTGTTTCTAGGGTCGCATGTTAGTGAGGACCCCAGAACTTCATTAATGAGGTCAATAAAATCTTTGGAGTGATGCAAGTGATAGGAAATGATAGGGTAGAGTTGGAGTCCTACCAGTTTAAGGATGTGGCTCATATATGGTTTACACAGTGGAAAGACAACAGGGGTGAAAATGCAGCTCATGTGACTTGGGAGTGTTTTACTAGAGCTTTTCTGGACAGGTTCTTCCCAAGATAGTTAAGAGAGGCTAAGGCTTAGGAATCCATAAATTTGAGACAAGGTTCTATGTTGGTCTAAGAGTATGGACTTAAGTTCACCCAACTCTTTAGTTATGCTACACATATGGTTGCCTAATCCAGGGCTCAGATGAGTAAGTTTCTGTTTGGGGTATCTGACTTGGTGAGAATAGAGTGCCGAAATGCTATGTTGTTGGAAGATATGAACTTTTTAGGCTCATGACTAATGCTCAGCAGGTTGAGGGAGATAAACTTAGAGAACAGGCTAAAGACAACAAAAATTCTAGGATAGGCAACTATGAGTATTCTCAGCATAAATCAAGTGGTGGAAATCACTCGCAGTTTCAGCAAAGGTCTTCAGCCCAGCATCTTCATCAGCTAGTGTTCCATCCTCCAGGTTTCGACAGAATCAGAAAGGTAGTGCATCAGGCTCTAAGACTCAGGGGAGTGTTTGAGTTACCAGAACCTACCCAACTTTTCCGAAGTGTGGTAAGAACCATCTAGGCAAATTTCTTGCAGAGAGGGATGGATGTTTTGGTTATGTTCAGACTGGTCACAGATTGAGGTATTGCCCTTCTTTTAATTAGGGACAAGGAGGTAAAAATGGTAGGGCTCAGTCTACAACTTCAGCAGCACTATCAAGTCGTTTGACTCAACAAGGTACTTCATCTGGTACAGGTGGCGATCAGCGCTAAAACAGGTTGTATGCTCTTCAAGCTCGCCAGGATCAAGAAGATTCTCCTGATGTGGTTACTGGTACGTTGCAAGTCTTTCATTTATATGTTTATGCTTTTCTAGATCCAGGGGCTACTCTTTCCTTTGTAACTCCGTATATAGCAGTAAACTTCAGTGTCAATCCAGAAACTCTCTCAAAACCCTTCTTAGTCTCTACTCCAGTTGGTGACCCAATAATAGCTAGACGAGTATATAGAAATTTCCCGGTCATAGTCTCTCAAAAAGTCACCTCAACAGATCTTGTAGAGTTAGAAATGGTAGACTTCAATATCATTCTAGGCATGGATTGGTTACTGATGAGTCAACGATTTGGACTCATTTAGGGATTTATTTGGATAGATTTTTTGTCCTCAAATGATTGTTTTGTGCCAATATCTGATGAAAAACCCTTGATTTCCAGGTGTTTAGATCAAGGAACAAAGCATGGACACGAACTTGCAAACTAAGAGAGTTGAAAGTGCAAAGAAATGAAGGCCTGGTGATCGCCGAGTCCCTTTGGTGAGTCGCCAATGACCATTAACTCACCTAAAGTTTCAGAGTGTCAAGCCTTGAAAGAGAAAGTCAATTTGGCGATAGAAAAGAGCAGTTAGCGTGTCACCGAGTGGTTTCGTGATGTAATGTTGGATCACCCAAAGTTACAGAACTTGAAGATGTTGAAGGCCAAAGCAGAAAGGCGATGAACTTGGCCAAAGGGCGGATCGCTAAGTCGATTGGCGATCCTAATTTATTGCACCAAATGGTCCTTCGCAGCATATTTTTGGCAACTATAAATACATTTTCAAACATTAATCTTAGGACCTTTTATCATCAATTTTTAAAATTTCAGTTTTGAACTCTAAGTTTGAGGCAAAAAATTTTCCTTAGCTTTGAAGAAATGAAGTTTTTCATTTTTGAGAAATTGTAAGTGGATCTTGGAGATTCTTCAATTTGGACCTTTGTAAAGACAAAATTAATCTTACCAAGTTGATGGAAACACAATTTGGTAACGATTTCTATCTTTTTATGATGTCTAACTAAAACCCCAATTCTTGAGAGTGTGATTATGGGTTGATTTAGATTGTGGATATTGCTAATTGTTATTTTAAATATTGTTTAGAAGTGATTTCATTCAGTAATTGTGGTTTAATTTAAAGGGTTGTAGTTGCAAATGCAACTCTACCTTCATGTTTTTGGCTTGCTCGAGAGAGAGGTTTTAAAACCAAAATTATTGAATAAATGGTCTATGGGAATTGGGTAGCCATGGGTTCAGCTCGAGAGAGTGAATCCTAAACCCTTTTCCACACATTCAGCTCGAGAGAGTTAATAGACTAAAGCAAATGCTATTCTTATTTGTATGTCTGTTGGTGTTTGAGAGAAACCAATTTGATTTAGGGTAAATTGTTCAAGAGAAAGTTTATCCCAACTAAAGTCTAGCTTAGACATTGATTTACAACTATTTGCTAACAGTTACAATCACCCATTTGTCTATATTAGTCTATAATCCAATCACATCCCAAGAACCCGTCTCATTATTTGTTAATTCGTGCTATTTGTTGTTGTTGTAGGTGATAGTTAAAACCAAACCTCCTTTACTTGACATTTATGTCACCCTAAATTTGAATTATGTTTTCCTTCGATAATGTCTATTCTTATGATTGACTTGAACATATTCGTACTTTGCTATTGAATCTTAAACATGTACAACTCCCTGTGGGATTCAACCCCAACTCATTTAGTTGGGTTATTATATTGACTAACGATCGTTGACACTTATTATTGGATTAAGTGTCCTGATACATGAAATCAATTACATTCTTATTGTGCCTCAGTCGATTGTAGAACTAGGATTGTTCGTTTTAAGTTTTCAGACGAGCCAATCTTAGAATGGAAGGGTAGTAACTCAGTGCCTATGGGTCGATTCATTTCTTACCTTAGGCCAGAAAGATGATCTCTAAGGGTTATCTCTATAATCTAGTTTGGATTTTGGGTTTTGGATTCATGATCTGAAACCCCAACTCTTGAGTTAGTTCCAGTAGTAAATGAGTTTCTAGAAGTATTTCCAGAAGATCTTCCCAGAGTTCTCTCCGAAAGGGAAATCGACTTCGAAATTGATCTCCTTCGAGATACCCAGCCTATTTCTGTTCCTCCTTACAGAATGGCTCCAGCTGAGCCTAAGGAATGGAAAGAGCAGTTGAAAGACCTTTTAGATAAGGGCTTTATCAGACCCAGCATTTCCCCATAGGGTGCACCAGTGTTGTTCGTGAAAAAGAAAGATAGTTCTCTCAGGATGTGCATTGACTATCGGCAGTTGAACAAAGTCACAATCAAGAACAAGTACCCTATCCCCGGGATTAATGACTTGTTCGACCAACTTCTGGGTGCTAGTTATTTTTCAAAAATAGACTTCAAATCTGGTTATCATTAGCTCAGAGTCAGAGATAGTGACATTCTGAAAACAACCTTCAAAACTTGGTATGGTCATTATGAATTTGTAGTTATATCATTTGGACTAACCAATGCTCCTGCAACTTTCATGGATTTAATGAACAGGGTGTTCAAGCAATATTTGGACTTGTTCGTTATCGTCTTTATTGATAATATCCTCATTTACTCTAGGAATGAGAAAGAACATGCGAATCATTTGATGGTTGTAATCAGTTGCTTTCCTTGGGCATATTGTGTCTAGCAAATAGATCCGAGTGGATTCATAGAAAATAGAGGCAGTGAAGCAATGGACCAGACCTACTTCTCCTACAGATATCAGAAGTTTCTTGGGTTTGGCTAGTTATTACAGTAGGTTCGTGGTAAGATTTCCATCCATAGCTTCTCCTTTGACTAAGTTGACTCAGAAAAAGGTTAAGTTCCAATGGTCAGATGATTATGAGAAGAGTTTCTCAAAACTGAAAACTAGGTTGACTACAACTCCTATTTTGACTCTACCAGAAAGTTCAGACGGTTATGTGATCTATTATAATGCATCCAGAGTCGTCCTAGGTTGTGTGTTGATGCAGCGAGGTAAGGTTATAGCATATGCTTCCAGACAGTTTAAGGTGCATGAGAAAAATTATCCGACTCATGACCTCAAGCTTGTAGCCATAGTATTTGCCCTTAAGATTTGGAGAAATTACTTGTATAGTGTTCACGTAGATGTGTTCACAGACCATAAGAGCCTTCAGTATGTGTTCACCCAGAAAGAGTTGAATCTTCGCCAGAGGGGATCGCTTGAGTTCCTCAAAGACTATGATATAAATGTGTTTTACCATCCTGGCAAGGTCAATGTAGTAGCAGATGCTCTTAGTAGACTATCTATAGGCAGTGTGGCAAATGTTAAGGAAGAAAGGAAAGAATTAGCGAAGGATGTTCATCGGCTTGCTCGCTTAGGAGTTTGCCTTATGAGCATATCAAATGGTGGTGTAACAGTTCAAAATGGGTCAGAATCTTCATTGGTAGTGGAGGTTAAGGAAAAACAAGACAGTGATCCTATATTACTTCAATTGAAGGGTGCAGTTTATCAGCAGAGAGTTAAGGTTTTATCCCAAGGGGGAGATGGTATGCTTCAACATCAAGGTCGTTTATGTGTTCCTAAGATGGGTGAGTTGAGACATCATATTCTTTCGTAAGCCCATAGCTTCAGGTATTCTATTTATCCAGGCGCCACTAAGATGTACCGCGATATGCGGAAAGTCTTTTGGTGGAATCGCAAGAAGAGGGATATATCAGATTTTGTGGATAAGTGCCCTAATTGTCAGCAAGTGGAGGTAGAACATTAGAAGCAAAGGGGTATGACTCAAGAGATCAACATTCCTACATGGAAGTGGGAAGTGATAAACATGGACTTCATTACAAGTTTACCTCATACTCGCAGACAACATGACTCTATTTGGGTGATAGTTGACAAAGTTACTAACTCTGCTTACTTTTTGGCTGTTAAGACTACAAATTCGGTGGAGGACTACGCCAAGCTTTACATTAATGAGATAGTTAGGTTGCATGGGGTTCCTTTGTCTATTATCTCAGATAGAGGTCCTCAGTTTACCTCTCATTTCTGGAAGTTTTAGAAAGGTCTTGGTACTTAGGTTAATCTCAGCACATCATCTCATCCATAGACATATGGTCAGGCAGAGCGTACCATTTAGACCTTAGAGGACAATTTAAGAGCTTGCGTGATCGATTTCAAGGGTAGTTGGGATGATCACCTTCCTCTTAGAGAGTTCGCCTAAATAGTTACCATTCTAGCATTCAGATGGCCCCTTATGAGGCATTGTATGGGCATAGATGTAGATCTCCAGTTGGTTGGTTTGAAATAGGTGAAACAACCTTGATAGGGCCAGATTCGATTTATAATGCTATGGAAAAAGTTCAGCTCATCAGAGATAGACTTAAGACTGCCCAGAGTCACCAGAAGTCCTATGCATATATAAGGAGAAGGGACTTGGAGTTCCAAATTAATGACTGGGTTATCTTGAAAGTGTCACCTATGAAGGGGGTGATGAGATTTAGCAAGAAAGAAAAGCTCGGTCCTAGATATGTAGGCCTTACAGGATCTTGAAAAGAGTTGGTAAAGTGGCTTATGAGTTAGAGTTGCCGGCAAAACTAGCAGCGGTGCATTCGGTCTTTCACATTTTGTTGTTAAAGAAGTGTATGGGGGACCCAACATCTATAATACCATTGGAAAGTGTGGCTGTGAAGGATAGTCTTATTTATAAGGATGTACCCGTTGAGATTCTTGATCCTCAGGTTCGAAGGTTGAGAAACAAAGAAGTCGCTTCAGTGAAGGTTTTGTGGAGGAGCCAGCCTATAGAGGGAGCTATTTGGGAAGCAAAAGCAGCCATAAAGGCCAAGTATCCTCATCTCTTTCCTTCCGATTCCATTTCAGCTTGAGGTAATAGTTCCTCTCCAGTCTTTTAGTTACTCATGTGTAAATTCAGTCTTAGTATCAAGATCCTTCAGTTATACTTGCATTTTCAATGTATTTATATATTCTAGGAACTTAGTTCAGTCAGATTTCAGTTTCCAGTACTTAGTGGTAAGGTTTGAAGCTCTTTCCCTCCATATTTATCTAGTTTAGTTTTTATTCGAGGACGAATATTTCTAAGGGGGAGATAATGTAACACCCCTTATCCTAGATAGACTAGAATACAGATTTAAGAAGGTGCAGGTGCCATCAACAGGCACCATCCATGGACCGTAGGGTGACCCACGGACCATAGGTGGGGTCCATGAATGGTCACTTGCAGCTCCTTCCCAAAACCCAGGAGAAAATTCATCTAAGGGTCAACCCACGCCAGGACCGACGGACCGTAGGTCGGACCACTGTCCGTGGTCCATGACGTGGTTCAAACCCCCAGATTCCACCTCTCTGAAGCCAAACGATGCCCTGCCAGGATGGACCATCGGTCAGTCCACGGTCCGTCGGTGGCTTCAACAGCTTTTAAATCAAGGTCATTTTGGTCTTTTCCTTATACATTAGACCCCTAAACTACGTCGTTTTAGTTAGTTTTACCCTAGTAACTAATTAGAACTTACCCTAGTCAACTCATTCTCCAAACTTCATCCAAGTTGAACGAAAAAAAGGAGAAAGAGTCGGCCAACCCTCTCCAAGAACGCAACAAGGTTTCCTTCAGTTCCAGCCCCGAAATCGAAAGATTTCTCCATGAATTTTGTTACCAGGTATGTGGGATTTCACTAGTGGGTTCCTTTCACCCATTAGGTCCCTAGAATTCAGTCAAATTCTTAATTCTCTATATTATGTTTAGACATAGGGTTTTTAGAACTTCAGAATATTGTTGTGATTCAGCTGTTAGACTAATCCAAATCAAATTATAATGTTTTCGTGGAATTGTTGCTTAGTTCTTGCATGAAACTCAGAACCCTAGCTGTGTAGATTTGTTTAGTTCATGAATTACACTTGCTAGGTCAGTTTATTCAGATATACATGCCCCAGTTAAGAATGTTTCATTATCAGTATATTAATGTTGCATTTTCAGTTAGCATGTCAATATTTTGAGCTATTCAGTATTACAAAAATTCAGTTATAATGTGTTACTTACATAACTAGTTAGGAGTAGGCTTAATACTAAGTGGACTAAGGGCTAATCACGCTCATAGTCCCAGAACTATGTGCCCCAGTAGGATAAGTTCCCTCTGTGGGTAACATATTTAGTGATCACGCCAGTCATGCCTATATACCCCTAACAAGGTATATTGGGTCCTCTCAATGGGGTAATACATCAGACTCCATAGATAGCTCTCGTGATTTTATGTCAGTTAACAGTAGCTCCCACAATCAGATTCTAGTGTATTGACCAGGTTATCAGTTACAGTTCAGTATTCAGTCTCAGTATATCATGCACTTGGTCATTGCATTAAGTTAGTATTTATATCACTTCAGTATTTACTTCATGTTCATATTATATCATTGCTCGTATTTTTTTGTTCAGTTATGTATATATTGTTCAGCTTTATCCTATCCTGCTTGCTCACTACCTTTCAAGTACTGATGCATATTTTGTGCTACATCTTCTCGTGATGTAGGTTCAGGACCTCAACATTCAGATCACACATAGATCGATTTTCGATCTCTAATTCAACAATATCTGTGGTGAGTCCTCATTCTTCGAGGATGATTGACATATTATCTATCTATTTTCAGTCTTTCTGTTTCAGTTTTGCTAGAAATTAGTTGGGGCATGTCCCAGCAGCTCTAGTCAGTTAGAGGCTTTTATTCAGACATAGTTAGATTCAGTTTTAGTTGAGTTTGATCTTTTAGTTGTCATTAAATTCAGTTTTATATATTCAGATTTAGAATGAGTATTCCCCATCATTTTCCCTTTATGTTATGTTTTAGCTTCTGCACAATAATTATCTTATTTCAGTTATCTTAGTATGCTTATGATATGCCAGCAGGGTTAGCTTGGGGTCACTCGTGATCCTAAGCCCCGTGTCCATGTCCTGGGGTAGCCTCGGGGCGTGACACTTGTACTACTTTAGTTCCCATTTATATGTCACCATTTTAGATTTCATGTCCCTTAAGAAACTAAGTAAGTTTACCATTGTACCCTAGTTTAGTATTCTCTTGAAAAGTCAATTTTCAATAAATGATATAAATTAATTTATTTTTATTACTTAAATTTACCAATGAACATGAATTAATCATTTAATTTTTTTATGTTGGTCAAATTCACACTTTCAAGACTACAACTCTCAATAATAAAATGAGATAGTGTCATTTATGCATTGATTTTGTGAAATGACAAATACTCCCTCCATCCACTTTTAATGGTCATATTGTGCTTTTCGAAAGTCATTTGACTAATTTTCATTAATTTAAATTTTTAAACCAAAAAAAAAAATTAGATATTCAAAAAATATACGAAAAATACTATAAATTACAATTTTTAGCATATAAATATGATTAAAAAATACATCATAAAATATTAGTCAAAGTTCTTATAATTTGACTCTAAAAATGGAAATCATGATAGTTAAAAGTGGACGGAGGGAGTATTAAGGACCATCTATTTTTAGTCAGAATGACATATAAATAGGAACAAGGGAAGTATTCTTTCTGCTTGCAGTAGTTATACGCAGATTATTTCTTATGCATTATGTAATTTGTTGTATTAAAAATAACATGCATTGTATAAAAATATTTATTTACAAAAATATTTTCCACAATTATAGCGAAATAGATGTAAGAGGGCTTTTGAGAGGTAATTATATATGGGAAAGTTGCATAAATATACTATAAATAAATTTTTTTACCATTTATAGCAATAACATTTTTTTTTACTTGATACCATTTAATACATTTATAATATAGTTTTAATACATATTACAAAGAACAATTTATTATTCACATATAATACAAGTTTTATTAATGGATAATACATCTATCACACATTTTAATACACTTATAATACAATGTGCAACTTCTTACCAAACAAACATAATATATTTTTTAAAAATAGTTATAATACATATATATTGCATATTTAATTCACTTTTAATACATATTGCATAGTTAACATAGTATTGTTATGTATTGATATAAATGACAATAAATAAAAAGAGAATCATCCAAGTAATTTTTCCTTATATCTTTAACCATGCTAATGCATGTATTAAATCCCTTTACATTACTAATACTTAGAATTTCATGGTATTAGTAATACACCATCAATACACAATAAAAATATATTAGTTATACATAATATGAAAAAATGTATCAAACAAATACTATTAATATACAAAACTAATACATATATTATTCCTGTTAATACACTTTATCAAACGACACCGCATTGCATAACACTTGGAAAAACAAAGGGAATCGGACAAATGTCCACTTAGACACCAACGTACAAGAGAGAGAAAAAGAAGAAGAAGACTTTACAGGATTTGACCAATAAACTTCTCTTCATAGTTGTCTTGGCTTGACTTTCACTCCTATACCCCTTTTCCAGAATCACCACACCACTCTGTATAATCAAGAATCTCAAAGCCTTCTAAAGAAAAAGTAAAAAAGATCACATTTTTAGCTTCCTTTCACCGAGAAGAACATATTCTTGATACTACCATTAATGGCTGCTGCTGTTCCAGTTCAAAGGGTACAAAGAAATGAAGGTTTACCCACCACTACTTCAGTTGTTCCTCAAAAGAAACTGTCTAATTGGTTGCCTTTGTTGGTTGGTCTTGTGGTTTTAGTGGAAATTGCTTTTCTGGGTCGATTAGATATGGCTGAAAAAGCTAATCTGGTTAACTCGTGGGCTGATTCATTTTACAAGTTTACGACATCAACTGCTAAAGTGAGTAGTATTAGTAGTAATGGTGATGATGACCCTACTGGGATGGTTGACTTGAGTGATGAGGTTGATCAAGATTTGGTACCTGGGAGCTGTGAGGAATGGCTGCAAAGGGAGGATTCCATGGAATATTCTAGAGATTTTGACAAAGATCCAATTTTTGTTCATGGGGGAGATAAGGTTATATTGTTTTTCATGTATTAATACATATACTTTCTATTTGTTAAGAGATCAAATTAGCTTTTGAGGTTGAACTAGGCCCCATGTGTGGAGCAACATTCATCTCAATTTTCATTTCTGATGTTGGGTCCCCCTATTATACTGTCCAAGCTTTAGTTAATGGGATTTGGGCGTGTGGGGAGAGTGTTTAGAGTCCCACATTGGATATTGGGATGGGTAGTTGGTCTCCTTATATGATTTGGACAGTCATCATCCTTTGATGAGCTATTTTTGGGATTGAGTTAGGTCCAAGGTACTATTGAACTTTTTCCTTATCAGGATTTGAATTAAATTATCAGGATTTGAATTAAATGAGCCCGAATAGGGCCGAATGAATACAGAGGATTCATATGGTTAGACCCCAATAGTATGGGAGACAAAGTTCCTTTTTCTTTTCCTTTTGGAGCATCTCTTTAGACTATATCTGCACCTAATATGGATTTTGTTGCCAGTTATATTTTGGTATTTACTTCATCTAAAATGCATTATAAACTGTCTGCATATATGTCTTTGTCTGTTCCAGACTTAAGGCTTTGATAGGTGGAAGAACATAAATTTTTAGTTTTAATTTATGTTTTGGTAATTTGAAGCTTGTATGTACAAGATACTGCCAAATTGATGGGCTCTGGTTACATATTTCTTTTAAAATGTGTACTTCTCTAAACCAAACAATTATGGATCAATCAGTATGCTAAGCTAACACATCCATGGCGGTGATCTGGTTTTTTGTTCTTTTGTCATGGTTACAGTAAGATATGTTATAAAGTACTGGCTTTTCCAAAACCTATTCCATATGGGTAAAGATACTAATGGATTTTATATACAAGTGGGCGATAAAATATGTGGAGGAACCTTGAGTGTCTTCTTTCTTTTACCTTATTCCTTCATTACATCAAATACTGGAATGTAGGTGAGAGCAGGTAACAGTTATCGGGTTACCGTCTTTCTTCTTGAATGTTTTTTGTTTTTACCATATTAGAGATCTGATGGCCATTCTATCATAATATAGGATTGGAAGTCCTGCGCTGTGGGATGCAAGTTCGGAGGGGATTCTGATAAGAAGCCTGATGCAGCATTTGGAACAACACAACAGGCTGGCACAGCTGGCGTGCTTCGGTCAATGGAGTCAGCTCAATACTATCCTGAAAATGATGTTGTTATGGCACGACGGTGGGTAAGCACATCTTGAAAAAGAATTAAACATTCCTACCTACACTGAGCTCCTGAAAGATAATAGCCTTTGCCTGAGATCATTTTTTTTTTCTCGCTGTTAGTTTCTGGCAAGAACTTATAACATTGTGAATGCGAAAAACAGTTGCATTTTGCTCAAAGAAGAGCAATATGCAAATAAAAGTGTGAACTTTTGCTTAGTCCCTAAGGCCTATCATACTGCGAGATAATTGCCACAGCTGACTAGTAACACCTTTATTGAAGACATAATTAAGTAAATAAAAATGTGCTCTCTTTGACAACTTACATTTTTTGATGAGATGGTCACACACTTAAACATGATATCACAACAAGCAAAGGTTCTGCGTTCGTCTCACCGTACCATTACCAACGAAGAATATCCATGTGCTTAAGTCATGAAAAAGAACCAGGCTCGCAGATTGGAGTGGTGGGTGGTGGGGTGTTGAAGACATAATTAAGTAAACAAAAATGTGGTCTCACAAACAATTTTAGCTTTTAGATGAGATGGTTCTACACTTCAACATCCATAAAGCAAAGAACAAATGACTGTTATTCTCTGATTTGCATAGCATTAATAATACCTCGAGCTTATTTGAATTCCTCCTCTTTAAATTATCCTAGGTTCAGCAGCTTGCCTGGCCACCAACCACACAAACTTAACAACTTTGAAAGGAGCCTTGATTTTACTTGGCAATTTTCTTTTTTAGTACTCAATGACATTTTCTTTCGCTATGCATATAGCAATTCGATAACCATGCTAGATCACATATTTTAAGGTTTAGACAAAATCGGATGTAAATGCCATGTTCCATGGATTTCTGAGACATTAATTTGTTTGAAGGTGAAGTCTGAATGCATCAAGTGACTTATTTAGAATAATGCTCAACTTATTGGAAGAGAAACGCTTAATACCCACATATACTTTAAGCCAAGCCACTTTCCACAACAGAGGCCGGACAGGTTGTCTACAAATTCTTTGATCATAAATTAGTGCAGGGAGACTACATGCACACAATAATTTTAGGACCATATCGTGGTTATAATCTAAAATGTAACTCTTTCATATATTTTCTGAATCTTTATATCTGTCTGGAGAAATCATTAAACAACTTTATTATTGTTTCTCATGTTTCAGAAGGGGATATGATATTATAATGACAACAAGCCTCTCTTCAGATGTTCCTGTTGGGTACTTCTCTTGGGCTGAGTATGATATAATGGCTCCAGTGCAACCTAAAACCGAGAATGCATTAGCAGCTGCTTTTATTTCTAATTGTGGTGCTCGCAACTTCCGGTTGCAAGCTCTTGAAGTGCTTGAAAGAGAAAAGATCAAGATTGATTCTTTTGGTAGTTGTCATCATAACCGGGATGGAAATGGTCAGTGTCTTTCCATTATATATGATAATATATTGATGGTGTCTTTTTCGAAGTAGTTACCCTTAAGGAGCTTATTGTCTAAAAAATGTTTCAATATAATGGTTTTGTCCCTCTTCCTCAATTGTTATACATTCCTTGAAAGCCAACTGGAAGTAGAAACCTTATATTTGTTTCCTTGCTAAATGTGCACATAAACCTAAGTTGCTCGGACTCGGGTGCGGGTATCCGAGACGGATGCCAATCCGGGAGTCGGATTCGGCAAAATCCAAATTTTAAGATTCAGGGGTGCGAATCCGAGTATGGGTACGGGTGCGAGGATACGGCAAAATCCAAATTTTCAGTTGGAAATACCATATATATATATATAGATATATAATTGAATTATACCATACATACTAAGTACTAAACAACTGCATAAAATATCACAAAAAATATTTGTAAAATATATATAATGATTAATTGCATATTTTGGTACAATTACATACAAAATAAAAGGAGTATAATTGTTAAAGAAGAGAGAATATAATAAACATGAAAAATATAATCTATTTTATAAAAAAGGACACTTATTTTGAGAAACCTTTCATCTCTGGGAGTTCTTTTTCAAGAAAAATTGAAAAGACTCTGTACTTCTTCAAGAAAGATAAAAAAGACTCTGTATCTCCTTGTACTTTTTCAAGAAAACTTTCTTCCTTCTCTGTACTTTTTTGAAGCTTTGTCCTCTTTACTTTCTCCAGCTTCATCATAAAAATAACTCCGCCTCCTCTCTAAAGACGTCGCCGGAAACTGATCTTTTTCTCCCAAATCTTTTCTCGGCTCTGGTCAAAGTGTCCGGATCGGATTGACCGAATCTGACACGCACCCCGCACCAATGTTGCGTCTAGACGGGTTCGCCTTCAAATATGATGAGTCTGCGCAACATAGACATAAACACATAAGGGGTCGTTTGGTAGGGAGTATTAGGAGAAATAGTCCATGTATTGTGTATGGTATTATTTAGTACTATGTTTGGTAAGAATTTGGGCCTATGTATAACTAATCCATGGATTAGTTATACACCCTACATGATATTATAGGGTGTATTACTAATACCTTCCATTTGGAGGTATTAGTAATACATAAAATTTAATATCATTGGATAAGTCTATGTAAAGACCGAGTTAGCCCTCAAATCATTTTAATTATTTTGTTTATTTTCTTGATTTTATGTTTTATATTTGTACTAGTAAATTTATTTAAATAAATTAGCTTACAAATTATTTAGACAGAGTTGTTTGTTACTAAATAAATCCAATACAAATCACTGCAATACTTGAATTGTGAGTCGTTTAACACTTACTAACTAAAAAGGCAAATATATCACAACACATGACTTTTGTGATCTTAATTGAATGTATATTTATTTGTGTGGTTTTCTAATTATTTGCATTTTGAACAATTTCTAAAATTGCATACATATTAAAACTATAACTTGCAATTTTTATGTGTAAATGTAGACGGTTTATTCAATTTTACTATTGTTTATCCTTTTTTTGGTTTTAAAAGTAGATGATTTATCCTTTTTAAAATTAAAAATTGACATTTTGTTAGTGATCAATTTATAAAGATGACAATTATTTATCCTCAAATAATTCAAGTGAAAAAATAGCAAACATGACAACTAAATTTTTTCTTTTCCTAGCTAGCTAGAAGGTCATAAAAAAATAATATTGTTCGGCAATTATATACCTTAACCTAATTACATGATAATTTAAGGGTATAATTGGAAAAAAGTTTTTTTTAATAGAGTTTTAATCCAAACATAAGATGAGGTGAGAAACAATGAACCAAATACTTGATAAAATTAAACCTTGCATTACTAATCCTTACAGTACTAATCCCTGCATTACTAATCCCTGCGTTACTAATTCCTGTGTTGTTAATCTTTGTACCAAACGTCCCCTAAGTTCTCTAAAGGTCTTCTTGGAAAGCTACCTTGTAAGCAAACAAACGCTTGTCTGTTTGTCATAAGCATATAGTGTAATTACAAACATAATATTTTGTTATACAGGTATAATTACATAGTTCGATCCTTTAAATTTTTAAAAATAAAAATTAATTATTATCAAAATTAAACATTTATTATTTTTGACAAATATATGTCTATATAAGAAATATTACTAAATTTATCTATAATAAGTACAGATACATATTATTTTTTAATAATGTAATATTAAATAATTATAATTGATAACTAATATTATAAAAAAGAATTGATCTATAAATTTCTAATAAATAATATTTTAATTTAATTAATAAAAAATCTAAATAAGCACACATGTTGGAAGAATATCATGGATTGCATGTTTGACAAAAAAGAAAATATTTGGAACCATAATTTTGTAACGTTGTTCAAATATTTGATAAAAAGTAATTTGTCAGAGTTGACATCGAAATCATTCTATATAAGTCAAGTTTGTCTATAACCTCATTCAATAATGAAATTCAACTTTAATGTCATCACTCATTATAACACAAGTTTGTAAATGACTGATTCTTTTTAAGATTAGGAGGTATAGTTTCAAAAATTAGAATAATAACATAGCTAAACAAAATGAGAAAAATAAAGAAACAAAATATGAGTAATAACATTACCTTCTCAACAAAAACAGAACAAGAGAAATTTGGAGATGGCAAAGCAAAGGTGTGTTTACAGTAAAGTCCTGTTACCGCAAATACAATATTGGCCAAACACAGATCAAAAACTGGCCATGGAAGTTAAAATGGAAGATAAAATACCCTTGAAGATCTCATGTTTTGCTTGGTTAGTGTGCAAAAGGGCCTGCTTAACACATGAAGTGCTTCAAAAGAAAGGCAGACAAATATGCTCAAGATGCTTTATGTGTGATCAAGATGCAGAAGTTAATAGTCACTTATTCCTTCATTGCAAAGTAGCTACAAGCTTATGGAACATGTTTCTTGGTCTTCTTGGTGTATGCTGCGTAATTCCAATGTCCACTAAGGATTTGCTCTACACCTGGAAGGAGATAGGAAGAAGGGAGTCTAATGAAGATTGGTGGGAGTTAATCCCAGCTGCATTTGGTGGTCCCTATGGAAAGAAAGGAATGGAAGATGCTTTGAGGATAAGAGGAACAACATCCAGAAAATTAGAATGAATTGTCTTAGTCTTTTGTACTTTTGGTGTAAACAAGATATGATGGGGGAATATAGAACTTTATGCAGACTTTATAGGTAGCTTGTAATCTTCCATAGAGTAGTTTGATATGCTCTGATGAGATCGTAAGTGACCTATGCTCATCATTTATTTGATGATGAGCCTTTTGTGAATACACAATTACCTTTATCTAAAAAAAAAAAGGAGAGAAATTACATGGTAGAACAACAAGTAGAGGTTGAGAAATGAGAAGTAAAGAAATGAAAGATAATTAATTTAAAGAGAATAATATATTTGAAAAAAATAAAAACTAAAAATTAATAATAAAAAATAAATTGTAAGGTAAAAATAATAGAAATAAAATAAATTAAGAAGAGAAAAAAATAAAATAAAAATAAACAAGGAATTTTTTTTAAAAATAACCTAGTAACTACACCATATAATAAGTAGCGGAGCCAAAATTTTTATCAAAGGTGTCCAAGAATAATGGTGTGTGGCTGTCAAAATAAAATTAAAAAAAAAAAAAAAAACATTGTGTTATTTGAGATTTGGACCCGAAACTTCTTGATTCAAATGGGCACCCATTACCACTGTGCCAATGGCGTAGCTTTTGTTTAGACTGTCCAACTTTAAATATATATCCTTTAAATGCAAAATTTGACATATATATATATAACTAAATTTTTCGACGAAGGGTGTCCAGACACCCTGGGTTGGATATAGCTCCGCCCCTACATGTAATTACCAACAATTTTCAACACCCTTGAGAATTGAGGAGTGTAATTACTCCCCCAATTCAATTACACCCAGTTACATGCTGATCAAGTGATTACTTGGTCAAAAAACATACTAAAATTGTGTAATTACACCCAAATCCAGTTACAAGGTGACTTTCTGTTGGAAATAATAATTCAATGTTGGAGTAGGAATCCTAAGTTGATTAGGATTTGTTATCTATGGTATTTACTTATTTATGTTTAATTAGGATTTGTTAGTTAGACTGGTTTCTAGTCCTAGTTTAATTTGGTTCTTACTTTTATAAATAGGGATGTTACTGCTATTTTCAATACAGAAAATGCATAAACATACACAAATATACATAATAGATAGAACTTAAAGTAAGATTCAAGAACCTTCGAGTTTATAAATAAAATATTCTCCTTCAAATTGGTATCAAAGCACTGGTAGAAGATCAAAGAGTTTCCGCTATCGGCCGGTGACTATGATCCATATATGTCGTTCGTCTGGCCAATGATCATGTTGACAAAGGTTGGACGAACAATATATGCATGAAAAGAACATTCTAGGAGGAAAGACCTACACAAATATTGCAGATTTAATGAAGTGCAACCAAGCACAAGAAGAAGAAACTCTTCTCTAAATTATATGTCAGAGAAAGTAAAAAAAAAAAAAAAAAAAAAAAAAAAGAAAAAAAAAAAAAAGAAAAGGAGTTGATGGGAAGGGCATCAACAAGAGTTGGAGAGACAATGCTCCAATACCAAAAACAAAAAAATAAAAAGAAAAGGCGTTGGTGGGAAGGGCATCAACCTTGGAAGCTGGAGAGAAGTGCTCCAACACAGCCAAGAGAAAAAATATCGTGAGATGGAGAGAAAGTGCTCCAATACTTGGAAGTTGGAGAGAAGTGTTCCGACACAACTAAGAAAAAAAATTGTGAGTTGGAGAGAAAGTGCTCCAACACTCGAAAGTTGGAGAGAAGGTGCTCTCCAACACAACCAAGAAAAAAAAATGAAGATTGAAGAAAAGTACTCCAACAATTGAAAGATTGAAGAGAAGTACTCCAACAGTTGAAGATTGAATAGAAGTAATCCAATACAACAACAATAACAAGAAGAAAAGGCAAGAATATACAACTTTGAACTACAGGAGAATGTGGGAAATAATAATTCAAAGTTGGAGTAGGAATCCTAAGTTGATTAGGATTTGTTATCTATGATATTTACTTATTTATGTTTAATTAGGATTCATTCGTTAGACTAGTTGCTAGTCCTAGTTTAATTTGGTTCTTACTTTTATAAATAGGGATGTTACTGTTATTTTCAATACAAAAAAACATACAAAAATATACATAATAGATAGAACTTGAAGTAAGATTCAAGAACCTTTGAGTTTATGAATAAAATATTCTCCTTCACTTTCCAAACATGTTTTGCCAGTCTTAAAGATATCATTTTGTGGATAGATTATTCTATGTTATTATGTTACCTTTTGAACACTTATATCTTGCAACCCAGTAGCATAGAGTTGCACGTAGACATCTTTTTTGTAAATACGTTGCTAAGAAGCTAGAACTTGATTCTTTAGAAAAGAAACATTTAAAGAAAAAAGGTAGCTGGGATAAAATTTTTATATTTGAATGTCAAATATAATTACACATGCATGTGGATTAACTGCATATTAGTATGTACTCCCTTCATTTCAAAGAATGGTCTAATTTGACTTGGCATGAAGTTTAAGAAAATAAAGTAAACTTTTCAATTTTGTGGTCCTAAATTAATGTTATGTCAAATTTACCAAAATACCCTTTAATCGTGTGGCCTTGAACGTGCCAAATAAAAGAAAGGGATCATTCTTTTTTAAACAGACTAGAAAGGAATGTAGGTCATTCTTTTTTGAAACGGAGGAAGTAATTCTTTAGAATAGAGTTGAAAAGCAAACTTCTCTGGTAAATTAAACCAAGTGCATGCATAAAAAGAATTCTTCTTTGCAACTCATTCGAATAGACTTGAAAAGAAGATGGCCCCAAAGCTTAGTCTAGTGGTAAGAGTGCAGTGCATGATGCTTGGGTTAGATGCACATCACAGTTTGGGCCTTCCTATTGATAAAAGCCTGGTATTTAAGTGGAGAAGAGTAGAGGGTCCTGCTCGTTATCTACTAGTTTCAAATTCTGCGCTATTGACCATGGGGGGTTTTTCAGTTATAAGAAAAGAGTTGAAAAACAAACCTTTTCTTGTAAAGTCATAATGGAAGCTATACCTTTATTTTTTGGAAAGAGAAAAGGTAGTTTGGATAAATCTAATATTTGGATGCAGAACATCTTCATGCATGCATGTAAGCTTAATTTTACATTGTATCCTGTTAACCCTCACTTATCCTCTTTGTTCTCAATTTTGTGGCAGTGGACAAAGTGGAAACTCTCAAGCGCTTTAAATTTAGCTTTGCTTTTGAGAATTCTAATGAGGAGGATTATGTCACTGAAAAATTCTTCCAGTCTCTGGTTGCTGGTATTAACTCTTGACTGTTAACTTTTATTCTGATTTGTTCACTTAGTTTCCAATGTATCTATTATTATCTCGAAAGCCCCCATCACTCTATATTGATGCATTTTTTATTTGTTTTTGTCACAAAAGACCTTGAAGATATTTGCTTTAAAGTGTGCCATGAAGAACAAATGTTGCAAAAAAGAGCAAACTTATGAGTACCTTTTGGTACTTCAAATATGTTTTGTATCTCGATTTGCATATTCTGGTACAGCGCACAGACGCTCAGCTCTTGCTCATTTTGAGAAGTTTTAGAAATTTTGTTGAAATGATTTTACATGAATTATCTAATTGGTTTAATCATTTTCTTTTGTCTTCCTGTGTTTGTGATTTTTCACAAATTACTACTTCGGAATTAAGATTTATGGTTCTCAACTCTATCGTGCTGATCAAAGCAAGTATAAACTTGCAGGATCAATCCCTGTGGTGATTGGTGCTCCAAACATCCAAGAGTTTGCTCCTTCTAATAATTCACTTTTACACATTAAAGAGCTGAAAGATGCTGAAACCGTTGCCAATACTATGAAGTACCTTGCAGCAAATCCTAGTGCATATAGTGAGTTGTTAAGGTATGCTCAAAAAGTGGTGCTTTTCTTGCATCAAATTCTTATTTCATCGGCGTTCCTCTTGATTATAAGTCTTTTTTTCTGTCCTAAATTAACTCTTTTTTGGTTATCTTGAAGATTTATCTGCTCTCAAAGAAAACCCTTTTTCCAACATCTTTCTATATTTTTTCAATATCTTTTCACTAAAAAAGTAACAAAGGCTTGTCTCTATAGTTACATAACTTTTACTACCTTATCCTAGTTTTCGACGTAGTGATATATTATTTTGACTAATTAGAACTCCTGAATAGGGATGAATTGAGTCTTGGTCTGCTGCTCCCCTTGGGCTTGCTGGGAGTTGTGATTGACCCTCTCCTTACAAAATTTATTAAAGGTTTCTTAAATTTCCTGGTTCCGGCTAACAAATCACTTGTTTTGATTATATAGGTGGAAGGTTGAGGGCCCATCTGATTCTTTCAAAGCCCTGGTTGACATGGCAGCAGTTCACTCTTCGTGTCGTTTGTGTATCTTCTTAGCAACAAGTATTCGGGAGAGAGAAGAGCAGAATCCAAAATTTAAGAAACGTCCCTGCAAATGTACCAGAGATTCAGAAACTGTATATCATGTATATGTACGTGAAAGAGGGAGGTTTGAGATGGAGTCCATTTTCCTAAGGTATTTTCTGCCATGACTATAACTAGCATAATATATATATATATATATATATATATATATACACACATACATACATATATAAGTGCATTTTCATCGATGTCCTCTCTGATTCTTTGAGGAAATGTCTCAAAATTTGAGTGTTTTTTCACTAAGTCATTAATGGTTTGCATTATTTTGTCTAACCATTGTAGCATGAGTGATGATTTCAACTTTCTAGTCAATGTTATGTAATATATGGCATTTCAAAATGACATTTTGTTGGTAAAATTGACGTGTATGTTTTTTGGGGTAGTTTGCTTCTTAGTCAATCTTATGTGATATAAAGACATGTTGTAGGTGAAATGAAATTGGTTCCGTTTATATGGTTAGTATGTACCATCTAAGTGCCAAAAAATGTTGTTGGGAATGAAATAGGAGTGTTGTGAAAGTGGAGTTTATGGTGCAGAACTTAAAGGTCTATGGGTGGTTAGAATTGCTTTACCGGAGTCATATTTACCCTAATATTAAATGTGGGAGTTTAATATTGTTAGGACCGAAAATAATTAGGTGTAATACAAAAGCTAGCAAAGCAAACCTCGAAAGACCACGAGTAAGAAGATAAACGAGAAACATTCCAAAAGATACAAAGATTTAACGTGGTTTGGTCAATCGACCTACGTCTACAAAGGAGATGAACAATCCACTATATAAACATGAGGACAAAATATAGAGAGAATTAACATCAACCAATTCGCTCGGAATACATGGGAGGTTCACATAAGTGATAACGTATCAAGCTTGTCTCACAAATTCTCCACCTAACCAAAACTCTCAAAGTCCTTATGACTACATTGTAAATGTTGATTAAGTTAGAAGGAACAAGTCTCTATTTATAGAGTCCTTAACCTTTTCCTACAAGAAAAAAACTAGCCAATTCTAAATCTTTTTCTAAAAGGAAAATCTATTATGGTAAGAAATTCAGGTAAATAAAACCCAACAAATTTCCCCCTTGGCCTGAATTTCTGACAAAATAAATTTGTCCACCTTCCTCCCATAATCTTCAACAGTTTGCTTCTCTTCTCCATAATCTCCTCCATCAAATATGTCTCGACACAAAGAACCTCTCTGAAATAATTTCCCCAACAAAAATCTTCATTACTGTCAAAAAGATTGTGGTTAGAACTACACTTGCCAAGATGAACACATCTCTAACTTGGCTCCATCATTAAACCATGACTGATACCACTTGTTAGGACTGAAAATAATTAGGTGTAATGCGGAAGCTAGCAAAGCAAACCTCAAAAGACCACGAGTAAGAAGACAAACGAGAAATATACCAAAAGACACAAAGATTTAATGTGGTTCGGTCAATCAACCTACATTCACAAAGGAGATCTGCAATCCAACTATATAAACATGAGTACAAAATATAGAGAGAATTAACCCCAACCAATTCACTCGGAATACATGAGGAAGTTCACACAAGTGATAATGTATCAAGCATGTGTCCCACAAATTCTCCCCCAACCAAAACTCTCAAAGCCCCTATAACTACATTGTGAATGCTGATTAAGTTAGAAGGAATAAACCTTTATTTGTAGAGTCTTTAACCTTTTCCTACAAGAAAAGGACTAGCCAATCCCAAACCTTTTCCTAAAAGGAAAATCTATTTATGGTAAGAAATTCAGAGCAAATAAAACCCAACAAATATTTGCCCTTATATACATGGTAGTTCAAAATTAGCTATATATTATACATGGTGGTTTAAAATGGTGAAGGTTGGGGTTAATAATAGGTGGCATTTCTTTTGTTTTAAAAGCATAAATTGTGCTCCCTCCGTCCCATTTTATGTGGCACCGTTTGACTTGACACAGTTTTAAAAAAAAAAAAAGAAACTTTTGAAACTTGTGGTCTAAAACAATGCTTAGATATATGTGTAGTTGTAAATCATTTCATTAAGAGTAAAAGAGAATCTTAAAGTTAAATTGTTTCTAATTATAGTAAGGGGACACCCTTTTTGGGATGGTTTCTGTTTGCCAATAATGGCAAATTTGGGGTATTTGGTTAACGGCAGGATTACACACAAAACACTCTTGAAACAAAGGGTAAAATTACTCTATATCGACTATGTATTAAGGGTATATTTGGCCCCTTACGTTTTTAATTATTCAGACTATCCAATAAATCCCAACTGGTTAGTATTGTGGGCACCATGTTTTGGAGCTTTGGTAGTGGTGTGGCAGGTTTGGATATGTACTAACACTTGTGAGACCAATAACTTCTCATTTCTTCACTAATGAGAGTAAAGCTACTGCACAGCTGCTCTTAGATATGTCTAGTATGTATATAGTATCGATGTATGACTAGTCTTATTTATTTCTTGATCGAGTTGATATATAGAATGAAGCAGCGAAGTTCCAGAAAATATTTGGTAAATGGTGTTTGGTTCCCGCTAATTATGCCACTAGCTGGATCGTTAGCATGTTAAAGTTTGGGGGATTGGACCATGAAAAAGAAATTTGGAAACCGTTGTCATTATGTGAATTCTCTCTTGCACTTTTCCTTTGTTCAACTGAGCATGTACAACTGTTTTCATGTCTCTTTCTTACAGCTTACCTAACTATTAATGTAATATTTTAATCAACGTCATTACTGGAACCCCTTCAGGTCATCTAATTTGTCGTTGGAGGCTTTTGAATCTGCAGTAGTGTCAAAGTTCAAATCCCTAAAACATGTTCCTATTTGGAAAGAAGAAATACCTCAAATACTACGCGGAGGAGATGAACTAAAACTCTACAGATTACATCCTCTTGGCATGACACAACGACAAGCATTGTACAACTTCACATTCAAAGGAGACACTGATTTTAGGGATCACATCGAAAGCCACCCATGTGCAAAGTTTGAAGCCATATTTGTTTAAGATCATGTGAAAAAACAGTGAGTCTCGACAGCATCTTGTTGTACGCCAATAGCGTAATGCTCATTATCCTTGCAACCTACCCCATTGTCTATGTCATTCAGGTTACGAATTTTTGCAGTGTAAAATGTTATCCTGTTGAGTAAGGATTTGATTATTACAAGGAGGCAGTCTAATTTTGGGTGGAAAATTCTCACTTTTTACATTTTCAAGGAAAAAGAATGGGAGAAAGCTACAAACATTTAACATTGAATAGACATGCTTAACCTCCCAAAGTAGTGTAGTTTGGAAATTTTCCCTAGCAGGATGGTTCTAGCTGCTCAATTGTAGTGTAGCTCAGAGGTTACATGTAATGACAAATGCAAAAACTTCTTACTCTGTGTGGGGTGGATGGATGGTGATGGGAGTAAGCCTCTTCCTTTATTTTTAATGGAAAAAGGGTAAAAAAAAAAAAAAATGCCTCTAACCTATTGGATCATATTATATATTCATTCCGTCTCATTTTTTTATGTTTTGTTGTCTGACTTGACAAAAAATCTAAGAAACCTTAAAGTTAATTTTTCCAAGGAATTAGTGTCATGTAGACAAATTTTGTAGCTAAACAAAATTCAGAAAAAATTGGTGGTGTCTTTGTTTCATCCATTCTATCTTATACACCATCACTTTTATCAGCTTTGTGTTTCAAAATGTGAGATCTATTCAACCCCAAACGTTGTGTCCAGCTTCTCATCATCCTCTTTCCCATTTTTGGAAAAATGTCATCATCATCAAGGTGTTCATCTTCAACAGTAGCTGTACTTTATAATTTTCCCTGGAGGGCAACAATTTACCTTTACAGAAAAGCTCATCTGCTGAGATCATGCTGTATACAAGGACGGAGCCTCTTTGTAGCCATTATTAATGTCATGCCTCAAGGGAGATTGCCATATTAATTGGGGAAACCAAAAGAAAATATTATGAGAATTCACACACTGCTATTCCTCTTTCAACTTATTTTGTTTTTAGTAATATTTACCCTCTTTAATAATGATTTGGTCAAGAAAACAAGTAACAACAATAATCTATAAAAATTAGTGCCCTCAAATTACTGGGCCTTTTTCAGTAACACACTTATCGCTACTATTAAAATGATCAACAGGCAAGACACATGTTATACAACAGAATGGTCAGGAGGCCATAAAAGGGGAACACATTCTGGTGCTTCAAGAGGGAGACCAGATTTCATACATCAATGATTTACTAACAACCACGAGTCCAGCGTCAATGCATAAAAAGTATATGAAATAATCAAGGGAATAAATGAAATAATAGCATTTACTTAATAGAAAATAATCATCATTCTTCCCAGAATGCCGCCCTTGATCTTCAAGAACTTGTTGCTTGCACTATGAATGTAGTATGGAGGCATCTCTCTTTTAGCTGACTCCAAAATTGTCAGTCTTGCAACCACTTTGCACCTTAAAGAATACTAGGATTCAGTAGTGAAAAACAGCCTCTTCAAAGCTATCATCAATGTCTGCTAATGTTAGACAAAAAAGTGCATTAGATATAACTTCTGTCAAGGTGGTTTTCCATTATCTAAGTCTTCCATAACGTTGATATCCTTGCGTGCTGTAATCTTCTGCACATAACCTGTAGTGACAAAGATTTTGTGTTAAAAAAAACAGATTGCTCCACAATCTCGAGGACAAGCTGAAACTTCTTTACTGATATAAAGTGAGTTTTTGGCCAAATACACCCCTAATGTATACCACTTACTTAGACTACATCTTTAAAGGATCACAGTAAACAAAGAACATCCTTCACGTTTTTGGAAATGAGCATGTTTCGTTCTGCCATTACCCATGGTAATAAACCTAACAGAACCCTGAAAAGACACAGACAGGGCAGGTGACATTCGAAAATAAAATTACAAGCTTTGCAACTCCATTCCAGATACACACTGATCCTTAACTTCAAACAGAAGACTTCAGAGATGCTTGAAGTTGGAACTAACACTGCTAAACCACTTCGACCATGCTTTCAACTGATCCTTATAACTATTGAGTTGTAATTGAGCATAAGAAGATGAGGCTTCAATAGAGTGATCTTTCAAATTGTACTAGAATGTTACTGTTAATTAAAAAGTCCGGCCAACTCATCCATTTCACAGCTACAGGCAACTGGCCAAGTTGAACAATTAGGACATGTTGCAGAAATGCAACATAAACAGAGTAAATTAAAAAATAACCATGAACATATTAAAATCCATTTCACCAGTATTATTCACCAAAAAGGATTCAGTCACACCAACAAATTTAGAAGTTCTGTAACAACTTATTCAACCACATTCTATTTTTTAAGAAAATTATCTGAAACTCCAGAAATGCAGAAAGTGGTAAAACGTGCCAGAAAATACAAAAACCACAAAAATACTTTTGGAGTATGTAGAGACCTAAGTCGATAAGAATTAACTCTAAATAGTTCTTCATACCACATACTCCAAATCAGCAATATTTTCTTCGTTACGAAAATAGCAACTCTTTTCTCCTAATTGACTGTGTGCCCATAATTTTTCTTTCCAATCAACAATGGTGAAGCAGGCTGATGTTTCAAGAAAATGTGACGTGTCATATACTGGATTTTGTGGGGGTCCGTTAGTTTTGTAGCGGTAAAGTAACGAAGGGATGAAAACAGCTCAGTTTAGAATACTACAAGGATGCTTTTTGTTCACAAGTATATTTCAAGGATGTAATCCAAGTAGTGCATATACAATAGGGATGTTTTTGGTCAAAAACTCGAAAGAGTTCTCACTATGAGAATCTGTAGTTTCCCTGCCGCTCTGATTGCAAATTATAGAAGTCACTGGCTCTCAATTATTTTCTTTCTATCATGTACTCTGTTTTAGTCCATAAAGAGAACATCTGAAAATCTAAAGAGAACAGAGGCTCGTACCTTGTGGGGTAATTTATAACTGACATCCATCCTTTTACATAGTTTAAACTTGTTGAAGTTTGCTTTTAGTTACTGCAGTAGTTTTTAGCAAAATAAGCTAATTAGTTTAAGATGAATTTGAATTTTGAATTTAGTTAGGTTGTTTGAATTATTGAGATATTTTAGGTTGTTTTAAATTTCAAATTATGCAAATTATATTTTTATGTTGGCTATTTAAAGCCCCTCAATGCTTAATAAAATCATTGAAAGCTATTGAAAGTCATTTCAATCCATTGAGAGACATTTTCAATCTTTTTGTGCTGCCCCATTTTTAAAAAACACCAATAGTAGTATCAGAACTTCATTGATCTTAAGGGATCAGAACTTCATTGATCTTAAGGGATCTGTGAAATCTTCCAAAGAACTACCATACATTTTTAACCTGTAAGGGCTACCCATTTTAACCCATCAAGGCTACCTTTTCAACCGGTGCTTTTTTCAACGCACAGGCTTTTCTAAATCATTTTTTAACAAAATAATGGCAAGCAGCAGCCTCTCTTTGAATGCCCCAAAAATTCACTGGTGAAAACTATCAGAGTGAAAATGAAATCATATCTTGAAGCCTATGATCTGTGGGAAGTTGTAATGGAAGATGTACCCTTACAACCTCTCCCTTCAAATCCTACCCTTGCTCAAGTTAAATCTCATTCGGATAAAAAAATAAAAAAATTCAAAGCCAAAACTGTAATTCAAAATTCAGTGGCGGATTCGATTTTTGCTAAAATCATTGCTTGTGAGACGGCAAAAGAAGCTTGGGAAAAATTAAGAAAAGAATATCAAGGAAGTGACCGAGTCAGGCAAATGCAAATTTTGAATTTGAAAAGAGATTTTGAATCTCTTAGGATGTAAGAGGATGAAACTATTGTTAAGTATTCTGACAAGATTTCTTTTATTGTTAATAAAATCAGGTTGCTTGGCGAGGTTTTCAAATATGACAGAATAGTAGAAAATTTTTTTGTGACAATTCTAGAGAGATTCGAATCTAAAATTTCATCTATGGAAGAATCTAAAGATCTTTCTACTATTTCTGTTGAAGAACTAATAAGTGCTCTTCAAGCACAAAGCAGAGAAGAGCCTTCAGGCAAGATAATGTTACTGAGGGTGCCTTTTATGCACAAAAGAGAAAAGAAAAAGGTAATTATCCTCTTTGCAAATACTGCAAAAGAAAAACACACTTGGAAAAATTTTGTTGGTGGAGACCTAATGCAATATGTGGAAATTGCAAACCAGTCAGTCATGTTACAAAAGTATGCAAGTTGAAGAACCATCTTCAAGCACAAGTTGTACAAGCAGAAATCGAGGAGGAGCAACTTTTTTAAATTGCAGTATCTAAAGCAAAGGAGAAGTGTTAAAGTTTGCTTTTAGTTACTGTAGTAGTTTTTAGCAAAATAAGTTAATTAGTTTAAGATGAATTTAATTTTGGATTTTAGTTAGGTTGTTTGAATTATTGAGATATTTTAGGTTGTTTTAAATTTCAAATTATGCAGATTATATTTTTATGTTGGCTATTTAAAGCCCCTCAATGCTTAATATAATCATTGAAAGCTATTGAAAGTCAATTCAATCCATTGAGAGACATTTTCAATCTTTTTGTGCTGCCCCATTTTTAAAAAAACACCAATAAAACTCACAAAAACCATGAGAGAGAAATTGTAATGAACCTTACGTCTTCACTTTCATCAAAGGGATATGAGTTCCAGTCTTCAGGAAAATACAGAAGTGTCAATTGTCTTCGTTTCAGGCAGCTAATTGTATCCACTCTTTACTTTCTCGTTTAAGCTGGTACTAAAGCAGAAGAAGCAAATAAAGGAAAAAAGAAGGTAAAAATTCTTTATTTAATTTTTCTACTAGTGTTGAAGAAAATGCACTTGTTCTTGACAAAATTTATGTGTACAAAGAGACAAGTATTGGTCATGCCCTACATAAATCTCCATGTGCACCGATGTATAGGTGCATGCAGCACTATAATGATTGAAGGTGCTAAGCAGGGGCAAGATAAACCTAAAATCACATGAAGCGTTGGTCATTCATTTGATTAGACTTATATTAGCTTGTTGTTTGTCATGAATCCTTCTAGTGAGGTTACAGTAAGTGTGATATCTAGAGAAAGTGAGAAACTACATTTTACCTTAAAAATTTAATACACAAGAAATTAGCTTAATTAGTCATGCAATTTCATAACAATACTAATTTATTTGAAGGATTGCTAAACTTATACTCTTATTCCACCAGAAAATTTAATGTGAAAATCCCATCTAACTGCATGGGTGAAGAAAGTGCAATTATTGCAATACCTTGACTAATTTGCTGACATATTTTTAGTTTTCCTTAATAGTGCATCTTTGCTCTCTTTATTTTTGTACCTTAAATGCACACCCCCTTAATGCTCCTCTTCTTATTTTCCTTCTCAAAATCTACCTTAAAAGTACACCTCCCGCAGTTTTAATTTGTTTGTCCTACTTTTCATTTTAGTCCGTTTCAAAAAATATTGCCTCTTTCCTTTTTTGGCAACTCTTTAATTCTAACTTCTAATATGATATATTTAAGACCACAAGATTAAAGGATATTTTGGTATATTCTACATATCTTTAGTATAAGATCATAAGATTCAAAAGTCTTCTTTACTTTTTCAAACTTCGTGCCGAGTCAAACCCGGACAAACATATTGATATGGAGAGAGTAAAAAAGATGAGCCAAAATCACAACACATTTCTCAGCTGTCAGCATGTACAACAACTCAGCTAAACATTATGAGTATAACATATTCAATATGAAACCAGAATAGTATTAGTATGAAGGAGGAATATGGAATGATTTTGTTCCCATCAAAGGCCTTCTTACTCCTTCATGATCACTTGGTCTGTAAGCTCCTTTAAGAACTTCCTACTTTTTCCCTCACCATACTATTCCTACCTCAAAAAATTCACTAAACATCTCTCTCATCCCACTCACCGATTTCTGTTTCCTGTTATCATTTTCTTATTGCTTTTCAAGTTACTGAAATTTAAAACAACTATTCTTCACTTCTAAAAAAATGGACACAGATTGTGTTCTTCCCAAAGAAAATCCGGTAAGGAATCAGGAGAAGATCCATATAATTGGAAAAGGGCCTTTCCCTCAATGGTCTAGGGTGGGAGTCAAGCAAAGTGACATTTGAATGACTTAAGAATCATTCCAGAAACCAACCTCTGGAAGGGACATACTCATATACTCAACCAGTGGCAGAGCCACAGTGTGTCAAGAGGTCAAGTGAACACTCTTCGCCGAAAAATTATAATGTGTATGTAGCTCAAATGTCATTTTGAATGAATAGATATTTTAGTTTTGAACAGCTCGACACATTTGAGATACGGCCAAGCGATAAAGGCTGTTCAAGATGGGGAGTGTTTCGCAGGTTCGAGTCTCTGTTTTTGATCAGTCCCTACCCTCGTCTTCTTCAAACTAAAAAGGCTAAGGGTGTCTCGTTGACATTTTTTACTCTTTTCTTCATATCTAACATTTTTTCCTCTTTTCTTCTCTCTTAATTTTTGTTAAATCTTAACAACAATTAAAAATGAGTGCCTAGCTAGGAACTATGGAAAAATATTAAGTGAGACCAATTGGACCGCAGTTATATATTAGATTTGTGACAAGAAAACTCAAGGCATAATATTTCATCACAAACAACATCTAATTGGGTCTTCTAAAATTATCTCAAAGTGTACAAAATGTCCGGAGATTGTGAGAGAAGAAATTAAAAAATATATAGATGGAAAAAAGGAGTGAAAACGACATGCTATATTTCAATCGAATGTGACTAATCTTGCTGATGAAGAAGAAATGAAAGATAAAGTTGTCGATTTGTATATTGCTTTAAAATCACAAAAACAATAACAAAATGCAACAGTCTCTTCAAGTTACGGATCAACGGTAGAGAAGGACCTTTAGATTGTCAATTCCAGCAGAAGCCAGGAGAGGATGTTGGGAAAAATGTTAAAAAGGTTGACAGACTTGAATCCCATCTAGCCATGACTCAACTCCCTCCCCCACATCCCCTGAAAGAAAGAAAATTGTGTGCTAGAGAGTCCTTGCAACGTTTTAACTTTCTCCCAGACATAGTTCCCAAAATATGTTTTAGATTCACCTCATCATCCCCTTTTCGGTGGTCCTTCCGATCACCGGAAACCCTCACTTTCAACCTTTCCTGTTAAACCTTCCTCTATTATGGAGGACTGTATTTATTTTGCGATAGGTTTTAAGTCTTTTGACATCGAGATAATTACGGCTGGCGAATGGTACGAATGGACGGAAAGGAGCAGAAGGGCCATCACAAGAACCTCCTTTAGCAAGAGGTCTATGATATGGATCACCCAGATCTTGCAGGAAGCTTCAAAGGAAAAAGGAAATTCCGTCAGAAGGTGGAAGAAAACAGAATCCCTTTCAGAAATTTTCTGTGCTAGGAATTTTAACAAACACGGCAGATACTTTAGCCTGATAAATATAAGAGGTAGAAGGAGGTCCGTTATAATCATCCCTGAGCTGTCTTTTAACTCAGGATGGGACATCTTGCAGATAAAATAGGGAGTTTTCTCGCTAGGCATAGAGTGGAGGAAAACAGAATGAAACAGAGACTAGTGGATAGCAATGTTTCTTTTGCAGAGGCGGTTAGGAGCTGTAAATGGTCAAACAGTAAAGGAGATGGAGTTAATGTTAGAGCAACATTAATGTGGGAGAAGGATCATGAAATCATTCGCATTAATGATGCCCCGAATACCCATAATGAAGTCCTACAGAGAAGCTTAGTTGGAAGCTTTGAAGGAAGGGATGTGACCGTACCTACCCTGTCGGAAGTGATGGGTTGGACCAATAAGAACTGGAGACAAACTCATGGTTTGAATACTGACGAGATGGGGGGTGGAAAATTCTTGTTTGAGTTTGCGACAAGAGATACGGCTGAACAAGTGATTGCAGGGGATTGGGTCTGGTGCAACACAAAAGTCCGTTTGGACTGGTGGACACCAACAATAGTGGCCTCAAACAGAGAGAATGGGCCAAGCTCGACCTGGATTAGAATTGTAGGCCTCCCACTACATCTATGGTCGCAGACAATCTTCAAATCCATCGGAGATTTTTGCGGGGGTTGGGTCGAAACAGAGGAAGAGACGCAACTAAGAAATCACCTTAAATGGACAAGAATTAGGTTTCAAGCGACGGTTCGAGGATCCCGAAGGAGGTGACAATCCTCAATGCCGGAATTTCCTTCTCCATGCAACTGTGGACAGTTGCCGGCGATTTACGTTGTTGGAGAAAAAAATGAGTCGCCCCCTATTATCCAGCAGTTCATCCAGTGGTTACTAGAAGGACTGATGGGGCCAGCTTTAAAACACGTGGGGTGGCAGTAAAAGGACAAAGGGCCTGAGCCCACTTCTAATTCAAATTTGATGGCAAATTTGGGCCGTTCTCGCCCTTATTAAATCAAGGCCCAAAACACAATCAACATCACAAACAGCCAGATCCAACTGATAATACTAAAAAGCCCAAAAGTCTAAATGACTTCTCACGGGAGAGAGGCACGAAGGGGGAGAAAGATCTTAGAGAAATTAAAGACCTGGCATCTGGCATCTAAGTTCCTGCAAGCTTTCAAAAACTGGGATACAGAAGCCGAGGTGGAGGAAGACACGATGGGGCAAAAAGAAGGGGATGCGAAAAATGTTTCCAACCAGGAAACGACTCGTAATCGAGAATGCTCCAAGAAAGGAAAAGAATCTGAAATAAGAACAGCTAATATCATGCAAGAGGCAGAACAAAACTTGCAGATACAGCAGATTCATGAGGCCAACCCAGTCAATATTCAATCCCCAAGTTCTCAAGAAATTATCAAGACAGAGGCATCAAATTGGGTCAATTCTCAAATCCTAGAGCTGAGCAATACCTATGGGGTAGCTTTCGAAGGCTTCGAAAAAGAAACCATAGCCCTGTTAATGAAGATCGATGAGAGGAAATCAATGTTGGATAATGAGGGGTCTGGTAAGGCAGCGTCTACTCCAAAGAGCAGAATTGGGAAAAATGAACTGAAAAATTTTAAATCCAGCTTCAATGAAGAAGTGGAAGGCAGCAGGAGCAGGGGGAGGAATTTAAGTTTAACTTTTAAATGAAAGTCAAACTATTGACATGGAATGTAAGGGGGCAAAATGATCAAAAGAAGAGAATAATGGTGAAGAGTCTAATGCAAAAATGAAAAGCGGATGTCTACTGCTTTCAAGAAACAAAGATCAGCAAGGAAATTGAAGCAATGGCTAAGCAATTATGGTCATGCCGATGGATGAAATGTGGTTACCTGGAAGCTGAGGGTAGCTGTGGGGGTGTCCTTATGATGTGGGACAGCAGAAGTTGGAGAGGGACTTTAGTTGAAGCTGGTCAATTCTCCATCACCTATGAATTTGTATCAGCTCAAAACCTTTATACCTGGTACCTCACTGGAGTGTATGGCCCCCATACCAGGGATGAGAAGCTACATTGCTGGGAGGAAATAGCTGCAGTTAGAACTATTTGTGATGGTCCATGGATCACATGTGGAGACTTTAACACAGTTAGAGTCATGGCAGAAAGAAGAAGATGCAGTAGGATCACAAATGTGATGAAAGATTTTTCCAACTGGATTGAGGAGACGGAATTACACGACCCTCAATTAAAAGGTGGGAATTTTACATGGTTCAGAGGGGCAAACCACCACAGTGCAACCAGGTTAGACATATTCTTATATTCAAGGCAATGGGAAGAAACCTTCAAAAATATAAGGCAGACGATAATGCGTAGAGTGACATCTGATCATAGCCCTATTATGCTACAATGTGGGGACTGGTGGCAAAATAAGTCCTACTTCAAGTTTGAGAATTGGTGGCTCAAAGTGGATGGTTTCAAGGGTCTAGATGATAGTTGGTGGAGTGAGTTTGTAGTTGAAGACTGCCCTGACTACAAGCTCAGTATGAAACTGAAGTTGCTGAAACAGAAACTCAAAGAATGGAGTAAGCAAGTAGGTGGGGATCTAGGCACTAAGAAAAACAAGTTGTTATCTGAATTAGCTGACATTGATCTGGCACAAGTTTCAAGACTTCTGACAGAGGATGAGCTGATGGTAAGGGATACAATCTTGGTAGAATTGGAAGAACTGGCAAAAATTGAGGAGTCTAGGTGGAGACAAAAATCTAGGATTCGAAACAGGGAGACAACAATACTAGGTTTTTCCAAAGGATGGCTACTGCTCATAAGAGATATAATAATATAGACAGACTAATAATCAGCGGAGAGGAGGTCAAAGAGCCAGAAGACATTAAGTTGAATATGATTGAATTCTATAAAAAAAACTCTATACTGAAACAGAGCTATGGAGGCCTTCTTTTGAGTATGTGAATTGTCCTAGAATATCCCAAGAGGAACAAGAGTGGTTGCAAAGACCTTTCAGTGAAGATGAAGTGCTAAATATAATCAAACACTGTGATGGTGACAAGGGACCTGGGCTGATGGATTAGTTTCTTCAGAGTCTGCTGGGAGACTTTGAAGGAGAACTTGATGCAGACAATTCATAACTTTCACCAGAAGGAAACTTTTGAGAAATCATTCAATGCCATTTTTGTAGCCTTAATTCCTAAAATGCATGGAGCAGAAGAGTTGAAAGACTTCAGACCAATAAGTCTGATTGGTGGAGTATACAAAATCATAGCAGCTTCTCAGAGAAAGAATGAAGAAGGTCATTGGGGTATTGGTGGATGAGCACCAAATGGCTTTTCTGAAGGGTAGGCAGATAATGGATGCATCAATGCTAGCAAATGAATTAGTGGACTGTAGGGTGAAGCAAAATCTACCTAGAGTCTTATGCAAGCTGGACATTGAGAAGGCTTATGACCATGTAAATTGGTCCTTCCTCCTGAAGATTTTGAGAGATACGGGCTTTGGAAATAAATGGATCAACTGGATTGAGATTTGTATATCTACTGTGAAGTTCTCCCTTATCATTAATGGCAATCCCGAAGGGTTTTCTCAGTCACAAAGAGGTTTGAGACAAGGTGACCCTATGTCATCATTCCTATTTATCTTAGCTATGGAGGGCCTCAACTCCATGATCAGGAAAGCAAGTGAGAATGGGTGGCTGCAAGGTTTTTGTGCAAATGCAAATAGGGGAGAGTTATGGAGATTTCACACCTGTTATATGCAGATGACTCATTGGTTTTCTGTGGAGCTGAAGTTAAGCAAATAAGACACTTGAGGGCCATTTTAACCATCTTTGAAGGAATATCAGGACTGCATGTCAATTGGCATAAAAGTTGTTTATACCCAGTTAACCAGGTGGCAATTATGCAGGTGCATATGCAGGTGCTTGCTGAGAACTTAGGTTGTCAGGTAGCCTCCCTCCCAACAAAATACCTTGGAATGCCCCTTGGTGCAAAGAACAAAGAGGTGGAAGTCTGGAATGAAGTACTAGAAAGATGTGAGAGGAAGTTGTCAAGATGGAAAAGCCAGTATCTATCCTTGGGAGGCAGAATAACTCTAATCAAATCAGTGATGGATGCACTCCCTACTTATATGATGAGCTTATTCCCAATACCAAGAAGTATAGAAAAGAAAATTAGCAAATCAAGAAGAATCTTCCTGTGGCAGGTAAATAAAGAGAAGCTTGGGTATAATCTTGTTAAATGGGATGTAGTGACACTAAACAAAATTCAGGGTGGTTTGGGTATAAAAAAGTTGAGTACGCAGAATGTCAGCTTGTTGAAGAAATGGCAATGGAGGTTCTGCAGTGAAGATCTGGCTTTGTGGAGGAGATTCTATCACATAAATATGGTCTCCAAAACAATTGGATCATTGAAGAAGCAAATGGTACTTTTGGATGCTCTGTTTGGAAGACGATCAGAAGACTGTTGTGGCCATTTTTTATCCCCAATCTATCCTTTAGGATTGGGAATGGGGTGAAAACCAGTTTTTGGAATGAACTCTGGTTAGGAGAAGAGAATTTGAAGATTTCTTGAGTCTACAACAGATGGACACTGTGGCACAGGTGTGGAGCCCTCAAAGTTGGGATTTGATCTTTAGGAGGGCTTTAAATGACTGGGAGATTGACAGAGTAGCAGAATTACTACAGACACTAAATGCATTTCCAGGTGTCACTGAAGGTTCTGACACTCCAATCTGGAAAATGAAAAAGAAAGGGATTTTCACTGTGAAGTCTTGTTACTGGAGTTTAAATTCTAATCAGACTATGGAAATGGAATGGCCTTGGAAACTAATTTGGAAAATCAAGATCCCTCACAAGGTTTCAGGTTTCACATGGTTGGTAATCAGGAAAGCATGTCTAACCCATGAAGTGTTACAAAGAAGAGGTACACAGATTTGCTCAAGGTGTTACATGTGTGGGGAAGAGGCAGAAGTTAACAGTCACCTTTTCTTACACTGCAGAACAGCTGTAAATTTGTGGGACGTGTTCTTATGTATACTTGGAGTTAACTGGGTAATGCCCAAGACTACTTTAGACTTGCTGAAACAGTGGGAAGGAGTGGGCAGATGAAGAAGATCCAAAGAAGACTGGTGGAAGTGCATCCCATCCTGCATTTGGTGGACATTGTGGAAGGAAAGGAATGAAAGATCACATGATGGGAAACTTAACAACACTCAAAAAATCAAGATGAATAGCTTGAGCTTGTTGTATTTTTGGTGTAAACAGGATTTGGTGGGGGAGGTAGATAGCTTAGTGGATTTTATAGCTTAATTGTAAAGATTTTGCCCAGTTTCGGCTTAATTATACCAATAGATTGTCAATTCTTGGTAAAAAGAATTTGCAAGATATGGCCAAAAGAGTTTTGACGGAACATATAGTTGCAACCTTTTTACAATGGATGTACGAAGCAGGGCTCCCCCTCAGTTGTGCCAATTATATCGACATTTCTAGAGAATTCATAGAGGTCGTCAGCCAATGTGGTCCAGGAATGAAGCCTCCTACTTATCATGAAATTAGTGTCAATTAACTAAACAAAGAAGTGGAAGAGACAAAAAAAGTTATGGAGGATCAACGGGTAAATGGAACAAGTTCATATTTTCCATTATGTTGGATAAATGGACGACAAGAAATGTAAAAATGATCATTGGTGTGTCGGTGAATTCTCCAAAAGGAAACTATTTGTTGAATCCATTGACGCAAGCAACTCCTCTACTGATTCTATCAAAATATTCTATGGGTTCGAAACATTATTAAGATGATTGGAGCACAGAATGTTGTTACCAATAAGGCAGGTGAAAATGTTAAAGCAGGTAATAAACCTTCTATTTCGTCATCCTCAATGTTCATTTTAGCGGTTGATCAAAAGATTGTTGCATTTAATGATTGTTTTTGTGTGCTATTGAAAGAAGTGACAAATCAACTGTTTCACCTTCCTTCCATTTCTTCAACATCACCAAGATTAGCCACATTCAGTTAAAATAAAGCATGACGCTTTACGTCCTTTTTTCACCGACATATTTTTTAATTTCTCCCTCACAATCTACTAAAATTTCACACTTCTGAGACATCCTTAGAAGACCCAATAAGATGGTGGATGTGACGAAAGAGTGTCTAAGTTATTTTATCACAAAACAAACATATAATCATGGTCCCATTGGTTTCACTTGATTTTTCTTAAATCTTACCAACAATTAAAATGGGTAACTGACTAGGAACTATGAGAAAACATTAAGTGAGACCAATAGGGTTGCAATTATATGTTTGTCTTGTCACAAGATAACTCAAGGCTAAATCTTTCATCACAATCAGCATCTGATTAGGTCTTTTAGGAATGTCGCAAAGTGTACAAAATGTCCGAAAATTGTGAGGGAAGAAAATAAAAGTATGTTGATGAAAAAAAAGAGCTAAAACGTCAAGGCTATATTTAAACTGAATGTGACTAATCTTGATGAAGATGAAGAAATGAAAGATGAGGCTGTTTATTTGTCATTTCCTTCAAAATCACAAAAACAATTACAAATGCAACGGTCTCTTTTAGCTATGGATCATTAGTAGAAAAGGACCTATAGATTGTCAATTCTTGGTAAAAGGAATTTGCATGATATGGCCAAGAGAGTTTTGACAAAACATATAGTTGCAACCTTTTTACAATGGATGTACGAAGCAAGGCTCCCCCTCGGTTGTGCCAATTAAATCGACATTTCTAGAGCATTCATAGAGGTTGTCGGCCAATGTGGTCAAAGAATGAAGCCTCCCGTTTGCGATGAAGTTAGTGTCAATTATCTAAACAAAGAAGTGGAAGAGACAAAAAAAAGTTATATGAAGGATCAATGGGACAAGTTCATATGTTCCATCATGTTAGATAAATGGATGACAAGAATTGAAAAAATGATCATTGACGTGTTGGTGAATTCTCCAAAAGGAAACTATTTGTTGAATTGATTGATGCGAGCAACTTGTCTACTGATTTTATCAAAATATTCTATGGGTTTGGAACACTAATAAGATGATTGGAGCACAGAATGTTGTTACCAATAATGTAGGTGAAAATGTTAAAGCAGGTAATAAACCTTCTATTTCGTCATCCTCAATGTTCATTTATAGCGATTGATCTATAACTTGAAACGATTGTTGCATTTAATGATTGTTTTTTTGTAATATTTAAAGAAGTGACAAATCAACCGTTTCACCTTCCTTCCATTTCTTCATCAACACCAAGATTAGCCACATTCGGTTGAAATAAAGCATGACGCTTTACATCCATTTTTCATCGACATATTTTTTGATTTCTCCCTGTCAATCTCCGAAAATTTCACACCTTGAGACATCCTTAGAAGACCCAATAAGATGGTGTTTGTGACGAAAGAGTTATTTTATCACAAAACAAACATATAATTGTGGTCCCATTGGTTTCAATGGATTTTTCTTAAATCTTACCAACAATTAAAATGGGTGACCGACTAGGAACTATGAGAAAATATTAAGTGAGACCAATAGGGTCGCAATTATATGTTTGTCTTGTGACAAGATAACTCGAGGCTGAATCTTTCGTCACAAACAACATCAGATTGGGTCTTTTAGGAATGTCGCAAAGTGTACAAAATGTCCGGAAATTGTGAGGGAAGAAATTAAAAAATATGTTGATGAAAAAAAAGAGCTAAAACGTCAAGGCTATATTTAAACTGAATGTGACTAAACTTGATGAAGATGAAGAAATGAAAGATGAGGTTGTTTATGTGTCATTTCCTTCAAATTCACAAAAACCATTACAAATGCAACGGTCTCTTTTAGCTATGGATCATTAGTAGAAAAAGACCTATAGATTGTCAATTTTTGGTAAAAGGAATTTGCAAGATATGGCCAAGAGAGTTTTGACATAACATATAGTTGCAACCGTTTTACAATGGATGTACGAAGCAGGGATCTCCCACGGTTGTGCCAATTATATCGACATTTCTAGAGCATTCATAGAGGTTGTCGGCCAATGTGGTCCAAGAATGAAGCCTCCCGTTTGTCATGAAATTAGTGTCAATTATCTAAACAAAGAAGTGGAAGAGACAAAAAAAAGTTATGGAGGATCAATGGAACAAGTTCATATGTTCCATTATGTTTGGATTAATGGATGACAAGAATTGAAAAATGATCACTGACGTGTTGGTGAATTCTGCAAAAGGAAACTATTTGTTGAATTGATTGATGCGAGCGACTCATCTACTGATTCTATCAAAATATTCTATGGGTTCGGAACACTATTAAGATGATTGAAGCACAAACTGTTGTTACCAATAATGCAGGTTAAAATGTTAAAGCAGATAATAAACTTTCTATTTCGTCATCCTCAATGTTCATTTCTAGCGACTGATCCGTAACTTGAAAAGATTGTTGCATTTAATGATTGTTTTTATGTGATGTTGAAAGGAGTGACAAATCAACTGTTTCACCTTCCCTCCATTTCTTCATCATCACTAAGATTAGCCACATTCGGTTGAAATAAAGCATGAGCTTTACGTCCTTTTTTCATCAACACATTTTTTAATTTCTCCCTCACAATCTACGAAAATTTCACACTTTGAGACATCCTTAGAAGACCTAATAAGATGGTGTTTGTGACTAAGGAGTGTCTGAGTTATTTTATCACGAAAAAAACATATAATTGTGGTCCCATTGGTTTCACTTGATTTTTCTTAAATCTTACCAACAATTAAAATGGGTGACCAACTAGGAACTATGAGAAAATATTAAGTGAGACCAATAGGGTCGCAATTATGTGTTTGTCTTGTCACAAGATAACTTGAGGCTGAATCTTTCGTCACAAACAATATCTGGGTCTTTTAGGAATGTCGCAAAGTGAACAAAATGTCTGGAAATTGTCAGGGAAGAAATTAAAAAATATGTTGATAAAAAAAAAAAGCTAAAACGTCAAGGCTATATTTAAATTGAATGTGACTAATTTTGATGAAGATGAAGAAATGAAAGATGAGGTTATTTATTTGTCATTTCCTTCAAAATCAAAAAAAAGATTACAAATGCAACGGTCTCTTTTAGCGATGGATCATTAGTAGAAGAGGACCTATATATTGTCAATTCTTGGTAAAAGGAAAGATATGGCCAAGAGAGTTTTGACAGAACATATAGTTGCAACCTTTTTACAATGGATGTACGAAGCAAGACTCCCCTTCGGTTGTGCCAATTATATCGACATTTCTAGAGCATTCATAGAGGTTGTCGGCAATGTGGTCCAAGAATGAAGCCTCCCGTTTTTCATGAAATTAGTGTCAATTATCTAAACAAAGAAGTGGAACAGACAGAAAACAATTATGGAGGATCAACGGGAAAATGGAACAAGTTCATATGTTCCATTATGTTGGATAAATGGACTACAAGAAATGTAAAAATGATCATTGACGTGTTGGTGAATTCTCCAAAAAGAAACTATTTGTTGAATCCACTGATGTGAGCAACTTGTTTACTGATTCTATCAAAATATTTTTATGGGTTCGGAACACTATTAAGATGATTGGAGCACATAATGTTGTTACCAATAATGCAGGTGAAAATGCTAAAGCAGGTAATAAACCTTCCATTTCGTCATCCTCAATGTTCATTTATAGCGATTGATCCATAACTTGAAAAGATTGTTGCATTTAATGATTGTTTTTGTGATATTGAAAGAAGTGACAAATCAACCGTTTCACCTTCCTTCCATTTCTTCATCACCACCAAGATTAGCCACATTCGATTGCAATAAAGCATGACGTTTTAGGTCCTTTTTTCATCGACATATTTTTTAATTTCTCCCTGTCAATCTCCGAAAATTTCACACCTTGAGACATCCTTAGAAGACCCAATAAGATGGTGTTTGTGACGAAAGAGTGTGTCTGAGTTACTTTATCACAAAAACAAACAGATAATTGTGGTCTCATTGGTTTCACTTAATTTCTCTTAAATCTTACCAACGATTAAAATGGGTGACCGACTAGGAACTATGAGAAAATATTAAGTGAGACCAATAGGGTCGCAATTTATATGTTTGTCTTGTGACAAGATAACTCGAGGCTGAATCTTTCGTCACAAACAACATCTAATTGAGTCTTTTAGGAATGTCGCAAAGTGTACAAAATGTCTAGAAATTGTGAGGGGAGAAATTAAAAAATATGTTGATGAAAAAAAGGAGCTAAAACGTCAAGGCTATATTTAAACTGAATGTGACTAATCGTGATGAAGATGAAGAAATGAAAGATGATGTTTATAGTCATTTCCTTCAAAATCACAAAAACAATTACGAATGCAATAGTCTCTTTAAGTTATGAATCATTAGTAGAAAAGGACCTATAGATTGTCACTTCTTGGTAAAAAGAATTTGCATGATATGGCCAAGAGAGTTTTGACGGAACATATAGTTGCGACCTTTTTACAATGGATGTACAAAATAGGGCTCCCACTCAATTATGCCAATTATTCCAACAATTTTTAGAGAATTCATTGAGGTCATAGTCCAATGTGGTCCAGAAATGAAACCTCCCTCTTATCATGAAGTTAGTGTCAGTTGTTCTACTTTAAGGTGGAGGCTTTGTGGTTTAGAAACTCTAGAGTTACAAAAGATCGCCATTAACTTATGTCTAACTTGTAGCTTATATGGGCGTGAGAAATTGGAGCATATTTAAGTATGTAAGAACTACGAGCAAAATTTAGTATATTGAGGTAACAATATTATATCACAATTGTCTTAATTCCTACTAATTACTTTGTCTCAAAAAAAAAAAATTCCTACTAATTACTTGCTATATTTGTTTCTAGATTCATACCAAGAAGAGGAATCGACTAACACTAAAGCTCCACATGACATGGTGTTCATAAAATATAATAGAACATAGATTTGGGTACAACGCTTGCAATGAAATTGGTCCAATTAGCTTGGACAATACTTATGATGTCATTGAATGGCTAACTAAAGTTGAGAATGTTGAAGATAAAGCAATTTTGAGGAAGATTCTAATTTCACTCGGGGTATTGTTGTTGAGGCAAGAGTTGAGGAGAATTGTTACGGTTTGAGAGAAAATACTTCAAGTTTACATAAGAGGGGGAAAGAGATAGCTACTTCAAGCCGTGTTGATGAAGTTGAAGATGATGAACAATACAATGATAAAAGAGAAATATAAGATTTTGTCAATCTTGTAAAAGTAGAGTAGAGTTCAGAAGAACAAGAAATAGATGTTGAAAGATTATTAAATTTGATTTGTTAGTCCTGTGATCCATGGAGGATTTTTTGATATCTATCTTCTAGCTTTTAATAAGAACTTCTGCTTATATCTATTGTCTCTATTTATTTTGGTTGTTTTTCTTTAGAAACTGTGTTTCACGCTTTAACCAAAGCGGTGCATTGTCGCTTTTTACCGCTTCACGCTTCCCTAAACACTAATTTATAATGAGTATAAAATTATAAATATGCTCAAAAAGATGAAATTTTATCAAATACAATTGTGATGATAAATTTTGATTGAATGTCTATTGTAGAATTTTTTGTTTGACCTCTCATGTTAGTTTTAGTTACAAAATTGTAGGTTTATTACACTATTTATATGGTTTAGCTAAATATTGTGTAAGTTGGCTAAGAAATTTTGGGCACCCATTCATCAATATTTTTTATTGACTTCTTTAAAATTTGAAGACTCTTGAAGAAATTTCTCGCTACACCACTGTAGTCACCCCCAACTTGCTTGGAATTGAGACATGGTTGTTATTGTATTCGGACACGGTAAGTTAACATCATTTTAATGCATCTGCTTTTATAGACGTGAAATTAATATTTAGGTACTTCTCACAATTTATACTACATAAGAATATAAAGCTTCCTGCATACTACTGTATACAAAGAAGCCTTGAATGAATGGGTATGCATTCCACGCTTTTCAAAGTAAAGAAGAACAGAGAAGGCAAATAATGATCATGAAAATATAATGCACACAGGAAATAAGAGTAAGGTGCTTGTACCAATTCCAAGGCAAGGTATGCATTTACAGATGGTCTCCTTCCCTCGTTTGTTGTAGTAACTTACAAATCCCGTTCCTTGGCAACTCCGACATTTCCCAGTCCACTCATAGACGACTTCCTTGCAATCCTAAAGTAGCAATAATGACCAAAGGGCTTTCATCAAAAAATAAGAATGACCAAAGAAAAATGACAAACATAGACCAGTGAATATCTTTAGCGTTCTCGTGTAAACATCTTCTTTATGTAGACAAAGATATTACCCTGTGATAACAAATTGCATACTAATTCCTGTCAATATTATTAGTATTCTAGTGGTGGATAAAATTTGAAACAGATTAGACTGTATACTGACCAATGATGGTCAGTAACTCTATCAATAACTTTGTGCCACAAGATACCAGACAAAGTGCTGATCTTTTTCTTTTTCTTGTTTTGGTAACCAAGAAATCCCCGAGGGTCATTGGCACACAGTTTGAAACTTGATGATTGGCATGCCCATTATCATTGTCCACTTAAATACCAAGCTTTTGTCTATATTTATGACGTGTGCCTAACCCACACATCACATGCTACGCTCTTACCACTCAACCAAAAGCCTTGGGGACTGGGGTTGAGACAAAATGTTGAACTGCACTGCAATATAAGCCTCAAAAGGTAGTTTTTTTGGTCTACAGAAGATGTTTTCCTTTAGTCCCTACACAAGTATTAATGTTCCAAAAAGTCCATTTTATACATAAAAGAACTTAAATTACAAAACCAAAAGTTAGTTCAGAACTCAATAGTCTGAACTAGAACACCGAGATAAACCATACTGTTATTGGGTAATCTAACTGTGCACTTCACTCAAATTGACAACTAATCAATACGCTGCAATGTCAAACTAGTTTGGGTCCAATATTTATCATAGTTCACTATTTTTAGTTTCACCCAAAGGCACAGCCTGCAAACTTGAATGGATCATGGAAGACCAGGTTCAAATTAATCTCAGCATAAAAAAGGGGAAAAAAACCGGGTGATTTCTTCTCATTAGACTAAAATAAGGCAAATAAATATAAAGTACAAAGCAAAATGAAGACCTGTATTTGCGGATTACAGCGAAGGCGACGGTCAATTTCGTCGGGCGAAACAGGAGAAGTGTCAGGATAAGTCATGGGAAGAGGAAGAGGTTCACTATCATCGGCCAAGTAGCTCTCTCGGTTGCGCGACCAAGGCTTTTCCCAGGCATTAATTTTCGTATTTTTGGTGGTACTCGCCGTTCGCTTCTCCACCGGAGAAGTGCCTTGAGATTTCTTGGAAATTCTGCCGGCGCCGGCGGAAGCGGCATCAGCAGCACCGACGAAGTTGAAAGAAGAGGAAGAGGAGGATGGGTCAGAGGCGGCGTTGCAACGAATAGAGATGGTGTTCGAATGAGGAAATGAGAATGTGGCAATGGAGAACTTGAGAGGGGTGACACTGGAAGTAGGGTTAATTGGCAGCATTCCAAGGAAAACAAGATATTGCTACCGAAAAGAAAAGAGGAACAAACATCTAAAGGTTTGTTTGTATTTCTCATACGAAATCGGAGATCTCAAGAGATGCACGGTAGTAGCGGTCATCTTCAATCTAGCTTGTTAACATTCGAATTTAAGAAAGAAATTTGAATCGAAATATATACAAACTTTTATATAGTTTATTACTGTATGGAGTGATCCAATCCTTTCACCCAAGCAAGGAGCCCATCAAAATTCAAATACATATTGTTATTAAGCCCATGTGTCTAACAGTTCTAACCGGGTATAGAGCGTCATTTTCAACTTTTTTATGGGCTTTGAACCACGGCTAGCTAGACGGAGTCACTAAGACAAAGCCAATAACGTATTGCATTAAATCTGATTGTACCACTATCTCGGAACCAAATCAAGAAACCATATGAAAAATTATTTATATTTAAATAAAGTCTAGATCCTTTTATGATAGATATAAAAGCGAAGTTAGATATCCGACATAGATATGATTTTTTTTAAGCCGGATATAATCACAGCTCTAGATCAGAGATATAAAAAGTAAAAGAAGGAAAGAATAGTACCTTAGAACAAGGGTCAACACCAGGGCCTGTACGAACTTTACAACTTTATTCATAATATCTAGCAAGTATCCGGCGAACACAAATTACAAAAGCCAAAGGGGCAAAGAGAGCTTCACGAAAGAGAAGAGAGAGGGGGTTTCTAAAACCTACTTCCTCTAAGCTATAAATAAGACTTATGTATAGAAAAGAAAAGAATCTACAAACAGTAATGAACAGTAAATATGGGTCCCTTATATCAATGGGCCCCTACATATAGTCACAGTTTATCTACTGTTGATCAATAGTGTATTTATTGTTGATAGTGAGTTTTGCTATAGTGATACGTACTACATCTTGTCTTTTTTCTTCAATTCGCGGAGAAAATCTTCCGCCTTTGGTCTGGCTCACATGGTTGAACTTCTTGAATATCTTTAGGGCCAACGTCTTCACTAGTTTCACTCCTCATGGATGTGTCTGATTTTTCATATTGAGTTATGTTGAGGAGTAGATCCTTCTTACTTCTTCGAGATAATTATTAATCATCTCTTCTTTATTTCCGTCTTGAATGGAAATCTTTCGAGCAATATGCTTTACCGAGCTATCTTGAACTCCCTTTTGTGGGGTGATACAGTATTTTTGCACCTTTTTTTCAATCTGATTTAATAATTTATGTTCATATAAAGACTTAGTTTTGGGATCCTTTTTCATTAGTTTATCCCAGAAATTATTATAAAAAGTTTGATATAAACAAGGAATTTGTTCCTCGATAAAACCTACTTCTAGAGACCATTTATGGATTCAAGGGATTGAAAATTATATGAAGAAGTATATTTGTTCAATTTGTTCTATATAACAAATGTGATCTGTATGATATAATGCTTTGAGATCGGGCAAAACTTTAATCCATTCTTTGTATAACTTCATAAATGGATCCGGCAGAATTTTAATTGTTGGACCGTGGTATGACCACCAGTTTAAAAACCAATTAGGAATTGATTCTGTGAATATCTTCACACAGACTTTAATAAATCATGTGTGCTTATGTTTCTCATTATTGTAAATGAGAGTTTTATCAAAAGTATGGATATAATCCCAATAGGTAAAACTCATGGAGACTTTATTCAGGCTAATTTGTCTTTCCTTTATTGTGGAGATACCCCAGTCTTCAACTGATATAATCTGTTTGATTATCATTTTAGAGAAATTATAGACATTCTCACTAGTGTTATATCCTGAGAAATGCTGAAACTCAGCACTACATGTGCTTATTGGGATTGTTTCATAATAAGATCGGGTTTTATATGACTCGTTTGGTAAATATAATATGTTAATCAAATACCGTTGGAATATCTTCCAAGGTTCTTCTTTTCTCTGAATATCTGAGTTTTCTAAATGAAATATCATTTCTTTCTTGGATATTTTTTTTTGTATGATTTGATATCATCAACATCTTCTTTTGCTACGGATGCAAATGTATCACTTTGCTTCTAAGATAGATATTCTTGCAATTGTGCGTATAACGGATTATTTTCTGGAATATCTTCCAGGTGTATAGAAGAAGAAGCCTCCTTTTGAGAGGTCTTCAGGTTCACCAAACTCATTCTTCCCCTTTGTATAATTGGAGAGTTAGAAGAGGATCCAGATCCATATGACGATCCTGATGATCCTAGGGATGATCTTCCTCTTCCTCTGGTATAACCTCCTTTCCCCCTAACCTTGGTCATCCAAGGAGGATCCATCCTACAAACAACACATGTAGTTTTATTCAATCTCATAATAATCACTATAAAAATCAATGAGTTCTTCACAAAAAAAAGATTTATGAAATGATGTCTCTTATCATGACATCTATAATTTTTCATATAGCTATTTCTTGTACGTCTATTAAGAGGTACAACCTTTATAATAGTAATCAAAATTTTATCTGAAAGGCAAGGAGATAGAAATCTCATTAATAAGATAAATATTCTTTGGATAAGAAATCCGGAAGAGAGTTATCACTCCCCTTCTTATAATAAATCTCAAAATCAAAAGGAGTTAACTGGGCCTGCCACCTAGCAAATATTAATTTTCATGCATCATGTTTAAAATCTTTGTCAAACATATATTTTACTGATTGTGCACCAGTTTTATCAAAAATTTTTGATTATATAAATCATACTTAAATTTTAATACACATTTAATGATGGTGAGTATTTCATGAGCTATCATAGCATATTTTTTCTGAGTATCGCTCCATTTTCCAGAATGAAATCTAATTAGATATTCGATTTTATCATTATGATTAATTTGCTTTAGAATCCCACCATAACCAATGTTAGACGCATCTGTCTCAATTATCTTCTGCCAAGTTGGATTAGCAAGAGTTAGATAAGGCAAAGATTGCACACGAAGTTTAATGGTTTTTACCAAATTGGTGTGACTATCAGTCCATGGGGATTTATAATCCTTTCTAAGCCTGTCATATAAAGGGGCCAAATCAAGAGATAAATTTTTGTAAAAGGGGGAAATGTAGTTTTAACTTCCCAAAAATCTATTAACAAAACTACTTTAATTGAAGAACAACAGGCAAAAGTTATATTACAATATAATAGAATTAGTCTAAATACAAAAAGAATAGGAAGGCTATATATAAGCATTTATTAACTAAACCTAACCTAATAGGAAATAGACTCCATTAACTAAACCTAACCTAATAAGAAATAGACCCAATAACAAAAGCCCAAAAATAGTAACATAAGCCCAAACATATGGGCTAACATCCCCCCTTAAACTCACAATGCAATAGCAATAAGCATTGAGAGTTTGTCACACAAAAAGTGAAACCAAGACACTGACTGCGCCTTCGTAAAAAGTTCAGCAATCTACAAGGTCGACGGAACAAAAGGAAGAGATATGGTCCCGAGCTGTAAATGATGACAGGTGAAGTGATAATCAATCTCAATGTGCTTCGTCCGCGCATGAAAAATAGAATTTTTTGCAATTTGTATCGCACTTTTGTTATCATAACGTAGGGGAGTAGGCAGAGAAATGTGAACCCCCATATCTGCAAGAAGCCAAGTAACCAAACAATCTCACATGTAGTCACAGCCATAGCACGATACTCAGTCTCCGTGGAAGATCTAAAGACAACATCCTGCTTCTTGCTTTTCTATGAGATTAAAGAGTCTCCAAGAAACACACAAAAACTAGTGGTGGATTTACGATCATTGCGATCACTATCCTAATCAGCATCACTATAGGCTCGCAGCTCGAGAGATGACGTCGAGGGAAATAAGAGATTCTGAAACTGAATGCCACGAAGATATCTCAGAATACGAAGTACAGCTCCCTAGTGAACAGAAGTAGGAGCAATAACAAATTGGCTAACAACATGAACTACATGAGCTATATCCGGGCGAGTAACGGTAAGATAAACCAAACTACCTACAATAGTCCGATAAAGACTTGGATCAGATAACGAAACACCATCACTAGGAGAGTACCATGCATTGGTTTCAAGGGGAGTATCTACAGTCCTGTTGTTAGAAAGGCGCGCCCGTTTAAACAAGTCACATATATATTTAGTCTGAGAAAGAAGATACCCTTTCTTAGACTGAGCCACCTCAATACCCAAAAAATAATGTAGCAAGCCCAAGTCCTTCATGGCAAATCGATGAGCCAACTCACGCTTCAATGACTCAATACCACCATAATCATCACTAATAATAACCATAGCATCTACATGTAAGGACAAAAGAATTTTCCCTGCACTCGTACATCTAACAAACAACGCCGAATCATAATTACTTGGGGAAAATCCAAGAGAAGTAATCATAGTGGAAAATTTCTCAAACCAAGCACGAGGGGCTTGCTTGAGACCATATAAAGGTTTTTGAAGCCGACAAACTTCACCCGACTAGTGGTCAATACCTGGGGGAGGAGTCATATAAACTTCCTCATGGAGATCACCATTCAAAAATGCATTCTTGACGTCCATTTGAAATATCTTCCACTGTCGAACGGATGCAACAACAATTATAGTGCGAATAGTTGTCATCTTTGCCACCGGGGCAAAAGTCTCCTCATAGTCCATACCATATTTTTGTGAGTACCTTTTTGCCACAAGTCTGGCTTTGTATCGCTCAACAAACCCATCAGACTTTGTTTTTATCTTACACACCCATCTACAGCCAATCGTATGTTTACCAGGTGGGAGGGTAACCAAATCCCATGTATGTGTCTGATAAAGAGCAGTGAGTTCCTCAGCCATAGCATTCTGCCAAAAAGGATCAGTCACAACCTCTCGATACGACTTAGGTTCAAACAAATGATGTATGTTTGCAATAAAGAAAGCAAATGAGGCTGAGTATGTAGAGTAAGCAAAATCTAGTAGTTTGGTGGACTTAGAAGGACGAGTAGACCTCCTCAGAGGTGGTGGGTCTCCAGTCTCAACATTTAAAGGAGTAAACTTAGGCACAGGTGGGGCTGAAGCACTATCATCAGGTGGTATGGATGAATCCGAAACTGGAACCTCCATGTCAACGCCAAAAGGATCAATATGCTGAAGATCTGATTTCGTTACATCATGGGATTTAGCTGGAATCGAATAAAAAGGAATATGTTCCAAAAAGGTGACATGCCGTGAAACATATAATTTCTGACTTACAGGATCATAGCAACAATATCCTTTTTGTCCAAAATCATACCATAAAAACACACATATAACTGATTTTGGTCCCATCTTATTTCGTTCAACATGAGGGTGAAGAACATAGCAAGTACATCCAAAAACTCGTAATGCAGAATAATCCGATTGGTGACCATACAATTTCTCAAACGGAGATATTCCTGAAGTCAATGTAGTAGGAATACGATTAATTACATATACATTAGTTAGGACTGCTTCTCCCCAAAAAATACTAGGAACCTCTGCAGATAAGAGTAAATAGCATGCTGTCTCAAGAATATGGCGGTGTTTCCTTTCTGCAACACCGTTCTGCTCAGGATTGTCAGTACAAGATGACTGGTGTATGGTGCCATCAGAGGTGAGTAACTGAGTGAAATCATTAGAGGTATATTTGCCCTCTAAGTCACACCTGAAGCACTTTATCACAGTCGAATGTTGTGTTTTAACAAGGGCTCTAAAGTTACTATAAATGCCAAAGAAATCAAATCTGCGTTTCATAAGATAAACCCAGGTATAACGAGTAAAGTCATCTATAAACGAAACATAATAGGTCGAGCCACCCTTAGTGGATATTGGTGATGGGCCCCACACATCAAAATGAATAATATCAAAAAGAGCAATAGAATAAGACACACTTTTATTAAATGGTGAAGCCGAGAATTTTGCCAATTTACAACCAATACAATCAGAAATATCACAAGTGTTCAAATTACCCAAAGCACCAGTAGAGGCTAAGAAACGTAAATATGACACTGACACATGTCCCAAACGGGAATGCCAAAGATAAAACTGAGAAGACAAAGGACTCAAACGAAAAGACGACAAATCAATACTAGAGGCAGCAACAACAACAGAAGACACTTTGAGAATCTCCAAGACATAGAGTTTCCCCACCCTACGGCCAATCCCAGTCACCTTCTGAGTGTGTTGGTCCTGTACAACACAAACAGAATCAGAAAAGAACACCTAATTACCAGCTTTACACAATTGACTGACCGTAGCAAGATTCAAAGCAAGTTTGGGAAAGTAATAAACATCAGAGAGAACAATGTTAGGGGTAGTAATAGAACCAACACCCTCGACTGTTATAGATGCAGCACTAGCAGACATAACAGAGATTGGTGAAATTGGGGACAAAGAACCAAACGATGACAAATACGGTGATATATGATGAGACGCACTAGAATTCAAAATCCATAGTGAGGATGAAATACCTGAGGGACTAGAAGAAGCTAGACTTGAATGGGACATAGATGCTGAAATAGCAGTAGGATTAGAAGCCATAAGTTGTCTGAACTATTCGAAAACCTGGGGATCCAACGCAGAGGGTGGCATAGTGCTAACAGACTCAGTATCTACAGATGGTGCAGCAGCAGCAACAACAAACTGTGGAGGATGAGCATAAAAGGAGCGTGCCCCATATTTTTGCTGCTGTCCAGATTGAGGCTGTTTTGCCTTGTTAAGTAACAATGGGCACCGAGCCTTCCAATGATTTTTCTGTTTGCAAAATGCACACTCATTAAATGCAACTTTAGGAGATTGTCGAGAACGTGGTGGTCTAGACTGATCAGTTGGAATAGCAAACACAGCAGGAGTATTAGTTGTTTTAGACCCTTTATCCACTTGAGACTTGATACGGGTCTCTTCTGTAATCAGTTCATGAACAACGGAATCAACTGTGGGGAAAGGAGATCATGAAGGATTGTTCCACGCAGTCCTTCAAAATCAGAACGTAATGCCATCAAAAATTGAACCAAGCGTTGTTCTTCCCTCCTAGCAATGTATGGCTTAAAAACTTTTGACTCTACAGATTCAGTAAGAGCCAATTGATCCCACAAATCCGACATTACAACATAGAAATTTTGAATACTTATAGCATTTTGTTGAAGAGCACGAATATCATACTCCAACTGGTACTGCTTAGCAAAATTAAACTGAGTATACAATCTCTCCAAATGGTCCCAAACTTCCTTTGTTGTGTCATACTTAGCCAATTGCATACCAATTGACTGAGTTACAGAATTGTTGATCCAAGTGATAACCTTGGAGTTGGCAGTTTCCCATGAGTCTACCAACAATGCAAAATTTGCAGCCTTATCATCTTTAGATTTAACTTTAACTCCAATGACATAACCCCACATATTATTCCCATGAAGAAAATTCTTCATGACATAACTCCAATATGTATAATTTTTACCATTTAACTGAGCATTAATGGACTGGAGAGAATCATCCTTTCCAGTCATATTGTCAAAAGAGAAGAAAACACAGCAAGACACAAATAATTCGAAAACAAAAAATTAAACTACCTTAGTTCAATCCGCGCAACAGATGACTGCTACCAGGTCTTTAACCAACAAATCAAGGAGCATGGATAGATTCAGCTCTTGATACCATGTTAACAGAACTACTTTAATTGAAGAATAAAAGGCAAGAGTTATATTACAATATAATAAAATTAGTCTAAATACAAAAAGAATAGGAAGGTTATATATAAACATCAATTAACTAAACCTAACCTAATAGAAAATAGACTCCATTAACTAACCTAACCTAATAGGAAATAGACCCAATAACAAAAACCCAAACATAGTAACATAATCCCAAACATATGGGCTAACAAAATCTTTGTAATTGTGTCCTATATGTATTAACATCAGGAAATTTTGAAGCAAAGTCAATCGATCGTTGAATAGGGGTAACCTTACCTTGACATATAAGATGTCCTAAGAATCTTACCTACGCTTGGAATAAGCTCATCTTTGGTTTAGAAATTACCAAACCATTTTGTATAATAATTTTCTTGAAAATGTCTAAATGTTTAATATGCATTTCAAGAGTTTTTGAGTAAACCAGAATATCATCAATATAAACAATGATAAAATCCAAATATAGATTAAAAATATCATTCATAATTTTCTAAAATTCAGACGGAGCGTTTTTTAAACCAAATGGCATAACATTCCACTTATATTATCCAAATGGGACATTAAAAACTGTTCTATAAGAATGTTCTTTAAATATTTGAATCTGCTAATATCCAGATTTTAAATCAAATTTTGAAAATATATTGACATCATATAATCTAGATAATAAATCTCTTTTATTCGAAATAGGATACCTAATCCATTTCAAATATTTATTTAAAGGCTTATAATTTATAACTAACCTGGGGACACCTCGTTCCCTTTCAGCTGCATTATTAACATAGAAAGCAGTACATGACCAAGGAGATTTCAAATGTTTTATCAAACCTTTTTGTAATAAATTATCAATTTCCTTTTTACAGAATTCAACCAGTTTGGCGTTCATTTGACAAGGACGAGACTTAGTAGGAATATCATCCTCAGAGAAATTTTCTTCATATGGAAGGGTAACAATATGTTTTTTTCGATTAAAAAAAGCACTAGGATGATCAGCACAAATATTAATAGCGATTTGATCAGAGATTAATTTAATTTTCTTTCGTACTTTAGTTGATTTTAAAGTATCAAATATATTCACGCTAAATAATTCAAGTTGTAAAGAATCAACATGCTTTTGCTTCATGTCAATTAAAGCATTAATATCACGAGAAATAGGGTTAATGATAAAAGTATAACTAATAATCTTATTTTCATACATAACAGAAAAACCCTTTGCATTTATGCTTGTAAATGGATAAATAGCATTTATAAAGGGTGTTCCAAGTATAATCGGAGGCTATAATTGATTTTTAACCAAGAAAAAGAAATGCAGAATGCAAACTTTATTTTGGCAAATACAAGTGTTAGGCAATTTATACTTTATATCTAAAGCATGTCCTGATGCAGATCTAACCATATGAGTAGTTTTTTCAAAATATGTGGTAGGTACTAGACCTTCCTGAATACAACTCACTTCAGCTCCACTATCAATCATAGCCACATTAGTTATAGAAAAACTATTATCAATTAATATGGTACATTTAATATACCATTTGTGAGCAGTTACAATTTGCATCATTCCTAGAAACATACCTTGTCTAGGATCAATATTAAGAGGTTTTGCAAGAGTTTTCTTCAACAATATTTTTTCCCTTGTTATGAACAGTTTCAATTTGAGTAAGACGATGATCACAAATCATTTTTTTTATTTAATAGATTTAATCTCATTTTTAAAATTTTCAATTTCTCCTTTTAAATCATCAAAAGAAAAATCTCTTGTAGAAATAGTTTGCTTATTGAGTCTGTTATGAACTTTAGACAAAGAATAAGGAGCAAAATATTCATATTCAAAATCCTTTCTTTTTTCCAAATTTTTTGAAGAACTAGCCTTGTTATTAACAACTAATTGAATAATATTTTCATGAAGATTATTTTCTGTAACTTCTTTCAAAAGTTCTATTACATTATCAGAAGTAATAGTGTTAAGATTTAAATCCTCAAATTGAGATTGCAATTTATAAAATTCATCATTTTCACAGGAACAAATATCACCTTGACCAGATTTGCAAGTATCACAAGCATGCTGATTATTATCAGATAATTCAGGCAAATCAACATCTTTTTTGGAACCTGATCCTGACTCAAAATCATAGTCGGACTTCGAACCAGAAGTATAAAGGAAACTATAAACCTTATAATGAATTTCTTCATCAAGTTTTAAGGTTTTCAGCTTTTCAAGTTTGCAATTGGGTGCTATATGTCTAAAATTGCCACACCTATAACACTTAATTTTCGTGAGTTCCTGCCTAGACCTATTCTTGGTAAATCTATTAGATTTTTTATAAGCTTTTCACTTGTCCCGTTCTTCCTTAGATCTACGTCTATGCCTAGACCTTCTTTTCCTATAATGTTCATTGGGATTGGATTCTCTAGAATCTCTATGTTTGGTCTTCTTCTTGCTATTAGCTGAAGTATCAGGTAAACCAAACTGGTACAAAAGTCTCCTAATTGAGATCTTTCTCGGAGCTTATCCATTTTAAGCTATCTATTTAATTTTAATTTATTGCACAAATTTATACCTTCTTGAGTGCAAACTCCTATTAATCTTCCATAGGTATAATCACCATAAGGAATTTCACCAAACTCATTTCTAAGGATCTTTTTAACCCTTAGAGAAAATCATGGGGGAATGCCATCTATGAACTTAGCTTTCCAATGCTCATACTTATTTTCTGGTAGTTCCATCACCCTACTCATATAAGTATCTTTATACCATTTGAATTCTCCCAAGGTTCTACATTTTAGACCGTTTAACAGGGTATGAACCGTTTCGAATTGATTGGTAAATCTACCATTAAAATGTGCTAAAATGGTTAAGACTAAGGTATAAATCACGTCTTCTCTTTTAGCAACAAGAGTCATACCAAGGTTATCAATACCTTCATTATTAGAAATAACATTAATCACCACAGCCTTTTGCTCAAAGGTCATATAATTATCCTACCAACCTCGAAGTTGGCCCGTAAAACCTGCAATAATCATTTTGCAAATATTTCTATCTATGTTTTTAACATTTGTACAGATAGTTGGCATACATAAGCATTCTATGAACAAAAATAGTAAGTTGTCTATCAGTCAGACCATCAAAGTTCCATTCATAAATCTCAAACCTGCTATAAGAGGTATTGGTCTGATTCCAATCTCGTTCCTCTACAAGAACATCTTGAGGAGTTGGCCCGGATTAATAATAAGTTTGCATGCTCGTTTTATAGGCAAACTTAGTATTACCACTACTCTTTTTGGGATAACCCTGAAGTTTATTAAACTTTAGATCAACATGATTTTTAAAATCAAAAGTGTTTTCCATTTTATCAGCAAAATTTTCAGACAAATTTATAGGACTTGCCTTAAATTCAAAAAACTTTTTATCAAGAAGTTCTTCTAAGTCATAAGCAGTTTTAAATTTGAATTCCGAAATCTCAGAAGGTCTATGCACAAGAGTAGAAATAATGAGAGCTTCCTTATTAATTTTTGAAGTTGAAGCTTTATTAAAAGTCTATAAATCATTTTTAATATGAATAACTAGAACAATTAATTCATCTATTTTTTTTATCAAGACAACCAATATGTTCACCCAAAACTTTAACACAAAGTGCCAAATAATTATTTTGAGAAATCAAATTATTAATTTCGTTGATGTTGAATGCCGCAACATCTTCTTCAACAAATTTTTGAAAGGCAGTAAATGTTATACCAATATTATTAGGTAAAACAAATGATGACTATGGTGGATAAACAACCTTAATAATATTACCAGTTCCATCTTTATAAGATCGTTCTAAAACGTTGATGAACAAAGGTAAATAAGTGGTTATAAACCATGGCACAAAACACATAATTTGATTAAGCAAAGCACGAGTTTCATAAAACTCTTGAGAAATATTATTCAAATCATCGGCACTATAAGTATAAAAAAACCAAGCTTTAAACTGATTCCATTTATCACTTAAAAATTTATTCTGAATATATTTTCTTGCTAGGGAATTGGGCTAAAATCTATCTGGTGTACATTCATTATTAAGTATTATTTAAATCAAAATCCATTTCGGATTGAGAAGAAATATCAGAAGCATTATCATTTGCTTGAACAATATTTAACCAAGGATTAATTTTAATTTTATTAACAAATTTATCACTTTGATCCGCATATATAATCGATAGTAAAGTATGTAAAGAAGCACCACGATTATGAGCTGGACCATATATTGGATCGATAGGGGAAATATGATGCATAACAGGCAATCTTCTAGCTGAAGAAAATGAATGTCTACTAAAATGAATATCATTAAACTGCATACAAATCCTACCATCAAGATTTTAAGTAATATGAGAATACTTAGTATATATTAATTAAATTAATAATAAAATAAAGTATCAAATTTCTATGAATGTTATATAAAATATGTTTATAAAAGATCAATATTAGAAATTTAATGTCATAAATAAAGTATCAGTAGGGATACAAGTTGTTTTTACAAATATAAGCAATCCTAACAATGTTCATGAAAGCGTCACCTAATCGGGTCCGCCCTTTAGGGTAATCCAACGGATTTTTCCGGGTCCGGCCACAACTTAGGGTAATCCAACGGGTCTCTTGACAGCCTTTCATAAACATTTCTGAATTACTTAGATTAGACCTTAGTTCTTACTGTTTAAATCGTCTTCATATAGACACAATGCCATTTAATTACAATAGCTTAGTATAATATAGCTCAACACAAGCAAATTAGCCTATCATTTAGGTTCAATCTAAGAAGAAATAAATAAAAATAAAATAGTACCTGTAAGAAACTCAAAGATTCACCTTTTGTTCCAACCAAATTGAAAACTTTTATTCAAGCAAACTCCGAAAATATTACAAAAGAGGTAGAATAATTTAGAGAAAGAAAGAGAATGGGTTCTAAAACTTGCCTCCCATACTAAAACTTACATCCTCTTATATAGAGGGAAAATAAAACATAACGAATAGAAAGATGGCCCACCACTTTTAAAATGGCAATTACAAAGAGATAAAGCCAACAAACAAATGTGGCCTTCTTTACTACTTCATGTGGCCGGCATAACTTTTCGGCCCTTTATTATCTTTTTCAAAGATGCTTTCAACTTTATAAAATTCTTTTGTCATATACCCCTTTATCATTTAATGTGGTGGGGTCTATCCTCATGCTTTTTCTTTGCCTTTGCAAGTGGTCTTGTCGGAGGACTCCTCCACTTGCTCTTGGAATTTCTTGAAGAGAGCATCAATATCAATTTCTTCTGTGCTATGATCACTCTGAGCTTCTCCGGCTATGCATGTTTCATCATCATCTTGATTAGTATGACTTGCTAATACCATAGAAATATCATCTTCAATCTCTATGTCAAGATTTTTTATTAAATCTTTCTTAACTTCTTCCATGTATAATGATATATTCTATGACTTGGTTATGATCCCTTTTTTCATGTGAAGTTTACTGATAATTTGTTTAAATGGGCTAATAAGATCTGCTTGTGGTTTGGATATTTCCTGAACATGATATTTATTAATTGTCTCATTTATTAAATCCAAGATTCTTGGCCATGAAGCTTGCCTTCAAGGTCTTTATTTATTAGCTTACTCCAGAACTTTGTATAAAAAGTTCATTGTAGACATGAAAATCCTTCAGAAGTATTATTAGCTTCTACTTTCCATTTCATAATCCATGGTATTGAAAATTCTATAAAAAAATACATTATTGACATTCCTTCAAAGAAGATATTTTCTTGCTCCAAACTTATATGTTTTGGGGAGATGTCTAACGAGTCCAAATATAATTGCTTATATTGTTCTGGTAAAATCTTTATTGAAGGACCGTATAACATCCACCATTTACAAAACTAATTTAGAATTGTCAGGGTAAAAACATTTGGACAGATCTTTATAAACCATGAATGCTTTCGATTAGCATTTTCATATAGCAAAGCTTTATTAAAGCCATCAACATAACCCCAATAATTGTACTTTACTGCTAATTTTTGCTCAGGATGGATATAATCCCTTTCCTTTAGAGGGCTCATTCCCCATTCTTCTGGACTAAGAATTCTTTTTATAATAATTTTTGAAAAGTTATAAACTTTCTTAGTATTAGTAGGGTAAAAATGCTGAAATTCTCCTAACCCTGTAGTTGAGAGTAACATCTCATAATGCATTTTGTATATGTATGTAGTTGTAGTATAACACACTAAATCTAAATATCTAGTCATTAATTGCCAAGGATCATGTTTCCATTTTAGATCATTGTTCTCTAACAGAAGTATAACTTCTTTTTTCTCATTCATATCAAATACTTCTGTAGTTTCTTCATCCACTAATATTGTGGAATAAGTTGGAGGAGTATGATCTTGACTTTGTTTGGATTTCATAAAATTCATAAATTCTTTATACATAGGATGATTTGTACTCATCCCTTCTCCACTTGTAGAAGCATTATGTGCCGTTACTAGCTGTTTATTTTCTATCTGAGCAAGGATATGACCTCCTCTGCCCCTGTGCCTTGTCCTCTTTCCCTTCGCAAAGGGGACCATGATGCCTCATTCCTGCAATCAATATAGAGATTATTAATCTAAATATTCTCTAGTGAGAAAATCAGGAAGACTATTATCTTCTCCCATTTTATAATAAGTTTCAAAATCAAAAGGTGCTAATAATGCTTGCCATCTTGCAAACATTTGTTTAGAAACATCATGTTTACAATCTTTATTGAACATAAACTTAGCTTCTTGACAATTAGTCTTTACTACAAACTTTTGATTATAAAGATTGCCTTGAAATTTTAGAACACTTTTCACAATAGCTAAGATTTCTTTAGCTACCGTGGCATAATTTTTCTGGCCTGCATTCTATTTCCCAGAATAAAATTGGACTATATAATGTTGTTTATTATCAGGATAATATTGAGTGAGGATACCACCATATCCTAGATCCGAAGCATTCGTTTCGACAGTCTTTTCCAATTCAGGTTTGCCAAAGTAAGACACGGAAGGTTTTTAACCTTCAACTTAATTCTCTTAATTGCTTCAGTATGATCATTTGACCAAACTTTTGGATTTTTCTTAAGCCGATCATATAATATAGCCGTGTCGAGGGCTAAATCCTTTATGAAAGGTGCTACATAGTTAAGACTTTCAAAGAATCTCTGCTTCTGAGTTTTGTTAGTAATAACATTCGAAAATTTAGAAACAAATTCAATACTTCTATTAATAGAACTAATATTTCCTTTTTCAATATTATGACCCAAAAATCCAATTGTAGTTTGAAATAAAGCCATTTTTGGAGCAGATATAACCAAGCCATTTTGGATAATAATTTTTTTGAATAGCATAAGATGCTTAAAATGAGTTTCTATATTTTTTGAAAATACTAGAATATCATCTATATAAACTATTATAAAATTGCTATAAGGCATGAAAATATCATTCATAATTTTTTAAATTTTGATGGAGCGTTCTGTAAACCAAAAGGCATGACGTTCCATTCATATTGACCCATAGGGACATTAAAAGCCATTTTAAATCTATATGATTCATTGATCTGAATCTGCCGATATCCTGATTTCAAATCAAATTTAGAAAATATGATAGCATCATAAACACTATCTAATAAATCTTTTTTATTAGGAATAGGGTACCTGATCCAACGCAATGCCTTGTTGAGTGGTTTATAATTGATAACCAATCTGGGGGCACCTTTTTCTTGTTCAGCATGTTTATTAACATAAAAGGCTGTACAAGATAATGGAGACTTTGAATGCCTTATAAGACCTTTCTGTAGTAGAGACTCAATTTCTTTTTTGCATAATTCCAAATATTTAGAATTCATTTGGCAGGGCCTTGCTTTTGTAGGAATATTATCTTCAATAAAATCCTCCTCATATGGAAGACTAACAACATGCTTTTTCCTATTCCAAAAAGCATTTGGATGATCTCCGCAAATATCAAGAGAGAACTGGTTTTGTAAAATAACAATTTTATCCTGTAATTTAGGATTTTGCAAAATATTATCAATTTCTATACTATTAATTTCACTTTTAAGAAAACTTATCTGATTATTTTTCAAAATCATTTTTGAGGTTAGTTTGTTTATCATCCTTGTAAAAGGTTTAGTAATAAATTTTAATATAAAAGGTTTATTATTCCAAGTAGCTATAATTTTTTTTCATTATCCCAATGAGTAAGTGGAAAAATATCATTTATAAAGGGTACTCCCAAAATAATTTGGTTAGTGATATCTTTAACTAAAACAAAGCTTTGAGGAACACATGTTTTCCCTTTGCAAATAAAAACTTTAGGTAGTTTAAATTCAATATTTATTTTACTACTATTTGCTAATCTCAAACTATGAGTAGTTTTATGAAAATATCTTGAAGGGATAAGTCCTTCTTGTATGCACTTTTAAATCAGTTGTGCTATCAATGAGAACAATAAATTCTTTTTTATAATTATAATCTATAAGAAGAGTAAATTTCGTATAAAATTTTTGAGAAGTAAAAGCTTTTAGGATTTGCAAAAAATCTCCTTTGGTATTACCAAAATTTAGAATTTTGAGAAAATTTAGGTTATTACTTTCCCCTTCATATGAAGAAGAAGATGCAAAGTTATTACTCATTTTTTTCCTTGTTTCAAAACTATCAAGACAAACTTCTATAATGACATTCTTTTCTTTAAGCTGTTGAATGTCTTCTTTGAGATTATTAATCTCTTGTTTTAGATCATTGATTGTAGTAGGAGAAGTTATAAGCTTTCTTCTTTCTAATAGAAGATTCTTAACTTCCGCCATGGTATATGAACCATCTTTGGTTGGAATCTCCTCTGGAATAGGATTCTTAGAGGTAGATGTTGTATTGCTAATTTTATCAGTGATTTGAGCCCTTATTTCAGATCCTTAACCGTTTGCAAGAGTTTTATAATCTTATCATTATCAATGACATTGATACTCAGCTCCTTAAACTGGGAATAAATCTTATAAAGATCATCGGCCTTTTCTTCCTTATCACATTCCAATCCTTGTTGACAAGGTAAACAGTCATCTTCTGAAGACTTAAAATCTTCTTGGTGAAGAGCTTTAAGGTCTTCACTTGTGGATGATTCCTCTTGACTGCTATATAATGAATCTGATTTTCCTGAATCAGAATTAAGCATGATCTTATACAAAGACTCTTTAATATTATCTTCTATATTAAGACTCTTATCTTCTCCTTAACTCTGCAATCCTTGGCATAATGGCCAAATCTTCCACATTTGTGACAAGTGTCGGATTTATCAAATTTTCGTTTAGATTTATAAAATCTTTTGCTACTTTTCCCTTCTTTACTCTTTTTTTCTTTTCTTTTCCTTTTCCATTCGTTATAATTTTTCTTGGAAGATCTATTTCTAGAAGAATGTGTTTCTTTCTGCTTTTCTTTCTTAGAAACAGGTTTGGGAATATCTAGAGCAAATTGCTCACAAAATTCTCCCAACTGCTGTCTTTCATTAAGACGATGCCTTTTGATCTATTGATTCAACTTAATTTCATTACATAAGGACAATCCTTCCTGTACACAAGCACTTATCAATTTTTCATATGTCTAACCCTCGTAATTAATACTATGTCCATCTCCTTTAAGAGTTTTCCTACCTCTTTCAGCAAAATGAGCTAGCAGTCCATCAATAAATTTAGATTTCCAATGAGTGCTATTACATTCCGGAAATTCCATGACTCTACTAAGGAAAATATCTTTATAGAATCTAAAAGATGTTAGAGTCTTACACCTCAAATTCTGGAGTAAGGTTTTGATGGTTTTACTATTATCAAACCATCTTCCTGAGAAATGTTCTATAATGTTTAGAACGAAAGTATAAACATCATTTGAGTCATTCCTTGATCCTCTTGCTTGACTGCTAAGAGAATTTTATCTCTTTGATCTTGATTGAGATAATTATCCCACCAACCTTTTAATTGGCCTGTGAAACCTGTTGTTATCATATCAACAATAGTTTTATCACTATTTTTATTCTTCTTGCAGATAGTACTATACATAAGCATCCTATGTACAGTCGTATAAATTTGTCTATCTGTATACCCATCTAAGTTCCATTCATAGATTCTCTTTTCCATTATAACTATTAGTTATAATATATTCATGCTCTTCCAAGAGCACATCTTGGGGAGTTGGCCTGGGATAGTAGTACATCCTTTGAACTAATTTTCTTGCATACTTTTTTGAAATTTTGTTACTCTCATAAAAAAATTCCTTGTTACCACCACTACTTTCTCCTCCTGGAAGATTATTAACCTTTAGAGGCTTAAGGTTATTACCTTTGAAAGTCTTTTCCAAGAAATTTTCCAAACCAAAAAAATCTTTAAACTTGAAATCTTCAATATCTGGTGGAGGTTGAGTACTAGGTTGAGCAACCTTACTCTTGCCTTTCTTATCAAGACTTGATTGAGATAAAAGTTTATCAACCTTATCATGGAGAGAAATAATATGATCTCCTATCATGCTCATATAAATATTTGTATAATTATGCTGTTTTATCATAAGATTAATATGCTGAGTAGTAACTAAAGCAGTATTATCTTCAAATAATTCTAAAAAAGCATTAAAATGAACAGTCTTATCCTCTTTATTAATTTGAAAAGATTGTAAAGGAGGGAAAACTGATTTAGTAATTTCTCCATTACTTAAAGTAAAGTCTTTTTCTAACATAGAAATATAATTATAAACATGTTTACCCATAAACCAGGGGACAAAAGCAATTAAAACATTTTGTTTTGATTCAATAAGGTTTTTATAAAACTCTTATTGAAAATTAATCTGTTCTTCTTTATTAAAACTTTTGAAAAACCATTTTCTAAATGGTTTCCATTTAGATTTTTGGAATTCTTTAGAAATCCTTTCTCTTGCCAGTGATCCTGGACTAAAATCAATTTGTTTGTCAAACATCATAAAACAATTTATGTAGATAACCCATTTGGGAAGTTCATTTCAGATTCAGCTATATCTAAATCTGAGCTAGGTCTAGCAATATTATCTTTATCAATTTTTATATTATCACCTCTATATCTTTCTCTAATCTGAGAAGTATAAGCTCTATAAGGAACCTGAACAATATAATCAATAGGAGAAATATAAGAAGAATTAGATCTTGTAATTCTAGAGTATAAACTACCATCATCAATTTTATTATTTGACACAGGATCAGAAAATCTTATTTTAACAGTTCCATCATTCAACTGTTCAATTTCTGAAATCTCTTCATAAATATTATTTTTAGGAAGAGTTGCTCCCTGAATAACTCATTCTTGTGGAAAAGCAATTTCTTCCCACTTAATATTTCTTCCAGTGACTACTTTAGATTTACCAAAATTAGTTTCTATTTAAATAGTTTCATTTTTTAAATCAATAACTTTGCACATAGGATTCAAAGTATGCAGTAGTTTATAATAAATTCTATAATAAATACAAACAACTTCAGTGCAAGGCATAAAATCATAACCATGAAGTTTCACATTTAACATAAGAGAACTAAGAGAATTCTCATCTTGTAATGATATCTGCAAATTAAGATAAGCATTAAAATAAACTGGTCCATAAGCTCGACTAGTTTGAATAGTCCCTATAAGGGATTTCTTCCAATTTTGATTTCTACCATCTCTTAAAGCTACTATAAAACTTTCAGGTAGACCACGTAAAGTAAGAAGCTTAAACGCCACCTGAACTAAGCCAATATGCATAAATCTATAAACATCCCTATAAGGGGCAAGATCACTTTCAGATATAAGTCTAAAAGTCTGATGATCACTATCAATAGTAATAGTTTCTTCAGTAGTCTTAACCACTTGTTTGAGACAATAAGGGGCAAGATCACTTTCAGATATAAGTATAAAAGTCTGATGGTCACTATCAATAGTAATTAGTATAGGGAAAAAGGACGAATTTATCCCCGAACTTTGATAAATAGTACGTCTATGCCCTCCGTTATACTTTGCGTCCACATAAGCCCCTGCCGTCCAATTATCGGTACATACATACCCCTCTCACTAACGGACGCGTCATTTTGTACACGTGTCTTAATCCTAATCAATGATCCGTTTGACCATTTTTTTAACCCATAAACCCACAAACCGTCCCATAAACCCAATAACCCACCCGATTCCCTCTAAAATATCTAAGTTAATTCAACATTCCAAAGGAAGAGTCAATGAAGGGTCAGTGAAGGTTGAAAATCACTCCAATGGTGGTGGTGCCGGTGGCCTTGCTGATTTTCCATCTTTGGCCATTGCCACCACCTCCAAAACGAAGAAGAAGAAGCCAGAAACCCTATCCCTTCTGGAGTTCAACACTTATAGCGCTGTTAAGCAGTCTCAAATTGTCGCCGCTGCGGCAACCAAAGGCCTGACACAGGAGGAAGTCTTGATGCTCCCCACCAATCCTCGTGAGCGCACTGCGGAGGAACTTGACCAGTCTCGACTCGGAGGTGGTTTCAGATCGTACAGTTACGACAGCCAAGGGGGAGGAAATGAGATTATTTTTTGAATAAATAAATAAATTAATTTAGTAGTGATTCATACATTCATAAAACTGAAAATTTTGTTAGAACTGTGAAAATGAAGAAGAAAAAAGAGAGAGGAAGATAATGATTTAGTAATAAATAAAAGGAGAATGAATTTAAGGAGATCGTTTTATTTGTTCAAAAAATAATTAAGACTATATGACTTAGTACTAAGAATGTGTATCTATAGGGTGACATTTGAATGTAATGTTACGAATTAATCTCTAATTGTACAAAATATGTTACTGCTAATAATGCTTTCCATTTTTGTGACATTTAGCATATTCATACTATGTGACAAATGATAATTGATTTAACGAGATGAATGATAATAGTATATGGATTGTTACGTGAGAATCATATATTTATAGATTCATAATTTAAGAATTGTTTTGTATTTGCGTGGGGAATACAATGAGATTTAAACCCTTTATATCAGGGTGAAGATGTTTAATTAATTTAGATATTTTAGAGGGAATCGGGTGGGTTATTGGGTTTATGGGGCGGTTTGTGGGTTTATGGGTTAAAAAAATGGTCAAACGGGTCGTTGATTAGGATTAAGACATGTGTACAAAACGAGGCGTCCGTTAGTGAGAGGGGTATGTGTGTACCGATAATTGGACGGCAGGGGCTTATGTGGACGCAAAGTATAACGGAGGGCATAGACGTACCATTTATCAAAGTTCGGGGGTAAATTCGTCCTTTTTCCCATTAGTATATATTAATTAAATTATGGAAATGGTGTAATTTAAATTATTATACATTAATTAAATTATTAATAAAATAAAGTATCAGATTTCAATGAATGCTATATAAAATATGTTTATATTAGAAATTTAATGTCATAAATAAAGTATCAGATTTCTATGAATGTTATATAAAATATGTTTATAAAAGATTAATATTAGAAATTTAATGTCATAAATTATGAAAATATTTGATAAAAAGATAGCTATCAAGTCTAACTAAAAAAATGATTTGCATTGTGAAATATCAAGTCAATAATTGAAAAGTTCTAAATTCAAAAAGAAATTTAATGTAATATTCTTATTTCAAATTTCCACAGAACATAAATAAATGTGATTTAAAAGAACATAAAAACGTGAATATATAACCTTATTTGACAAGAATTTTCCTTCAATTTAAAAATTAGAATACAAATAAAATAATGCTTATAAAATAAATAAATAAAATAGATAATAGGAGAAATCACATGGAATCACAAGAGGTAAATGCTAAGAATGAGAAGGAAATGAAATATAAATAGTATAAAATAAAAAAGACATTTTTAGAATGATAAAAATAAAAAAAGAATTTAAAATAAGTAGAATTTAATTAAGATTGAATTAAATCAAAAAATAAAAATAATAACAACAGTTCATAGTCCCTCACTGAGAATTGGAGAGTGTAATGACCTCTTGCTAATTACACTTAATTACATACTGACCAAATAATTACATGACCAACCAGATGTAATGGCCCAATCCACTAGTGATATTGTCCGTTTTGGGCCTACGCTCACACGACTTAAAAACGCATCACTAGTTGGTAATGTCTGCTTACATATATACCTAACATCTCTCCTATGTTTTGTCGATGTGAGAATTATAATCTTAACTTGGGTTGTCACATACACCCCCTCTATAGACTCAGCGTCCTCGTTTGCCCCACTGTATGGAATTTGCCTAGACTCAGCACTGAGATTTAACTTGTCTTATTGAGATTTTCCTAAACTTAATTGAACTTTGGTCCACATCAACAAGGCTAATAGAGGAGTGTTTTTTATACCATTTTGTAACGGTCCAACCCACTAGTGATATTGTCTACTTTATAAGGCTTTCGCATGTATGTATAGTTTTCCTCTCTATAGTCAGTCATGCTAAGACTTCGCTTAGGACGAGCAATGGATTTGAGTGTCGGCCATATTCGGGTATAAGCTTGGAGTGTGGCAAACTTGTTATCAGAGTAGAGAGTTCAAGTGTCTTAGGGTGTCTATGAAGTTATGTCTAGTATAGTTTTGCTTATGGATATGTTGTGCACTACACTTATTATCAGAAAGCTACATCGCATTTAGGAGATGTTTCTCATTCTTTCATACTCTAGATTGTGCAATAAAGTTATTCAGACTCATGCATTTCTCAAATCCATTTGACTACCTTTCATACTCAAGTTGGTTGAAATATCAAAGCCCAAATCATTATCGATGAGTTACTCTTAGATAAAGTCTTTAGAAAGTCAAGAGACTGCATAGGCTTGAGAGAAGCCCATCAGTATGCTTAAGTGTATTTATTAAAAAAAATGCACACTTATTCATATAAATCGTGCGTTCGAGCTAAAAACAAAGATATGCTCTCAAATTATCTTCTCTAAACCTTGTTTAGGTGAATCACTTTACGAGGGAAGTGTGTTTTATAGCATTTGGATAGTGTTGTTGCCCGAAAGATAATGTGATTTGTGATATTATGAACAAGTAATAGTAGAAGTGTCTAAAGTTAGAAGTATATATATTTAAAAGTGTAATAACATAAGAAATGGAGATAGTTATTGAGTAAAGTGTGTAGTCATTGTAACATACCTAGTAAGTCATTAATGTGGAGTTTTCCCTTTATGTGTAGACTAAGGAATAATAATTTTATATGGATTTCATGATAGAAGTTAAAGGAATAGTTACTGGTTAGGATGAGTTAGAGTATACTTTAACTAGAAATGAGTTTATGTTGATGTGCCATTGTGTTAGTGAAAATCAAGTATAAGTGTTTAATAAAAGGACAAAGTAGTCATAAGGTGATAGATCTAAGCCAGACTTATAACTTCTAAAAGAGAGCCCTATGATATTAATAGTGCTATAGAACTAATTAGGCAATGATGTAAGTGATAGTACTTAGGTTTTGAAAAGGAATGTGATGATAACATGCAACTAGGTAATATGTAACTAGGTAGACTGAGGGATAAAGATTGACTACTTATCATGAGGTATTTTCTTAATTTCACCTAGTAATTGTAAGTTAGTATAATATGTCAGCCATTATAATGATATCTGTGTTTAGTATTAGACACTAAGCTTGAATTTAAGATGAGCGTCGTGATAAAAAAGATGGTAACATAAGAGTAAAAATGTAGTTTTGAGATATGGTCTAGTAGCTTTGACATAAAATAGGTAAGGAATTAAGGTGTTACTTTGCAATAAATGTGAGTGGTACAAGCATGGTATTATGCCCTTTATATGAGAGTAATGAAGTGTGACTTAGTTATTAGACTAACGAGAGCATTAAGATCGTGTACCCAAGATTTTATGTAGTCAGACAAAATTCTAATTAAGTTAATAATTTATCATGTGTGTCTCGATAGTATATTTGATTTGTCAATGTGGAGTAGACTGATCTAAGCATTATTTATTACGCTTAAGAGTCTGGTCGAAGGGATCATATATAGCCAATGATAAGCCACTTAAATAAAGTTCAAGTTTCCTCCAGTTAGGTACATATGAACTTAGAAGGACAGTATTAGTGGGCTAAGAAAGAGAAGTCAGACTATTAATAGTTAGATTAAGTGGCTTTATAGGTCAATGTGGGTAACAATTATAGAAAGACTTCTATAGAAGCGGGAAGAGGTTAAGAGAAGCATTTCACAAAGAAGACTAAGAAGGAATCTTAGTTACTACACATGGAGAGTTCAGTAGCCATGCTATTAACATTTCCCAGGTATTAGAGTAAAGCGAATATAAACTAGTTTAGAGATGACAAAACTAGTTTAGAGATGACAAAATAGGTCCATAGCCTTAAAGTGTCAGTTTCAGACCTAAAGGGGAGATGATAAGATGAGGAACCAAGTCAAGTGTTAAAGAATCAGAAAGTGATGTGTTCCATTAGAATTAAAGTGATATGTCAATCCACTCGTACTCTAGCATATTCCTCAAATATTAGTCATTATAACACCCTGTTAATGTCTTGCATATAACCATTATGTCCATGACCTATAATCATACACTTTAGATAGATTCAAATCTATGTTCATTTCTCAGAATAAAAGGTGGAGACTTTAGCCCATTGATCTCAACCTTACTCTATAAAGTTATGAATATCAGTCTCATGATATGAATCTATTTATATAAGCACTCATGTCTCATAATATGCTCAGTCTCATGAATTCATGATTTACACTCAATGGCTAACAAAATAATGTTATGTCATGCATATCCTTATATCATATTTCTTAAATGAATCGTGCTTATGATCTTTCTCCCTAAGCTCATTCAGTGATCATTTTTCAGTTGTGACAGTGATAGTGATGATGTGTAGTATTCCTAAAGTGCATGGTGGCAATTAGGAAGCTTGAAATCCATCAGTTGTATCACTTAATGCATAGTAGTCCTATTAGTATTTCATGACTAAGATATATATGTTTCATGTCAAATATCTCCATAATGAGTATGACTCATTTTCAAATCTATATCATTCATTTTTTGTGAACCTTGTCAGATGAATCAGATTCTTAAACTTTGTAAGTGCTTTATGTTCAGATGTATTACATGAATTGTGCTCGTAATTCTTCGTAATGACATTCAAGTCATTTTTGTATTTATTCCTCGTACCTCTTATTTGTCATTTAGAGCTTTCTTGTAGTGACTCTAAGTCATTTATGACTTTATAGGATTGACAGTTCAGTTATATGGTTGTTAATTTGGTTTTTATGCGAGTTTTAGTGTTTGGGAGCTTTTGAACCTTGAATAGTCATTTTTATCAGAAGTTTAGGAAGATGACCTAAGAATCTAATTTTGATGATTCCATCAGCTTCAAAAGGGTCATTTTAGGCTATTAGCATACTTGACATGACCCTCAATGCTTTCAGGGTGAGTATGTGCGATTAGGTGTTTTAACTTTCATATTGAAGCCTAAGTTTGACTTTAGTCAACATTCTGAGTAAACGAACTCGAATGAGAATTCGGTTAGTGCGGTTAGCTTCAGAATACTGATTTCAGCCTAGAACGACCCTTCGTTTAGGTCCCGAGGCTTCCAAGCTAATTCTAAGGCCTTTTGTGGAATTGGGCTTAAAATAAAAATTGATTGTAATACCCAATTTTTATTGAAACGACCTTGGATGGGAATTTCGATGGTTCCATTTAGTTCGGAATGTCAATTTGGGTAGAGGTGCATATCTCATTTTTGTACATGGGGTTTTGAATGAATTTGGAGCACCCTGATGAGTTTTGAAACTTAGCCAAACCAGCTGTATGCATCAGCTGGTGCAGACCAGGTTGCTCTTCGCAATTGTGTGCCCCTTGGTCACATTTGTGAAGGTCTAGGCCTAAGTGTTTTGTGACCATGTGGCCCATTGCCGCGATCGCGATAAGGGGTTTGCCTTCCCTCATCATCGCGATCGCGAGGCATGGTCTCTGTGATCGCGATGTTCAGACTCTTAATGAGTTGTGATCGTGTCCCTTCTTCTCGCGATTGCGATGAAGAGTTGAGGTCTATCTTTATAAATAAAGACATACGCGATCAACTCACTTGGTTAAGTTTGAAAATGAGATTTCTCCCTCATTTCTTGTTAGGTTCGTGATCATTGAAACTTTGTGGTAGAGTGATCAGGTTGTGTTGGTGGACCTTTGTTTGAGGTGAATTTTCATTTTTAGTTGCTACCCTTTTTTGTTAATTTGTGTTTTCATTGTGTTGAGTATTAGTTGAGTTTCGAGCCTCGAATTGTATTCTATTTTGGGACATAAGTTCAAGGCATAGATTAGGACCTTTTGACGGAGTCAATTCCAAAATTTTTGGCATGCATCCCTAGATTTCCGTTTGACTCTAAAAATTGGTCTGTCTCTATTTTGGGTGATTTTTGGTGTCTAAGCAGCCGTATTGCCGTTATGATCCTATTTTTGATAGTATGGCAGCATTCAAATATTGTTCACAAGGTAAAACATACAGCCTTATGATTTGGAGCGCGCACGATCGGCCTACAGGTAGGCTATCGCTTCCTTTCTAATTAGAATGGGCATGGATGTGTAAATTCATGATTATGAGTGTGAATTGGGGACAAGTACCTAGTTATTCCTTCTTTTCTTTCTAACGACTATGGTTTAGGATTAACTACTACTGTTTCGCGGGTAGTACCAAGATAATAGGGGTTATATGGGTGTTGTAGCATGCTATGTGGTTTACTTATTTGATTACTTGTTTTGGAGAATGATTTGGCCGTAGTCTAGGATAGAGTAGTGTTGCCTTAGACCCATGCACCTTTTGACAATGTCATTTGGATGGACTAGGTCCTTGTAGACTGGAATATCAGACTAGGGTCTGATAGTATGAGCCTTAGCTTAGGCATTTGTACTGCTCTTTAGACTTTCTATCTCCTCTCCTTATTTTTGCAGCTCTGATGCGCTACCAGTGATTATGTGCTTTCTTGGGATTGGAGTGCTCCTGGCTTTGAGCCTTTTTATGATATCGTCGGAGTGGACGTTGATCCATGATGGATTGGATCCTACTTGAGATCCTCTTTAGAGTGGATATGCCCTCGGGCAGATTTGCTAGTTGGGCTAGGTGCCTTAGATATGTGAGATCCTCTACAGAGTTGACACGCCCCCGAGGAACTCTTGCTAGCTGGGTGGCTGACTCATCTGGGAGTGAATGGTTGGGCAACTTGGTTTGATTGTTACTTTTGCTAGCTGGGGTAGGAGTTGAATGGTTGAGCTTATTGTCACTCTTGGTAGTTGGATTGAGAGTTGACTGGTTCTTGGATTTGATTACTCTTTTGTCTTATAGACTTAGCTATTCTGTGTATGTGTCGGGCTTATGGGGTCCATTGGTGTTTTATTTAACTTGCACACAAGTGTACCCGCTGGTCTTATGAGGTCCAGTTAGGTTTAGCTTAGATGTACTTAAATTTACTTTCGGTATACTCAGGTGCCTTCCTTTATATCCGCTTTGGCCTATGTTTGTTTCTAGATTTTATTTTTTCTGATTGTCTTTTTCATGACCCGAGCCTACATACTAGACGTGACCGGCACTCGAGAAACATTGTTGGTCCTAACCAAACCTTCATCTTCGCTGACTACAAGCGGAAGACTAACTCAAGCATACATAATCATCAAACTGAAAGCAACATTTAAAAAACAATTTACTGAATCTTAAAAGCTCTACTGAATATACTGAATATGAAACATAAGTTTTAAATAAAACATCTAAAACTCAAAGAATCTCCAAATTGTCTATCTATGAAGCCTCTACCATACAAGATGAGTGTCGGGACAAGACCCATGACTCCCAAAAGGAACTACTACTAACAACTCATAAAACTGGAGTCCCTCAGAAGCAAGGAGGTCTTGCTTAAAAGATGACAAGCAGATGGAGTGATCTCAAAGGACTCTTATTGAGGATCTTAAGAACTTGTATATACATCAATAAAATATGCAAGTCAAAAGACATCAGTACATTGAATGCGCGAGTATGTAATATAATTGAATAACCAATTGATAAAACTACAATAGATAAAACATAACTCAACTAAATGTAAAGGATTAAAGAAATGAAATCATTTAAAACTTTACAGAAACACTTACTCATCTCTGAAACTCAACATAATAAGTGATATAATAAAAATGAACTTTTAACTCCATTTGGGAGATTTACTAACAGACAACCATCACTATGAGCTACGTGATGATACAACGTCTCGCTCACCCTGTCAGAACTGTCCTATACCTTGTCGGGGTATAGAATACCCCAACTAAGTGGATCTACTAAGCTTTGCCCGAAGGCACTAAGTATTCATTTGAAAAGTAAGATCCTTTTTACCCAAATTGGCATACATGATTTATGAGGATTTTGAGGAATATGAACTCATCCCCATATCGGTGCTCAATACTACTCCCAATAATATACTCATGCTCAAATGCATAAAACATACTCTTTGTCTATGTTGAGGTAATTACTCAATATAACCTCTTAAAAAAGGTAATGCTCTGATGTATCTTTGATTTCATAAACTCATTTAGAAATCAAAGTAATATATTTGGGAATCAATAGTTCCCTTAAACCTTACTCAAAATGTCTCTTTAAACTATCCTCAAAACTCCTCCTTACTTTCTCCGAAAATCAATTTAAGAAAATTGTTCGATTTAAAAGATTCTCAACAGTAGCTCAATGAATACTCAAATACTAGGGTTCATGAGGAAAAATATTGACATGAACGACTCAACTCAATAAAACCTCTTGAACTTTTCTCTTAAACTCACTTTAGTTTTTGATTGTAAATTAAGACATATGATTTGAACATGTAGGAACTTTGAAGGATGAATGAAGTTTATAGTAGCTAATACAAACAAGAATACGTAGTCACGACTCAAAGAAACACGTCCGGAATGAAACACGGAAGAAAATAGGCCAAGCAACCCATGGCGCATTGCTAGCATGGGGCATATGCCCAAAACTACTGTGCAATAATCCTGGTGCTTTGGGTGCCGCGCCTCCCCATCCCTCTACCTAGAAATCTGATGAATTTTTCAAGCTAAAATAGGGTCCCAAGTTTCTTTTTCTTGGAGTCATTCCCCATTCATGCGGGAGATTGTTGGGTTATAAACGGTGTGAATGGAAAATAAAGAGTTGCGACTTTTATGAAGAGTTGTGACTTTTATGAAGAGTTGCGACTTTTATGAAAAGTTGTGACTTTTATGAAAGGTTGTGACCTTTCCAAAATATTGTGACTTTTCCAAAGGTTTGCAACCTTTCCGGTAAGGCACAATAAGAACCTTTTCACACTACCCTTTGTTTTCTATAAATTGAGGGATTTCCTCTAATTTTAGTTAAACGGATAACTCTGGACTTCTTCTACTACTACTAAATCTAGTATTCTATGTGTACTTTACTACCGTTGAGTGGTTCGTTGACATCGTGATTTTATGTACCGATACACCGGTGAGTAAGATCGTTCTATCCTGGGAGAATATATTCCATTAACCTCGGGTAGTTAAGGGGAATAATTTCCTTAAGGGGACATTGTGCATTCAGTGGGCTCGAATATCTTTCTTTGAGAAAAATATTTTTATATTATTTCTAATATGTTTCTGATTCTATTTTCTCTACTAGTTTTAATTTTCTAGTTTGAAAATATTCTTTAAACTTTGTTGTTTCTTACCAAATTCTTCAAAGTTTTGTTCTAAGTATATTAGGAATACAAGGTGAACAACACTTTCTACTAAAAATCCAGACAATTAATCTCCGAAATCACGGAGAAGGGTGTCGTGAATGCGGAAGGTAACCAACCTGGTCTTCACGAAAGTGGAGGAAGTCACATAAATGCAGAGGCTTAGCAACCTAGGCCTTACTGAATGCATAGACCTACCTGCAATCGCACAAGACAACTCGTATGTCCTTTGCGATTAGTCTCTGCGAACATGGCTTACTGACTCTGAATGCGATGTCTAAAAGGTGACTACACCAGCTGATGCATATTAGTTGGTTTAGCCCAACTTGGAAATTCTCGACGAGGTGCTAAGTATTTATTCGGAACCCTGTGCACATAAACAAGATACGCTACCCCACAAAATTTAGCATTAAGACTTAATTAGGATTTCAAAACTTCCAACCAAGGTTGTCTCGATAAAAAGTAGGTCCCACACCCCAACTCTATTTTAAGGAAAATTCCACTATAGGGCTGGGGATGAGCCCGAAAGCCTCGGGATCTACATCAAAGATCCTTCTAGAACAAACTCAATATTACGGAGCTGACGAAACCGTTAGAATTGTATTCTGAGGTCGTCTTCCTAAACCTTTGACCGAAGTCAACCGTTCAAGTTTCAGAAGCTCCCAAGATACAAACACTTGCACAAAATCCAAACAAATGACTAGGTGAGTAAACTGTCAGTCACAAGAAGTTATAAATGACTTGGGTCATTATACGAATTCTCTAAATTATTAAAAGAAGGCATTAATGAGGAAATAACCCCGAGGATCATTACAATTACTTGCTACAACAAGTGAAACTGACTAGATAATGTTACATCTAATTACATGGACAATATTTTTATTTAAAATGTCATCATCGAGTTAATCTTCACGAGAATAAAGATTCTATAATATGCAAGAAATTCTAGTAAGTTTAAAGAAGAGTTAAGAATAAAAGTTCTAGAGTGAGAAGTCTAAAAAGAACAACTCCAAAAATAACTAGAGGTTTAATTCTAAAAAAATGAAGTAAGATATATTTTATAAGAGATTAATAATACTCTGACTAGATATTTCCCTCGTCACCTATAAATATAGGCGGTTCATTTGAGTTGTTGTTGTGCTTAAATAAGAAATGCTCAAGTGAAGAGTGAGTGCTCAATTAAGCAAACAAAATTAAATCATCATGTGAGAAATGTGAGAGCAATAAACAAGATTGCTAGAGTGTGGGTGAAATAAAATATTGAATGTAGAGATTTGCAAGGCCAAGTTGATCTTCTTATTGAAATAATAAAATTTAAGTTGTGAGCAATCATTAGTACAGAAAAATGTTCAATGTATTACTTAATTTGTGATGTGATCATAGTGATGTAAATGATTGATCAGTTAAAATTTGAAGAAAATCTCCACAGAGATTACCTCAAATCCAATTAAGTGCAATAAAAAACGTATTTCATTAATGTTAATGCACACAAAATATTATGCTAAATTGAGATCAAATTAATCCCATGAATAATTGATCTCACATATAACATTTAATTAATCAACCAAAAGGTTATGGAAGGCAATAATAAGTGAATTTGATACTAAACAAAATTATAATCCCACATAAGAAAATAACGGAAGAATGTAATCTAATAATGATCATTAGTTTCAAATGGAAAGACAAAAATAAAATACCATTAGTTGCAACAACCCAAGTCATTTGAAACAAAATAGTCTCCATAAAAAAATGTAATTTTCACTCAAGAAAACAATTTGTAATAGCAAAGAGCCCTTATAAGAATTGTCACTTATAGTCTCGATAACATTGGATCATCATATTGACAAATCATCAAAACAATTTGTTGTTCTTGGAAACATAATACTCGGAATCGCTACCACCTGCATAAGTAGATTTAAGGTAAACCGTAAGATATTACATATTTGACAAAGAATTATTTCTTAAAAAATAATTCGGTGTCACATGATCAAAATATAATTTTAGGGAATTTTTTTTTTTTTTTTTTAGAAGTAGAAAATGATTTCTTCATTTTTAGGCCAAAGTTGATTTGTTTCACAAATCTTAACTTCATAGTATTGAAAAAATTTCTTCAAAACATATTCAATTTGCCAAGGAGTCATTTAAATAAAAAAAAAAGAAGATACAAGAGATTGTAATTCCAATGAAACACCAATAAAATGGAATTTAATTCCACATTCTATATGGATATCAAATCTAAAAAATTGCTAAATTTATATTTATTTTAGCTAATACCAACAATCAAACAAAAAATATATATAATATCAAATAACTAGATTGAAGCACTAACCTAATCATCAGAATAAACTTGATCAAACTCACTGTCATATGAATTGGGAAGGTTAGCACATGGAGGTCCAAGATTTTGGAAGAAATAACTCATGTTATTGAAATTAGAATATGCATCACAATCTTCCTTCTCATTTGAATCACTTCCTTCTATATCACTCTTATATGTTACGATATTACTTGGATAAGACATATTTGGTTGAACAATATGTTACTGAAAATTAGCATTTATTGTTCCAAGTTAGTCACTAGTCGCATTTTCAGCATTAATATCATACGTCGTTGTGCTACGTGAATTTGTGTTTGTATTTCCTGCATTCACATTCAAGTTGTAGTCATTAAAAATCGTCGTATTTTCAACACCTATATCAGGCATTATTTTGCTACCTGAATGTGTTGTTTTATAAGCTACATTGAGGTCCAAGTTGTACTCACTTTGAGTATGACGATTCCAAGTGTTAAATGCCGAGTCAGGCCTATGAGTAATGTTTCCTATAATTGGGTCCTGTAGCTTTTGTGAACCAAACATTTCCAATAATGGTCTATGCTGATGTTGTTGAAGCACACTGCCAACATTATTTTGCATAGACAAAAATGGATTATTTATTGAATTGTCAATGTTGGGTAGTGAGGTTGAACCTGAAATTGTGGAGGATAGAGTTTCTCTTGAATTGACATCTCCCCTCTGGCAAAAATGTTGCTGGTATTGAGAGTTGAAAATGGAAACTCTGGTCCCCTTTGGATTTGATTAGGAATATTATTTTGAAGACGGGGCATTGTCCCATATTTTCTATTGCTACTTTTTTGTTGAGATTCACTTAAAGATTCTTGGCTTGATAGACGACGGTTATTTTTGCGCTCTACTAGAGATTTCCAATTGTTGAAATGACATTTCTGAGTGGTGTTAGAAGAAAAAAAAAAAATGAAAGGAGAGTTAGACCATGAATATATTCAATTTTCATGATGACGGAAGTCATTTTAATGAGAAATGTTTTTGGTGTTTGTAATTTGTGAGCGATAAAAGTCTTTTGTAATAACGAATTAGTGATTGATAATATCATTCTTTCATTGAACAGTCACTAAAAACAATTTAATTAGAACTGAATAATTAATATTATCACTAAAAAAGTAATTAAGGTCTATCGCTAATTTTCTTTAATTAGTGAGTATTTTGATAAAAAAAATATTCAGTTCTTAAGATTAATAATAGTGTTTGAATAGTTACTATTGGGATAAATATAAAATTAATTATTTTATGTTTTTCTAATATAGAATTATTATTAATATAGTTGTAGAATAAATAACTTCTCACACAAGAGTTTCATTAAAAATCTTTACAAACAAAATATTTTTTACTAACCAAGCATGAGAAAATAACTATAAAAATATTTTGTTTTGTCAAGTACCTTTTCACTTGACAAACACACACAAAAGGTACATGACTAACCACTTAATTTTTTTTTAAGAATGTACGTACCTATAAATGACTCCCTACCTACATCCTGGTAAGACCAAACACATCCATAACCTCCACTATATCCTTTGGGTAACATCCTACATGTTTCATAAGAAAATAAATTTAGTTTAATAACTATAATTTTTCTAAATCAATACATGGTAATGTAAATACAACAATCATTGCACCTTTACTTCAAACAAGATGATGTTAGTTGTAAGTATGAATTCTCATTGTTCATATCTCTATGTATAAATAAATTGAGAAGAAATTTTGATTAATTGTAAAGTAAATTTACTTCCTTGACCTAATTGTTCCAAACTTTTCATGAATTTCGCATGAAGATCTGCAGTCCACTTTACACAGTTCTTTTGCTTAATAACCTTATCCTTTTTTCTATCTTTTCTATTGTTCTTCCTCCTCCGCTTGTATTTTCCATTCGATGTGATATTGTCTTCAACTTCATCAATATTATTTCTATGTTCCTTAGTATTAGCCACATCATTTGTTTCTTTAGATAATACTTCATTATCTCCATCCATATTATTTGTATCAACATCATTAACAATCATCTTGTCTCCATCTTCTGATCCTTTTTTTGCTTTCTCTCTTTCTATTGTTCTCTTCACCACAAATTTCCACAAGTATTTCATAATTTCCTCATTTAGTGGCATTTGTACAAAAAGGCATGCTCCTTCTTTCGAAGCCTTTTTTGCCAAGAATTCATTGTATTTATCACATACAACTGCATAATTATCTCAAGAAGTTGACAATTAAATTTAATTGTATTAAACACTATGTGAATATTTAATTTCAAGCATATTCACTATAAAAGTTATGTTACAAAATAATAACTTATCATTTACTAAATATAGTAGGCATTAATAACAAATAACTAATGTCACTAAACAACAACATATTCATTGCTACTCATATTTAACAGTGAATTGTACCAAATTCTTTTAGCTCTAAAGAATTTAATTACATATTAATAGCAAATTTTGTAGCCGGTCTTTTAGCTATAAACGTAATTGACTTTTCTCAAAATAGATGTCATATATAAGTGGAAGATTAGAATAAATACTTACATAATGAAATTATATCCAAGGTCACAGCTTGAGCCAAAAGTTTAAACGAATCCAAATTCGGTGAATGAACATTGATTATAATCACATCAACTTTTTTCTCTCCTTTGGAGAGCATTTCTATTGCTTCTGAAGATGTACGAACCGTAATAACTGCATCAATGCACCTTAAAAGTCAAGAAAGAAGATTTTATATATATATATATATATATATATATATATATATATATATTACCATGATGATTTGTTCATTTCTCATATACAAATTCCATCATAATTTTCAAGTTATATTGCACTCTTTAGGCTCTGCAGTTGCACATATTGTTCAACTTATATTGTACTAGATCTCAATCTTAGGTAGGTTTACCTAATAAGAACTATTTACAATATTATTTTTGATAAATAATTGAATCTATCTATGTAGAGTAGGAGAAGAAAAATAATGGTGCTATCATCATTATCTTTCAAGTTTGACACTTAATTTGTAACATTTATATGTTTTTGTTAAAAATATTATGAAAATTGCCCATTGTCTAAACAAATTTAAATAGAAGAATAAATTGATTGATCATTATAGTTGACCCAAAATAAACATAATATTTGACTAGTATTCATTAAAGTAGATTCAAATTTATTCCTTTGAAATTAAGGAGGAAAATAAAAATATTTTTAAATTTAAGATTGGCGTGCTATCAAAAGCATAAAAATAATAGGGGTCTATTGAAGAAATTTCTTAGAAGGAACAAAAAATACTCCTTTAAATTAAAAGGGAAACTTTTAATTAAAAATGAAAAAGGTCAAAAGTACCTCTTAACTAGCTGAAATGGAACAAACATATTATTTGTTTGTGTTTTGGCTCAAAAATACCCTCTGTTTGTTTTTTTTGTTGGCTCACAATTAATACCCTTAACTTTAACTAATGCCACCAAACACGCCACGCGAAATTTTTTTTGTCACGTCACCAATTCACATCAATATCCACTGCACCATGGAAAATCACGCAATTTAATACCCATTAGCCCATCCTGTTTAAAATCCACCCCAACCTTCTTATCTTGCTCTTTCTCTTCCCTCTTTTTTACTCTAATTTTGTTTCGCCTCCTCCACACAAACAATATAATTTAAAGTGATAGATAGATTTATATAATTCAAATATCTACATCTTCAAAAAAATATTTTTGATGAATTTTATTAATCTTCTTCTCCGATTTTATGCCACACAACCAATTATTAAAGAACAAATTTCCCCTTATTCAAAAAAAAAAAAAAAAACAAGAGTAAAAATCATATATATAAGTTGATTAAATAATTAAACTTAACATAAAATTGTGGTAGTTCTAGAACATCTAATGATATTGGAGCGAGACAAATATTAACATAAGATTATCAACTCCCCCTCCCCCCTTTGAAAAATCATATACATTTTTATGGAGTGTATAACATGCCTATAACAAGAACAAAGACTAAACAATCTAATTTGGTTCTTCTATAAACACATAAACTATTACAATCACAACAAACATCATATCAATTAAATCTCTTTTGAAAAGGTAATCAAATAAAATTTATTTATATCAAAGAACCAAAGGTTTTGAGTTGAATATATATTTTTTAGAGATGTCACCTTTGTAGTCATAAGACTTCAACAAATCCACCATTTTAGTGACATTCTGTGTTTCGGGATCAACTAGTACCACCCGAACTTCATCTATAATACCATAACAACCAGTTGCTGTTGAATTTCTATTCCTTCAGCAATTTAAGAAGAGGAGATACAAAAAAACTAATTTTCTATATTGAAGCTTGAATTAATTGGAGACACATTTAACCCTTTTGGGGGTATTATATAGTAATTACAATGGTTAGTGAGTATGTTTAAATAGTTGTTTAGTCCTTATATTATAGGTTTAGTCCACTTTATTTCTCCTATAATTCATTTTTCCATAATTTATCTTTAATTAATATAATCATTAGGTTTTGGTCCTCATACTTATGAAAGTTGAATATTTAACGGAGCCATATATTTTTACACCTTGTCTTCTTGCTTTAAACACTATAAAGCCCTAAATCGTATATGCTAAACCCTAAATAACACAAGGCTCTAAACCCTAAATTCTAAAAATCCGTAAACCCTAAACCTAAAGAAAAAAAAAAATCCTAAGCCCTAAACCGTAAACCCTAAAAAACCTAAGAAACACTAACCCTTAAAAACCCTAAGAAACCCAAAAACCCCTGAAGCTAAAAAACTCTAAGCTCTAAACCTATAAAGCCCTAAATTGTATATGCTAAACCCTAAAAAACAAAAGAAAAACTCTGAGCCCTAAACCTTAAACCTATAAAACCCTAAGAAACCTTAATCTTAAAAACCCAAAGCCCTAAACCCTAAAAACATATATAAAACCCTTAATCTAAAACCCTAGACCCTAAACCATAACATAAAACCCTAAATCCTAAACCTAAAACCCTAAGAAACCCTAAACCCTAAACCTTAAAAAACTCTAAATCCTATACACCCTTAAATAAACCATAAAACCATTAAAACCCCCAACAAAATCATAAGCTCTAAATACTAAATCCTAAAAATCTGTAAACTCTATACCTAAAAACACAAAAAACCCTAAGCCCTTATCCCTTAACCCTAAAAAACCCTAAGAAACACTTAACCCTTAAAAATCCAAAAACCCCTAAACCCAAAAACACTAAGCGCTAAACCCAATAAAGCCCTAAATTGTATATGCTAAACCAAAAAAAAAGACAAAAAAACCCTAAGCCCTAAACCCTAAACCGATAAAACCCTAAAAACCCTTAACCTAAAATACCCAAAGCCCTAAACCCTAAAAACCTAGATAAAACCCTTAACCTAAAAAAAACCCTATGCCATGAACCCTAAACCCTAACCTAATACCCTAAATCCTAAACCTAAAACCCCCTAAACCCTAAACCTAAAGAAACCCTAAATCTTATAAACCTAAAATAAACCTTAAAACCATTTAAAACCCCTACAAAACCCCAAGCTCTAAACCCTAAATCCTAAAAATATGTAAACCCTAAACCTAAAAAACACAAAAAAAAAAAACCATAAGCCCTAAACCCTAAACCCTAAATCCTAAAAAACCCCGAGAAGCACTTAACCCTTAAAAACACTAAAAAAACCCAAAAACCACTAAACCTAAAATTCTCTAAGCTCTAAACCCTATAAAGTCCTAAATCGCATATGCTAAACCCTAAAAAATAAAAAAAAAACTCTAAGCCCTAAATCCTAAACCTATAAACCCTAAAAAACCTTAACCTAAAAAACACAAAGCTCTAAACCCTAAAAACCTAGATAAAACCCTAAATCTTAAAAAAATCATAAGCCCTAAACCCTCATTCCTAACCTAAAACCCTAAATCCTGTACCTAAAACCGTAAGAGACCCTAAATCCTAAACCTTAAGTAACCCTAAATCCTATAAAACCAAAAATAAAACCCTAAAAACCACAAAAACCTCTACAAAACCCTATGCTCTAAACCCTAAATCCTAAAAATCCGTAATCCCTAAACCTAAAACACACACAAAAATGCTAAGCCCTAAACCCTAAAATACCTTAAGAAACACTTAATCCTTAACACTTTTCCTCATCTATGCTTCAGTTTAGTTAAAGGCTTTTATCAGGAGGAACTTTTTTAAAATGTCATGATTAATGATCATCAACAGTTAAAAGATTTGTTGGATTCTTATCATTTTTATCAATATTAAATTTTAAATTTTCTATTAATTATGTAGAGATTTCAGAACTCACTAGAGGAATTAGTTCAAACAAAAGAATTGAAAATACTACTATTACAAAAATAATTGAAAACATTGACTCAAGACTTCAAAGTAAAAAGATAACGATGGTCATTGGTAAATGACTTGTCATTTTTATGTTGAAAATCGAAAGAACTTTGACACAAATAACTCTTTGAGCATTTATCCTTGGGTCATATTTTATTTTTTCTTTTATTTATTTATTTATTCTTAATTCCGTCAACATTTTAACTTTTATTTATTTGAGAGATTAAAATTGCACGTTTATTTGATTGAAGGCTAATAATGTCTTGTCATAACTTTACAGGGGTAAAAACTAGAATATATGTATAACTCAAGGGCCGAGATATATTTATTTTTCCTACTTATAATTTTTAGTTGACCTATTAATTACTTTTTTTCTTTATTAAGTCAAGACAATGTATATTTTTGTCATTTATTCCGTTCACGAGTTTCTTGAAAAAAAAAAAAAATCTTTTGTTTTAGATTCTTAAGCATAGTTTCCAAGGCAACATTTTTGGTTACAAGGAGAAATAACTTTTGTATGACCCAAAATCCCAAACGTCTTTGATCACGCACATCCTAATCCACCGATAGGGAAGCCAACCATCCACCCAAATATAAAAATCAAAATAATATACAAACGTGATTAAATAATAAAAAAAATTAAAGTCTCAACCCCAACTTTCTGTAACACCTCCCAAATTTGTTTCATATTTATGTAGTTTTACATGTCCTTTTGAGCTTAAAAATTAAGTCATTTGGCCTTTAGAATCATTGGAAATCAATTGGAATGAACTCAGGTACTTAGTTGGGAGATTTTGATATAGAAGTGATGTATTGCGATTTTACGACACTTTTGATGCTTAAAGCGTAGAATTGGTGTAAGTTCTTTTGTGTTTTTAGTAGATTTGATGTGGTTTGTAGATATTTTGCATGTAAATACGATTCAAAAGCTTTGTACAAAAAATAAGATGATGTTAGTCAATTTTGGAATTCACGAAGACATTCCACGAGTTGTGGTTTGAACCACGAGTTGTAGATGACCTCATAGATGAGAATCAGAGACTATTAAAAAATATGATTCTCATTAGTGGAAGTTAAGATTCGTAAACACTTTCACGAGTCGTAGATAGATGATGAGTCCTGGATTTGGACTCATTTAGGGCTTTGTTTGTATAGATTTAGTGTCCTCAAATGCTTATTTTGTGCCAATAACTGATGTTAAATCCTTTATTTTTAGGAATATGGATTGAGGACTAAGAAAGGACACTAATAGGCAAAAAGGAACAAAACAAGCTGAACAAATGAAGCAGGGCGAGCCTGAGGATCGCCAAGAGCACACGGCGTGTCGCCGAGTGGCTCAGATGACCGCTTAAAATTCCAGTGTGCCAAGCTCTAAAGGAAAGAACCAAGTTGGTGACGAAAGGGAGCAGTTGGTGGATCGCCGAGTGAATCCGTGATACCAAGATAGATTGCCTAAACTTCAGAATGATGTCCTTCAAAACACTCAACACATCTCTATTCTTCCATAAAAAATGAACTCGAGATGGTCATTATGAAATTATTGTAATGTCAATTGGACTAACTAATGCTCATGCAGCTTTTATGGAACTCATGAATATAGTGTTCAAACAGTACCGTGACATGTTTGTTATCGTTTCATTGATGATATCTTGATTTACACGCATAGTAAGGAAATGCATATTGGTCACCTTAGAATTAATCTTCAAATCCTCAAGGATAGTCAATTGTTCATTGAATTCTATAAGTGTGACTTTTGGTTAAACCTAGTTGCATTTTTTGGGCATATTGTTTCCAATAAGGGTATTCTGGTTGACTCTCAGAAGATTGAGGCAGTGAAGAATTGGCCTAGGCCTACTTCTCCAAATGACATTAGGAGCTTTATAGGATTATCCAGTAATTATATAAGGTTTGTGGAGGGGTTCTCATCTATTGCTATCCTATTGACCATATTGATGTTGGGTTTTAAAGGCGTGAACAGGAAATGAAAGGTTGTGACTATGCTGAAGGGTTGTGACCTTTATGAAAGGTTGTTTCCTTTCTAAAGGGTTGTGACCATTTGAAAGGTTGTGCCTTTTCCAAAGTCTTGTGACCTTTCTGAAAGGTTGCCTTCTTTCCAAAAGGGTTGTGACTTTTACCCTTTGTTGGCTATAAATAGAGAGGCTTTCTCTCATTTTTCTGCATCGAATTCTTCCCTTCTCTTGCATAGATTTTCTTACATAAACAAAATTGTCGATCGACTGGGTCTGTGTGTGCTCTTGTTGCTGCTCTTGCGTTCGCTGAAGTTATTGAAGTTTGAGGTACCACTACTTCTTTAAAAGATTAATCCGTTTTATCTTGGGAGGAATTAATCTACAACCTCGGGTACAGTGAGGGGATTAAATTTCTTAAGGAAACACAGTGGTTTCTGTGGACTCGGATTAAAAACCTTCTATCCATTTCATCTTTTTTTTGTTTCTGTATTTATTTTTTACTAACCTGAATACAGGAGATTACAATCTTAAGAAATTTAATGTTTCTGTAGTTGAGGTTTCTGGAGATTAAAATCTTTATGGTTTTGTACTCTGTTTGAATTTTAAAATACATTTGATTAATGATTAAAAGAACATAAAAACTTTATCGTTACATCAGAAACAGTCTGTGTAAGGATTTATTCTTTAATGTTAGTATTGTACATACTAAAATTGTCTGCCATTTGTGACAGAAAAAAAATGACTAATTCAAGTCAAGTAAATGTTGGAACAGTAAGTGCTGCAACAACATCGGTTGCACCCAATCGTTCAACTGCTGCCTTAGCACCGATTGAGAATCCTGTAAAGTTTTCTAGAGTCTACTTCAAGAGAGGGCAGCAAAAAATGTTCTTCTATCTGACTACGTTGAGTCTGCAGAGGTTCATTAATGAGAACGTTCCTGTTATGTCAGATGAAACTCCGTCTGAAGAATGATTCTTGGTAATAGAAGCATGGACACATTCTGATTTTTTGTGTAAAAATTATATTTTGAGTGGCCTGCAGGATGATCTGTACAATGTGAATAGTAATGTCAAAACCTCAAAAGAACTCTGGGATGCTTCAGAAAAGAAGTATAAAACAGAGGATACTGGAATGAAGAAGTTCATTGTGGCAAAGTTTCTGGACTATAAGATGATAGACAGTAAGACTGTCGTCACCCAAGTTCAAGAACGGCAGGTTATAATCCATGATCTCCTTGCTGAAAGTATAAATTTATTTAATACCTATGTTGGAAATATTAAGTCTATTCTTAATACTCACATAATTTTTAATATAGGATTGGTTGTGAATGATGCTTTTCAAGTGGCTGCCATTATTGAGAAGTTACCTCAATTGTGGAAGGACTTCAAAAACTACTTGAAACATAAACGCAAGGAGATAACTATTGAAGATCTCATGGTAAGGCTGAGAATTGAAGAGGATAACAAGGCCACAGAAAAGAGGTCACGTCGTAATTCAGCAACATCTGGAGTAAATATTGTTGAAGAAGATCCCTCAAAATCAAAGAAAAGAAAAAAAACATCTGGTCCAAAGAGCAATCCTCCTAAGAAGAAGTTCAATGGAAGTTGCTTCAATTGTGGCAAACGTGGTCATAAGGCTACTGAATGTCGGGGTCCCAATAAGGACAAGAAGAAGGATCAAGCAAATTTGGCTGAATCCAAAGGAGAGACGGACGATCTTTGTGCAATGCTTTCAGAATGCAACTTGGTTGAAAATCCAAGAGAGTGGTGGATAGATTCTGGTGCCTCATGCCATGTGTGTACTAACAAAGAATTATTTTCATCATATACTCCAGCACCTACAGACGAGAAGTTGTTTATGGCAAACTCTGCTGTTGCAAAGATGGAAGGAACTGGAAAAATCCTCTTAAAGATGACATCGGGCAAGGTGGTGACTTTGAACAGGGTCTCGTATGTTTCAAAATTGCGAAAGAACTTAGTTTCTATACCAGTTCTGACTAAGAACAGATTCAAATGTGTATTTGTTTATGATAAAGTTGTAGTCAGTAAGAATGAAATGTATGTAGCAAAATGTTACCTCACTAAGGGCCTCTGTAAACTTAATGTAATTGCAGTTGATATGAGTAAAAATTCTGCATCTTCTTACTTGCTTGAGTCTAAATTTTTATGGCATGAATGTTTGGGACACGTTAATAACAAAACCTTGCGAAAACTGATTAACTTAAATGTTTTGCCTAAATTTGAGTGCAATAAATCAAAATGTCAAGTTTGCGTTGAATCTAAGTATGCTAAGCATCCTTATAAATCTGTTGAAAGGAATTCATATCCCTTAGAACTGATTCACACTGACATTTGTGACATGAAGTCAATACCAACACGTGGTGGGAAAAAGTATTTCACAACTTTTATTAATGATAACACTAAATATTGTTATGTCTATTTGCTAAATGGTAAGGATGAAGCAATAGACGTATTTAGGAAATATAAAACTGAAGTTGAAAATCAATTGGATAGAAAGATCAAAATGATCAGAAGTGATAGAGGTGGAGAATATGAATCTCCATTTTCAGAAATATGTTTGGAAAATGGAATAATCCATCAAACTACTGCTCCTTACTCTCCCCAATCTAATGGAATTGCGGAAAAGAAAAACTGAACTTTAAAGGAAATGATGATTGCCTTACTTATAAGTTCAGGTTTACCACAAAACTTGTGGGGGGAAGCTATCCTTACAGTAAATCAAATACTAAATAGAGTGCCTCACACGAAGACACACGTTATTCCATATGAGAAATGGAAAGGTAGAAAACCCAACTTGAAATATTTCAAAGTGTAGGGGTGTCTAGCCAAAGTTCAAGTTCATGTACCTAAGAGACTAAAAATAGGGCCTAAGACTATGGATTGTGTATTCATTGGATATGCCACAAATAGTAAGACATGTTGATTTTTGGTTCATAAGTCCGAACATCCGGATATTCATGATAATACGATAATGGAATCAGATAATGCTGAATTTTTTGAACATATCTATCCGTATAAAACTAGACTTGAGTCATCTAATGGGGGTCTAAACAACCTCGAGAAGAACAAAAAGATAATGAAACCAATGAAGAGAGTCCAAGGTGCAGTAAACGTCAAAGGATAGCTACGTCATTTGGATCTAATTCTGTAACATTCCTTCTTGAAAGTGAGCCTCAAACATTCAAGGAAGTGATGTTGTCTAGTGACTCAACCTCTTAGAAAGAGGCTGTCAATAATGAGATTGAATCAATCTTAAGCAATCATACCTGGGAGTTGGTTGATCTTCCTCCAGGGAACAAACCCTTGGGTTCAAAATGGATCTTTAAAAAGAAGATGAATGATGATGGAACTATTGACAAATATAAAGCAAGACTTGTTGTCAAAGGCTTTAGACAAAAAAAAAGGTCTTAATTATTTTGACACATACTCGCCAGTGACTAGGATTACATCAATTCGGATGTTAATTGCCCTAGCTGCAGTATACGGTCTTGAAATCTATCAAATGGATGTGAAAACCGCCTTCTTAAATGGAGAGCTAGAGGAAGATATCTACATGGAACAACCTGAAGGCTTCGTAGTTCTCGGTAAAGAAAAGAAAGTATGCAAACTTGTTAAGTCACTTTATGGACTAAAACAAGCACCGAAACAATGGCATGCAAAGTTTGATCAAACCATGTTGGCAAATGGATTTAAGATCAATGAGTGTGATAAATGTGTTTACATTAAAGACACTCAGAATCAGGAAGTCATTGTATGCCTATATGTGGATGACATGTTGATAATGATCAAGGACATTGCCAATGTAAAAGCTACTAAGTGTATGCTTACTAGTAAGTTTGATATGAAAGATCTAAGAGTTACCGATTTGATATTGGGAATTAAGATTCACAAAACTCCTAACGGTCTAGCATTGTCTCAATCTTATTATATTCAAAAGGTACTTGAAAAGTTTAAGTATTTGAATTTCAAAAAGGCAAAGACCCCAATTGATGTAAACCTTAATCTTGCAATGAATAAAGGTGAAAGTCAGTCTCAATTGGATTATGCCAGAGTATTGGGAAGTTTGATGTATGTCATGAATTGTACATGACCAAACATAGATTGCGCTATAAGTAGACTGAGTTGATACACAAATAATCCTAATCAAAATCATTGGTTGGCAATGAAGGGAGTTTTAGGGTACTTATAAGACACTCAAAACTATGTTTTGCATTACAACAAATATCCAGCAGTTCTTGAAGGATATAGTGATGCAAATTGGATTACTGCGTCAACTGAAACGAAATCCACGAGTGGATATGTTTTCACTATTGGTGGAGGAGCAATATCTTGGAAATCATCCAAACAAACATGTATAGCTCGCTCTACAATGGAGTCTAAATTCATCACCTTAGACAAGGCAGGAGAAGAAGCTGAATGGATCCGAAATTTCTTAGAAGATATTCCGTATTGGCCCAAACCAATGGCCCCTATACACATACACTGCGATAGTCAAGCTGCAATACGAAGGGCTGGAAGTGTTATGTATAACGAGAAGTCTCGTCACATAAGACGAAGGCATAACTCTATTAGACAACTACTCTCTAGTGGAATTATCACAATTGACTATTTAAAATCAAAGGATAATGTGTCGGATCCACTTACAAAATGCCTAACTAGAGAAGGAGTTGAGAAATCATCGACGGGAATGGGACTATGGCCAAGAACAAGTCATCGTGGTGGTAACTCTACCTAGAAGACTGGAGATCCCAAGATCTAGGTTCAAGGAGATAAAACAAAGTCACAGATGACGGTTCAACATTGTCCAAAATTATTTTATGTCTATTCTCTTGATAAGACAATGTTCAGTAACCAGGATAAAGGAAAAAGGACTTTTTTAATGGTTTCTAAGTTTGATACATGATATATCAAATAGTTTATCTACGGGATAAAGTGTGAAGTGTAAGCCGCTTTAAGGAGAATCCGGTAAGGCCAGTTCTCTAAGCACTTATTAACCGAGATGTTTTCATGGCTGAAACGAACAAAACAATGAGAACCAAAAATAGTTCAAGGGTTGATTGTGTGACTTATATTGTCTAGGTATACACCAAAGCTCAACGGTTTAAAGATATCAAATCTACCGATTGACCGAGTATATCCGATATATGTTCACTACGGAAAGTTTCAAGGGAAACCTACTTATATAGATGTGATTAACCTTTACTTACAAGACACACAATTTTTCATGCATATGTTTTAACAATAACCATTCCCTATTCACGTATATATGTTTACAGACCATAAGAGCCTTCAGTATGTGTTCACCCAGAAAGAGTTGAATCTTCGCTAGTTAAGATGGCTTGAGTTCCTCAAAGATTATGATATGAGTGTGCATTACCATCCTAGTAAGGCAAATTTTGTAGCAGATTCTCTAACTAGATTAACTATAGGTAGTGTAACACAAGTTGAGGAAGAAAGAAATGAGGTAGCAAAAGATGTTCACAAACTTACTCGCCTAGGAGTTCATCTTATGAGCATATCAAATGGTGGTGTAATGGTTCAGAATGGGGTAGAATCTTCATTGGTAGTGGAGGTTAAGGAAAAACAAGACAGTGATCCGATATTGCTTGAAATAAAGAGTGCAATCCACCAGCAGAGAGTTGAGGTTTTCTCCCAAGGGGGAGATGGTGTGCTTCACTACTAGGGTCGATTATATGTTCCTAAGGTAGGTGAGTTGAGACAACAGATTATTGTAGAAGCCCATAACTCTAGATATTCTATTTATCCAGGCGCTACTAAGATGTACCGTGATCTGCGGGAAGTCTATTGGTGGAATGGTATGAAAAGGGATATAGCGGATTTTGTGGCTAAGTGCCCTAATTGCCAACAGGTCAAGGTAGAACATCAGAAACCATCAGGTATGACTCAAGAGATTGACATTCCTACTTGGAAGTGGGAAGTGATTAATATGGACTTCATCACATGTTTACCTCGTACTCGCAGACAACATGACTTCATTTGGGTGATAGTGGATAGAGTTACTAAGTCTTCACACTTTTTGGCGGTCAAGACTACAGATTCGGTAGAGGACTACGCCAAGCTTTACATTAATGAGATTGTGAGGTTGCATGGGGTTCCTTTGTCTATCATCTTAGATAGAGGTCCTCAATTTACCTCTCATTTCTGGAAGTCATTTCAGAAAGGTCTTGGTACTCAAGTCAACCTTAACATAACATTTTATGCACAGACGGTGGTCCGGCAGAGCGTACCATTCAGAACATAGAGGACATGTTGAGAGCTTGTGTGATCGATTTGAAGGGTAGTTGGGATGATCACCTTCCTATTATAGAGTTCACCTATAATAATAGTTACCATTCCAACATTCAGACGGCCCTTTATGAAGAATTGTATAGGTGTAGGTGTAGATCTCCTGTTGGTTGGTTTAAAGTAGGTGAAACATACTTGATAGGACCAGATTCAGTTCATGAAGCTATGGAGAAAGTGCAACTCATTAGAGATAGACTTAAGATAGCCTAAAGTCGCCAGAAATCCTATGCAGATGTATAGAGAAGGGAACTAGAGTTCTAAGTTGATGATTGGGTTTTCCTGAAAGTGTCGCCTATGAAAAGGGTGATGAGATTTGGCAAGAAAGGGATGCTCAGTCCTAGATATGTAGGCCCTTACAAGATCTTGAAAAGGGTTGATAAAGTGCCTTATGAGCTAGAGTTGCCAACAGAACTAGCAATAGTGCATCCAGTTTTTCACATTTTGCTGTTGAAGAAGTGTGTGGGTAATCGAGCGTCTATTGTGCCTTTAAAAAGTGTGGATGTGAAGGATAGTCTCACTTACGAAGAGATACCAGTTGAAATCCTTGATCGTAAAGTTTGAAGGTTGAGAAATAAGGAATTCGCTTTTGTTAAGGTTTCGTGGAAGAGTCGGTCCATAGAGGGAGCAACTTGGTAAGCAGAAGAAGCCATGAAGGCCAAATATCCTCACCTCTTTCCTTCCAATTCCATTCTAGCTTGAGGTAATAGTTCCTCTTCAGTTTTTCAGTCATTCATGAGAAAATTCAGTATTAGGATCATGTTCCTTTAGTTGTAATTGCATTTTCAGCGCATTTTCATGTTCTTGGAACTTAGTTCTGTCAGAAATCAGTTTCAGTATTTTAGTGGTAGGGATTGCAACCCTCTCCCTCCATTTCAGCTAGTTTAACCTTCATTCAAGAATGAATGTTCCCAAGAGGGAGATAATGTAACACCCCGTATCCAAAAATCAGACCAAATTGTAGATTTCTGGTGTTGCAGGTGGCACCTATGTACCATAGGTGGACCTACGATCCATATTTCATGTCAGCAACCTCCCACAGAACTCAGGCCAAATTGTCGACTAAGTGTTGACCCACGGTCCGTAGGTCAGGTCACGGACTGTGGTCTGTGCCCGTGGAATGATGCCGCAATAATCCCAGCTTCAGTCGCAAACGTCAGTCGACCAACATGGACTGTCAGTCAATCGACGGTCCATCAGTCATACCGCTAATCACTCTGACAACAGTTAAGTCGGGGGTGTTTGGTCTTTTCCTTATTCATGTGACCCCTAAACTACGTCGTTTAGACCCAAAATTATGAGGTTTTAGTTAGTTTTAGCCTAGAAACATAACTAGAACTTACCTAAGTCAAATCATTAATCAAACTTAGAAAAAATTAGAGCATAAGAGGAGAAAAGAGGTCAAGAACCCTAGGTCAAGAACGCAACAAGATTCCATCAATTCCAGCCCTGAAATCAATAGATTTCTCTGTGGAATTCGTCACTTGGTATGTGGGGTTTCACTAGTGGGTTCCTTTCGCCCATTAGGTCCCTAGATTTCAATTAGATTTTTTATTCCCTTATCATAACTAGACCTAGGGTTTCTAGAGTTATAATAGATTATCATGAATTAGCTATTTACATGTTCAAAATCAGGTTATCATGTTATTTTTTCGTTTCTTTCATGAATTTCAGAACCCTAGCTATGCATTTCTTTAGTTCTTGAATTACATATGCTAGGCCAGATATTTCAGTTACTTCAGATATAAATGCCTCAATTTTTAAATGTGTCATTATCAGTATATTATTATGCATTCTCAGTTTGCATGTCAGTTTGAGCTATCCAGTATATTAGAGAATTTCAGTCATAATGTGTTGATAATTTAATCTATTGGGAGTAGCTTAATACCGAGTTGGACTAAGTTCAGTCACCCATATAGTCCTAGAACTACGAGCCACATAAGTTGTAAGTCCCCTCTGTGGGCATCATTTTAGTGATCATCTGAGCAGGCCTCTATACCTCTAGTAGGGTATATTGTGTCCTCTCGATGGGGCGTATACATTGGACTCCACATTTAGCTCATGTGGTTTTATTGTCGGTTATTAGTAGCTCCTACAGTTCTGTCAGAATTTATTGCATTGACCACGATATCAGTTTTATTTCAGATTTCAGTTTCAGCATATATAAACTTAGTCATTGCATTCAGTTTAGTCGTGTACAGTACTTTCAGTATCCTTATCATGTTCTGGTTATTTCATTGCTTTATTTCTTTGTTCAGTTATATGTTATTTTAGCTTTACTCTATCCTACATGCTTAGTACCTTTCAAGTATTGATGCATACTCTGTGCTACATCTTCTCGTGATGTAGGTTCAGGTCCTCAGCAGTCAGATCATGCATGGATTGGTTTTCGATCTTCAGTTTAGCAGCATCAGTAGTGAGACCTCATTCTTTGAGGATGGTTGACATGTTATTTCTCTATTTTAGTCTTTAGTTTTCAGTTTTTTCTAGATATAGCTGGGGCATGTCCCAGTACTTCTAGTCAGTTTAGAGGCTTATTTCAAACATAGTTAGATTCAACTTAGTATTTGGGTTTGATATTTCTCTTGTATTAAACTCTTAGATTTCATATATTCAGTTTTAGTATATGGTATTCCCCATCATTTCAGATTTACTTATGATTAGATTCCGCATCAGTTATTATTATTCTTAGTATGCTCATGTTATGCCAGTAGGGTTAGCTTGGGTGATCCTAGGTCCCATGTCCGCATCTCGGGGGTAGCTCGGGGTGTGACAGATTAATACTCAAAGATTCTCTTAAAAGAGATTATACTAAAAAAAAACTCCTCATGAACTCATTTGGAAATTGATGTTTCCTCTCATTTAAATGTAAAAACATTTAATCTGGGAATACTTAGTTCCTATATATTCATTTTGAAAATTGAAACTCAACTCTACTCATCCTCATACTCAAGTCTTATAACAAGTTTTAAAAGTTTGCAAATGACTTTTCAAAATTACTCGAAAGACTCTCTCAAACTTGACTCTTAACTCTATCTTGAGTTTGAATTATGAATTCAAGAGTTATGATTTATGATATGAAGGATCTCGTGATGATTTAAATGGGGTTTAGATAGTTTGATAATAATAAACGACCGAAGACATTGACTGAGAGCAAAGGCGCAACACAGAGATGAATTAATTTATTTGGTTGCAAAATAATTTTTGAAATAGTGGAGTCCGTGTTCTCTCTGCGACGCAGAGAGGGAGGTAATTTTTTGGGATTGGATTTTAAAGTTTGTCCGCGATGCGGACCTGGACGCTTATTTTTGCCTGATCTTTTCTTTCTCTCCCAAACTCGATTCAACTCATACCTACTGAAATTCTAAGATCAAAACTCTCAAATTATTATAAACCACAACAATTTCAGAGAAACCCACACAAGAACTATCAATTTACTCAACTCATTCGCAAACCCTCACATCAATTTACTCAAATCAACACTCCATTACCAATTGAATTCAAGAACCATTCAAGAACTCAACAATTCAACATAAAAAATGAATTCATGGGTAACTATTACATGATTGTCGTGAGGGAGAACAAACCCAGCACTATGGAAGCTTACATACCTTAATTTGGTAAAATAAATCCTTGATTTGTAAGAAATCTTGGTGAACGCTTGAACTCCTCTTTGTTTCCTCCTCTTGAACTCCTCTCAAAACCCTAAGCATATTTTAGGATTGTGAAAACTGAACCAAATCAGTTTAGACCCCTAAAATATTACTAAAAAGGTTTAAAGATATGGGGTAAGGAAAAGACCAAAATACCCCTAATTAATTTGGGTAAATTTCCTTAACTAGACAAGCTGACTTCAAACGGGCATATCTCCCTCATCCAAACTCGAAATTTAGCAAATTCGGTGGCGTTGGAAAGAGAATTCAAAGACCTTTGATTTGATATCTTATGGGCCACCTAAATCATCTTGTACCTTAAGTTATGGTTGTTTGAAGTTGACCCAAAACTCACAACTTAAGCTTAACTTGAACAAACCTCAAATTAGCTCTTTCCAAATTAGTTCTTGCTAAAATTAGTTTTTCTAATATCGAGGTGTTACAACTACATTTTTTCATGGGACTTTGAGTTAAAAATAGACTCTCAACCAATTCGGTGCTCAATACTACTCCCAAAACAAATCATATCATTTTTTCTCAATCACCCTTTACAGAGAAAGAGACTATTTTTTAAGTTTACTTTCTCTTTTCTTTACTGAGCTACTGCTCAGAAGAAAAACAATTATACTCGTTCTCTTTCTTACTGACAAATAGTACATATAAAATCATTTGATTGTTTCTTTGAAAACTCTTTTCAAAACATGCATTTATATTTATGGACTTACCTACCAAGTCTGAAATCAATGTATAATAAATCTCATATAATAATATCTATAACATAACCTTTATAAACAATTATGGTTCATGTGATATGAAACATGAACAACAATTTAGAATTCAATATCCATAATAGAAATCAAAATCTCAATGATTAAGGAATTGGAATTCGGAACAAGAAACACAACTAAATTTGGATTTCAAGATATTACGAATAAAACTCTAAAAATAACCTTTTAACGAATCAATTTAGATTTAGGATGTGAGGAAGAACTTAGTCCATCACTATGAGTAGTCTTACATACTTGGAAGAGCAAATTTCTTGGCAAAATTGGTGAAAACTCAAAGAATGCTCAAAACCCTAACTTTCTCTTCTTGGATCCTTTCTCTAAGACTTGGAAGTGTTAATGAATGTAGAAGGATTAATTAACATTGTTTAAATCCTTAACTAGATGTAAAAGCGTCATGGTTTAGCCTTAGAAAGGGTGGAAAGAGACTAAACTACCCCTTTTAAAACTAACGAAAACTTTCTATGGGTCCATATACGGTTTGTGGTTTAATCTATGGACCATAGATCCCATCCATAGAATGTATATTGAATTTTACGGCTCAAAATTTCATTCTGCGGGTCCAATCTATGACTCATAGATTCAATCCATAGAAAATATACAATTTTCTAGCTAAAAAGTCCATTCTATAGGTCCAATCTACGACAGTAGAATTTCCTACGCCCCGTAGAATGGATTCGTAGAAATTGGACCCAAAATTCAGACTCTCTGAGGTTTTTGACGATTTGACAAGAGGACTCATAGATCTTCAATGTGATAGTTTATGAGTCACATAATTCATTTTGCTCTAAGATATATGATCATTTGAAATGGACCTAAGTAGAACTTTATGTCAAAACTTAACTAGTAAGGAAGCTTTCAACTCAACTTTGTGCTAGGGGGTTCTTGTGACCTTAAATCATATCCAAATCCATTCCAACACTAATGATAGTCAAATTAGCAATTTAAGAATCACCCGATATAATTTTACATGTAAAATAAAGAATAGTTTGGACCTTAGCTTAGAAATTTTTGGGGTGTTACAAGATCATTGACCAACTCTAAATATATGATATATGAACAAGTAACTGAAACTTAGTTAAATAAGACAACACACATATATAACCCAAGTTAGTAAACATAAACAAGTAAGTATATTTTCTACGATTTTCTAGTAAGATTTATTTAAGGACCTACAAACTATGGTCTGTAGGTCTTTTTGCGGACTGTATAATCCATCTGTAGAACTTAGGTTTATACAAAAATTTCACAAAGTCTAGATCTCATCTACGAGCCATGTCCTACGGTCTGTACAACTTCCTACGGGCCTTCCTATTGATCCATAGGAACACATCTAGGAGTTGACATTTTCCAATTTCTAGGATTCGACCTATGATTCATTCCTACAGAAGGACCCTCTATGGTCTGTACTAAGAGTGCGCAACGGACCGGAACGGAACCACCGGACCGGAACGAACCGGTACCGGACCGGAACGAACCGGTACCGGACCGGACCGGAACGGTTTGACCGGTACCGAAATGAACCGGACCGGAATTACCGGGACTAATACTCGGTTCCGTCCCGTCCCACTATATACCGGAATGGAACCGGAACGGACCGGAATGGAACGGGATGGGATAAACGGAACGACACATTTTGCTATTTCAAAAAATGATAAAAAATTTTTTAGTTATTTTGATTTTTTGAATTACGAAAATATGATTTTTTTTTAATTTTTCTAAGTTTAAACTTTAAATTAATAGTTTTGAAATTTATAATGTAATTTTAGTTTTTACTTAAGTTTATTTTAAAGATATATATATATTTTTTAATTTTTACCTATTAAGTTTAATAAAGTTTTTTAAAAAAGTTTTTTAGCTTAGTTTTCAAATTTCAAGATTTGAATCTTTTGAAGTTTATAAGTTCTTACTTGTTAAGTTGTTAATATGTTATAACTTATAAGTTATATTTATAACTTGTAATTTAAATAACTTAAGTTTGTAATTTAAAAAAAATAAATAAAAATAAGGATAAAACAATGACACAAATGCAAATTTAAAAAATATCAATCCAACTTATTTAAATTTGTATTACAAATTACAATTATAATTTACAACTATTAGTAGAGTGCATACTTTACGCAGCCACCTTCTAGGAAGGGTTCTGTTTCAACTAAGCCTCAAATATAATACTAATAGTTGTATAGTCCCGTAAAGCCTTTCTCTAATTCAGCTATAGATTGACCGCAATCAACTACTGGTCTTGGTAAAGCTCGTTGACGATCTTGAAGTTCCATGCCATCGTCACTACCACATCCAATGACTGAATCTATGAAAAGTTCATATTGACTATCTAACTTTGGAAGTCCTTGATTTCTACGCTCAGCATTTATCCAATTTCTAAAAAGCACCGATATCTCCAAACTGTCTTCTGCTAACGAATGTCTGTGGTCTCCAATTTGAAATCTTGCCGCGCTGAAAGCTGCCTCTGAAGCTACTGATGATCCTTGAATTGCAAGCACATCCTTCACCATCCTACTAAGTTTTGGAAATTGAGTTCCACGAGCCCTCTACCAGTTCAGTAGTTGTGGTATACCTTCCTCGTTTGTAATATTATCTGAACCCTGTTCAAGATATTTAACAAATTCACATTTATTAGAAGAGTCAAGACCAAGTTTATGTTTCACTCTACCATGAGCACCTACTCGAGGCATAGACATTTGAGGATTTTCAACATTATCTAAGGAACAATATTTATCATACATTTCTTTAGCAAGTAATTTTATACTATTTTGACATGTTACCAAATCAGGTTGTTCTTCTGGTTTAATATCTAAATTTTGATAAATGCATTCAACTAAAGCTTTTGCACCATATTCTTTATATTCAGGGTTGAAAAGAATTGCAGTTAAATAAATTTGAGGGATAGGAAAAAAATATTTCTTAAATTTTATAATCATAACTTCAATAGCATTAGCAAATAATTCATTTGTTTTATATTCAGAAAAGCGAGATGAAATCTCACATATATGTATTAAAATTTCGGAAATAGTAGGATAATACATTCTAGAAAAAATTTTAGTAGCATCATAAAATGATTTCAAAAATATTCTAAGTTCATTTACTTCATCCCAATCACTATCATTAAGTTTTAATTCAGGATAAGCATTATGACTATTAAATTGCATAGTAATAGGTTCTCTATATGTATAAGCAACTTCAAGCATATCATAAAAGGAATTCCATCTAGTTTTTACATGTTTAGGAACTTTTCTAAATGGAAGTTTACATGCATTACAAAGCTCTTTAAATTGGTTAATTCTACTACTACTATGCATATGAAAAATATAAAAACAAGCATTATCAACTTTATCACAACTATTTTCAAATAATGTCACACCGTCACTAACAACCAAATTTAATATATGTGCAGCACATTTAACATGAAAAGCATATTTACTAATAGGACAAATTCTAGGTTCTAGCATATTAATAACATTTAAATTAGCAGAAGCATTATCTAAAGTAATACTAATGACTTTATCACAAAGACCGAAAAAATCTAAAATTTCCAACACAGTAGTAGCAATATACATTCCAGTTTTTTTCTGTTGACAAATTTTATAACCGATAATTCTTTTTTGTAAATTCCAATTATAATCAATCCAATGAGCAGTAACAGTTAAATAATCAAAACCATTAGGACTACGACCCATATCAGTGGTAATAGCAACTCTACAATCCATTATTTCAAAATAGGCACGCAAAAATTGACAATGTTTTTCTTGAAATTCAAAAATATCTCTTTTTACCATGCTTCTTGATAAACCTTCAAAACTGGGATTATATGTATCATGAATATATGCAATAAAACCCGGATGTTCTCCAAAACTAAAAGGTAAACCACAAACAACAACCATTTTTGCAAAATTTTCACGATCACGATCCTTATTATATGTTCGATGTGTAAGAGGACCACTTGGGTTCGAAGTATTTAATTCACCTTGAACCATATTTGACCCTCTAGCCGATGCTCCAATGCTAGAATTTTCACAAACATTAATAGAAGATAAATATGCAAACCATTCTTTACTATGTTTTTGCATCAAATGCTTTTTTAATCCCCCCGTTGAACCTCCACTCCCACCAGATGTATATTTAAAATGTTGTTTACAAAGATTACATATACTAAAAGTTTTTTCTTCATTCAAATAACAAAATTTCCACACATGTGATTTTAAAGTACGTTGTACCTTGGTTTTACCTCTAGTTGGAATAATAGGGGGACGACTAGTTTCAACCGGAGGATTGTCCTCCTGAGGTGGAACTTCAGTACTATTGATGTCGGGACTAGTTGGTGTATCATCTAAATTTTCTTCATCAATTTCTACTTCTTCATTTTCTTGATAATTACCATAATGTCTTTCATAAACCTCTTCGGGAATTATAGGAGTATCCGAATTAATTTCTATAGGACCGGGACGAGAAAAACTAGTTTCATTCACATGAGTAAATTCATCAGTATTCATTCTAACAAGAGGAAATTTAGATTTAGAAGAACTAGAACCATTCTTATTTTTTGTAAACATATTTTTTACTCCGTGTACAATACCTTTTTTACCTCCACTTTTTTTAGAAGACTCCATGATATAAAATTATAAATTATAAAATACGAAATTTAACAAGAACAAATAAAATATAACAAGAACAACTTACAAATAATAAATACAAAAAATAAATATAAGAATTAAGATTAGAGAGTGGAACGAAGTTACCAAATGTATGTGTAAATAAAATTGATGTCGAAACTCGAAACTTCAAGTTTGAAGAAGATTCCTACTCCAAAATTCACCAAATGATTATTGAAATCTTCACAATTACAAAATAATATGATTGAAATTTGAAATTTGAATATTGAAAGTCTGAAACTTTGAGAAAGATTGAGAATTGAGAGAAATTGATGATTGCTAATTATTAATTATTGTAAATATGTAAATTGTAATTAAAAATATAAAGAGAGAGAGTATATATAGTTTTTAGAAATTGTGATTTGTGAATTTGTGAGTTGTGATTATATATTAGGAATTGAAAAATATAGCCGTTTTGTTATTTCCGTTGGGGTTTTTGGGGATGGGACAGGTCGGTCGGGGCAGGGGGTAGGGGGCAGCGGGCAGGGGTGTAGGGGACTGGGGGCAGCAGCTTTTCAGAAAAGCTGCTGCCTGGGACAGTCAACAGTGGGATTGTGGGAGTGGACAACACGTATATATATATATATATAAATATATATATATTATTTTCAATATAGAAATTATAAATTTATAATATAAAAAATTAATTAATTAATCGGAATCGGACCGGAACCGGACCGGAATCGGAATAAACCGGGATAAACCGGTACCGGGACACCGGTATCAAATCATGATACCGTTCCGTCCCGTGTACCGGTTCACGGTGTCCCGTTCCGTCCCAAGACTACCGGACCGGAATGAACCGGAATGGTACCGGACCGGTACCGGTCCAACCCGGTCCGGTGCCCAGCCTTAGTCTGTACATGGCCCATAGAACCAATACTTTGGTAACTTTTTGAAATTTCCAGAAGTCCAACAGAGCAATGAATTTTTGGGTGTTACAAAATCTACTCATCCCTACTTTAAGTTTCTTAGCCCTAGTTATGATTTTAGCTGCTCATAACTAGTTGTAAACAATAACTGTTACAATTTAAACTACTAAAAAACATTAATGTAAAAGAAAGTAAACAACATCTTTGATAAATTCAACTCCTGAGAGAGTCTTGTTTGTCCCATAATTATCTTTTTATAAACAATAATTAATCCCTAAAAACTAAGAATTACAAACTTTTTATGCTATGAGTAATCCCAAACCTCTAGCAATAATTTGTAACCCTAAAATGCCATCTTAATGACATATATAAAAATTGGATCGAAATCCTAGCTAATATCGATTGAACTATGCTTTGAATTTGGTCAACTTTAGTCTATCAACATAACAACCTTTCCCGTTGTTATAGTGAGCTAATCATGAAAGATATTGGGCGAGATAACTTCTGGAGTAGTGAGTTTGAAGTTTCAGGCTGGACTTGGACAAAATCTAAGAAAAATGAATTAAGTCTAGGGTAATTCGAGGAAAGGATTTGGTGATCCATATGATTTGAGTTTGTTAACATTTTTACTAAGACGTTAAAGAATACGTAGGACTTTTTGTAAGTGAATTCAGGCCAGTAGAACTCCTTATCAAACTTGACATGGATAGGGATTGGTTTGGAAAGTCAAGGTTTTTAGGTGTGTTGTGAACTGTGCTAATTTGGGAGGATTTTTGAGTTTCTGTCTCATGTACGTCCTATAGCGGGTGATGTAAAGCTAAAGTAGAAAAATTAATTTCCTCTATAGAGGGGATTCCCGCTATGGTGGTGATGCTATAATGGGATTGGGTCTCTATGGCGGGGTAAGCCACTATAAATGCAAAAAATTCTTCAAAATTGCCAATTCTATGAAGGAATGTTTTGGGAAGTGCAGAGGCCACTTAGGGCGATTTTCATTAGTTTCCCGTCAAAACCCTCTGTAAAGGTAAGTAAACTCTCCTAACTTAATATTTCGATTCTTAGGCCTTAGAATATGTGGTTTTGACTTTTAGGGGAAGTTTTGAGTTGACTTAATAGTAGAAAAACCCTTGTTTGGTTGAAATAATCATAAGACTGGTTTGAGGTTTGGGATTAGGATATGATCTGGTTATATTTAGACCTAAATCATTTATTGTTCTTCCAAAGAGAAAATTTTAAGATTAACACAATATTGCAATCCTCTTAATTCGAAAAACTGTATCCAACAAAAGAAATGTAATCATGGTAGTAATAAGACTATTTCACTGCATATAGTTCATTCCTTTACTCCAAGTAGAAAAATTCTCCCTAGAAAACTAATGATTTTTCTATTTTACATGTCAGATAATTTCTATACCTATGAGTATTACATAAAACTACTTTAATATGAAATCCTTTATCACGTTCCAAATGTGTGTAGCGAGACATACAATTAAACATTTACCCAAAAAGTAAAACCATAATTTGTTATATCAACATTTTGCAGAGCATACCATCAGTAGCTACAAGATAAAAGTGAATATTATAACATTTGTATAAAGTTCGAGAGAAAATCATATATCAAATTTTATACCAAAACTAGGCATAGAACATCTACTATAACTTAATACAATGAAATTAATGGCAAATCATATGTCAACAAAGCTAACATAACACCGCGTTAACTCCACATGAGAAGTGGTCGATTCATGTAGAGAGATGAAACAACATAGATATCAATGATCAGATTCAGAAAGGATTTAAACAATGAGTAAAATGATGAATCATAATGAAATGTAAACTTCACTAGCCCTTTTAAAAATTTCCGAGGATAAGAATTTCATAAAGAAAATATAAATGCATGTAATAATGTAAATCACAAGTAATTTATCATATATATAACCATACACATGTACACTCAATATGTCAAACATTCTACTATGCAATACATTGATATTAATTTCATGATTAACATAAGAAGACTAAGATGTATCAAAGCTTCCTATAATAAGAAAATTCAGCACATAAATGTATGGACTTTTGAACTCAAAAGAGATTCCCATTTTGATTTATAATTATCACATTTGCACCTCAAACATGCTTCTTTTGGAAAACAGAAGCAATTATCGACGCTAGTTTACATAAATATTTTTGTAAAAGCGGTTGCAATTAATCAAATATGGACGAAATGGTAGTTTCAGTGAAGATCTAACTAATGCTACATGGGGTCTACTTCAACCTTTTGTCATGTGTATCTTTTCATGTTGATGATTGATTGGATACTAATTGAATAAGTTCTTGAATTTCTGATAGTCGCAAATAATTTGGTAACATATAAAGGACACTGGAGCAGTTCCGAAGTGAGTAAAAAAAGATTGAGGTCAAATAAATCTTTAACATGTGAATTTTTGACAACTAAAAAATAAAATAAGACAGTACTAAAAAAAATTTCAGCTGAAGTTTTCATTGAAATGTCATAAGAAATATCGTATTTATTTATGAGAAGTCCATCTGAGAAGTTTCCGACACATCAATTCTTTATGGGTTCCATCAAAATTCAATTGGAAATTCATGTATTTCTTAAATGCTAGTTGATATTTAATAATTTGTTTAAGTTCATACGTAAAATTGAATTTAGAACTAAGATTGTAATAATAGTTGACATAGTAAATGCTTAGAATAAGTCATTTGTTTTCTTACATAAGAAAATGCTATATTTCATTTTGAAGCAATATCATTAATAATCATGCCATTGATAAATTATAACTCAATCCTGTTCAGTCCACCTACATATTTTATTTTAGTTATGATTATAAAAGTACCATTGACAAACATTCGGGTGATTTTCATTTGATTAAACTATAATTTATCTATTTAAAAACATAAAGTCATCACTGAAGTTGTCCCGAATTTTCAAAAAGACACCTTAACTTTGCAATTGTCCTATTACCCCACTAAACAATTTTGAACATATATTATTATATCATTTTTCGATCAGCTCCAAATTTTAAGAATCATTAGATGACACGTGATAATTTAATTAAAAATGTATTCTTTTTTCATTTTAAGTTTTTTCTTTATCTTTTCTCTATCTCTCTCTCTCTCTCTCTCTCTCTCTCTCTCTTACTTTTTGGCTTATTTTAATTTTGATTTAATCTTAAATTTCACTTCATCTTCCACCTCTTACTTTCAAGTGATCCATACCTCCATTTTCTTTCTTTTTCTTCACCTCCCACCTCACCTCACCCCCACGTCAAGTTGAACCACATTCCATTTTTTTCTTCTTCTTTTCTGGTCAAATTCTTTATAGAATTCATACTATTTTTTAGACTTTATTGAATTATTGATAACAAAATTAATTATTTTTCTAAGACAATTTAAAATTTTGAAGGTGTCATCAACTACTCCTTTTCATATAACTTCAAAATTAGAAATGATAATTTTAAAAGAATAAATGAATTCCCCAAAAATTGAAAGAACTTAATTGAAATCGGATAAAAAAAACTATATGATACTTCCTAATAATCTTGAAATGTAATGGGTTTATCAAATTGTATGAAATGTAAGAAAATATTTAGATAAAGTTTTAAAATTAAAGAGTGTAAAACTAATAGTATTAAAAAAAGAAAAGTGAAGTTGTGGTAAAAATGGTGACATTGAAAGTGAGAAGTTTCATTGGAGATGACAATAAATTTTTGAAGAAGAAAGAAGAAACAAAGAGAAAAAATAAAAAGGAAAAAAAGTTAAAATAATAAGAAAAATAAGAAAATATATTTTATAATAAAATACTTGTAAAAATAAAATTATATTAGTTATTTTAGATTTCTCACTCTCTTTGAGAGAGTGCACACCACTCTCTATGTCAGGTGGACGAAAAAAAGTATAATAATATATGTTCAAAATTGTTTAGTGGGGTAATAGGACGGTTGCAAAGTTAAAGTGTCTTTTTGAAAATTCGAGACAACTTCAGTGGTGACTTTATGTTTTTTTCTCTTTTAGAATAATATATTATGTGATGTGTACAATTCATGTGAGAATGGTACCAATATATAGGGCACTAGATTTTTGTTTATAGTGATAACACACACAAAAATTAAATCAATGACTACAAGAAATGTCGTACTAAAATTTTCAAAGGGATTACAACTTTGTAAGGAGACAACATAAACAAGAATATCCAAACAATTAGTGGTTCAAACAATTTAAGGATAAACGAAAAATACAAAAATGCTTTAGACATGGATAATGTTGGCCTTAAAGCTTTAACCATAGATCCACCTCACTAGTTTCATTATCAAAAATAGGTTGAGGTTTGTTTTTCAATTGATATGGATCAAATCTATCCAAAATAGAAAAAATTATCTCCGTTATATGTGGTCCTTCAAATACACAGAAGAGGTTTCCATTTTGGTCAATGCCTATTGAATTTAAACCTCGTACATAAGTCCTTCTTTTCGGTTGAAGCATTTTGTTGTAACTGGTTTGCTTGCACGCTTATGTTATTATCATTTCCTCTAAGTAAGAGAGAACGATATGATGGTAATGGTGGTAGTAGTTGTTGGTTTATATTCACATCAATGCCATCAATGTTACCTCTATTGAGCTACTACGATATAAGGGTGGTGGTGTTGTTGGTAGTTGAAGATTTGTATGCACAATTTGTCCATCATCATTACCTCTAATCAATTGCGGGCACCATATGAGGATGGTAGTGGAGACATCAACAGAGTTCTTCCATGTTGGACTGATTCTAAAGATTTTGGTAATGGTTCACATAGGCTGTTTAAACCTTGTACTATGCAACATGGGTGATTTTTTTTGTCTAACACCACTGTTAGATAGCTACAAATTCTTGTAAACTTTAGCCTCTAAACTCACATGGATTTGACTAAGTCTGGAAGACTTATCTCACTGTTTCGAAGCGTACTTAATTAACAAACACCAAGCAACATACGAGAACACTTCCCAACCTTTATTAATGTATAACAAATCAACGGAAAGGCTTCATGATTGTTTTCTAAGGCCAGAATATTCCTCTTATGCCTCAAAATGAATTTCCATCGTTATAAAAATTCTGCACAAGGCAATTAGAGCAGTTACAAAGTTGGTTACATCTGCCATGTGTCTGACCCATGTCCTGGACAGATTCAAACTAAGTCTAACAACTATATTCTAACAACCATAATACAACTCGAATTCAAATACATCAAGACAAGTGCCTAGCACATGTCTTCCTAATTCCTTAGCCGAATACCATGCCCAACATTTCAGCCTGTTTCTGACACTTAGTTTTATTTTAGCAAAACTGCCAACTCGTGCCTACATTTGTAATTGTCTTTGTTTTTCCATCATCAAGTCCCATAGCCTTAGCTTGTCAAGCTAACACACTGCCTTGTATTGCCGACAACACTGACCACACGTATGCCTGAAAGGTGCCATACGCCTATCTTTGCCTTGCACATCCAAGCTGCCTGCCACCACTCAAGCACATTGAACACTTTGCTGCACACTAACACATAGCCGCACAACTGCACTGTTTTGCCAACATAGACTAATGCCCAAATCCTTACCATGACTGCTCGACATTTTCTTAGTTAGACTAGCTAGGGGTCTAACAGACCATCCCCACCTCTTGAATTGGATGCCCTCTTCGAGAATGTCTTTTGAGATAGTCATCGAACAACAATTAAATACAGCAATAAAAACAGAGCACTTCGAAATTCTATATACTACCACCATAATAGATGCCATGCTATCAACCTTAGGAAAGCCAGAAATAAAATCCATGCTTACTGACAACTATGGGCGTTCATGAATAGGCAAGGGCTGCAACAAACCAACTTCCTTCTTACATTCAGTCTTGTCCACTTGACAAATAAGACAACCCTTCATGTAAGCCTCTGTATCATCTTTCCATATTTGGCTAGAAATAAACACGGGACAGTAGAGCTACATTCGCTCAACACCTGAATGACCAGCCCAATTAGTTCCATGTGCTTCCTTCATCAAGTCTTTACACAACCCACCATCATTTGGTACCACGATCCGCCCCCCCTTAAAATGAAGTAGATCATCCTCGATGCAGTACCTCTTCATAGTCCGATCTTGAACTTGATCCATCAACTTTACATATAGTGAGTCATTTAATGCACATAATTTGATCCTATATAGGAAATCATTATTAAGTTTCGAAATAGAATACACAACAACAAATACCTCTTTTCGACTCAATGTATCAACAACTTGGTTGTGCTCTCCTGGCTTATGATCCCACACAAAGTCATAGTCTACCAAGAATTCCTGCTATCTTGCTTGCTTTGGACTTAGCTTTTTCTGCGTCTTGAAGAATGTATTTGCCACATTATCTGTCCATACCACAAAGTGAGTACCTAGCAAGTATACTCTCCAAACCTGCAAGCAATGCACAACAATGACCATCTCTTTTTCATGAGTCGAATAACTTTGCTCCGCATCATTCAATTTCCAACTTTCAAAGGCCACAAGATGACCCTCTTGCACCAATACGCCCCTAACAACTATTTTTTATCAATATTATTGTATTACTTATTCGGATATCATATTTACCCTATTTTAATATTTGATGTCGTTGTTACTCTCTTGCTATTTCTATTTAGAATGGATATTATCCTGGGTGCGATTATCACTTTGTGCAACATAATGTACCCTTCCTACCTAAAATAGCCAAGCAGTTAACTTGAATTTTAGATCAAGCACCTATAAGATTCATATTATTCAAATTTGGTAAACTACAATTTGATAACATAGGAGCACAATTTCACACAAACTTCTAGTACATTCATGCAAGCAGAAAACTTTACTCAATACAAAAGTTAATGAATCGAAAATCGAATTGTATGGATCTAAGCGAACCAACCCAATTACAAAAAGATGTCTGGTGGTGAAAATATAACAAGTTAATTATTTTATCTCTACAAAAAATTAATTTGAAATGGTGAAAAGAACCTTATTTTTGGATATCTAAAAACCAACATAGTACCTTTGAAGTCATAAGAAAAATACAAGAAAACACGTCAAGTTTACTAAAGCAGAAAAATTAAAAGACCATTATTTTTCTCAAACTGAGAATGATTCCTTATATCAGATTCAACTCAACTCTCATGAGCTTAAGAAACCAAATGAAGAATGACACTACTACACTAGTCAGTTCATGAATACTTCCAAGAATGACAAGGTACATAGCAATTGTTCCTGACGACACGACAAGGTACATTATATATATATATATAGTAATTGTTTCTTATGAAAGGCATCAATCATGTCTAGATATTTCATTTTTATAGTTGGGCTCAGTTATTAGTAAAAATTACTTTTGAACAATATTCTAGATATATAGGTCACATGCTTGAGCCATGGAAACAACCACATAGTCTGTTTACACTACACTCGTGAGTATTCTGCCCTTCCTTGGGCCCTACTAATGCGGGATGCTTTGTGCACCGGGCAGCCCTTTAATGTTCTCTATATACATGAAATGTTCTGTATGTTGCTTGAGATTACCTAGGATTCCAACTCTTCTTCCAACTCATTAATCTTTGCAAGAATTTAATAGTCATTTCATGGTAATCTAGTTTCACTACATCAAAAATGATCTCTAGCAGCAATTAATTAGCAATTGCCGCTAAATATTTATTTTTAGTGGCAATTAACACTCTTAGTATATGTCCTTAAAGGCTTTAGCGACATTGGATTTAATGAAACTTAACTAATGCCGGTAAAGACTTTAGCACTCTTTATTAATATATCTATTTATTGCCGCTAAAAGTTGTTATTGTTGTAGTGTTTGTTGCTGGAAGGAGTACTTTCTGAATGCCTAGAAGTTTTAATTTTCAAGTCGTACTTTCTATCTAGGTGTGTAGTAGTTTTATAACAAAATGCCAAAGAAATACAGAACAACATGCACCAGTTTCGTCTAGTTAAACATGATTGCCGACTAGGGGACCCAATTACTTTGTTGAAAAGAGAAAGTTATGCTGCATATAGATCTATTTTAGACTTCTGGTATTTATGATCTTTGCATTCTTTCTTAGGTGGAACGTAGTATAGAAAAATTAAGCACTTTTCTCAGAGCTCTTTGTATCAGTCCACTGCTTTTAGTATAAGTGAGTAATCATTTGTGTTGGTACATCCGCTGATGTATGATAGCAATATTGTCTTGGAACTCGACTTATAGATCGATGCATTCAGATTGGTTACTGCTAGAAAGATATAAGATATTCTGAAATAGTATTCTTTATTGACTCAATGATATAGTAGAAAATAAATATTTATAGCTATACAATTGTAGGGTTAGAGTCCTACTCTAGGAAGGAGTATATATGGTTATAAATGTATATTCTGTAAATAATTCATATTCTAAGAAAGAATATATTTTGTGATTACTATAGCTTTGCTAACATCCCTCTCAAAATGATATCAGTGATTACAAAGTAGCAATTTGGAGATATGACATTGATGTTGTTCTTGTGTCATTGCCTTTGTAATCAAATCAGGAAGTTGATCATGAGAAGAAATATGTTTTGGAGTGATGAGACGATCGATAACCGATTCTCGAATATAATGGCAGTCCACCTTTATATGTTTTGTGTTTTCGTGTTCCACCGGGTTTGTTGCTACTTTAATCGCACTAGTGTTATCAACATGTAACATTGTGGGAGATGTAATAGCGACACCGAGATTAGATAATAGCCATCATAGCCAACCAATTTTTGAACTTAGTATCGACATAGCATGATACTCAGCCTCCACAAATAATTTAGATGTACGGGATTGGTTCTTACATTTCCAAGATATTAAGGATGTGCCAAGAAACATGCACCAATCAGTAACATAGCGACATGAATAGGGACAACCAGCCCAATCTGCATCAATATATCCTTTAAGATGTGTAGAAGAATCAGAATGGAAATGAACACCTTGACTCATAGTACCATGAACATACCAAATGACACGAAGTAATGCAGTTTGATGTATACGGTATGGATTAGCCAAAAACTGACTTAGAACATGTATTGCATATGAGATGTTTGGCCTTGTCATAGTAAGATAAACTAATGATCCCACCAACTACTGATACAATGTTGGATCATTGAATGGTTCTCCATCAACCTCCTTATACTTCGTATTAATCTCCATCGGGGTGTACACAACCTTGTCATCAGTAAGACCAGCCCTTGTAGCAAGATCACTAGCATACTTTTGTTGTGTAAACATGATCCCAATAAGCAAGTATAAAATTCCAAGTCCTTATTCTTAAATGAGGTATGCAAGAATTCTTTCAACTTAGTAACATTCTCTTGATCCTTTTATGTGACAATGATATCATCAACATAGATGAGAAGTATTCTGATACCTACTGGAGAAGTACGTAGAAACAAAGAATGATCTAAAGAACTTAAAAGAGAAGCCCGTTGTTTGAATCATTGATAGAAATTTTTCAAACCAAGCTCGGGGAGCCTGTTTTAAGCCATAAAGAGATTTTCAAAGACGGCAAAATGCATTTGGTCTTGGCAGAACACACCCAGGTGGTGGTTTCATAAACACAACTTCTTCCAGGTCGCCATGAAGAAATGCATTTTTCACATCCATCTGATGTAAGGTCCAGCCTCTCATTGAAGCCACAACCAATAATGTCTATATCGTTGTCATCTTAGCAACAGGTGGAAAAGTCACCTCATAAATACAAAGACATAAGATATTCTGAAATAGTATTCTATATTGATTCAATATACAATAGAAAACAAATATTTATACTTATAGAATTGTAGGGTTAGAGTCCTATTCTAAGAAGGAGTGTATATGGTTATAAATATTTATTTTGTAATTCAGCCCTATTCTAAGAAAAAATATATATTATGATTACTATACAATTATAGCTTTGCCTAACAGTCACTTCAGTTGTGCCCCTCCTCTTTCGAGGGAGTTTTCGTTCTCAATTTTTCATTTTCAATATTCCCACTCACAATGTTAAAAATAGTTTTCTGGTGGCCCAAGAGTACCAATTTTCCCATCATAATGAGGTACCTGCGCTGACATCAGATTCCTTTCAAGAAGTTTCTTCACATTCTAGACCGTGTGGTGTATCAGAAAAACAAATCCTCTCTTCTTATTTATACCCAAAGTTTGTATTGCTTTTATTATCTTACAATTTGATTGTATTTTAACATTAGGTGATTCTGATCATTATAAAAAGAAAAAGTTGAACCAAAAGGAGGTATTGTTGGTTTCATGTGAAATACTAATGTGAACTACTAATTGCATTCAAGAAAGTGTACATTCACAAAGAAGAGAATTTAACTTTGACTCACGACACAATTTGTGATGCATCTACCTTTGACTACACGAACCACATAAATCTGCCTACCCTTTAATGATATATTATTTCAGAGTCTGAATGTAAATTAAACATTTTAAAATCATCCTAAAATTACACAAGTAATACCTCACCAAGAAGGTAGATGAATTGTTTAGCCAATTTTTTTTTCTTGATGATATCTTGACCTTAGTTTTTTTTTTTTTGTCTATTTAGATTCCTGTTCGTGGGCAACTAGATTATCTAAGGGAATAAAGTCCTTTGGATGTTAATAAGTATGTCATTTAAGATAGGAATTTCATCCTTCCCAAAAGTATGTGACGCCAACAAAATTGGGTTTTGAGAATCTTAAATTCGGGTAAGGGAGTTCCTCCAATGTGTCAATCTGTACGTATTAGGTGTACTTGGACAATATTGTTAAAGATTGTAGTTGGAAATTATAGATCTAGTCGTGCATTCCCCAGATATATTTATTGTGGAAAGAACCGCGGGTTAGAAAACTATTTTCCTGAACTTTTATGGATGCTAATTTGCAATGGAGTTGTCATAAATGTCTCAACTAGTAAAATTATTGCATGTTTTATGGATCGTAGTTCATACCGCGGAGGGGAGGGGAGAGGTGATGAAAAAGTTGTACTATGTTGATGATAAGAATCATGGTTAGTGAATTTGTATATTTTGGGCTTCACCACTCAGTATACAAAGCTCACTGCCATTGATTCCGGTTCACACTAGATAAGCTCCACTAAGGATAAAACATTTATGTTGAAAAAAAGGATTTTAGTTACCTCTTGTTAAGGGTAAAAAGAGTATCCTTTACACGAAATATGACAAGAGTATACAGGTCCACCATGGGAAAAGAAGAGCTCGTCGAACAATCATTCTTTACTTCACGGGTCAATAAATCGGTAGTCCTCCAATTTCCCCTTGAATGTTTATAAGAAATAACTTATGCCACTCATATTGCCCCATATTGAAAAATAAAAAGACGCTTGTAAATAGATGTTTATTGTGTAAACAATCAAGTTCATAATCGGCTTCTCAACAGTCAATAGACTTTAAAATGATCTAATCGATCCCTAATGTATGTGGATTGGAATATTTTAGTCCTTCATACATATCACGTAACAGAAATTCCTTAATGCATAGAAAAAATGATTATTTTGTCCCTCAAACAATTGCAAAAACAAAGGCAAGAACTTTGAAAACAATTGCTAATGTTTTTATTTTTGAAATATTTCAACCAGAATGCACTTGTCTAGCAATACTATCTAAATAAGATTTAGAATAGATAAAGAAGAGAAATATTGTGTAACATAATTGAATAAGTCTTAAAAAAAAACAAGTGCAGCAAATCAGAACAACTGATATGTGAACAGATCATGCAGATTAAAAGTGCCTTCATCTTCAACGGCGAGTGTCTAAACTACGCCATATTCCATCACCAAAGTACTTTGAGGGGGAAAAGGGAGGTAACTGAGTTGGAGCCTCCCCTGATACTTTATAACTGAAATTTCTGATTTGAGCAGTTGGTGCTATCCCAGCATCAAAAGTTGGTGCTATCGCAATATAAAAAATCAAACTGACATCATTGTCTTTGTCCATGAGGTGACTGAGTAATGCTTTAAGTTCACTCCCAATTCTACTGATAGGATGACCGGAAGTTCCACTGCTAGCTTCAACATTCACAAAAGCATTTTGGCCTGAGATCTCTCCTCTGACAACTGCTGTCATTTGCTCAGCATTGGTGCTTTCTCGAGGACACATGCTTTCATTTCTGGTATTTGTCACTGCTTGTGATCCCTTACAAGTAGGCCCAATCATGTCCACAACGTTTGGAACTTAATAAGTTCCACCGAATTCAGCATCTACAGTAGTTATATCAAGAATGCTTGGTTTTGCTCTTGTCCTTCTATTCCCTTTCTTGTTGGTTTCGATACGCTTGAAATACTTCTGGGCATGGGTTGCCACTTGCATTGCAGTTCTTTTTATCATACAGTGCCTAGATATACTTCTCCAGTCACCTTTTCCATATATATCCAAGCCCTGGAGAAATGACCTATAGCAAGAAAGATAGAGAAATAACTTATTATCCAGGAAACAAGCTGGAAGGACAACATTTACATAAAACATTTACTCTCTCAAAGCCTTCTGAATGAACCCCAAAAACCATTAAAACATAAAAATGACCAGACTCCCAAAAAAGACAAGCAAATAAACCCTAAAACTATACACAGGAAACCAACCTGTGTTTCTCTTCTGTTAAAGGAGTCCCTCTTCACCATCCAACAGCTACTTTCATATTTTTGTTGGCACTGCTTTGTATTTCTGGATAATTAGGCAATGGAGCGCCTCCAGAATTGATGGCATCGATATCTTCTAAGAATATATTATAGTGATTCTTGATCTCATCAACTGATTTTCCAGGATGGGCTTCTTCCATCTTCATGAGTAGATTGTTACCATTAAAGTATATCGCTAGGATATTCTCAAAGATTTTATCCTCCTCCCTAGTCCATAAGGAGCTATTGCATGTTCGAACGGTGCTCATTTTCTTTTAGATCTACAAGGAAATATCAAGAATGAAAAAGGAAAGTACTTGAAGAGGATTCAGAAAACAGACTTTTTGTAACCGCTAACATTTAGTAAACAAAAACAATCGCAACAAGACATGTATTCTTTTAAATCATTTATGCATGCTAAGAGAAGTAAGAAGTGATTGGTAAAATGAACAAACATGAAGATACAAGTGGTATACTACCCACATAGGTTCCCAGCGATACCAAGCATATTATGAAAGCATCTATGTTCTTTACCTTTTCTAATGGACGAAATGTTTTTATAGTAAGAAAGAAGACTACAAAGAAAAAAACTATTTTTTTGGAGACAAGAAAAAATTATATCACTGGAATATATATTTCTTTTCTTGTTAGTGACACAAAAGTAAGAGATCTATGGCCCTGTACCGCATAGCGGGAAACAAAATCATGTCAATCTAACATATGTTATCAAAAGAAATAGATCCTTATTTGTTAAGAGTTTAACAATAAGAATATTATTCTAGAGTAATACCTGAGCAACTTTCTCTCATGAAAAAAGTAGAAATTTAACAAGACGAATTTAGGCAATATCAAATAGGAAAGTGTCATTTTGCATTCCTTCATAATCTACTCCAGAATCCAAGAGTAAGTCAATCATTATGATACTGCCAATACAACCTCTCCAGTATCTTCTTGTTACATTTATACACCTTGAAATAGCAAATCAAAAAGGAAAAACCCATATTCCCCTGTCACGCAATCTAACTATTTAAAACTAGTGAATGTGAAATGACAAATTATATTCAAGACAACAAATCAAAAGTAAAGCTATACATTCTTATTTTTCCTTTTTGAGAAACACTCAAATCTCTACACATTTTAAAGAAGAGTTCCCGGAAAAATGTTGACAATACAATTTTTCTCTCCTAAGTAAAATAGAAACAAGATGAATCTCATTATATTCATCTCTTCAGAATCTACCTCAAAACCAATATCTAAATTAATCATTTTGTGATTGTCTGCAAATTATTGTTCATTTAAATGGAAGATTTTTAGAACCAACAACATATCTAATTAATCTCATAAGTAAGGTCTGGGTATGCTATGATATAGTGTATGTAGACCTTACCCCCACCTTGGGAGGTAGAGAGGTTTTTTTTCAATAGAACCTCGGCTCAAAGAAAAGCCTATCAAAGCAGATAGAAAAGACAAGATTTGTGTAATCCCACAAGTGATGTTTGGGGATGGTAGAGTCTACGAAACCTCATGACCCTTACCTTTGGAGGGAATATAGGGACTATTCCCGATAAACCCTGGCTCAAGGAAGAACATATCAAATCAGATCGAAAAAGTAAATATTTACAGAACCAAAAAGAAAACAAAGAACATACCATGTGTAATCCCACAAGTGCGGTGTGGGAGGATAGGTAAAGAACTATTTATGATAGACCCTTAACTCAAGGAAAACCATATCAACGAAGATCTAAAAAGGAATGATTTATATAACCATGACAACAAACCAAAAAAGGAAAGCCATAAAAGATCTTACTTTTTCTCTATAAATTATTTTTGATAGATCCTTGGCCAAAGGATAAGCATGTCAAAGCAGATTAAGAAAAGGGAAGATTTACAGAATAGGAACAACAAATCAAACAATAAATCCAAAAAGTATCTTTCTTTTTTCATAAAATTCATATATAAATTAATTTTCATAAACACCTAGCATGTTAAAGAAGATTACTGTAACATGTCAGGACAACTAGGGGCAGAACCTAATGGTCATAAAGCTAAGCACAGTCAAAGAAATCTTTTGGATGAATCAACCTACAGTGACAAGTATTCAAGTATTCAAACACACTCATACACATATATATAATCAAGAAAAAAAAACTAGAGAGTTTTGGGCAAAGAGATTAATTTCACACATGCGATTTGTCCTTACAGCAATTCCAAAGCTTATTGTACTTATTACTTCACCAAAATATTTCTTTTAGGAAATTTCATCAATATTTAAGGAGATAAGCATATCAAGATTACTGTAATCTGATTTTTTTTAATAGTTAGTGTAATACAAACAAAAAGTTTAAAATGTGCTCAGGTGTGCTACCTAACCTTCCAAAATACAAAAAAAAAAATTGTTTTGAGGCTTTAAGGGACATATTGTAGTAAGGGATAAAGTTGAAGAGGGAGTGATCGAAGTGATGAAATGGAAAAGCTTCCAAAGCTGCCTTATTTATTTGTTTCCAGATGTGGAGAAGCCAATTGTGTTCATATTTAATGGCCAAGTCAGGTAAGATACTCCCTCATAAAGATGACTTAGTATCCACCAGAGATAAGTTTGCTCTACCATTTTTTTATGAATACAATGTTTAGATAGACAGTATACCATACATTATCAATTTGAAAGACAAACCTACAAACAACAGAATTAGGATATGGGGGAACCTAGAGATATTTTGAAAAGGTAAGATAAAAAAAATTATTAGATAATTTATTTTTTTGGTCAAACGAACACATTTTATCCAAAAACATCTAGAGTATCATTACTACATCTCATACAACTAGTCTTATAACACCTCGCTATTTGAAAGAATTAGAAAGAGTCCTTTTTGGGAAGAATGAAAAATCTAGAAAATTGGTTAAGTTATGTTAAGTTTGAGTTTTGGGTCAACTTCAAACGACCATAACTCCTAAATCAGGATGAGTTAGGTGTGCTACACGATAGTAGGAAAGCTATTTGAATTGTCTTTCCAATGTCGCCAAGTTTGCTCAATTCCGAGTTTGTATGAGTGAGATATGCCCATTCGAAGTTGGGCTATTCAAATAAGGAAAGTCTAAACCGGATTTTGGAAGGGTATTTTAGTCTTTTCCTTAACCAATTATTTTAATTCATTTTAGGAATTTATTTTGGGTCTAATTAGAATTAGATCAGTTTAGTCAATTGGAAATTCACGCCAGTGCTTGGAGAAAAGAGAAAAGAGGAGAAAGGAGAACAAAGTTCAAGATTCATCAATTTCTTAGAGATTTTCCTGTGGATTTCGCCAAGGGTTAATCCCTAAGAGGTATGTGAGATCACATAGCATTGGGTTAGTTCACCCACACGCCAATCATGATTCAATTCAGCAAAGTTGTATTGTTTTGAAAGAAAATCCTATGAGTTTTTTATATTAATTCATTTGAAATATTGTGGGTTCTTGTTGTTGAAGTTTCTTGAGGTTGATTCATGTATTTAGGTGTGATTTTGAGTTGAATCTTGTATATATTAAGGGTATAGCTGATTCTAAGTGTTTGGGGGAAAGAACTAAGTTGAAATAGGGGGTTTAGAGTTGAAAAACGAAGGAGAAAAGTCGGAGTTCACCTGGGTAGGGGTCTGGGGCGCCGCCCCATCCAGAGCGCCCCAATTGGGGCTCTGAAGTTTGGGCTTTGGGGCACCGCACCAGCCAGAGCACCCCAACCCAACCTATGAATATTTAAGGCTGGCGCCCCGCGCCTCTCAAAGCGCTAGGGATGCCGGTTCTTCTCATCCCCCTCTCCCCATCTTTCTGTACTAGTTCCTTAGAAAAGTACCTATGTTTTCTAGTTGATTCCAACACATTAAGGTACGTCTAAACACCTTGAAATCATCCATACAAATGAGATCATGAACCTTGAATCCATAATTCAATTCAAGGAAAGTTAAGAGTCAAGTTAAGAAGTTAAGAATCAAGTTAAGAGAATTTCATAAGAGTTTTTCAAAAGTCTTTTACAAATGTTTTAACATTGTTTTAAGACTTGAGTTTTGAGTTGAGTAAAAAGTAAGAGGAAGGTTCATTTCTTAAAAGATTATATGGGAACTAAGAATTCCCAAGAGTTCAAATCTTTTCAAAGCAAGAAAGGAAACTCTGATTTCCAAGAGAGCTTTTAAGCTAAGTTTTGAGTAATTATCTCAAACCAAAGAAAGAGTTTTTTTTTAAAAACATATGAGCTAGGTATATTTTTGGGAGTAGTATTGAGAACCGATATGGAAATGCGAGTTCATAATAACTCAAGTCTTCATAAACCATGTAGCCATCATGGGTAGAAAGGATCATACTTTTTAGATGATTCCTTAGTGCCTTTTAGCATAGACTAGTGGACCACTTAGTTAAGGCATTCTATATGTGACAAAGTGTAGGACAATCCTGGCAGTGTTTTGATTTAGTAATTTAGTTGTTAGGATGATCGGGGGTCTTGTCCCGACATCCCTCTTTGTTTTAGAGGCTTCATAAACGAGTGGTTATAGTCCTTTAGTCTTGTATTTCAGATATTTTGCTAATGAGACTTGAGTAGCAATTTTTGCTAGTTTGAATGTTTCCTTAAAGGCCTTCTAAGTTTAATTCATAAGTTTCCTATTTGCGATTATTTCTTATGTTTAAGTGTACTGCTGAGTAAGTAAGCCAGGCCAAGGGTTCGCTTTGGGCCAACAATGGTTCTCGGGTGTCAGTCCCGCCTAGGGTGTAGTCTCGAGGCGTGACAAGTCTCAACCTAATCCAAAACCAAAACAATTTCTCTTGTTTAATTTGATGTATTCCCTCTATCGAATTCTAACCTTTTGCAGACAAGTTTGCGAAAACAAAATTTCTATAATTTTAGGATGATCTCCACATAGCAAGCATTGTAACTCCTTGAAAACTAGACCCAAAAAAATTTTACAGAAACCTACCTGAACTAGTGAACCACGGCAGGGTTCACGGACCGTGATCGGGTCCACAGTCTGTTGATCTGCTCGTGGACTCAGCCCTTAGTAGCAGAGATGGATCCCCTCACCCAAGTAAGGACCACGGGGACCTTCACGGTCTGTGGTCCTCACAACGGGGTGTGGTGGCATCCGTAGGAGGCTAACCAGTAGGCCAAAAAACCCCAGCTCAAGTGAGGACCACGAGGACCTTCACGGTCCATAGTCCTCTACACAGGCTGTGGTAGGGGCTCGTGGACCAGACCCCAGAACCCTCAGCTCTTGGCCAAGGACCACAACCAATCTCATGGTCCGTGGTCCTTTTTAAGGTCCATGAAAGTAGTTGTGGTTAGCCTGTCAAATTTTTAAGTGGGGATATTTCGATCCTTTCACCTATTCGTTGGACACCTAAACTACGCCGTTTAACCCCTAAACTACATGGTTTTGATTAGTTTTAGCCTAGAAACATAACTAGAACTTACCTAAGTCAAATCATTTATCAAAATTTAGAAATATTAGAGCGTTAGAGGAGAAAGAGGCAAGCAACCCTAGTTTAAGAACGCAACAAGGTTCCATCAGTTCTAGCCCCGAAATCAAAATATTTCTCCATGAATTTCGTCACCAGATATGTGGGATTTCACTAGTGTGTTCCTTTCACCCATTAGGTCCCTAGATTTTAGTTAGATTCTTGATTCCTTTATTATCAACTAGACCTAAGGTTTTTAGAATTATAGCAGATATCATGAATTAGTTATCTAAATGTTCCAAATCAGATTATCATGTTATTACTTGGTTTCTTGCATGAATTTTAGAGCTTTGTAGTTCTTTAGTTCTTGAATTACACATACTAGGCCAGATATTTCAGTTATTTCAGATATACATGCCTCATATTTTGAATGTGTCATTACCATTTTATTAATGTGCATTCTCAGTTTGCATGTCAGTTTTGAGCTATCCAGCATATTACATTAATTCAGTCATAATGTGCTAATCACTCAATCTATTGGGAGTAGCATAATACCGAGTTGGACTAGGGTCAACCACTCATATAGTCCTAGAACTACGAGCAACGTAGGTTGTAAGTCCCCTCTGTGGGCATCATCTAGTGATCACACCAATCATGCCTCTATACCTTTGGCCGGGTATATTGGGTCCTCTCGATGCGGTGTATACATTGGACTCCAAGTTTAGCTCATGTGGTTTTATTTTCGGTTATTAATAGCTCCTAGAGTTCAGTCAGACTCTATTGCATTGACCATTTATCAGTACATTTAGTATTCATTCTTAGCATGTTATAAACTTGGTCATTGCATTCAGTTAGTTTAGTATTCAACATCTATATCATGTTCAGATTATGTCATTGCTTTATAACTTTATTCATTTATATGTTAATCTATCCTTCATGCTCAATACCTTTCAAGTACTGACGTATACTCTGCACTACATCTTTTCGTGATGTAGGTTCAGGTCCTCAACAGTTTGATAACGCATAGATTGGTTCCCGATCTTCAGTGCAACAGCATCGGTGGTGAGTCCTCATTCTTCGAGGGCTAGTGACATGATTATTTTCTTACTTTTAGCTTTAGTTTTAGTTTTGCTAGATTTAGCTGGGGCATGTCCCAACATTTCTAGTCAGTAGAGGCTTTATTTCTGACATAGTTAGTTTCAGCTTTAGTCGTAGAGTTTAACTTTTCACTTGTATTCAAACTCTCGATTTTAATCTTATATTCAGACAGTATATGGGTATTCCCCATCATTTCAGATTTATATATGATTTATCTTCCGCATAATTTTATTGCTCAGTTTATCTTTAGTATGCTTATGATTATGCCAGCAGGTTAGCTTGGGGTACCTCATGATCCTAGGTCCTGTGTCCTTGCTGGGGGTAGCCTTGGGGAGTGACAACATGATGTATCTTGGAACATATATTCATTGATCTTATCCAATCTCTCCCTTGTCAACAGTCTTCTATGCATTGCAATTCAGCAAATGAAACTGTGCTTAGGGATATTTTAATAGTTTTGCGTTCATTCATTTCCTTTGTGGAGGTGGAGGAGGGGAATGATCCCAAGCATTGTGAGGGATATTTTCACTAACACCAATTATAAAACTTGATTAATATTAGACCTTGTTTGTTCACATTGAAGAATATATGCTTTGTTAAGTTTGAATTAAACTTGATTGAAATTCATTCATTTTAATAGGATGTTTCAAGTTTTTAGAATAGAAAACCTCCCAATAAACAGACTTTACACCACCCACTCACTCTTCTTAGTAGCTTACAAAATATGATTGCTAGTTAACTCTTTCAACGAAATTATTAAGTACTACATTACGACAAATAAAGGATTTTGCGATGCTTACTTTGCACCAACAAAATAATTGTTGTTATATTATATTCAGCCCTAATAATTAATTATAAATGTTGCTTAAAGGAAAATCTATTGTCACTAAATGTCTGTTTCGTTGTAGTGAGAGTGGACTTCAAATAGATATGCGTAACTTGAAGATTACTGGATTGGGCCTTTGGGTTTTAAAGCAGTTATGTAGATGTAATATCCTCAATTTCAAACAAGCTATCTCATGCAACACGAGTAAAAGTGACTTGATGGTGTAGCTTTACTTATACTAATGGAGAACATAACTTGAGCTTGTAAAAACGCAATGTAAAATAAAAATTGGATATCATCAAGATTATAAATACCATCAAAACTCCGTTGTGCGCACACACACCACCAAAACACTAGCAAAATTCATCTACATTAGATATTTTTCTAAATAAGAAAAAAATTTGCAAATTGTAACATCGCGGTAAGATTGAGCAGCATCCATTAGAACAACAATATGTAATATTAGCTGCTATCTCACCAATCACTTGGTATGCTCTTTGTGATATCTGAATCACCTGAGTTGGAGTAAGAGAATGCAAAAGGGTTAAAAATGCCACAAAAATGTTCAATTTCGCATAGTTTAAGTGCATTTTTTAAACCCTTTTCCGTAAAAAAAAAAAAGTACTTCAAACATCAATCCACTTTGAACTAACACTATTAGTCCTACCACATGCAGTCCCCGAATCAACTAGAGGGAGATATATAGTACTAGAACAAAAAATTCACAAGAAACAATATACCAATCTAAAGAACGTGATCATAAATATATAAAATACAAGACATCTAAGGTGGCAATTCTCTCCATTTGTAATCTGATACAAAAATCAATTTGTTCCATCAAACTAGCTATATGTTGTCTATTGTCAACGATTTCCACGTATGGTGGAAAGATTATATCTTGAGCAGTTACATATCCAGGACCTTTGACACAAATAGACGCATCAGAAATTCCAAATAAGTTACTTCTCAATACAATTTTTTAAGAAACCAACATACACGACCTTAATTTCTCGTGTTCTCTTCTTTTGTAGACTGATTGAATATCAAGCAACAAGGTTGAAACACCACCACTAAATATTATGATTTATTGATCATATCATTAAATTTGTTAGTCAATTGATCTCATGTAGCAATGTTTATTTTTTGTTGCATTTCATCTTAATAGACAGTACATCGCTATTAGATGCTACACGCTTATAACGATTCACATGCATGTGCTTACCTATAGTTATGTAGTTACTGACATAGACAGTTATGCATATTCACATAAAAAGCCCACAATTCTAGAAATTAAGATAATAAATTTAGTAACTATATTACATCCCAACTGAAGAAGCGCCATATAAAGTGTTGTCCAAAATTTGCGGAAAATTTTGGTTGTATGTATAAGTTGTCAATACATACACAATAATGTTTATTAATATTAAAAAGATAGTCAAACAATCCAGTGCGCATAGCCTAGAAAATTGGATAATATGATTAAGTAACTATATCAAGAAATAAATGAATTAGTGGCTATAATAGAGGTATCGATCAAAACCTTCAAGAAATACTGTCTTATCATATATATCGTAAAAGAGAACCCTCAACCCAGTGACGTGCCTCCACCAAAAGCAAGGATTCTCTTTGTATTTATTTATTTCCAAAATCACCCTTCCCCTCTGCAATAGGAACGCTGCTTCAGCCTTCAACAACCGCTAATTCTCCGATTCATTTTTTACCACTATTTCCGCTTTTCATAAACATTGCACCTGTTTACTTACAACAGCCGGCCTGCCTAAGTGGCACCCTCACAGATTATGATTCTGACTCTTTATAAAAGTCACAACTTTACACAAAATGTTAGTTGACTGATTCAAAAGTCATTAAGTTATTGTCAGTATTAGGAGCCTTCTACAATTTCAGTACTAGCATTAGGAGTCCTAATTTAGTTGAAGTTACTCAATTAGCAGGTCATGGGATATTGCTCCATTTTCTCTCTTAGTTGTTGTTTTCCAAGTACTATTTAAAGTCTTGTACGCTGGCTTTCTGAAGTAATAAGAAACACTCAAGTTTCTCTCTGTTTTTCTTTTATTGTATTGTTTTTGTTTATCTCTTGTGCCAACAATTTTGGTACAAAGCTTAATTCCAAGTTAAGATCCATCCTTTCCTCAAGCAGGGATTGGTAAAGTAAGAGAGAAAAAAAAGAGTGAAAGCGACCAATGTTCGGATGAAGTGATATTGCACATCAATGTGCTTGATTCTTGTCACGACCCAGGGGTACACCCTAGATGTAATATAGCATATAGGACCCCGAGAGGCCCCATTTAATCCACTTAACAATTAATAACATAAGAAATAGAACATAAGAAGTAAAAACAACATTTCAAATCCAATAGTTTTCAAAATTATAAAGCAGAAGTCTAAACACTTTGTCTCAATAGCCATATAATGCAATAGAATGAAATTGGGCCTAGCCCATACATCATATCCAAAAAAAGAAATAAGAAAGAAACTGAAATCAATGAGAATTCGTATTCGAAGTATGAGGTCTCACCAAAGCTCGAAAATCAACCTCTAGCCACGAAACTGAGAACCCTGAATATCAGACCCTACATTTGGGAAAGAATGTAGGCAAGAGTATGCGTTAGTACAAAAATGCACTAAGTATGATAGTCATGCATAAAAACATTTAAAACATGCTAAAAAGGGACATTTTCATGAGTAAGCAATGATCAAGCTAAAACATACATCTTGAGAGTTTAGAAACCATAAGTCATAAAACCATGATCAATGCAAGTGAACATCATGTTAAAACATATTTACGATACTTCCTTGAAGTAACCTTGATTCATTATTATTATGGGTATGAGCCTTAACCAACATAAACATCATGTGAGCTATAACATGATCCCCGGTGTCTCCCACACCAAAAAGGGTTGCCCTACTTGCCAAGGTAGAACCATGGTTGAGCTAAAGTGGATCCACTAACTAATGTGTCACGACCCATACCGTCGTGATTGGCGCCCAAACTAACTCTCCAGTGGAAGAACCACTACGACAACTCAAACCAAGAAACTAAACCAAAACTAAGGCATATAAGTTACGGAAGCAAGTTAAATACTAAGGAAATAAATAGAGTTCCCATAAACTCTAACAAAAGTCTAACAATATTAAACTAACAGTCCGGAAGAATTTACCTAGAACCTAAAAGTCAATGTACCAAAACATTTAAAGTTCAACAAGTCTAAACAAGAAGAGATGCAACTCCAATCTAATGAACTAATAAACTAACTAAAACATAGTCTAAGTCCAAAAATGTGGACATAGATGAAAAGAGAACTCATGGCAGCCCAAAAGAATTGACTCACCCTTGAATTCGAAAGATCACTGATCTCATAAGCGAGGTCTGTCAGTAGCTACTTGAAGATGCCTTGTACTCAACAAATATAAGAGCAAGTGCAGTAACAGTACACAACCACAATGTACTGGTAGGATCACGCAGCTATCCCACTAAGGGCAACATACATAAGTCATCACGACACTATAATCACATGCATATAACGAACATATACAATATCATCAACATATACGAACAATGAACAACTTCACATTTCTCAAGATACACAATTATATCAAATCATTGGTCCTCTCATGGAACCCAAACCCAAACAGTTAGCATAGCGAAACGTGGTACCCGATCCAATGATTATGCCGGAATGTGGCAACCAATCCCATAATTATGCCAAAATGTGGCAACCGGTCCAAGTTAGTTATGCCGGAACATAGCAACTGATCCATTCAATAACACCACAATCACAATCACAATCACAATCACAAGTATATCCTCAAGATCATACAATTAAGTTATGATTTAATGGTAACCATCATTCATCTATCTCATTTACAACAAGTGTGATCAATAATGCAACATTCATATACATACATGTATCATAATGAAGCAAGAACAAACATACATCACACAACCATAGAATCACAACAATCACCTACCTCGAAATATGCTTGAAACCCTAAGAAACTTGATCCTTCCCTTTCCGAATTCATTCCGCTTGTTGTTGGTCTACAAACAATCAATATAGTATGGGAATCAATAAACAATCACTAATTACCCAAATTACTAAAAATTCCATGAACCCTAGATCAAACCCGTGATCCTATTTATCCAAATTAGGGTTGTTTCCACCATAGAATCTATAAAAAAAAAACCCTCCCCCATCAATATTCACCCATTTTATTACGTTCTACGGATCGAAAAATGAATTTGGGGAATGAAAAACTTACATTTAGTCTCAAGAATAGTGAAAAATGAGTAGTAGTCGCTTGGGGTTTGTTCCTTAGCTCTAAAAATTGAAAAGTACCAAATAAGGTTGTTTAGGGGTTTATTTACGACTTTAAGTCGCGTTTGGCCCGCCACAGCGGCCACCACCCCATAACAACGGCACCGCCAGAGCAACCAAAAGTAGAGCCAAAGCGGCTTGCATGAAACAGTGAGCTATTTAAATAATTCAAAAATCCCCAGTTCACAACACACCTCTAACCAATGACGCTCAGAAAATTCCCTTTACATTAAGGTGGATTCCGAGAGTTCTATTCGCCCGAATTCAATTCCATAAAGTCGTACTGATTCCTTAATGAGCTATCTATCTACCCATGTAATCATAATCATAAATAAATCACCGAATTGTTACCATATTTTCTTACACCTTAATGACTCAGATTTAATCCAAATCTAGACAAGGTTGGGAAAATCCAAATACTACAAAAAAGTTTTTCGACCCCAAATCTTCCCCTGTTGGCATTTCTATTATGACGGGAATAGGTAGTTACAATAGATAACAATTTACCCATCACTCGTTCCCAAGTGACAAAACTTAGGAAAATAGACTAAGGAAGGAATGAAGTAGTACCTGAATCGACAAACAACTGGCGATACTTGTCTCACATGTCTCTCTCAGTTTCTGAAGTAGCTTCCTCAACTAGATGATGTTTCCATTGAACTTTCACGGATTTAATCTCCTTGGTCCTCAACTTATGCACATCACAATCAAGAATTACAATTGGTTCCTCCTTATATTAGAGGTCTTTGTCTAACACAATTGAGTCTCACTTTATGATATAATCCCCGTCACTATGATATCTCTTCAACTTGGACACATGAAATACCAGATGAACTCTTGATAAATTAGAAGGTAAAGCTAATCTATATGCTACCGGTCCCACACGTTCAAGAATCTTAAATGGACCAATGTATCGCGGACTTAGTTTGCCTTTCTTGCAAATCTCATCACCCCTTTCATGGGTTATACCTTAAGAAGAATATTTTTGCCGGTTTGGAACGCCATGTCTCTTACCTTATGATCCGCATACTTCTTTTGTCTATTATGGGCTGCTAATAGTTTAGCTTGAATACTCCTCACCTTTTCTTGGGCATCCTTTACTAAATCAACCCCCAATGGCTTTACATCTCCAGCCTCAAACCATCTTATGGGTGATCTACATTCCCTCCCATATAATGCCTCAAATGGTGTCATATCAATACTGGAGTGATAACTATTATTATAGGAAAACTCACACAAAGGTATGAATTTATCCCAATGCCCTCTAAAATCAAGCACACACCCTCAACATGTCTTCTAATACTTGAATAGTCCTCTCTGATTGCCCATTTTTCTGTGGATGGAAGGCTACACTAAAAGTGAGTTGTGTGACCAATTCATCATGCAATTTCCTCCAAAACTTGGATGTGAATTGGGTGCCACGGTCTGAGATGATAGAGAAGGGCACCCCACACAACCTCACTATCTCTTTCACATAAACCTTAGCTAATTGCTCAGCACTATAATCTATTCTTACAGGGATAAAATGGGCTGACTTAGTCAATCTATCAACCACTACCCAAATAGTTCCCCAAAGTCTTGGGAAGACCAACCATAAAATCCATGAATATTTTTCCCACTTCTATTTCGGAATTGACATTCTTTGAAGTAAACCTGCAGGCCTTTAATGTTCATACTTCCCTTGTTGATAATTTTGACATTTCGCCACAAACTCCGTTATATCCTTCTGCATGCTTAGCCACCAATAAATTCACTTCAAATCTCAATACATCTTGATCACACCTAGATGAATAGAATATCGCGAACCATGAGAATCTTCCAACAATTTCTCAGTCAAGTCATCTACTCTACGAATACAAATTCTTCCCTTAAATTGAGCACACCATCCACATTAAAAGTGGTCTCTTGTGCCTTACCATCCGCAGTATTCTTTCTAAGCTACTCCAAATTCTCATCCTCAAATTTGTTTGGCCTTGATCTCCTCAATGAATGTGGCCCTCACTTCAATGATAATTAACACCCCACCTCTTTCTGAGATGCCCAACTGCATGAACTTAGACTCTAAGGTCTGAATTTATTTTGCCAAAGGTCACTTGGATACATTCAAGCAAGCTAAACTACCCATACTCACCGCTTTTCGACTCAAAGCGTCTGCCAGCACATTAACATTGCCCGAATGATATTGAATGGTCACATCATAATCCTTAAGTAATTCTATCTACCTTCGTTGTCTCAAATTTAGATCCTTTTGAGTGAACACATGATGCACACTATGATGATCAGTAAGCACTTCACACTTAACACCATAGAGGTAATGCAACCATAACTTATGAGCAAACACTACCGCTGCTAACTCTAAATCATGTGTTGGATAATTTCTCTCATGCACCTTCAATTGACGCAAGGTATAGGCTATAACATTCTTATCCTGCATCAACATTACACCCAAACCAGAATGTGAAGCATCATAATAAACAATAAAATCCTTACCTTAAACCGGTAATGCTAGAATGGGCGCAGTGGACAAGAGAGTCGTGAGCTTGTTAAAGCTCTCATCACACTTTTTAATCCATTCGAAAGGTACCTCCTTTTTGGTCAAGTTAGTCAATTGAGTGGCAATAGAAGAATTTTTTTTCACAAATCGACGATAATAGCTAGCGAGCCCCACAAAACTCCTAACTTTCGTCATAGAGCTAGGCCTAAGCCAATTCTTAAACGCCTTAATATTTTGTGGATCTACCATTACCCCTTTTTTTGAAACTACATGCCCCAAAAATGCAATCAATTTCAACCAAAATTCACAGTTAGAAAATTTAGCATATAACTTTTGCTTCCTAAGAACACCTAAATCACTACGAAGATGGTCGGCATGCTCTTTTCTCACTTTTCGAATAGACCAAAATATCATCAATAAACACTATAACAAACGAATCAAGGAACGGTTTGAACACCACATTCATCAAACTCATGAAAATTGAAAGCGCATTGATCAAACCAAACGACATAACCAAAAACTCATAGTGCCCATAACAAGTTCTAAACGCAGTCTTGGGCACATCCTAAGGCCTAATATTCAATTAATGGTAACCAGATCTTAGATCAATCTTAGAGAAAACTAATGCACTTTGTAATTGGTCAAAGAGATCATCTATTCGAGGCAAAGGGTACTTGTTTCGAATAGTGACCCTATTTAATTATCGGTAGTTTATACACATTCTCATACTACCATTTTTTTTCTTAACAAACAAAACTGAAGCACCCCATGGGGAAGCACTAGGACGAATTAATCCTTTATCAAGAAGTTCTTGGATTTGAGCCTTACGCTCTCTTAATTCTTCCGGAGCCATGCAATATGGAAGGACACAAATAGGACGCGTACTAGGCTCTAAATCAATGTAAAATTTATCTCTATCCGAATGCATACCAGGAAATTCATTAGGAAACACTTTTATAAATTCCGACACCACAAGAAGAGACCCAATGGATGGAGCCTTATTCTCAACATCCTTAATATGAGCCAAATAAGAAAAACAACCCTACCCTATCAATTTCTTAGCTCGAATGGAGGATATGATCTTAGTTTGCTTAGGCTTGTACACCCCTTCCCACTCTAATTTTTTCCTTCTCAAAATTTCTAGAGTTATAGACTTAACATTACAAATAAGCACAATATAATAGGGGGACAACCAAGTCATGCCTAAAATTATATCAAAACCAGTCATATCCAAAATCACCAAATCAGCCCGAAGTCGGAAAACCTATAAACAAAATAGGACAAGCATGATAGACATGGGTAACTATGACTGACTCTCCAACTAGGGTAGAAACATAGATAGGGGCATCAAGTATATCACAAATCATATCAAACTCTTAGGCAAATCCACGGATACATAAGCATAAGTAGAACAAGGATCAAATAACATATTAGCCAACTGGTCACAGACAATAATAGTACTTGTGATCACCACGTCAGATGCCTCTGCCTCATTCTTGCTTGAAAAGGCATAACATTGATCCCTATCATCTTGACGAACCACTTTCCTGCCTGGTTGGGCATTACCCTGCCTGTATTACCATTTCTTCTACCTTCATGATCTCGTTGATTACTTCCTCGCCCACCTTGTGGATACCCTCTACCCTTATTACCATTTCACACGAGTACCACTGCTCTAGTCTGCTTCTGCGTCGACTCAACCATACATAGGTGGGGACGATCTCTCCTCATATACCCAGGTTCTCCACAGTTTAACAAGTACGATCAAAAGATGGTCTGCCACCCGTCAAAGACGCGACTCTCTGGCTATCATGAGAGTTATGAGATGGATTTTCCGAGTAACTACCTGCAGAGGCGGGCATAGCGGATGTTTGACTTCAAGAGTTGGCCTTCTGGACCCCTTGGAGTAAGAACCTTGAAAGTTACCCGAGTTCTTAGCTCTTATTGCCCATGCCTTAGCTTGACCGTCTCGCCTCACCCCCTCCACTTTCTTAACATAGTCTGCTACCTCATTAAAGCTCTTCATTATAGAAGTCATATGAATAGATAATACTTTCAACTAAGAATCTAGTCCCCTAATAAATAACTGGATCCTCTCCTCCTCAGTATCACCAATTGAGTAGCATATCTAGACAAAATATGGAACTTGGCCTCATAAGTAGCCACACTCATACCACCCTACTCCAAAGCCATGAATTCATCCTTCTTGCGATCCCTCAAAGTCCTAGGCACACATCTCTCCAAAAACAGAACATGAAACTGGGTCCAAGTAAGTGGAGGTAAAGTTGAAGATTTACATTCCATATAAGTTGTCCACCACTGCTTAGCCTCACCTTGAAGTTGAAAAGGCACAAACTCAACCCCATGCTGATGGACAATTCCCAGCTTATGAAGCCTCTCATAGCAATCTAAGATGAACTTATAAGAATCATCATTCTCAGAACCAAGAAACACAGGAGGTTTTAGCTTCAAAAACTTAGTCAATATTTCATGTTCATTACCGGTCTAACAGAACCCAAAAAAGGACAGAAGAAAGCATCATTACCTCCAGTCCCACCCACCTTGGGCGCAGTGCTAGCAACAGGAGGATTAGTAGGAGCTTGAGTTGCTTGAGCAAAAGGAAGCACTCCATGACCAACCAACCGCTTCAAGAATGACATGATCTGTCAAGCAAACACTGGGTCTATGGGGGAACATCGGTAATCACAGCCTGCACCTCTTCCTCTTGTCCCACAACCTCAACATTCTCGATATCAACATTCTCCTCTTCAATGTCTTTATGATGCATAGGAGGGTTCTCATTCACAGGAGTATTCTCAACAGGAGCTCCATTCCTAGCAGGCTTTAATCTTCCACAGCCTCTACCCCTGCCTCGACCGCAACCTCTCACTGCAGATTCCTCAGGTGGAGCATTGATGGGAGCTACGGCCCTGATGCCGTTGTATCTACTATTAACCATCTGCGAACAAAAGAGTGAAGGAGGTTAGATATTAATTTGAATCAAAAGATACCATTGGAATCAAGTTATAGCACGAAAGGAGACAAGCGAAAAATAGAGAGATTTTCTAAAGTCCTATAGCCTCTCAAAAAAAAGTAAAGGCATCCCCGTACCGTTCCGCGAGACTTTACTAGACTCATTTTGGTACATTGAGATCAATGAACCTAGGCTCTGATACCAACTTTGGCACGACCCAGACTGTCGTGATTGGCACCCACAATAACTCTCCGGTGGGAGAACCTTTACTACAACTCAAACCAAGCAACTAAACCAAAACTAAGGCATTTAAGTTATGAAGCAAGTTAAATACTAAGGAAATAAATAGAGTTCCAATTAACTCTAACAAAAGTTTAACAATAATAAACTAACAATGCGGAAGAATTAACCTAGAACATGAAAGTTAATGTACCAAAACATCTAAAGTTCAACAAGTCTAAACAAGAAGGGATGCAACCCAAATCTAATGAACTAATCAACTAACTAAAACATAGCCTAAGTCCTGAAATATGGACATAGACGAAAGATAAATCATGGCAGCCCGAAAGAATTGGCTTACCCTTAAATTCAAACGATCATTGATCTCGTAAGTGAGATCTGTTAGTAGCCACTTGAAGATTCCCTGTACTAAAAAATAAAATAAGAGCAAGTGCAGTATCATTACACAACCACATTATACTATTAGGATCATGCGGTAATCCCACTAACTACAACAAACATAAGTCATCACGACAATATAATCACATGCATATAACGAACATATACAATATCATCAGCATATACGAATAATGAACAACTTCACATTTCTCAAAATACACAATTATATCAAATCATTGGTCCTTTCATTAAACCCAAACCCAAATAGTTAGCAAACCGAAATGTGCTACCCGATCTAATGATTATGCCAGAACGTGGCAACTGATCCCATAATTATTCCAGAACGTGGCAATTGATCCAAGTTAGTTATACCGTAACGTGGCAATCGATCCATTCAATCACACCATTATCACAATCACAAGTATATCCTCAAGATCATACAATTAAGTCATGATTTCATGGTAACCATCATTCATCTATCTTATTTACAACAAGTATGATCAATAATGAAATATTCATATACATACATGTATCATAATGAAGCAAGAACAAACATACATCACACAATCATAGAATCACAACCATCACCTACCTTGAAACAAGCTTGAAACCCTATGAAAATTGATCCTTCCCTTTTCAGATTTGTTCCGCTTGTTCTTAGTCTATAAATAATCAATATAATACGGGAATCAATAAACAATCACTAAGTACCCAAATTACTTACAATTCTATGAACTCTAGATCAAACCCATGATCCCAATTATCCAAATTAGGGTTGTTTCCACCATAGAATCTATATAAAAAAAACCCCTCTCCATCAATATTCACCCATTCTATTACGTTTTACGGATCAAAAAATGGATTTGGAGAGTGAAAAGTTTACTTTTAGCCTCAAGAATGGTGAAAAATGAGTAAGATTCGCCTGGGTTTGTTTCTTAGCTCTAAAAATCAAAAAGTGTCAAATAAGATCGTTTAGGGGCTCATTTACGACTTTAAGTCTCGTCTAGCCCGCCACAGCGATTACTACCCCGCTACAACAGCACTGCCAGAGAGACCAAAAGTAGCACCAAAGCGGATTGCACGAAATAGTGATTATTTAAAGAATTGCAAAATCCCCATTTCATAACACACCTCTAACCAACGACGCTAAAAAATTTTCCTTTATATTAAGGTCAATTTCGGGAGTTCTATTCGCCCGAATTCAATTCTGTAAAGTCGTACGAGTTCCTCAATGAGTTATCTATCTACCCATGTAATCATAACCATAAATAAATCACCCAATTATTACCAAATTTTCCTACATCTTAATGACTCCGATATCATTCAAATCTGGACAAGGTTGGAAAAATCCAAATACTACGAAAAAGTTTTTCGACCCCAAATTTTCCCCTGTTGGCATTTCTATAACGACGGGAACAGGTCGTTACATAATGTCTCTCTAAACAATCATCCTATAGGGGAACATAGGTAAGGGATAAGGAGATTGCTACTAGAAATCCAGCCTCAACTCGAGAGAGCTTCCATCTCAATATCCTCTTGGTGCTAGGCATAATTTCCACGGATTAGTTATAAAGTCTTGAATTATCTTATCATTAAGAGACATGGGTAGTATAAATAAGGCCTAAATACCTGGTTAATCAACTCTATAAAAGCAGCAAGGGCATTAGTCAACCCAAAAGACATGACCAGAAACTCGTAATGCCCATAGTGAGTCCTAAAAGAATTCTTTCGGATATCAGAATCCTAAACTATCAGCGGATGGTAACCCTACCTCAATTCAATGTTGGATAACACTAATGCACCCTAAAGCTAATCAAATAATTTATTATTAGGAGGAAAATGATATTTATTCTTGATTGTAGTCTTGGTCAACTACCTATAGTCTATACACATCCTTTTATTACCATATTTCTTCTTTACAAATAAGACCAGTATGACTCACAGTGAAACACTTGGCAAAATAAATCCTTTCTGTGACAAGTCTTCCAATTATTCTTTCAATTCCTTCAACTGTGTTGGGGCAATCTGATAAAAAAAGATATAAATGGGTTTAGTGCCAGCTCCAAGTCAATCACAAAATTAATGTCACGGTCTGGAGGAACACATGGAAAGTAGATAGAAAACACATCCATGAGCTCTCACCACTCTCGTGGTCTTTAAAGGATATAGATCTTGGAAAGATTGTGAATATGGGTCAAAAAATACAAACATTCCTTCTTCATCATACGACGAGTATGAAGAAAAAATATCACTCCCTTCATATACGAACTCGAAGTACCCTTCCGCACTAATCAAGGTAAACCAAGGTAAGTTAATGTCATAATGTTTGCATTATAATCTAAGATTGCATGATAAGGAGATAACCAATCCATACCCAATATCATATCAAAATCAAGTATATCAAGTAAAATCAGGTTTGCACGAGTCTCACTATCAAAATATATCACTATATACCCTTGGTACACCTCATCCATCATTAAGAAATCACCTATCGGGGAGGAGACACTAATAGGCAAAACAAGGGAGTCACACACATGATCAATAGTAGTAGCAAAATAAGTAAACATATAAGAATAGGTCGACCGGGGATCAAATAATACTATAGAAAAATGATGACAAACTGGGACGTTACCTACGATCACTACATTTGAGGCCTCCACCTTGGATATACCTAGTATAACATATAAATGTCTACAGTTACCACTAGTTTGAAAGCCACCATGAGCATTGCCTTGAGCTCCCTCAGCTCCACCCTTGGTACCATCTCTAGCACTCTATGAAGTACCTCGTGCCACTATAGCTGGTGTATAATAAGTAGCCTGTGATCTTGAGTGTATCGTAGAAGAAACACGTTTAGAGAAATCTTTTGCCTTGTTCCCAAGTTCCTCACAAATTAAAAACAATGAGGACCTGAACCCCGCTGAGAGTAACCAATAGAGTCTACAAGCCCTCCCTAACATGAAGATCCACTATTTTTCCTCTAATTAGTCTAACTAGGCCTCCATTAACACCATTTATACTCTAAATTATGGCCTGCACTAGTCTACCCTGATAACCCTGTGAGCCATAGCCTAAATAATCTCCAATTCTAGATGAATGACCACTTAACTAACCATAGCGATGAAACCTCGTGGTTGATGAGTTGTGAATTTTCACTCATTTGAGGTTCTTTTTCTAATTTATTTTGTCTTGTTTTGGTTTAGAATTGATTCGTTTAATGTGTTTTACTTATATTTGCAAGAAATGAAATGAAGAATAGATTTAGAAGATCTTTAAAGAAAACCAACTGGAATAGAGCAAAAAAAGGTCAAATTAGAAGTAAGTAGAACTGGCAGGAAATTGCTCTTCGTGACCGCATGATAAGGAGATTGTGATCGCATTGCATACATATTCGAATCTCGTGATCGCATGGTCGGGGTCGCAATCGCATGACCCACCAACACTGATCATATAATCGCATGAGTCAGATGTCACGACTGTGGAAGGTAAACTTAATGGCGCCTAGACAGATTAGTAATTTCACCAAATCTATTTCCAAAATCCTTTTTACATTCATGGGAAGTCATTTTTCAATTAGGCAACATTCAATATTAGAAAATAGAGAGATCTCAATAGCTTAGCTAAATTTTAAGAAACAAAATTGTAGATTTTGATTTGGGGTCGAGACATTGAAGGTGAATTGCCTCACATTTCAATTGCAAATTTAAAGATTTGTTTTCTAATTTAGTAATATCTTTTAATATTTCTTCATTTCCTTGTCCTTAATTGCTATAAACATGGGTGTGATGATTATATGACATTGGGGCTTTAGTGCTAGAAATAGACAAGCTATTTGGGTGTTTGATTAATTGCTCTATTGCTTTTGTAGTTCCTTGTTTCCATTCTTGATTTCATGTAATAGGTTCAATATAGTTTCATGTTTGAATTTATGTGTTGAGAGTGCATGCTTAATTCAAGCTTCCAATATCCGATTTGATGCTCAAAAGAGATTGATTGGCGTGGAGAATTTGATTGATAATTGTTCTTGACTTTGAATCTTAAATTTGAGATCAAAAGATGAAGGTTTAGGGTTTCATTATTGGGTGGAAGGATTCCTTCTAAGACAGTTCTGAGTTAATGTAGTGGGTTATTTTGTAATGGTGTGATTGAGACAGAAAGGAGATATCGCAATAAAAAAACTTTGAGATCGAAAGATAATTAGCGTAATTGACGATGACCTAGCCTACCCATTAGTGATTTAATAATTGTGGATTGAATTGCAATGGATCATTGAGTGTTGATTGAATATCAAGTTTTCCTAATTCCCCTACATACCTTGATTGGTATCGTATTTGCTTCATTAGAAGTGTATTTATAAAAATTGCCTTCTATTTGATATTTGTGTACCTTGTATGTCTAGGTTCAAGCTAGTATCCAATTATTCTTTATCTTTTCAATTGTTGTTATATTGTTCCTTATGGGATTTAACCCAGACTCTTAGTTGGGTATTTTTATTGACAACAATCATTCACTCTTTTAACTATTTTTGGAGGGTGATTTGAGTGTTATCAAAAATTACGCCGCTGTCGGGGAACAATTAGGGATATTGAATTCATTTAGAATTTCCAGTTTACTTGTTTCTATCTAGATTGTGAATAGTTGTTTTTATTTTTTTTTTGTTTTGTTTCTATGGATTTTTGTGATCAAGAAATCCTTGGGAATGGTATGCCCTCTAGCGACCCATATCCTCATGAGGTCATGCATTAAAAGGTCACTTTGGGTGAGGGTATTCAGCACATCCTCTCTAATGGGATAAAAGGTATCTACGAAGTGTACAAATATCGATGCTATGAGTTTGTTTTATTTGAGATAAGGCTAGATTATCTTAGACCTAAGGTGAGATCAACCATGAGGGTGGAATATCCTCATTATCTACTAGTCGTAAAGAACAAAGAAAAGTCTCAAGATTTGTACCTTGCTTGGTGCGATGAGACAAGTCAATTCCTCCTTGACGTTGAATGGTCTGAAAATGAGCAAAGCGAGGAGATGAAGGTGGATATATAATACATCCTGAGCTTGTGCAACCAACCCAAAGCAATAACAATCCAAGAAGTCAAAATAAGTAGCATGATACTAGATTTGTAAGAAAAAAGCAAAAGATATCGTACTTGGAAACTTTAGTTCATGTAAAGATGAGTGTGTAACTCACTTGAAGGTCAAGAATTATAAAGTTCAATGCTCACGTGGCCTAGTGACTCTTTTACACTTGCCCAATGATCTAAAACGAAAGCATTATTCGTAATTGGGTAAGAGATTCAAATCTTCAAAGTGGAGAGATTGGGTGAACACTTGATGCTTTCTTACACTCCCCAAACTTTTCAGAGTAAAATTGATCTCAAGTTGGGGAGAAGGTTCATTTCCTCAAAATGGAAACACAAAGGGTGATGTACCCAATGTCACACGTGACATTAAATTGTACGCTTGATGGGAGGCAACCCATCGGTATCTTTATTTTGAGTTTTTACTTTTTAGAATAGGGGTTTTTTTTTTTTTTGTAACTAATCCTCATAATTTCAAGAGTTTGTGGTGTGGCTTTGAGCAGGTTTGAATGCACAAAATTGATTGGGATTGAAGTTTGGGTTGAAAAACACCTTTGAAAGTGGGAGTGGGCATATTTAAGGTGCCTAGGTAGGCCAAATGGATTGGGAGAATCGTCCTTTTTTCCCTTGCCATCGCCCAAGTGGATAGTAGCTTCAACAAATCTAACATCAGTGGCTTATCGTGATCACAATAAGTTAAATTCTCAGGCTCGAGATCACATGTAACAGGTGTCGCGATCACGTAAGGTAAAATAATTGTTGGTCGCGATTGTGAGGCTACAAGCCTCCATCGCTGTAAAGCTCGTGAATTTAAGAGGAAAAATGTTCAAAAATTTGATTCATTGCACTATTCAACTCCTAAAAATGACTAAAAAGCTTCTCCCCTTACAAATTCAATTACTCTAATCAATTCCCCATTGCAAAAATATCTTTCAAAAGCTTGTTCTTCACTCAAGGTATGACTTCTCCCTTGCTTTTTTGATTAATGTTTGAAAGTGGTAAGTAGTTGCCAAAAGGGTTGAGTCTCACCCTTCTATTTTAATCATGATTGGTGTTGAAAAGGGGCTTGAATTGTGGAGTTTATTCTTAATTATTGTAGTATTGGAGTGTTAATTGATTAATGGGGGACATCAAGAGCTTGAATGTGTTGAAAATAGCATGAGAATGAGTTTCCCATAACTTGTTCGATGAAATGCTTAAGAGAAAATTTTTATGGGTTAAGTTTCTTCTTCGCAATCGTGATGCCTTATCCCGTGATCACGTTGTTATGATGGGTTGTTTTATTTATTTTGTTTCTTTTAGTTATAGTCTTTCTTTGTTTTTGTTTTAAATAATTGAGATGTGGATTGGCGTTGCCCGATGATGGATAGAGCGAGAACTTTCTTAAGGGTAAATCGTTGATTGCTTGTAAGTGTTTGATTTGTGTTGGATGTGGCGAAGTCTGAGTAGCCAACCATAAATAAACTCATGAAGTTTTCCGATGATAGAAAGGGTGACTTCTTTCTTAAGGGCGAAATCTTCATCTTTTTAGGAGGTTGTGGCTTGGTTGGTACTAGGAATATCGTTGTGCATGTGAATGAATTAAATCATACCCCTCCATTTTTGAAAGTTGAGTGTGAATGAATGATTTTATGACAACTCTCATAACTCTTTTTGTGACTTTTGATTCGTTAGAGGTTTAAATGTGTGATGCCACTTGCACTTTAAAAAGGAAGTTAGATTTTGAACCGTCGGAATCAAATTTCATGCCATGTGTGGTGTGGTTTTCTAAATAATGCCTTGTGATTATTTGTGTTAACTAGAACTTTTCCAGTTAGTGTTGAATTGTTTGTCTTGATTGAGTTTGGTTGGAGAAATGATCTTAGGATTTCTTGATTGTCCTTGAATTACACTTAGCCTAATAATCCCACCTTTGCACTAAATGTACCTTAGTTGTCCCCTTTGAGCCTTATCCTTTTTATTGGCAACCACATTACAAGCTTTGAACCTTTTTGAAAAGTAGCCTTCTTTTGAACCCTTTCCCTCCTTGAACTTGAGAATTGTGAAAGTTGAAGTTAAAAGCCTAAGTTGGGGGTGTTATGGAAATATTATAGATGGATGCTTACCACATGAGGTCTTGATTAGAAAAAGGGCTTGGAAATGGAGGAAGAGTCTCAAAGAAATAAAAGGTTGTGAAAAAGAAAGCAAGAAAGATTTTGAATAAATGTGTGACTTGAATCCTCCAAAAATTTGAAAATGATTGCATGTGGGACATCTTGAAGAAAAATAAAAAAATAATGTGAAATGTGCATTGAGTTGAAACTTGAAGAAAAAGTGGAAAAGTTGTTATGTAGTGTTCAAGAAGGTTGTAGTCACTTATACCCAAATGATATCTTAACTTTCCCCAAGCCTAAATTACAAGCTTAACAAAAGTCCTTTGAGATCTCAAAACAAATAAACTTGAGTCAATATTGATTGAAAATATGGGCAAGCCTGCTGTGTGACATTTGTGTTCATGAGATGTTTTGTTGTGAGTATGAGTGCTTGAATTTTGTCCCTTGTCTTATAAATACTTTGTGAGTGTGTTGGGACATTTCATTCTTTGTGAAGGCATGTAAGTTGTTAAAGTGGTAATTTTGATATCGCCAAAATGATTCTAATGAGCATAACAAAGAGCTAATGAATTGAGTCCCTTCTTGAGTTTGAGTTGTCATTCAACTGATTCTAAATTATTTAAAGTGTACCATTAGAATTAGGGGATTTAGTTTGTGAAAAGTTTGCATGTGGACTACTTGTTAGTACCAACCGAAGTCATTACCTTTGTGTTTAAGTGAATATGGTGAAATTTATGTGTGGTGTATGCTAGAATAAGGGCCTCTTGAGTTTTTGATTTTTCTTTACTTGAGGACAAGCACCCGGACAGATTGGGAATTTTACCAAATCTATTCCTAAAACCCTTTTTACACTCATAGGCAATCACTATTAAACTAGGCAGCATTCCATATTGGAAAATCGAGATATCTTCACAGCTTCACTAAATTTTTAGAAACAAAATTGTAGATTTCAATTTGGGGTTGAGCCATTTAATGCGAGTTGCCTCACAGTTCAGTTGTGGACTTGAAAATTGTTTTCTAATGTAGTAATACCTTTTACTGTAACACCTCGAATTTTTGTAGGCTAAACTAGAGCTCAATGTGAGGGTTAGAGTCATAAATGAAATTCCCCATACTTATAAATAAAGGATTTCGTGCTAGAACGTCAAGGATTGACCCCCCAAGGAGCAACCATGGGTCCTTGAAGAGGACCCTGGAAACTGCAAAAACAGCAGTGAACCACGACAGGGCCCACGCCCCATGAGTAGAGGCCGTAGGTCCAAACCCTTAATGCCAACCTGCAGAATCCAAACCACGGTTGACCAGCACGGACTGTGAGTTAACCCATGGCCCGTTAACATGGTTTCATTGTTAGGACAAAATGGGGCAGTGAGGCATTTAAATTGGGGACTTAATGGAACTTTCCAATTTTTAGTTAATATAATGTGAAGTCATTTTAGCCTAATTTAGACCTCCTATATAATGATTTTAGACCACTAAATTAAGTCATTCATCTCATTATTTCTAAAACCCAAATCAATTCCCAAACTTAATCCTCTCCAAAAATTGTCTCTCTAGAAAACTCAAAGAAGAAGAAGAAGGAAGTTGGAGCTAGGGTTGAAGAAGCTAGGGTCTTCACATCAAATTAATAGGGCTTTGTTTCAAAGGTATGGTAGCTCTTCATCCATGGATAGAATTCATCCATGGAGCCCCTTCAAAATTTGAATTTCAAAAATAGAAATCCCCAAAAGGCTAGGGTTTGATTCCAAAGTCATGGGTTCCTTTCAAAAACAATTCTAATGGTTGAATTACTTTATATTATGTATGAATTGATGATTACTTATGGTTTTTATGTTGAAATCCACAAGAACCCATGATATTCATGTTATAGGATTATGCATATAGTGATTGGCTTACTTGAATTATGTTGATATTCATGTCTAATGTAGTGAATTCTAGATGTACTTATTTGATATGAGCTTTGACCCTTGAAAGGGAATATTATGATATTATACATGTTTATGAAGTCTTTGTATATGCTTTAAGAACACTTTGAGAGTAAAGTATTTATGATTATGATCCAGTTGTTGTCTTGTTGAAAGGTTATTCTCATGTACACACTTATGCATGAATATGATATGATGTGAAAGTTTTTCTCACAATATGAAGATTCAAAGGTTGAAAGGCTTTCTCACCTATTGAATCTATATGTGGACATGGACGGTGAAAGGTTATTCTCACGCATGATCTAATGAACTATCTTAATGAATCAAGTTATGACTTAATATGTATTTCGTGGGAAGTAATGCTTAGCATCGAGTTGATATTGAATATGAGATGGAAGCTTTTACACTAGTTGAGTCCGGCTTCCCAATGGGACCTTCTACACTTGTTGAGTTCGGCTTCCCAAATACGTCTCATGAGATAGAGACCTTTTACCTTAGTTGAGTCCAGATTCCTAGGGTTGAAGAAGCTAGGGTATTCACATCAAATTCATAGGGCTTTTTTGCTAAGGTATGGTAACTCTTCATCCATGGAGCCCCTTCAAAATTCTAGTTTCAAAGATAGAAATCCCCAAAAGGCAAGGGTTTGATTCCAAAGTATTGGGTTTCTTTCAAAAATTATTCTAATGCTTGAATTGTTTTATATTATGTATGAATTGATGATTACTTATGGTTTTTATGTTTAAACCTTCGAGAACCCATGAAATCCCCTATTTCCCAATTATGATCTTGTGATGTGAGTTTACTGATGAAAGAAGAATGTTATGGGATTATGCATGTAGTGATTGGCTTACTTGAATTATGTTGATATCAATGTCTAATGTAGTAAATTCTAGATGTGTTTATTTGATATGAGCTTTGACCCTTGAAAGGGCAAATTATGATATTATACATGTTTATGAAGTCTTTGTATATGTTTTAAGAACACTTTGAGAGTGAAGTGTTTATAATTATGAACTTGTTGTTGTGTAGTTGAAAGGTTATTCTCATATACACACTTATGCATGAATATGATATGATGTGAAAGGTTTTCTCACAATATGAAGATTCTAAGTTTGAAAGGCTTTCTCACCTATTGAATCTATATGTAGACATGGATGGTAAAAGGTTAATCTCACGCATGATCTAATGAGCTATATATTAATGAATCAAGTTATGACTTAATATGTATTCCGTGGGAAGTAATGCTTAGTACCGAGTGGATATTGAATATGAGATGGAATATTTTACACTAGTTGAGTCCGGCTTCCCAATAGGACCTTCTACACTAGTTGAGTCCGGGTTCCCAAAGTATGTCTCATGAGATGGAGACCTTTTACCTTAGTTGAGTCTGGGTTTCTGGTAGCACTCTCCTTATCCCATAAACTATGTGCCCTCATAGGTTATTTAGCTAGTGGATCTACCTAATCTAAGAGTATGGTTCTACCTTAGGCAAGTAGGACAACCCTTTTGGTGTGGGTAACACTGGGGGTCCATGTATAGTTCACATGGTCTCATGTCGGTTAAGGTTTATTCCTACTATAACAAGAACAAGAATATGAATTATGAACTATCGTTACTTAAGAAGATTTGATATGTTCAAGGTCTTAAAGGAGAATATGAATACTGGCCTAAAGAGGTTTACTTAGCATGGGTGAGATTTATGGGGTCTTATTCATGCACTGCACAAGTTTGCGTTGATGGTGTTTATAAAGTGCTTCTCTTATGTTATGATAAGCTATGTATTGACTATGTTTATGACTTATGTTTTTCCACTACTTTCCTGATGATGTTCAAACTTAGTAAACTGCATGCATTCAAATGAAATGTCCCTTTTAGCACTTTTTTTCAATGTTTTTATGCATCTATATCATACTTAGTGCATTTTTGTACTAATGCCTACTTTTCCTACATTTTCCCCAACTGTACGGTCTGGTTTTCAAGGTGATCATTATACTGGCTAGTGCTTGGATTCTGCTATCTTTCGAGCTTGTTGGTGAGTCCTCATGGTTCAAGGACGGCTTTTTCTCATGATGTAGTTTCCTTTATTATATTTCTCTTTTTGGACATGTTGTATGGGCTAGGCCCTAGTTCATTCAAAATTGTAATAGATGGCTATATTGAGACAAGTCTAGATTTCCGCTTTTGTTTATGAAAATTTTAGACTTGAAATGTGGTTTTACTCGTATTGTTCTATTGCTTATGTTATGAGGATTAAGTGGCTTGTATAGAGTCCTTTGGGGTTCTATACGCCATGTTACATCTTGGAGGTACGCTTGGGTTGTGACATTTACTCTTTCTTCATTTCCTTGTTCTTAATTTCTATAAATGTAGGTGTGATGATTTGTATGACATTGGGTCTTTTGTACTAGAAATAGACAAAGCTATTCAAGTGTTTGATTAATTACTCTATTGATTTTGTAGTTCCTTGTTTCTATGCATAATTTCATGAAATTTCATGTTTGAATTTATGGGTTTAGAGTGCACGCTCAATTCTATCTTTTGATCTATGTTCGATGCTCGAAAGAGATTGATTTGCGCGGAGAATTTTATTGATAATCACATTTGACTTTGAATCATGAATTTTAGATCGAAAGATGAAGGTTTAGGGTTTCATTGTTTGATGCAAGGCTTCCTTCTAAGAGAGGTCTAAGTTAAGGTAGTGGGTTATTTTGTAATTGTGTGATTGAGATCAAAACGAGATATTGCAATAAAATGCTTTGACATCAAAAAATAATTAGTGTAATTGACAATGACCTAGCCTACCCATTATTGATTGAATAATTGTGGATTGAATTGCAATGGATCGTTGAGTGTTGAATGAATCTCAACTTTTCCTAATTCACATACATCCCTTGCTTGATATTATCTTTTCTCCCATTAGAAGTTTCGTTACAAAAATTGTCTTCTAGTTGATATTTGTGTACCATGTATGTCTAGGATCAAGCTAGTATCTAGTTAGCCTTTATCTTTTCAATTGTCGTTATATTGTTTGACCCCAACTCTTAGTTAGGTATTTTTATTGATGACGACCGCTCACTCTTTTAACTAGTTTTAGAGTGAGATTTGAGCATTATCAGTGGTGCCGCTACCCTGTCTAGTATGTCGAATACCTCCAATCATGATGACATGATCAATAATACTTTGGAACGTACCACCTGATAACACAAGAAAGGTTTGACATTTTTGAAAATAACCGGAATACCCCTTTACCAACTTACAGATCTGCTCAAACTCCGTGGGAATACTCAACATGGCATAAGGGGACAACTCATGAAAACGAGCCTCATACTCAGAAACTGATCACGAAGGCTATTTGGCACAAATTCTCAAGGAACACCTCAATAAATTTCTCCCAACCCATCATAGGAGAACCAACGGGCCTACGAGAAAGAAACAGTCTATACCACTCCTTAGCCACTTCCGCAAACTAATATGAGGTGTAAGACTTATCATGTGCTACAAAAATGCCTATGTTGAACAATTTGTCCTGGACTCGGCCAAAAAGTCATAAGCCTCCTCACTAATCAGATCATCAATATCTAGAGGTAATATTCTGATGAATCTCTTAAAACTCTTTTGTTCCAAAGCAAACATAACAACAATAGCATAAATAGGTGGAGCCATAAATCTTGGAGAACTTCAAGAAAATTCTTACCTCAAATATATACATGCTTCCCGAGATTCCCCAATCACTCCAACATGTAGCTGCAAAAAGTCCATACATAATGCAATTGGAATCAGCCAAAATAGAGGCATAATACTCTCAATATCACAATTTGATGTTTTGAATAATGAGTTGGTTCACGTTCTAGTTTTAACTAAAAGACTAGACAATTACTCTCCACAATCATGAAGAAGAGGTCCGCGAACGTATAAGGTAACCAACCTGGTCTTCGCAAAAGTAGTGGAAGTCACATAAATGCAGAGGCCTAGCTACCTAGGCCTTCCTAAATGCAAAGCCCTATCTACGATCACATAAGACAAGTTGCCTATCCTTTGTGAACACAGCCCAGGCCTCGCAAACATAGAAACCAACTCTCTTAATCTCCGCGAACATGGCCTACTGATTCTGAATGGCATGACAAAAAGTTGACTAAACCAACTGATGCATATCAGTGGTTTAGCCCAACTTGGAAATTCTCGATGAGGTGCTAAGTATTTATTTAGAACCCATGCACACATACGAGATACGTGACCCCATAAAATTTAGCATTTAGGACTCAACCAAGATGTCAAAACTTTCAATCGAGGTTGTCTCGATAAAAAGTGAGTCCCACACCCAAACTTTATTTTAAGGCAAATTATGTTATCTTCTGTATTTAGATTAGCAAACCAGAAATAATAAAAGATGAAAAGAAAAACAAAGAACTATCCGAGTCAACAGAACCCACTGTGTGTCCTGAAGAAATTTAATCCCCTCAAGTACTCGAGGTTGCAGATTAATTCCTTCCAAGATAAAACGGATTAACCATTAAAGAAGTAGTGGTACCTCAAACTTCAATAATGTCAACACACTCAAAATGACAGCAACGAATCACACACAGAGACATGATCGATCGATTTTGTTTTGTAAGAAATGTATCCAAAAGAAGGGAAGAATTCAATTCAGAAAAATGAGGGAAAATCTCTCTATTTATAGCCAACAAAGGGTAAAGGTCACAACCCTTTAGAAAGAAGACAACCTTTCAGAAAGGTCACAACACTTTGGAAAAGGCATAACCTTTCAAACGGTCACAACCCTTTAGAAAGGACACAACCTTTCATAAAGGTCACAACCCTTTGGCATAGTCACAACTCTTCATTTCCTGTTCACACCTTTAAAACCCAATAATCCCCCACATGAATAGGGAATGTCTATTGTTAAAACATATGCATGAAAAAATGTGTGATTCATAATTAAGGATTGATTGCCTCTGGATAAGTGGGTTTCCCTTTGAACTTTCTATAGTAAACATATATCGGATATACTTGGTCCATCGGTAGATTTGATATCTTTGAACCATCGAGATTTGGTGTATACCTATATAACATAAGTCACACAATCAACCCTTGACTATTTTTGGTTCTCATTGTTTTGTTAGTTTCAGCCATGAACACGTCTTGGTTTATAAGTGCGTAGAGAACTGGCCTTACCGGATTCTCCTTGAAGCGACTTACATTTCACATTTACATAGGTGATTTCTAAATGTGTTATCTCGTAGATACACCATTTGATATACCCTGTATCAAACTTAGAAATCATTAAAAAGTCCTAATGCCTTTATCCTTGTTACTGAACATTGTCATATCATGAGAATGGACCATAAAAAATATTTTGACAATGTTGAACTGTCATCAATGACTTTGTTTGATCTCCTTGAACCTAGATCTTGGGATCTCTAGTCTTCTAGGTAGAGTTACCGCCACAATGACTTGTTTTCAGTCATAGTCTCATTCCCTTTGATAATCTATCAACTCCCTCTCTAGTTAGGCCTTTTATAAGTGGATCCGACACATTATCCTTTGACTTTACATAGTCAATTATGATAATTCCACTAGAGAGTAGTTCTCTAACGATATTATGTCTACGTCATCTATGATGAGACTTTCCATTATACATCATGCTCCATGCCCTACCTATTGAAAATTAACTCTCACAATGTATGCATACTAGAGCTAAAAGGTTTGGGCCAAAAATCTTTCAAGAAATTTTGGAGTCATTCAACTTCTTTATCGGTCTTATCTAGAGTGATAAACTCAGATTTCATAGTAGAGCGAGCAATACATCTCTGTTTGGAAGATTTCCAAGAGACTGCTCCTCCACTAAGAGTAAATACATATTCACTCGTGGATTTTACTTCATTTGACCTGGTGATTCAATTTGCATCAGTATATTCATCCAATACTATTGAATATTAGTTATAATGCAAAGTAATAGTTTTTTAAGTATGTTTTAAATACTCCAAAACTCTTTTCATTGTCATCCAATGAGTTTGATTGAAATTACTTGTGAACCGACTTAGTTTATTAATAGCACATGCTATATCTAATCGCGTACACTTCATGATATATATCATACTTCTCAATACTCTAGAAAATCCAATTGTGAGTCACTTTTGCCTTCATTCTTTGAAGTACAAATCTCACATATATTGAAGTCTTGACAATATTGAAATCCAAATGCTTGAACTTGTCAAGTACATTTTCAATCACATCAGTAACTTTAATGTATTTCAATATCAAAGTTACTTTCTAGCATATACTTAGTAGCATTTATGTCAGAAATATCTCTTTTGATGATCAACATGTCATCAACATAAAAACAAATAATGACCTTGTGATTTGGAGTGTCTTTAATGTAAAAACATTTATCACATTCTTTAATCTTGAATTCATTTGCCAACATAGTTTGGTCAAACTTCGCATGTCATTATCTGGGCGCTTGGTTTTAGTACACAGAGTGACTTAACAAGTTTATAGACTTTCTTTTCTTTATCAGAACCACAAAACCCTTGGGTTGTTCCATGTAAATTTCTTCCTCCAATTTTCCATTAAAAAAAATATATATATTTCGATCACATCCATTTTGAAAAATTTGAAGGCCATATTTTGCAGCTAGCACAATTAGCATTTGAATTGATGTAATCCTAGTTAGTGTTATTATCTATCAAACAAGGCTTTCTTATTGTCTAAAGCCTATGACAACAAGCCTGTCTTTGTATTTGTCAATAGTTTTATCAACTTTCTTTTCCTTTTGTAGATCCACTTTGAACCCAAAAGTTTATTTCCTAGAAGAAGATCAACCAACTCTCAAGTATGGTTGCTCAAGATTGAATCTATCTTACTATTGACAACCTTTTCTCAAAGAGAATGAGTCCACAAAGGATATAACTTTTAGAATATATGAGACTAATTTTCAAGAAGAAATGTTACAAAATCAAACTCGTAGGAAGTAATTTGTCCATTGACATTTACTACTCCTCCGAATATCTTTATTAAGTACATTCTCCTTTGGTTCTTTTCAAGGTCGTTTAGACCCTTCACTTGACTATTCTACGGTTCGGACTTATGAACCATAAATCGACATGCTTTACTATTTGTAGCATATCCAATGAACATACAATCCAAAGTCTTAGGTCCTATTTTGACCCTTTTGGGAATAGTTCCCTCATTTCCATTTCTCATATGAAATAGATAGTATTGGAAATTGTTTGATCACTAAATTTCAAGAGTTATTGCTTGTATAAACTTTAAGGGACGACAAACAATTCTCTATCAGGATATAACAAAGCCTGAACAAACACAACTTTTTGTTGCTCCCTTTCTTAACAAACAGAAGTTTTATTATTATTATTATTATTTGTTACTTCCTTTACTAACAAACAAAACTTTTTGTTTCTCTCTTTCTGAACAAACAAATTTTTTGTTGTTCTCTTTTGCTATAATGATAGCACCCTCCACAAATTTTGTGATAAACCTGAACTTATAAATAGGACATTCAACATTTCCTTCAAAGTTTGGTTTTTTTCCTGTCAACAATTTCATTAGATTGAGGTGAAAATGTGCAGTAATTTGATGGATGATTCCATTTTCCAAATATATTTCTGCAAAAGAAGATTCATATTCTCCACATCTACCACTTATAATCATGACTATCTTCTTATCCAACTGATTTTTAACTTCATTTTTATATTGCCAATATTTTTCTATTGCTCCATCCTTACCATTCAGCAAATAAACATAACAATATCTAGTGCAATTGTCAATAAAATTATGAAACACTTTTTCCCACCACGAGATGATATTGACTTCATATCACAAATGTCAGTGTAAATCAATTATAAGGTATTAAACTTCCTTTCAACAACACATACTTGACATTTTGATTTATTGCACTAGAAGTTAGGCAAAACTTCTAAATTGATCAGTTTTTGCAAGGTTTTGTAATTGACATGTCCCAAGCATTTGTGTCGCAAACAATTTGATTCAAGCAAGTAAGAACAAACATAAATACTAAGTTTGAAAAGACTTTCTGTGAGGTAACCTTTTCCTACAAATATTTTGTTCTTTACTTTTTATAACTTTCTCAAACACAAACATTGTTTTAGAGTCAATACCTTGTCATATGTCCTTTTCAAAAGGACCTTTCCATAACATTCAATTTTTTATAGAACTACCCGTGATCATAGTCTCATTGGTCCAATAAGGGCCATACGACCCAAATGTTTGTTTTACAACACAAATATAACAGATCACTTTTCACCAATGTTCATGTCTATAAAAAAAAAATTATTTTAATAGACATATTTTTTCATGAAAAATCACAATATTTTAAGTGAAACTTTTTTCATCAAAGAATACAACTCTTTTGAACGAGTAATATAATTTTGTGGTTTTATACTAGTCATATCATATACTAGTAAAGAGAGACTCAACGTCCACAATATCAAATATACTCCAAGAATTTTGTGGGTCTAATATAATACAAGATTTTCATTAAATTTCATATCTTGTACTTTCAAATTTAAATTAGATAGTAAGTCTAATTTTTTCTTTATCATAAGTAAAGAACCCCCCACATTAAAAAATATGTTCTCAAAAATATTTTCAAGTATTTGAAATTATTTTCCACATATTTTTTTTCCCATGCGTACACATTGGCAACACGAAGCCTTCTTTCGGAGATTTAATCCATATAAACACCCATTGCCGGCACAAAAAGCACTAATTTTATGTCACTAGTATTTTTCCCCCCTTTTTGTCACAACTAGACAAACCACTTAGTATTTAGAATACTAACAATAAAGATTCAATCTTTATACAACTTGTTTCTAGTTTAACGATGAAGTTTTTATATTCTTCTAATCGTTAACTGAATGAACCTTGAATTCTGATGAAGTTTTAATATTCTTCGAATCAGTTTCACATTCAGCCAGAATAGTAAACCAAAAAGGTTTTAATCTCCAGAAACCTCAAATACAACACTGTTTCAAGCTAACGATGAAGATTTTTTCTTTTTCAATCATTTAGCCTTAATATTCCTGATGAAGATTTTGTACTCTTCAAGTCAGAATATTCATTCAAACAGAGTATTTAACAAATTGGTGAAGTTTCTATATTCTTCAAACCAATGCACAATCTGATTTGTTTGTGAAGTTCTTATATTCTACAAACCAAAGGAGTAAAATAAAATCTCCAAAAGTCAAACACAATCAAATTTCACATGGAATAGAAAACTACAAAAGTTTTTTTCCCCTCTAAACAGAATACATATTAATAATAATAAAGACATATTCTGAGATCATCACATAATGACTCTATCCTAACATTTATGAAATAAATTTCATAACTTACAAAGGATAGAAAGAGAAAATAATAATCAAGGGAAATAAAGATAGAACCTAATTTTTACTCTCATTGAATCATATTCTATCTGTCAACAATAATTCCATGCAAGCCACTTTTCTTGCTAATTTTTTTTTCCTTTTCTTAATTTCCATCATATTCCTATTTTCCTAAAGAAGACATTTAATTTCAACAATAAACTAAACTCATGTTCAAATATTGTTAGGAGACAACATTTGTTCATTTACTTTTTCTCATAGTTATATAAAACAAAGAATATAGGGAAAATAATTAAAGTGCTCATCTTAGCCTTAATGCACAAAATAACTTTTGTCATTTAAAAGAAAATTGAAGGGGTGCAATGCTTGAATAGACTTGGGAAGAAAATAAAAATAATCTTACCCATCCAAGGAAAACTTACTACAAAAAATATACTCGAACATATTAAAGTAGTACTAATTTATCCCAAATCTCTTTTATCATATGATAAAATAATTCTCTTTTTCTTCTTTTTCTTTCCCCAATAAAAAGAACACAGAAAATAGAGGTAATTTCCTTACCACAGAAAATACCAACATTAAATTTCTTAAGCTTGTTATCGCCTGTATTTAGATTAGCAAACCAGAAATAATAAAAGATGAAAAGAGAAACAAAGAACTATCCGAATCCATAGAACCCACTATGTGTCCTTAAGAAATTTAATCCCCTCAAGTACCCGAGGTTGCAGATTAATTCCTCCCAAGATAAAACGAATTAACCATTAAAGAAGTAGCAGTACCTCAAACTTCAATAATTTCAACGAACTCAAAATGACAGCAACGAATCACACACAGAGACACGATCAATCGATTTTGTTTTGTAAGAAATGTATGCAAAAGAAGGGAAGAATTCGATTCAGAAAAATGAGAGAAAACCTCTCTATTTATAGCCAACAAAGGGTAAAGGTCACAACCCTTTGGAAAGAAGACAACCTTTCAAAAAGGTCACAACACTTTGGAAAAGGCATAACCTTTCAAACGGTCACAACCCTTTAGAAAGGACACAACCTTTCATAAAGGTCACAACCCTTCGGCATAGTCACAACTCTTCAGGAGAGTCACAACCCTTCATTTCCTATTCACACCTTTAAAACCCAACAAATTCCACTATGGGGCTTGGGATGAGCCCGAAAGCCTTGGGATCTACATGAAAGATCCTTCTAGACCAAACTCAATATTCCGGAACTAATGAAACCATTAGAATTGTACTTTGAGGTCGTCTTTTTAAAATATAAGAAATGCTCAAGTGAAGAGTGAATGCTCAATTAAGCAAACAAAATTGAGTCATCGGGTGAGAAATGTGAGAGCAATAAACAAATTACTAGAATGTGAGTGAAATAAAATATTGAATGTAGGGATATGCAAGGCCTGTTCTTCAATATGATCTTCATATTGAAATAATAAAATTTAAGTTGTGAGCAATCAATAGTACCGAAAAATGTTCAATGTATTACTTAATTTCTGATGTGATCATTGTGATGTAAATGATTGATCAGTTAAAATTTGAAGAAAATCTCCATAGAGATTACCTCAAATCCAATTAACTGCAATAAAAAACGTATTTCATTAATGTTAATGTACACAAAATATTATGATAAATTGAGATGAGATTAATCCCATGAATAATTGATCTCACTTATATAACTTTAATCAACCAAAAGGTTATGGAATGCCATAATAAGTGAATTTGATACTAAACAAAATTATAATCAGGAAAGCATGTAATGTAATAATGATCATTAGTTTCAAATGGAAAGACAAAAATAAAATACCATTAGTTGCAACAACCCAAGTCATTTGAAACAAAATAGTCTCCACAAAAAAAATGCAATTTTCACTCAAGAAAACAATTTGTAATAGCAAAGAGCCCTTACGAGAGTTGTCACTTATAGTCTTGCTAACAACCCAAGTCATTTGAAACAAAATAGTCTCCACAAAAAAAATGCAATTTTCACTCAAGAAAACAATTTGTAATAGCAAAGAGCCCTTATGAGAGTTGTCACTTATAGTCTTGATAACATTGGATCATCATATTGACAAATCAGCAAAATAATTTGTTGTTCTTGAATACATAATACTCGAGATCGCTACCACCTGCATAGATAGATTTAAGGTAAACTGTAAGATATTACATATTTGACAAGAAACCATTTCTTAAAAAATAATTCGGTGTTAAATGATCAAAATATAATTTTTAAGGAAAATGTTTTCAAAAAAAGAGTAGAAAATGATTTCTTCACTTTTAGGCCAAAGTTGATTTGTTTCACAAATCTAAACTTCATAGTATTGAAAAAATTTCTTCAAAACATATTATGTTTGCCAAGGAGTCATTTAACTCAAAAAAATATATAAGAGATTGTAATCCCAATGAAACACCAATAAAATGGAATTTAATCCCACATTCTATATGGATATCAAATCTAAAGAATTGCTTTAAATTTATATTGATTTTAGCTATTACCAACAGTCAAACAAACAATATATATAATATCAAACTAGATTGAAGCACTAACCTAATCATCAGAATAAACTTGATCAAACTCATTGTCATATGAATTGGGTAGGTTAGCACCTGGAGGTCCAATATTTTGGAAGAAATAACCCATATGATTGAAATTAGAATATGCATCACAATCTTCCTTCTCATTTGAATCACTTCCTTCTATATCACTCTTATTTGCCGCGATTATATTGCTTGGATAAGACATATTTGGTTCAGCAATACGTTGCTGAAAATTAGCATTTATTGTTTCAACTTCGTCACTAGTCACATTTTCAACATCAGACATTGTTATGCTACCTGAATATGTGTTTGTATTTCCTGCTTTCACATTCAAGTTATAGTCATTAATCGTCCTATTTCCAACACCTATATCAGGCATTATTTTACTACCTGAATGTGTTGTTTTATAAGCTACATTGAGGTCCAAGTTGTACTCACTTTGATTATGACGATTCCAAATGTTAAATGCCGAGCCAGGCATATGAGTAATGTTTCCTATAATTGGGTCCTGTAGTCTTTGTGAACCAAACATTTCCAATAATGGTCTATGCTGATGTTGTTGAAGCACACCGCCAACATTATTTTGCACAGACAAAAATGGAATATTTAATAAATTGTCAATGTTGGGGTAGTGAGGTTGAACCTGAAATTGTGGAGGATAGAGTTTCTCTTGAATTGAACTCTCCCCTCTGGAAAAAATGTTGTTGGTATTGAGAGTTGAAAATGGAAACTCTGGTCCTCTTTGGATTTGATTAGGAATATTATTTTGAAGACGGGGCATTGTCCCATATTTTCTATTGCTACTTTTTGGTTGAGATTCACTTAATGATTCTTGGCCTGATAGACGACGGTTACTTTTGCGCTCTTCTGGAGATTTCCAATTGTTGGAACGACATTTCTGAGTGGTGTTAGAAGAAGAAAAATGAAAGGAGGGTTAGAACATAAATACATTCAATTTTCATGATGACAAAAATTTTAATAAGAAATATTTATGGCGTTTTGTAATTCGTGAGCGATAAAAGTCTTCTATAATCACGAATTAAAGATTGATAATATCATTCTTTCATTGAATAGTCACTAAATAAATAATTAAATTAGAAATGAATAATTAATATTATCACTAAAAAAAGTAATTAAGGTCTACCGCTAATTTTATCCAATTGGTGAGTATTTTGATAAAAAAATATTCAGTTCTTAAGATTAATAATAGTGTTTGAATAGTTACTGTCCGGATAAATATAAAACTAATTATTTTACTTTTTTCTAATATAGAATTATTATTAATATAATTATAGAATAAATAACTTCTCACACAAGAGTTTGATTAAAATCTTTACAAACAAAATAGTCTTACGAACCAAGCATGAGAAAATAATTATAAAAATATTCTGTTTTGTCAAGTGCCTTTTCACTTGACAAACACACACAAAAGGTACATGATTAACCACTTAATTCTTTTTAAGGATGTACATACCTGTAAATGACTCGCTACCTGCATTCTGGTAAGACCAGGCACATCCATATCCTCCACTATATTCTTTGGGTAACATCCTACATGTTTCATAAGAATATAAATTTAGTTTAATAACTATAATTTTTATAAATCAATACATGGTAATATAAATACAACAATCATTACACCTTTACTTCAAACAAGATAATGTTAGTTGTAAGTATGAATTTTCATTGTTCATATCTCTATGTATAAATAAATTGAGAAGAAATTTTGATTAATTGTAAAGTAAACTTACTTCCTTCACCTAATTGTTCCAAACTTTCCATGAATTTCGCATGAAGATCCGCAGTCCACTTTACACAGTTCTTTTGCTTAATAACTTTATCCTTTTTTATATCTTTTCTATTGTTCTTCCTCCTCCGCTTGTATTTTCCATTCGATGTGATATTGTCTTCAACTTCATCAATATTATTTCTATGTTCCTCAGTATTAGCCACATCATTTGTTTCTTTAGATAATACTTCATTATCTCCATCCATATTATTTGTATCAACATCATTAGTAATCATCTTGTCTCCATCTTCTGATCCTTTTTTTGCTTTCTCTCTTTCTATTGTTCCCCTCAATACAAATTGCCACAAGTATTTCACAATTTCCTCATTTAGTGGCCTTTGTACAAAAAGGCATGCTCCTTCTTTCAAAGCCTTTTTTGCTAAGAGTTCATTGTATTCATCACATACAACTGCATAATTATTTCAACAAGTTGACAATTAAAATTTAATTGTATTAAACATGATGTGAATATTCAATTTCAAGCATATTCACTATAAAAGTTATGTTACAAAATAATAACTTATCATTTACTAAATAAAATAGGCACTAACAACAAATAACTAATGTCACTAAACAACAAAATATTCATTGCTACTTATATTTAACAGTGAATTGTACCAAATTCTTTTAGCTCTAAAGAATTTAATTACATATTAATAGCAAATTTTGTAACCGGTTTTTTATAGTGTATTTATAAACGCAACTGACTTTTCTCACAGTAGATGTCATAAGTGGAAGAATAGAATAATACTTACATAGTGAAATTATATCCAAGGTCACAGCTTGAGCCAAAAGTTTAAAAGAATCCAAATTCGGTGAATGAACACTGATTATAATCACATCAACTTTTTTCTCTCCTTTGAAGAGCATTTCCATTGCTTCTGAAGATGTACGAACCATAATAACTGCATCAATGCATTTTAAAAGTCAAAAAAAATTTATATATATATATATATATATACACACACACACAAATTCCATCATAATTTTCAAGTTATATTGCACTCTTTAGGTTATGCAGTTGCACATATTAATCAACTTATATTCTACTAGATCTCAATCTTAGACAGGTTTACCTAAAAAGAACTATTTATAATATTATTTTTGATAAATAATGTAATCTATCTATGTAGAGTAGGAGAAGAAAAATAATGGTGCTATCATCATTATCTTTCAAGTTTGAAACTTAATTTGTAACATTTATATGTTTTTTTAAAAAATATTACGAAAATTGCCCATTGTCTAAACATATTTAAATAGAAGAAAAAATTGTTTGATCTTGATAGTTGACCCAAAATAAACATAATATTTGACTAGAATTCATTAAAGTATATTCAAATTTATTCCACTGAAATTAAGGGGGGAAATAAAAATATTTTAAAATTTAAGATTGACGCACTATCAAAACATAAAATAATAGGTGTATATTGAAGAACTTTCTTAGAAGGAATAAAAAACACCCCTTTAAATTAAAAGGGAAACTTTTAGTTAAAATTGAAAAAGGTCAAAAGTACCTCTTGACTAGCTGAAATTGAACAAAAATATTATTTGTTTGTGTTTTGGCTCAAAATACCCCTTTTTTTTTTTTTTTTTTTTTTTTTGTTGGCTCACAAATATCCCTTACATTAACTCATACCACCAATCGCGCCATGTAAAAAAAAATTCATGTGACCAATTCACATTAATATCCACCATGGAAAATCATGCAATTTAATACCCATTAGCCTGTCCCATTTAAAATCCACCCAAATCCTTCTTATCTTGCTCTTTCTCTTCCCTTTTTGTTACTCTAACTTTGTTTCACATCCTCCACACAAGTAATATAATTTAAAGTGATAGATCGATTTATATAATTCAAATATCTACATCTTCAAAAAAAATATTTTTGATGAATTTAATTAATCTTCTCCTCCAATTTTATGCCACACAACCAATTATAAAAGAACAAATTTCCCCTTATTCTACAAAAAAATAAAGTATAAAAAACATATATATAAGTTGATTAAATAATTAAACTTAACATAAAATTGTGGCATTTCTAGAACATCTAATGAAATTGGAGCTAGACAAATATTAACATAAGATTATCAACCCCCCCCCCCCCCCCCATCCTTTGAAAAATCATACACATTTTTATGGAGGAAGGTTATCGAGTGTATAACATGCCTATAACAAGAACAAAGACTAAACAATCTAATTTGATTATTCTATAAACACATAAAACATTTATTAATTAATAAAACAACAAAAACAGATATAGAAATGGTGTTATGACATAAAGAAAAGATGAATTCAAGATTTAATAGACAAAAAACAAAATTTAAAAAGAAATTGATGTTACAATCACAACAAGAATAATATCAATTAAATCTCTTTTGAAAAGGTAATCAAACCAAATTTATTTATATCAAAGAATCAAAGGTTTAGAGTTGAAAATATATTTTGAAGAGATGTTACCTTTATAGTCATAAAACTTCAACAAATCCACCATTTTAGTGACATTCTCTGTGTTGGGATCAACTAGCACAACCCGAACTTCATCTATAATACCATAATAACCAGTTGCCATTGAATTTCTATTCCTTCAGCAATTTGAGAGGAGGAGATACAAAAAAACTAATTTTCTATGTAGAAGCTTGAATTTATTGGAGACACATTTAACCCTTTTGGGGGTGTTATATAGTAATTACAATGGTTAGTGAGTATGTTTATATAGTGGTTTAATCCTTATATTATAGGTTTAGTCCACTTTTAGTTCTTTTATAATTCATTTTTACACGATTTATCATTAATTAATGTAATCATTAGGTTTTGGTCCTCATACTAATGAAAGTTGAATATTTAATAGAGTCATATATTTTTACATCCATGCTTCAGTTTAGTTAAGGACTTTTATTAGGAGGAGCTTTTTACTGATTATCAATTAAAGATGTCATGATTAATGACCATCAACAGTTAATAGATTTATTGTATTCTTATCTTTTTTTAAATTCATATTTAGTTTTAAATTTCTATTAATTATGTAAAGATTTAAGAACTCACAAGAGGAATTAGTTCAACCAAAATAATTGAAAATATTACAGTTACAAAAAGAATTGAAAACATTAACTCAAGACTTCGAAGTAAAAAGATAACAATGGACATTGATAAATGACTTGTCATTTTTATGTTGAAAATTGAAAGAACTTTGAGATAAATAACTCTTTGAGCATTTATACTTGGATCATATCGTTTTTTTTCTCTCTCTTTTTATTTTATTTTATTAAATTTTGTCAACATTTTAACTTTTGTTAGTTTGAGAGTTACAATTGCACGTTTATTTAATTGAAGGCTAATGATGTTAAGTCAGAACTTTATCGGGGTAAAAACTAGAATATATGTATAACTCAAGGACCAAGATATATTTATATTTCCTACTTATATTTTTTATTTGACCTATTAATTGTTTTTTTTCCTTTCTTAATTCAAGACAACATATACTTTTGTCGTTTATTCCATTCACAAGTTTAGTATGAAGGGCAATGTTTTCTTGAAAAAAACATATCTTTAGTTTTAGATTCTATTAGACTTTACCGCTGAAATAGAAAATTAAGGAACAAATATTGATCTTTCACACTAGATTCACTGATATTACCAAGAAGTCTGAAAATAAAACAATCATGAGTATACTAATGACATAATAAATCACATCCTAAGACAATAATGAACTGTAGTTATATAATCATAAAGATCACAAGCTTTCTAGACATTCGAGAGGCTAGAAACTATTTGTTCCTTTATTTCCTATTTCAGCAGTAAAGTCTATCAAATTGGTATCAGAGCAGTAACATTCAGGTATGGTGAGTAGAACGGAGGGACGAGTCGAACAAATGGAGACAAATTTGACAGGGGTAAGAGAAGATGTCAAAAAACTAGAAGGATGGTTTCACAGAGACTCTTGTGAGAATTGAAGCACAAGGGAGAACTATGATGGCAGAAGCATCCCCTTCTCAAACCAGATCTATCGAAAACCAAGAAGAAGGAAGCAATGCCAAGTGGGCTGGAGAAAAAGATGGGAAGAAGTTTCGGAAACTACAACTACCAGTTTTCAAAGGAGAGGATCCTTTGGGATGGATTTTCAGAGTGGAGCGATATTATGTCGTGAATGAAATTTTTGAAGCGGAAAGATTACAGGCAGCAGGTGTTTGTTTGGAAGGAAAAGACTTAAATTAGTATTATTGGATGGAATCTCGGCAACAAATGTTTATGTGGGAAGACTTCAAAAGAGAGTTGTTGAACCGATTTCATCATTCTCAAAAAATCAACTAATATGCTGTCTTAATAGGGTTGGAGTAGGTTAGCACAGTTACCGTGTTTCGTGAACAATTTGAAAAGGTGTTAGCAACTATGAAGGAGGCATCTGATGGAATATTATGTGGAGTGCTTTTAAATGGGTTGTAAGAGGAAATTCGGGTAGAAGTGATGTTGTTACAGGCTCAAACTTTGAGGGAGATAATGAAGATAGATCAAAAGGTGGAGGATAAAAATTATGTTTTGCAGCAAGTGCAGGGTTTTAAATTTGAATCAGGCAAAGGAAGTGCAAGCAATAAACCAGTTGGTTTTAGACATAATTATCACCGAGTTGCAAATATTATAGAATATCGTGACTTAAGATCCATAGTAGCAAATCGTAACAATGATTCACCAGTGCATACTACCAAAAAGTCGACTAGTTTCAATAGGATTGCAGTAGCAAAGTCTGAAGGACAATTCAAAAGGTTGTCTGATTCAGGATTTTCTTGAAAAAGAGAGCTAGGGTTATGTTTCAGAATTTGGCCCTAATCATCGTTGTAAAAGTAGGCAGCTTAACCTATTGATTATTTCAAAGGCACCCAACACAGATGAAGATGAAACAAAGGAATTCTTTGAGTCTACCAGAGAAAATGTAGCTGAAGGGGAAATGAAAGGTACTATGATGGTGTTGAATATGAATTCAGCTATGGGCCTTACAAGAGGTAGAACAGTGAAACTTGTGGGGAAGATTCATGGGCACGACGTGATAATTTTGGTCGATAGTGGACCTACCCATAATTTTATATCATCCAACCTCGCTCATCATCTGTGATTACCTATTAAGAAGACCAAAGGATTTGAAGTAACAATTGGTAATGGTCAGCAAGTTAGTGGGAGTGAAGTATGCAAAGAGGTAAGGATAGACGTGCAAGGAGTCCAAATCAACCAACAATATTTTCTATTTGAATTGAGGGGAAGTGATGTGGTATTAGGGATGGAATGGTTGGCCACATTATGAGAGATGAGGTGAATGGAAACTTCTTACCATGAAATTCAAAGATGCAGGAAGATTGGTGTCGCTTCAAGGGGATCCAACCATGGTTCAAATAGTAGTGTCACTCAAAGCCATGACCAATTTGTTAAAGAAAGGAAACCAAGGATTTCTAGTCGAGTTGAATTAAGTAACAATAACTGAAGATGAAGCAGCTATAACATCAAAGGAGATTTAAAAGTTATTATATGATTATCCAGAAGTAAGTGAGCAGGTATTAGGCCTACCACCACGTCGTTCTTGGGATCATGCTATTACTCTTCAATCTGGAGCACAACCACCAAACATTCATCCATATCGATATCCTCATTCTCAAAAAGTAGAGATCGAGCGTTTGGTCAAAGACATGCTGGCTGTTGGAATCATTAAAACTAGTACTAGTCCATATTCTAGTCCAGTATTATTGGTTAAGAAGAAGGATGGAAGTTGGCGATTTTGCGTGGATTATCGGGCTCTTAATGATATCATGATCCTCGACAAATTTCCAATACCATGCAATGATGAGTTACTTGATGAGCTAGGGAGAGCCACCATATTTTCCAAGTTGGATCGTAAGTCAGGTTATCATCAAATTCGCACTCAAGCTGGAGATGAAGCAAAAACAGCCTTCTGCACTCATGAGGGACATTATGAGTATATGGTCATGTCATTTAGTTTAACCAATACACCTTCAACATTTCAATCACTGATGAATGATATTTTTAGGGATCATTTGCGGAAATTTATTTTAGTATTCTTTGATGATATTTTGATTCACAGTAAGGATTATGCTTCACATCTGGGGCATTTGAAGGTTGTTTTGGATATTCTCAAACAGAATCAGCTAGTAATCAACAAGAAGAAATGCACATTTGGTCAGCTTAAACTTGAATATTTGGGTCATATCATCTCCTCTAAAGGAGTGCAGGCTGACTCCTCCAAGATTGACAGTATGATATCTTGGCCAAGTCCTAGAGATATAAAGTTTTTTCAGGGATTTTTGGGACTCACGGGATATTACTGAAAATTTGTCAAAGATTATGGTAAGATTGCTGCCCCAAAAAATATGCCTTTTCATGGGGAGAACGCGCTCAACAAGCTTTTGAGACATTGAAGTTGGCTTTGACGCAAGTGCTTGTTTTAGCGATGCCAAACTTTTCTCAACCCTTTGTAATTGAAGCTGATGCTTCGAGATTTGGTGTTGGTGCAGTTTTGATGCAAAATGGTAAACCTATTTCCGATTTTAGTTGAATGCTTTCTTCCAGAGCGAGACAATGTTCGGTATATGAACGAGAGCTAGTGGCTATCATGTTGGCTGTCAAGAGATGGAATCACTATTTGCTAGGCCATTATTTCATCACTAAAACTGACCAAAAAGCCCTTAAACTTTTTCTAGGACAAAGGGTTATGGATAAGAATCAACAGAAATGGGTTTCCAAGCTCATGGGTTATAAGTTTGAGATCAAGTACAAACCAGGTGTTGAAAATAGAGTGGTTGATGCTTTGTCAAGATGCAAGGAATCTTCAGAGTTATATGTGTTTTCAATTTGGCAATATAAAGACAAAGAGGAATAGGACCAGGAAGTACAACGAGACACCAAAATGGCTTCTATTTTGCAAAAGTCAATTCGGGACAACAATCAGATGACAACTTCAGATTGAAGAATGGATGTCTACTATATAAAGGACATTTGGTTTTGCCAAAAGGATCATCTCGAATACTTGGGCTATTGAAAGAGTTTCATTCTTATTCTATTGGAGGCCATTCGGGGTATCTTCGCACATATAAAAGGTTGTCCAAGAATATCTACTGGGAAGGTATGAAGAGAGATGTGCAAGACTTTGTTGCTAGGTGTGAAATCTATCAAAAGAACAAGTCTCAAACTTTGAGTCCTGCGAGGTTTCTCTAACCTTTGCCTATACCTCATCATGTGTGGGAGGATGCAAGTATGGACTTCATAGGTTTGATACTATTTTGGTTGTAGTGGATCGTCTTACTAAGTATGCACATTTTATTCCACTTTCACACCCTTTTAATGCCAAAGATATGGCAGCTGTTTTCATTAAGAAAGTGGTTAAAATGCATGGATTTCCTAAGTCTATTGTGTTTGATCGTGACTATGCGTTCATAAGCCAATTTTGGAAGGAACTATTCAAGCTAGCAGGCACTACCTTACGGTATAGCTCTTCCTATTATCCAGAAACTGATGGACATACAGAAGTGGTGAATAAAAGTTTGGAGACATATTTTCGTTGTATGGCAGGAAAAAATCCTAAGGAATGGTTCCACTAGTTATCTTGGGCTGAGTATTGGTTTAATACATCATTTAACAGACCTGCAGGTATGACACCCTTTAAAGCATTATACGAAAGGGATCCATCAATAATTTTTCACACGGACGACACTACTTCAGTAGTGGAAGAAGTAAATGAGCGGGTGCGCACTAGAAATTTGATCTTAACCAAACTCAAAGAATATTTGTTACAAGCACAACAAAGAATGAAGAATCAAGTTGATCGACATCATAGAGAACTGACTTTTGAGATTAGTGAAATGGTATATCTCAAACTTCGGCCCTACAAACTACATTCTTTGGTAAGAAGATTAATGAAAAACTCAGTCTCCACTTTTATGGTCCTTACAAGATTCTAGAAAATATTGGTCCTGTAGCTTATTAGTTGGAGTTACCAGTTGGAGCACGCATTCATTCAGTGTTTCATGTTTCACAGTTGAGAAAATGCTTACTTCCAACAACTTCTGCTCAAAACCTACCTCCATTTCTTACCCAAGAATTGGAGCTTCAAGTTGATTATGAGGCAGTGAGACAGATCAGGAAGCTAATCAATGGTAAATTGGAAGTGCTAATCAACTGGAAGAACCTATCAGAATTTGAGAATACTTGAGAGGAATATGCAATCATCGATCAACAATTTCCAGACTTTCACCTTGAAGACAAGGTGATTCTTATAGGGAAGGGTAATGATGTGCCTCAAGTTTTAAAAACTTATTCCAGGAGGCCAAAATAAACAATTAAGAAACTTAGTAACTGTCATGAGACAGTTACACATATATTGGGTGGTTTTTTCTGTAGAAATAGGGGTAGGGCAGTTAAAAGAAGGGTATTCATAAAATAAAGAAAAGGAAATTCTAGGAGAGTTTCTAGCCTCTCAAATGTCTAGAAAGGTTGTGATCTTTATGATTATATAACTAAAGTTCATTATTGTCTTAGGATATGATTTATTATGTCAATAGTGTACTTGTGATTGTTTTGTTTTCAGACTTTTTGTTGTAATATCAGTGAATCAAGTGTGAAACAGCAATATTTGATCCTTTATTTTCTATTTTAGCAGTAAAGTCTATTAGATTCTTAATCATAGTTTCCAAGGAAATATAATCGATTACAAGGAAAACTAACTTTTGTATGACCCAAAATCCCAAAGATCTTGATCATGCACATCCTAATCCACCGATAGGGAAGCCAACCATCCACCCAAATATAAAAATCAAAATAATATATGGACGTGATTAAATAATAAAAAAAATTAAAGTCTCAACCCCAACTTTCTGTAACACCTCCAAGATTTGTTTCATATTTATGTAGTTTTACATGTCCTTTTGAGCTTAAAAATTAATTCAGTTGGCCTTTAGAATGATTGGAAATCAATTGGAATGAACTCAAGTACTTAGATGGGAGATTTTGATATAGAAGTGATGTATACTGATTTTACGACACTTTTGATGCTTAAAGCTGAGAATTGGTGTATATTCTTTTGTGTTTTTAGTAAATTTGATGTGGTTTGTAGATATTTTGCACAGAAATAGGATTCAAAAGCTTTGTACGAAAAATAAGATGATGTTAATCAGTTTTTGGAATTAGCAAAGACATTTCACGAGTGGTAGATGACCTCATAGAAGAGAATCACAGACTACTAAAAAAATATGATTCTCATGTGTGGAATTTAAGATTTGTAAACACTTTCACGAGTCATAGATAGAGAATATAGATGAGTATCATAAAGTATGCAAAAAACTCCTGAGATTTACATGTGGAACTCATGAGTTACAAACATGTTCACGAACCGTAAATCGTGCACATAGGTAAGATACAATAGGTGCGCAAAACAGACTTGATCTACGAGTGAGGACCACGATCCATAGAAGCTTCCACAGATAATAGATCTTGTATGTGAAAAAAGTCCAACCCTTGAAGATTTTACTTATTTCTACAAGAGGAGTCAACAACCTGTGAAACCATCTACGATCCAGAGATGGTGTCCTTGGAAGTTGCCTAAGAGTGTTTTCATAGTTTGTTTAGGACAGGTTTTTAATGACTGTACATACTTTTCCTAGGTTTTCTATTACTCCATCCGTTTAAAAGAGAATAACCTTCTTTCCTTTTTAGTCTGTTTCAAAAAGAATGACCTCTTTCCTTTTTTGGTAATATTTTAATTTCAGCTTTCCACGTGGCATGGTTAAGGCCACAAGATTAAAGGACAATTTTGTACATTTAACATAACTTCAATTTAGGACCACCAGATTCAAAAGTCTTTTTTATTTTCTTAAATTCCGTGCTAAGTCAAAGTAGGTCATTCTTTGTGAAATGGAGGAAGTACATTTTTTTCTTATTTTCTAGTTTGATAATTAAAGAAAAGAAGTCATTTGATTTATTCTTGAATTCTGAGAGAAATCATAAGTTTGATTCTTGGCTATTGACTTTGAGTTATAATTCAAGATTTTAGGTTTCTACTATTCATCTCATAAGTGGAATATTATGCATATTAATCATTGATTGATGTTGCTGAGATTTTCAGAATGAGTCTCGAACAACTTAATGAACCCTTTACTATTTCTACTCTTGTCGGTGAATTTGTCAAAGCTACGACAAGTCTATAGAAGTTGCATAGTCTCTGTATGTCATAGAGATATCAAGATCAATTTGGTTGAGTTGGAGATGATTTATTTTGATGTCATTATGGGTATGGAATAGTTATATTCATGTAATGCTATAGTTGACTATCAAACTATAATTGTAAAGTTTCAGTTTCCAACTGAGCTAGTCTTGGAATGGGATATGGAGTGCAGTAGTGTCTAAGCTAAGTTTATTTCGTACCTTAAAGCCAGAAAAATGGTTTTCAAAGGTTGCATATATCATTTAGTCTGAGTCAAGGATTCAAATGTTGATGTCCATCCATTAAGTTTCTGTTGATAATGAGTTTCTACAAGGTCTTTCTTAAAGATCTCCCCGGAGTTCCTCTTGATAGGGAAACAAACTTCAGAATTGATGTTCTTCAAAACACTCAACCCATCTCTACTCTTCCATATAAAATGCCTCTAGTAGAGTTGTAAGAATTAAAAGAGCGGTTAATAGATCTCCTTTATAATGGTTTTATCAAACCTATTTTCTCACCTGCTCTAGTTCTTTTTGTGCATAAGAAAGATTGTTCTCTCATAATATGTGTGAGTTATCGCCAGTTGAACAAGGTCACAATTAGGAATAAGTATTATCTTCCTAGAATTGATGACATGTTCGACCAACTTTACGGTGCCACATGTTTCTATAAGATTGATCTTAGATCCGGATACAATATATTGAAGGTTAGAGAGTGTGACATTCCAAAGACAACTTTTTGAACTTGATATGGTCATTATGAATATTTCGTAACGTCAATTGGACTAACTAATGCTCCTGCAACTTTTATGGAACTCATGAACATAGTGTTCAAACAGTACCGTTAGATGTTTGTTATCGTTTTCTTAGTGATATCTTGATTTATAGGCATAGTACGGAAGAGCATATTGGTCACCTTAGAATTAATCTTCAAATCCTCAAGGCTAGTCAATTGTTCATTGAATTCTCTAAGTGCAACTTTTGGTTAAACCTACTTGCATTTCTTGGACATATTGTTCCCATTAAGGGTATTATGGTTGACTCTTAGAAGATTGAGGCAGTGAAGAATTGGCCCAGGCCAACTACTTGACTGCCATTAGGAGATTTTTGGGATTATCCCGTAATTATAGAAGATTTGTGGAGGGGTTCTCATCTATTGTTGTCCCATAGACCATATTGACACAGAAAAAAGCAAGTTCCAATGGTCTGAATTCTATGAGAATAGCTTTGAAGAGTTGAAGGCTTGATTGACTTTTGCTCCATTCTTGACCTTGATAGAAGGTACAAATGGCTTTTTGGTTTATTGTAATGCTGCCAAATTATTAGTTGGTTTTTTTTGTGCAGAATGGTAAGTTTATCACTAGGCAGCTTAAGACCCACAAGAAGAACTATCCAACTCACGATCTTGGATTAGAATTTGTAGTATTTGTATTGAAGATTAGGCGTAATTATTTAAGTGGTGCACATGCATACTGTCACAAGCTAAAGTACATCCTAGACATGACATGGCAATTAAGATCCCAAAGGCCCTAAACAATCCACTTGACATAAGCATGGCATAATAAAATATAATACAAGAGATATAATTGATATAAGTATCAAGTCATAAGACGACATAAATGATACCAGCAGAGTACATAAGAAATACATAAAATACTACTAAGTCTAATATAAGCCTTTCTAACATTATAGGGGTGGTTGGTGCGTAACTCATACATCACATCCAAGTCTAGAACTAAAATGGTCATAAAAACAATAAAGGTATCTATGGATTTACCCTCAAACCATGAGAACTCACCAATCTGAGCAATCAATCTAAGTAATCCTGATCTAAGAACGTCGTGAAGAGAGTGTCAAATCCTATATTATGAGCTAATATAGGCACAAATATGCATTAATATAGTGAATGTACTAAGTATGGGGAAAAGATGAATAAACACAAACAAGATAATATGACAAGATTCAAAACGTGATATGCATGACCAAGTAAACGAAATAAAAGACTTTAGAAAGAAAAAATTATAAATCATGAAAAAGGTCAATGCATACTTGAAAATCTTAAATTAAAACTTTGAACAGAATTTTTGAAGAAAATGTCATCCATTTGTGGGATATTTACCGTTAAACGACAATAAGACCATATGAACTATATAACATGGAATCCAGTACGACCCTCACACTGAAAAGGAGAATTTATTTGCCAAGGTAGCACTCCGTCTCATTCATATGGCTATGGTGGATCCACTAGCCAAATCATTTAAGATAATCCTACAGGGCACATAGTTACGGACAAAAAGATTGCTTATAGAGACCTGACCTCTATTAATGGGAGTGCCTCCATCTTAAAGTCTTTTGGGGCTAAGTAAATCCCAATGGAAAACATAATCACAATCATATAAAAGTACTTGGAAAGGCATCAATAAAAGATTACCAATCTCATCATAAGTCATAATAGAGTAGCTCCTTTCAAATTATGATTTCATACACTTGTTCGTAAAACACTTTCTTTCTAAGCATCTAAATCATGATTTCTTGCATATGTGAAAAAACCTTTCACAAATCATTGAAATTTCATCTTAAAACATCCTTTAGCCATAAATCTTCAATTTCATAAAGGGAAAAGGCATATATTCACCCTTGACCTTGTTTCGAAAAGTCAATTACACACTTAAACTATCATGACGACCTATTATACACCTTTACTACTCAAAAGTGAATTTATTTACTCCCTAAAACTAACATGAAAAAATAATTTTAAAAAAAAAAAAAAAACTAGAGCATCAAAAAAATTAAAGGTAAAAAAAGAATTAAAAAATCAAAATCTTCCTTCCCCACCCATTACCCTTTTCATCTTCATTCTTTAATTCTCATCGCAACTTTTTCTTTTTCATCACAACCTCAAACATTCACAACGACGAGAGTGTAGTACTGGTGTTGTTGGTTGTGGTTATTTGTTGGTTGTTCAGATCTGGAAGTGTGGAGCTATTTGGAACTTCATCAGAGCAATGACTAAAGCTTTGAGCTCCCCGACACACCTGCAAAAGAAATCAAAAGAATAAAATCACAAAGCGATAAGGTAATGAGATATGATTTGGTGTTTTTTGGTGATTGATTTGGATTTTGAGTAGTTGTTTTGTGGTGGTTTAGATGATTATTTGGTGGCTAATGGTTCATCGGAAAAGAAGAACGAATTGAGTTGTGGAGGTGGGCTCATGGTGGTGATGAGTTGGTTGTTCTTCGCCGGAGAATACAAATAAAATCATGATATAAATCTAATGAATGATTTTCCGGATAAGATTAAAGATAAAGTGGGTGGGATTTAGTGATAAAGAAGATATAATTATTAAAGAATTTTAATAATTAATTAGAGATTTATTAGTGTACAAAAGAGTTAACAAAAAGAAAGTTAATTAGTAAAGAAAAGAAAAGAATAAGAATATAAGAAATTATAAAATCTGACATGGCGCTGACGTAGTGTTTATGTGGCAGCGAGTGTAATACACTGCATGCTATCAGAGTAGTGTTACATGTCTTAGGGTGGTATTAAATTCAGTTTTAAAAAGTAAAGGTGGGCAATAGGTCATCATAATAGTTTAAGCGTGTAACTGACTTTTCAGGACAAGTTTAGAGGGAATTTATGTCTTTTCCCTTTCAAAAAATATGCATGAATCCACAATTAATTCATAAATTGAAGTTCATAAGTTCATAAGTCCATAGTCATAATCATGTATAAAACATTGCTCCATATGAAATCAATTGGAAATCATGTTATTGAATCAAATTATACCTATTAAGATCAAATAATAACAACTAAATCATAATCAATTGGATCCATGAAAATAGAATGAAACCCTAGATAATTGGGTGAAATTGAATTGGAAAATTTGAGCTTATTTTGGAACCAAGGAATCCATTGTTGAATTCCCACATATCTTAGCAATCAAAGTCCAAAAGCAATGGAGGAATAAACCTTGAAGCTCTTGAAACCCTACTCTTCTTCCTTGGAGCTTGAGAGAGAATTGGAAAAGAAACCCTTTGAGAGATTTGTGAGTTTTAGTGAATGGGAGGGAATGGATTAGGTTTTAAAGAGTAAATGTAGTTTTAGGGGTAGTAATAGGGCCAAAACGACGTATTTTAGAGATTATTGGGTTGGGAAAGACCAAAACACCCTCAATTAAAAAATCTCTAAAGCTCTACGGTTTGGACCTACGGTTCGTAGAACTTTCTATAGACCATAGTGCTCAACCATAGACCTAACTACTAGAACCCAAAATCCAGCCAACTTTCCATGAAACCTTCTTATGGGTCATTGTATTAACTATTTTCTGTAGAACCTAACTTTAATTTCAAATCTCACAATGTCTAAACAACCTGTGCAGAACCTTTCTACGGTTTGCAAAAATTCTTATGACTCATCCTATTCATCCATACATTATCATCAAAGAGTTGAAAATTTTCAAAAATCAACCCAACTCCTTTTAATCCCTTCCTATGGCTCGTAGAATTACCTATAGTTCGTACATGGCTTTCGTAGAATCTGCCTCAACAGAAATTTTTGAAACTTTTGCTTAACAATCTAACTGTCCAATTTTCGAGGTGTATTAATATATCCCCCTTGGGAATATTCATCCTCGAATGAGACTCAAATTAGCATGAATAGGTAGGGAGAGAAACTAACTACCCAACATGAATGTAAATCATATCAAAATGCACATAAACAAGGAGAAATTACTATAAACTAAATCATAACTCAAAATCAAGTTTTCATGAACATGTATGCATTTGGAAACACGAGAATGACTAAAACGCATGAATTAGAAAGAATGAACCACGAGGAACTAATATCTCAAGATAGAATAGGAGCTGAGGATACTTGTACATCACATTATCTTCGGCTTCCCAAGTAAAAACCTCAACTAAGAACTTTCACAGAAGCAACTTCTTTATTTATCAACTTCCAAACTTGACAATCCAAAATCTCAACCGGAACTTCTTCGTACGAAAGACTTTCCTTAACTCACATTATTTCTATTGGTACTAAATACATCAGATATCCAATACACTTTTTCAACAACGAGACATGGAATACTAGATATACCATTGGCAAATTGGTAGGTAACTCTAATTCATAAGAAACATTGCTAACACACCTAAAAATTTGATATGGGCCCATATATTAGGGACTAAACTTCCATTTCCTTCTAAATCTCATCACAGCTTTCAAGGGTGAAATTTTCAAGTAAACCCAATCATCAACATCAAATTCAAGCTCTCTTCTTAACATCGACATAAGACTTTGTCGCCTTTGAGTCATTTTAAACCTTTCTCAAATAAGTTGAACCTTCTCCATAGCCTTATGCACCAAGTTAGGCCCTATCAAAGCGATTTCACTAACTTCAAACCAACCAATAGGATACCTACATCTCCTATCATATAGAGCCTTAAATGGAACCATTTGGATACTCAAGGGATAATTATTCATATAAGCAAACTCGATCAAAGGAAAGTGATCATCGAAGTCAATCACACAAGCTCTCAACATATCTTCCAAAGTATGAATAATATGCTCGGCTTGTCCATCACTCTAAGGACGAAAAGCCATGATAAGCTTCACTTGAGTACCAAGAACTTTTTGGAACAACCTCTAAGACGGAGATGTAAATTGAGTACCACAATCGGAAATAATGGACAAAGAAACTCCATGCAACCTTACCATTTCCCAAATATAGAGCTTGGCATAATCTTTGGCTGAAAATGAAGTCTTCAGGGGAATAAAGTAATCCAACTTTGTCAATCGATCAATAATAACCCAAATCAATTCAAACTAACAATGAGTACGAGGAAAACTATAAAGTCCATATTAAAATCTTCCTACTTCCAAGTAGGAATGCTAATATTTAGAGCCAAACCACCTAGTTTCTGATGCTCAACTTTTACTCTTTGAGAATTAGGACACTTACTCATGAATTCCTCAATATTCTTCATCCCATTCCACCAATAGACCTTCTGTAAATCACGGTACATCTTGGTGGATCCCAGGTGAAAAGAATACTGAGAATTGTGAGCTTCTACCAAAATATTGTTCCTTAACTCATTAACATTGGGAACACATAATCAACCTTGGTATCAAAAGACACTATCTCCCTCTCAATTACTTTTTTAGAAGCTCATTTCTTCAAGTCAACCATAACCTTATCAAGATATTGCTTAGCCTTTACATATGAAATAAGAGACGCTCTGAACCATTTTGAACAATTACACCACCCTCATTAGAATCAACCAAGCAAACATCCAATCAAACCAATCTATGAACATCGCAAACTAGGCTTTCTTACCATCCTCAACATGAGCAACACTACCCATTCACTTTACCTGAATGATAGAGGACACTCATGTCATAATCTTTCAACAGCTCAAGCCATCACCTTTGGTGAAGATTCAACTACTTTTAAGTGACTACATATTTCAATCTCTTAGGTATGTACACATATCCTCATAAACACCACATAGGTAATGTCTCCAAATTTTTAAAGTAAACACTACCACCACTAGCGCCAAATTGCCTTGAAGCCTAAGCAATGACTTTACCATTTTGCATCAAAACACAATCAAGACCAATCCGAGAAGCATCAAAATAAACTCAAAACCATCCGATCTTTCCCATTATGTCAAAATAGGGACTGAAGTGAGTCTATCCTTTAACTCTTGGAAACTCTTCTCACAGGCTTTCGACCATAGAAATTTCACCTTCTTTTGGGTCAACATTGTCAAAGGCAAAGCAATAGACAAAAATTCTTCCACAAACCTTCTATAATAATCATACAAACCTAAAACTCCATACATATGAAGCGGACAAATGTTTAGGGAAATTCGTAACTGCCTCAGTCTTCTTATGACTAACTTGTATATCTTCACCAGAGAGTGGAGACAATATGACCAAGGAAAACAATGGACCTCAACCAAACCTATCATTTTCCAAAGTTAGCAAACAATTGACGATCCTTGAGAATTTTCCACATAATCCTTAAATGTTCAACATGTTCATCATCACTCCGTGAGTAAATCAAAATTCCATCAATAAACACAATTACAAACATGTCAAGATATTATTTGAAGATACTATTCATTAAGTCAATGAATGTTTCTGGGGTATTAGTCAAACCAAACGACATCACACAAAACTCATAGTGATCATACTGAGTTCGAAAAGATGTATTCGAAATTTCTTTTTCCTTTAATATTAACTAATGAAAACCTGACCAAAGGTCAATCTTTGAAAAAAAACTCGCACCTTAGAGTTGATCAAACAATCATCAATTGTTGGAATAAGATACCTATTATTTATGGTAACCTTATTCAATTGTCAATATTCAATGCACATACAAAATGAACCATCCTACTTTTGAACAAACAACATAACCCCATAGTGAGATATTCGGTCTAGTGAAACCCTTATCCAATAAATCTTTCAATTGATCCTTTAACTTCTTAAGTTCTGCTGGAGCAATATGGTAAAGAGGAATAGAGATAGGTATCATATTTGGGAGAAGGTCAATACCAAAGTCTATTTCCTTTTTGGGAGAAATACTGGAAAGATCATAGGGAAACACTTCTGAAAATTCATTTACGATCAGAACTGACTCAAGAATAGGGGTTTCAAAATCTTTATCCCTAAGCTTAACAAGATATAGATGCAACCTTTAGAAATAATTTTCCTAACCTTTAGGCAAGATATTAACTGACCCTTAGGAGAAGAATTTTCCTTTTACATTCTAAGATAGGTTCATTCAAAAACTTGGAATGTAACAAATAACATCCTACAATCTATGGAACTATAACAAGAGTAAAGCCAATCCATCCCAAGAATAACATCAAACTATAGCATATGCTCTACCAAGTCAACATGATTGACTCTATGAGAAACAGAAATAGGACAATATTTATAGACTTATTTAGCAATAGTAGAATCACTGACATGTGTAGAGACTTAAAAAGGTTCTAAAAGAATACTAGGACTGACATCAAATCTCATAGCCACACAGGGAGTCACATAATACAATGTAGCACCCAAATCAATTAAAGCATACAAATCAAGATGAAAGACTTTCAACATATGAGTTACAACATCCAGAGAACCCTCATAATCATATCGAATCTTAAGTACATAGAACCTATTCTAATGAGTATCACCGAACCAGAAACACTAGACTAAGCTTGTCTACTATACTTTTCCTTAGTAGCGAGCAAAGGACACTCTCTCACCTTGTGACTATTGAAGATGAAGGAAGCTGATGATTAGAATATGTTAAAGGAATAGGTCCAAAGAAGCTTACTAACATGTTTACATCACATGTTTTTACAACATTGTTGTAGATTTAGAGTCCCACTAGGATGAGACTACTTATATCTACTAGGCTGCTACTTATTGTACTAGCTAAAGTCGATTAGGATTATATTAGGACTAGATTAGATTATTTATAATTGTTTTATTATTATAGTAGTAATAGGTTGTAACACCCTATATCCGAACTAAGCCAAATTGCAGCTTTCCAGATATTGCAAATACCAAACCACGCCGGCCATCCACGGACCGTGGATAGACCCATGGATCGTAGGTGTGGTCTGTGGTTAGGACTGCCTAGCCATAGTCTGAAGTCCAAGACCTATGGACCGTAGGTCAGACCATAGTCCGTGGTCAAGGTTCGTGGTTCGAAGCCCCCAAAACCAAGTCTCTAATGACCAACGATGGTCCACCAGTATGGACCGTAGATTAAACCATGGTCCGTCGACTGGGCCGTCAGTGGAAGCTAACAATTATTTTTCAGGGTCAGTTGTGTCTTTTTCTAATTAATTAATTCCTATACTATGTCGGTTGCCTAAGTCTAGGACCTCTATATAAGTCTTTTTACCCCTAAATTCACCCAATTTAATTCATTCTTCCAAATTCCCAAAAGAAAACCAAATCTCCTCTCAAAATATTCTCTCTCTAAAACTTCTTGAAGAAGAAGAAGAAGAATTCATCTAGGGTATCCAGCTAAGGTCTCAATTCCTCTATTGAAGATAAGCAATTGGACTTGAGGTATGGTAGTTTTTATCCATAGATCTCTTTCATTCATGGAGTCCCCGAATTCCTCTATTTAAAAAGGTAGAATTCACCAAATCAGCTAGAGTTTTCTTTAATTACCACAGGTTCTTTTGATTATTGATCTTAATGATTGAATTATGTTTAAATATGCATGAATTGATGACTTACAATGCTTTTATGATGTTTCCCCTATAAACCCATGCAAACCCCCATGTTTTCCAAACTGTGATCATATGATGTGGGTTGTTGATTGTGAAACAAGAGTTTTATGATCTAAAGCATGAAGTAATAGAATCACATGAATTTATGATATAATTCCTATCTAATCCATGATTAGATTTGGTGATTGAAAGTAAGCTTTGAACCATGAAAGGGCAAAGTATGAGTTTATGCATGATCTTATGAAACCTATGTAAATGTTAAGGGTGCTTTAAGAGTAAAGTGCCAAATGATGATGTTTTATGTTGTATTGTGAAAGGCTATTCTCATAAACACAGTATGATGTGAAAGGTTTTCTCACATAATATGGATTCTTAGGTTGAAAGGCTATTCTCACCTAATTGAATCAAAGAGTAAGAACTATCCTAATGAATCTAGCTTAGATAGGTTGTTCAAGGACAAGTTTCCATGGATAATGTGAATAAGTAAGAATTGACTATTCCATGGGAATTATGCTTAGCACCGAGTGGATATTGATGTGAGATGGAAGCTCTCCCATTAGCAGAGATCGGGTTTCTAGAAGTAATCTCTTGAGATGAAAGCTCTCCCATTAGTAGAGGCCGGGTTTCTAGTAGCAATCTCATTATCCCATAAACTATGTGGCCCCATAGGATGATTAGCTAGTGGATCCACTTAAGCTAGAAGTTCATGGTTCTACCTTAGGCAAGTAGAACAATCTTGTTCGGTGTGGGAGACACCAAGGATCATGTTATAGGTCACATGGTCTCTATGTCGGTTAAGGCTTATTTTCCCACAACAAGACTAAAAGTGAAATAAGGTTACTCAAGGAGTATCTCATAGGTGTTCAAAAATTTAAAGATGATTTATCTTGCATTGACCATAATGTTATGACTTATGCTTTCTAACCTTCTTATATCATGTTTTACTTGGTCAATTGCATGTCATGAAATGAAATGTCCCTTTTAGCATGTTTTAAATGTTTTTATGCATAGCTACCATACATAGTGCATTTTTGCACTAACGCATACTTTTTCCTACATTTTTCCCAAATATAGGGTCCAACAGACAGGGCTCCCAATATTATGGCTAGAGCTTGGACTTTGATTCTTTCTCAAGCTTGGTGAGTCCTCATGGTTCGCGGACAACCTTCATTGTTTAGTTCTTTCTTGTAATTCCTTTTAGGACATGATGTATGGGCTAGGTCCAATTTCATTCTATTGTATTAGATGGCAATGATGAGACATGAGTTTAGACTTCCCCTTTTCCTTATAAAATGTTTTGGACTTGGACTATTGTTTTACTCTTTTTGTTATATTTCTTATGTTACTAGGTCTAAGTGGCTTGTATGGAATCCTTCAAGGTTTTATGTGTCATGTTACATCTAGGGGGTACCCCTGGGTCGTGACAAAATTGGTAATCAGAGCACAAGGTTTAGAATGATCCTAGGATGCCTCATAAGCCACATGTAGTAGAGTCTTACTCATGAGTGTGAAGCGTGGCACATTTATGAATGAGAGGTTACAAGATGATTATGAAACTCCACTTCTTTCGTTATTTTAAGGTCGTGCCATAGAGTTTAACTCTATTAAGTCTCTCTCATAATCCTTACCCTATGCTCTACAGGATATGTCTACGTGAAGAGCTTATACTAGAAGGAATGTGAGGGAGAATGTGGAATAAAAAACTCATCCCTAAGCTCCTCCTCAAGATCCGATCGATTCTTTGGTCGAACAAGTTACAAATGTGGAGTTTAGACCAGCTTTTCAAGTGTTGACTCAATCTATGGCGGCCCAAGCCAATAGAGAGGTGGTAGTCCTCGTGAACCCAAATGTTGGTACTGCGACTTCAAGAATGAGGGACTTTATGAGGATGAACCCCCTTAAATTTTATCGCTCAAAGATTGAGGAAGATCCTCAAGAGTTTATTAAAGAGGTCTATAAGGTACTTGCTATCATGGGAGTGACTTCGGGAGAGAAGGCAAAATTAGCCGCTTATAAGTTGAAAGGTGTTGCCCAAGTGTGGTACAACCAATGAAAAGAGGCAAGACCGGTAGGAGTGGGTCCCAAGAGCGGGAAATATTTAAATTTGCTTTTCTTGATAGGTTCTTCCCCTTGATATGAGGGAAGCAAAAATGCTTAAGTTCATCAACCTTCGTAAAGGAAGCATGGGTGTAAGGGAATATGCTCTAAAGTTTACACAACTATCCAAATATGCTCCAACAATGGTTGCCGATTCTATGACAAAGATGAGTAAGTTCATGTCGCGTGTATCCGAATGGTGGTTAAAAAGTGTCGTACCTCCATGCTCATTGGTGACATAGACATCTCTCGTCTCATGATGCATGCTTAACAAATTGAAGAGGAGAAACTCAAGGAAAAGTCTAAGGAGGTAAAAAGGGCTAAGACTGGTGATAGTAATTTCTCTCATGCTAGATCCCATGGACATGGTCGTCCTAAGTTTCGACAAGGGTTTTCCGGTCATGTTTCCTCCAATGCTCCTCCTAATTTTAACAAGTATAGGGTGTCTAACCCTAAACCTCAATGAGGGAATAGTGGTGGTTCTACAGTGGCTAGGTCTAATTTTGCTAAGTATGGGAAGAAGCACGATGGTAAGTGCCTAGCCGACACAGATGAATGCTTTTGTTGTGGGAAGAGTGGTCAAAAAATGAGGGATTGCCCAATGTTTGTGGCTAAGGGGAGAGAGGGCAACCAAGCTACTCCTAGTGGTTTGGGTTTTAATGCTCCCAAGCAAAACCGTTTCTATGCACTTCAGACTCGAGATGAGAAAGAGGGTTCTTCGGATGTAGTTACTAGAACATTAAAAGTTTTTCAACTTGATGTGTATGTTTTACTAGATCATGGTGCTACTTTGTCTTTCGTGACATCTTATGTGGCTATGAGGTTTGATGTTCTTTCGGATGAGTTGTTAGAACCTTTTTCTGTCTCTACTCCTATTGGTGATTCTATTGTGGCTAAGAGGGTCTATAGAAAATTTCCCATTTCCTTATCCCATAGAGTTACTCTTGTTGACTTGGTAGAGCTTAACATGTTAGATGTTGATGTTATTCTTGGGATAGATTGGTTGGATTCTTGTTATGCTTCTATAGATTGTAGGAATCGTGTGGTCAGATTTCAATTTACAAATGAGCCTATCCTTTAGTGGAAGGGGGAAAATTTTATGCCTAATGGTCAGTTTGTCTTTTGTCTTAAAGCTATAAAAATGATTTCTATGGGTTGCATTTATCATCCAGTTAGGGTAAAGGATGTAGATTCTGAAACCCCTATTCTTGAGTTGGTTCCCGTTGTAAATGAGTTTCCGCAAGTGTTCTAAGATGACTTAACGGGTATTCCTCCCAAAAGGGAAATAGACTTCGATATCGACCTTCTCCTAGATACACAACCTATCTTTATTCCTCCTTATAGAATGACTCCGGCAGAACTTAAGCAGTTGAAAGATTAATTGAAATATTTTTTTGGATAAGGGTTTCATCCGACTGCGTATCTCTCTATGAGGTGCTCCAGTTTTGTTTGTAAGGAAGAAAGATGGTTTCGTTCGTATGTGTATTGATTATTGTCAGTTGAAAAAGGTGACTATTAAGAACAAGTATCCTATTCCGAGAATAGATGATTTGTTTGACCAACTTCAAGGGGCAAGTTATTTCTCTAAGATTGATCTTCGTTCGGGTTACCACCAATTGAGGGTGAAGGATAGTGATATTCCAAAAATGACTTTTCAAACTCGGTATGGTCATCATGAGTTTTTGGTAATTTCGTTTGGGTTGACTAATGCTCCAGCAACGTTTATGGACTTGATGAATAGGGTGTTTAGACAATACCTTGATATGTTCGTAATTGTATTTATCGATGCTTTTTTGATCTATTCGAAAATTCAAAATGAGCATATTGACCTTTTGAGGATTTTGTTGCAAATTCTTAAAGACCAACAACTTTTTGCAAAGTTTAGCAAATGTGAATTTTGGCTAAGGTCTGTAGCTTTTCTTGGTCATATTGTTTTAAGCAAGGGTATTGAGGTAGATCCAAAGACAAAAGGATACACTCAAGAGTTGGCCTAGACCTCTAATTCCTTCCGATATTAGAAGCTTCTTGGGTTTAGTTGGTTACTATAGAAGGTTTGTTGAGGGGTTTTCCTCCATTGCTTCTCCTTTGACGACTTTGACTCAAAAGAAGGCTAAATTCATATGGTCGGAATATTGTGAGAAAAGTTTCCAAGAGTTGAAAGATAGACTTACTTCCGCTCCGGTGTTAACTTACCGAAAGGTACGGATGGCTTTGTGGTGTATTGTGACGCCTCTGTCATTTGGGTTGGGATGTGTGCTTATGCAAAATGGTAAGGTTATTGCCTATACTTCAAAGAAACTTAAGATCCACGAGAGGAATTATTCTACCCATGACCTTGAGTTAGTGGCGGTTGTTTTGGCCTTAAAGATATATGGAAGCATTATTTGTGTGAGGTTCATGTTGATGTTTTCCCCGATCATAAGAGCTTGAAATATGTGTTTAACCAAAAGGACTTGAATCTCTGCCAAAGAATATGGCTAGAATTATTGAAGGATTATGACATGAATGTTCTCTACACCCCGGTAAAGCAAATGTGGTGGCGGATGCTCTTAGTCGACTATCGATGGGTAGTGTTGCTCATATTGAGGATGAAAGAAAAAGTTGGTTCGAGATGTTCAAAGGTTGGCCTGATTAGTTGTTCAACTAGTGGATTCCACCAAGGGTGGTGTTATGGTTCATAATGGGTCCGAATCGTCTTTTGTGATGGATGTGAAGGCCAAGCAAGGTCTTGATCCAATTTTTGTGGAATTGAAAGAGGCGGTGCTCAAAAAGCCCATTGAGGCTTTCTCCCAAGGGGGAGATAGGGTACTTAGATATCATCGGTTATGCGTTCTAAATGTTGACGACTTAAGGGAACAGATCTTGGAAGAAGCCCATAGTTTTTGGTATTTTACTCACCCGGGAGCCACCAAAATGTACCGTGATTTACAGGAGATCTATTGGTGGAATGTGATGAAGAAGGATATTGCGGGATTTGTAGCTAAGTGTCCTAATTGTCAACAAGTGAAGGTTGAACATCAGAGGCCGGGAGGTTTATCCCAAGACGATGGTATTCCTACTTGGAAGTGGGAAGATGTGAATATGGATTTTATGGTAGGGTTTCCACGTACTCGGTGACAATATGACTCGATTTGGGTAATAGTGGATTGGATGACGAAATGTGCTCATTTTATTCCCGTCAAGGTTTCTTATTCGGTGGAAAATTATGCTAACTTGTATTTGAGAGAGATGGTAAGTTTGCATGGAGTTCCTGTGTCCATTATTTCCGATCGTGGTACCCAGTTCACTTATAAGTTTTGGAAGTCATTCCCAAAGGGACTTGGTACAAAGGTTAAAGTTAGCACGACTTTCCATCCCCAAACCGATGGGCAAGCGGAGCATACTATTCTGCTAAACTCTTGTAATCATTCTCTGCCAAAGTCACAGCTTCAACCCACTTGGAGACATAATCAACTACCACATTATATATTTTTTCCCGAAAGAACTCATGAATGGCCCCATGAAATCAATCCCCCAAACATCAAATAATTTGACCTCCAATATAGGGGTCATAGTTAGCTCATAACGACGGGTAATGGTCCCTTTCCTTTAACACATATCACACCCTTTAACTAGATCGAATGCATCTTAATGAATTATAGGCCAATAGCATCTACTTTGGAACACCTTGTGGATAGGGCGAGAACCTCCATTGTGTCCACCAACTGGAGATGAATTACAGGCTTCCAGAATACTCAGCATTTCAGCCTTAGGCACATATCACTGATCATATTATCAGCACAGACCCTGTACAAGTAAGCTTCATCCCAAAAGAACTTACGGACATTATGCAAGAACTTCTTCCTTTGTTGAAAAGTCAATCCCTTAGGCATCTAGTCACTGAAAAGATAATTCGAAAAGTTAGCAAACCAGAGAATGATATCAAGAGTAGCATCTAATACCTGCTCATCCGGAAATGAGTCATCAATGTCGAACTCAACTTCTCCTTCCTTCTCTACTTTCAGTCTGGACAAGTGATCTGCCACTTGAATTCACAACCCCTTCTGTCTTTAACTTCAAATTCAAACTCTTGTAAGAACAACACCGATCTTATCAATCTCGTCTTGGAATCTTTCTTTGTCAATGAACATAAAGAAATAAAGAAAAGGGTTGGGACTCACCAATGTTGATACAAGCTGATCAAAGACAACGCTAATCGCGAGCTATATATAGAGCATCAGAATATATTATTAAACAATATTATAGGTCGAAAACTACGCGATCAGTAGTTGGAATGTCCTGAGTATGAAGAAAGGCATAGTAAACATGATGTATGAACATGATAAGTCTGTAAAAGATGTTGATGCAATGACCAAGTAAAATAACATGAAAACTGACTAAATACTTATTTCAAATACATAGATACAAGGTCATGTAATATCTTAAAACATATTTATTTTGGGAGATACTAAAACCGACATAAACCATATGAGCTACTACATAGAGTTCAGTGTACTACTCTCATACTAAAAAGAGAGTGTCAGACTTGCCAAGGTAAGGGCCATGATATCTAAGGTAAGGTGGATCCACTAGCTAATGTATGTCGAGACATAATCTATGGGGCACGTAGTTCTAGAACAAAGAAATTGCTACTAAACTCCCAATAAAAACATGCATAAAGCCTATAAACAGTAATATTTATACTACTGAATCATATTTGAGTATGGAAAAAGGCCTCTAACTTCTTAGTCATGAATGTGGTGGATTTCATATCCATAAATGTGAATTTATATCGACACAATTTTCATATACCTCAAGTGTGTTGCCACTTGGTTTTGATTAAAGACTGATGATTTCCTAGAGTAGATTTAGAGATTACACTGAATATGAAACTTAAGGATAACCACTTTATTCCTATTTTATAAAAAGACTTTTTTCGAGTTTTTTTTTTTTTTAAGTGTCATAGATGATTCATACCTTTTTTTGTATGTTTTAAAACGTTTATCGTTCTTGATTCATTTTTTCAAGACCCTAAATTCAAACTCTTTTAAAAGTCTATTATCAAGTCTTTTTTGTAAGTATGGTAGATGATCATACCTTTTTTTCTAAGTTATAAACAATTATCGTTAGTTATTCATTTCTTGAAGGCTCTAAACTCTTCATTTATTTTTTTTTAAAAAAAAGGACGCTCTCAAGTCTTTTTTGTAAGTTTAAAGTCAATCGGTAGCAAGAGTTGGACTAAAGTGGTAAGTACTCTTTTATCCTTATTTAGAAATCTCATATTCAAGTCTCCCTAGTACAATGTCACATTTATTAGGGAGCACTTTACTTCCCCCCTCAACCCCCAATTTTTTTATTCGAATTTTTTGGTAAGTACATATGGTGTATATATGTTTGATATTTATTGTTTGTAATTCATTTTTCAAGACTCTAACCCTTTTTTTAATAGACATTTTTCAAATCTTTCTTTGGAAGTATGGTAGATGATTTTTTTTCTAAAAGTTTAAAGTTTATCATTCATTATTAATTTTTTTCTAGATCCTGAACCCTATTTTCTTAAAGGGCTTTTTTAAAAGGCTTTTTTGTAGGATAAATTATGGAAATTAGCAACTTATTTATGAAAAATAGTTATAGCTTTAAAATATTATAACAAAGAGCAATATGTTGTTTTATAACAAACTAGTATACGTATCCGTGCGTTGCGCGGAAAAAATTATAATTATTTATTTCATAAAATATCAAATCGTTCAAATATTTTTACATATATTTCCTTTATTTCTTTTATAGTGTATTAATAAATTAATTTTTTCTCCATGTTAACAATTTATCAATTCTTACTTTCCACATGAAATATTAAATATCATAAGGTTAAATGACACGTTGATTCATTTTACATATGTTTTTTTCAAATTCATAAAAGTTCAAATATTTTTTAAAGTCTTAAATTTGTGTAAAAGTATAATAAGAATAATTTAAAATACAGTGGATATAAAATAATTTAATAACAATACAAACATGTACACAAAATTCAACACATAAAATTAATTTATATAAATTTCTTATTAATCATTAAATTAATTAAATATAAATAGTGAATTAATATCATTAAATTATTAATTCAGATTTGTAATTTTTCATAGAAGAAAATTATAGTTTATATCTTTATCAATGATTAGATGTGGATGAACTTATTAATTTTTTAGTATTCTAAAATAATAAATAATGGGTAAATTACTTTTATGACTATTATAAGGTTTATCATTATTTTTAGTACTTATACTTATTATTTTAATACTATGTTAATCTCTAGTTATTATTTTCTTTTTGTTATTAGTTTTGGTTAATGGTAGAAAAATAATACTTACTACAATTTTATTAATGTAGAGATCCTGAGCACACATAATAATTCTTCTAATGTTCTATCAATAATAATGACGAAAAAAGTTTATGATCCTTTTACACGGAATTTTTTAAAATTTGAATATATCTTATTCTTTTAAATTTTGTTTTTATATTATTATTGCTATTGTTATTATTTGATACTAGTATACGTGCTCACGCGTTGCGTGGATAATTTAAAATATGATAATTTTGTACTTAAAAATAAGTAATAAAATGTATTATGAATTTAATAATACCAATAACTTAAAATTACAATGACAACTAATTTTATCCTAAAATAACACGTGGTTTTTTGTGATGCATGTAGATTTTTAATTTAATATTTAATATTTATTTTTTATTTTAATGATAATTAGTATGATACTTTTGAAAAAACACAAATTTAATTGACAAATCTTTTTATTTAAACCTGCCAACTTTCACTCAGAAAACTAAAAAATATAATATGAATGTCATTTTTGGCCAAATCGAAGCAAAACTATTATTTTTGTAATAATTTCAACTATTTCAAAAATGCTAACGGATCATAATTAGAGGCATTATATTTATTTTATTTAGATATCAACTTAAATAAAATATTCATTATACTTTGTCTTTCTAATATACTAATTATCAAATGCATCAAAACTTACCTTAATTTTTCTAATTCTCTAAAAAATTTCACCATGATACATAAACTTAAAAGGATGTTTTTCACTTTCATAGGCCACTTACTCCTATTTTTTCTTTATCTCAACATCGAGCAAAATTTGATGGTATAATATAATTATTAAAAGTCGATAAAAAATTAAAAACAATAGATACAAAAATATATAATAGGAAAAGAAGAAGAGATTCGTCTTATTTTTTAAAACTTGGGAAGATTTTTTAAAAAAAAAAAAAAAATGGTAGAGTTGTCTTCTTCTTTTTTTTCTGTTTAAAATGAAAATATTTTCAGATTTAAAAAGATTTTCATATTTAAAATATTTTTAATTTCAGATTATAAATTAACTTTGTTAATTGAATATGAATCATATTTTTAGAAACTCCATCGTGCATAAGTATTCTTCTTCTTTAAAAAGATTTTAAATTATTAATTTTGCTGATTAGTTAGTTAATATTTTTTTGTTCCTTTTCTGATTTTAATTTAAGTATTTCCTTGCTAAATTATTTTATATAAATATTTCTCCTATTATATATTTAATTTTATATAAATATATTATTTTATTACCTATTTTATAAGCCACAGATGAAGGACGAAGATATTGTACAAAATGCAATTTAGATTGTACAGTAAAAATGGGGCAATGTACCACATAACTGTGAAACACATGTACCATTTTCCTCTCTCCATGAAAGATGTGTACTAATCTTAAGCTAAACAAAGAAATAATTGAACCCCTCTCTTTCACTCACTGCCAAATGTGGCAATTTTAAGAAATTATGAATCAATGAGGAATAGCTTTCGGATGGCCACATCAAAATCCCTTCTTTCTCCGCTATGATGTTTAGTACTTCCTTCTTTTGGAACTAAAAGTAAATCACAATTTGGTATGTCTACCGTTTTTTTAAGTTTCCTATTTTTATTTTTTTCTAGCTATGATTTCTACATGCATGTAATCAACTGCTTGATTTGCACATGCATGATGTTTCTTTGATGAACTTTATCTTTATAGCCTATTAATTCCTGCAAAAGTTGAACCGTTTTATAAAAATCTAAGACTATCAAGAATGCTTATGCCTTTAAAATTTTATGGTGATTGTGCATCTAAGTTGCTTGATAATATGCCTCAGTTAACTTATTTAAAGTCTAAAACTCGCTAATGATACAAAAGACTTCATCAACCTTTTTGTGCTCTATTGCTCTTTTATGGTGTGCAATTTTTTTGTCTTTTTCACTCTTTCTTTAGAAATGGAATGTTACAAGTAGATTACAACTTAAACTTTTTTGGCCTAAGAGTTTATGGAGTATGTACTTCTCCCAAATTTCTTTTAATGAATAATTTCTTTAAGTGTGAGGTTTTTCTCATGTTATCATATTTAATATTTGGTATGTATTCATGTAACAATAAAAGGATTTTAGGACATAATGACACTAACATAAAAAGAATTGTATTTGAGGTTTCTCAGAATTTTCTATATTTCTAATTCAGAGAATAGCAATAACTTAGTCAGTTAATCAGTCGTTGCAATTGTTAGTTTTCATTTTATTTTTTCAAAATGTATTCTCATTGTTGTGGTGAAAAATAATCTCTGTTCAAAGTGAATAAAGTAAAAAATGACCTCTTCTTTAAAGATCCAAACAAATCAGGTCGACTTATGTCTTTTGACCAAGCTATTAAGGACATGACTTTTACAAACGAGCGATTATATTATTTTACTTTTCTAAAACCTGAATAATATACGGATGCTTTGTATTTTCTGTTTCTTATACTAGCTTGCCATTCACCTTTAAGCTTAGAAGTCTGCATTCCCCTGTACATCACCTATTCGACAAAATTTCTCTGAACTTTGAGGTATTAATAGTCCATTGATTTGAAGTACATACGTAAGATGTGCTTCACATAGGCAAATTACTTCTAACGAAGTTAACAAGTCAGGTGGAAGGCTTAAACCCCATAAATTGAAGGTTATAATTTATTAAATAAGACTTCTCTGTGGCTACTACTTTCTACACTAATGCAGTATTATTTTGCACTTCTCTTTAAATAGTTAAGACTTCATTTGCATTGTTGAACAATAGAATCTCAATTTAAGGATTGTGTTAAGAGGACTATATAATTCTTCAGAGCGCACGGTGAGGCTGTTAAACCATTTCATACCTATTTGATTTTTAGAGATAATATGAACATCTCTTGTGAGTGCAGAATGTCGTGTACTGTCACATTGTGTAACTTTTATGTTTATATTTCTTGGCGTTAATTTGTTAGTCCTCTATATGTCATAACCATTTGCTTTTCTATGTAAACATGATATGTTTTGCCTTCAGATTTTCTATTTTTCTATAATTTATGCATCAAAACTTTGAAGTGTCGTTTTCTACGTCAAAACTTTAAAGTGTCGTTTTCTACCAGGAAAATAATTAGAATTCCGAACGTACAAGTAACATGTATTATGTTATGTCATCAACTTACTATTGTTTTATATTGGAAGAGAAATGTGTCACCTCTAAAGATAAAATGAAAGAAATGGGCATATGAGAAATCATATGACTTTTTGTTTTAGAACTTCCAGAACATGATTTATGAATTTTATGACCCACTTTTGACAACCTCTGTTTTAAGACATTGTTTGTGGGTTCTTATTGATCTTTCTATTGCAATGTGATCTCCTTTATAGGTGACAAGATCGTCATCTCATTTTAGGTATCTGTAAGTCTTATTGCGCATATATCAAATAAAATTATAATTTCAAAGAGGAGGTTATTCAGAATCCACATAGTACTTTAGAGCATACAAAAAATCTTGTAACAGGACAAATGGTAAAAAAGTTTGATATATCCAGTGCAATTTCACATGTGGGGTCTGAAGAGGGTTCTTGTGGAGACTGTTTTTGAAAGACCATTGCCTCAACTGATTGAATATCAAAATACATAGAAAAAATTATATAGTTTAGTAATGGAAATTCTATGTTAAGTCTTCAACATGCCATTTGAATGTGAATAAGATCAAAACTACCCTTCAAGTATACATTGACATAATAAGAAGTAAAATTTTCCCCACCAAATAACGTCTTAAAGTTTGTACAATGCACTCGGGTACTTAAACTTGGATACTTTTCCGTTCTGATTGATTTAAGCCTGAGAATACTAAAATCTATTTGAAGAAAAATATGCAAGACTTGAAAGATATACTACCCTATTGTATTTTAATTGGAAATAGAAGAAAAAGACATCAATAATGAGTAACAATGTAAATCATTTATTTTTTATTTCAGAACCAGTATTTTACAGTTCATACTATGAAATTGCTAAAGCAGCTTCGAGAAAGTTTTTTATGGTCGTAGTTGTTTCATTGTGGGTTTTAAAAGAAAGAAGAAATTGTCAGTACAAGATTAAATTGCTAAATCTGATAATGCAAGTGTTTTAGAACTCTGTAAAGAGTTCATTTTCTTTTATAATTTTCTTCAGAAATACTTTAACTAGCAAAGATGAGACTTATCTCCACTAGAGTGTCTTCTATAGTTCTATATTATCACGAGTCATAGATATCCTTAACTATTTGCAATTGTGCCTCGAAGGGCCTGCTAATTTTTTGAATGTTAGTAGTTTAGTAAATATTTTTCTAACCTAGAAATTCTAAATAATAGTTATGACATCTTATTCTTGGATTATGTTGTGTGACGCTAATTCTAGAATGATACTGATCAGAGGTGAGCAGCAGCGCCAATAAATTTAAAATATGAATTCGTAATTTCTGTCACGCTCATCTTATTTTGAGCTTCTACTTTTGAACATTCTGAAAGATGAAATAAAGCTTTTTATTGACTACATCGATAGCAAAATTCTCAATTTCAAATACGATGCAGTAGAATGGAATTTTCTTAGGTACTGTATGTTTCAAATATTTAGTTTGCTAATAATATATGACTCCATGTAGAACTTGTTGGTAGTAAGCAGTAACTTTGTCAACTCTTGTGTATTCGATATGTCCTCATCAGAAAGAGAAATTGAAGGTATTTCTAAACAAGAAAAAGACACATTTAGATCACAATGTTGTCTTATTTTTCATTGCTTAGGAGAACACATCACATTCTTATTACTTTATTTCTAGGAAAATCAGAGCTAATAGGTTGTGACCTTTTAAGCCCCTATTCTTGATAATTTTTAGAAGACAGGGCATATATTATATACATTGTCACGTTGTCTTTCATCGTAGGTGGTTCTTTTCAACTTGGTAGAAAAGAAGAAGGTGCTTGATGAAGTTCAAGAAGGATCATAACTTCCTTATGTATTGGAGGTTTCAAAAGAAAATTTAACACTTCTAACTATAGAACTATGTAATCTACGTACTCAAGTTTGTAATTATGATCAAACTAAGGGTGAATAAGATACATTTTGCATATTCTGTTAAAGCAACTTCAATACATAATGTTGGGCCCGCACTTCTAGTTTTAATATACTATAGCATCATTATCTGTACATGCTATACATAAACATAAATTATAATTCCTAAATTTTAGCGACATTATTAGGATAGTTATCTATATAAAACGTGGGAAGTTTTACATAGAATTAAAAATTATGATATGTAATATTTTTTTTTGTTAACTGTAAGCTTTATTACCCAATATATCAATATTTACAAAAAGTTTTGAACTTCTAGATATGGACATAGTCCCACTCTCAGAGTTCGTGCTACCATCCTTGCCACTAAACTACTATTCTATCGATAATAATTGAAATTACGACTGAATTAAGCCAGCTTCGGTTGCATACTGTTTCTACAATAGATTTCTTGAATGATGCTCCTGATGATCACCTATGTGGTTCTTTCTTTCTTTTGGAAAATTCTGTAATTCCTCTCTTGCCAGACATAGTATACTCTTGTTGCGAGGGTCATTCTATATACTTCATCTTGAATTGCTTTTCCTGTGGCATGTGAAATAGCCCAATCCATTTCTTTTGTCCACCCTGCCGTGTTCCTGGTAATGCACAACCACTGTAATAACTTACGCCATATCCTAACAGCAATAGTGCTTGAGAAAAAAAGATGTTGGTGTGTCTGTAGCTCTTGCTTACACAGTGCACATACTTGATCCATGTGTATTCCCCGTTTGTCCAGCCTATCCATGGTATATAACCTCCTGTGTATGGTCAAGTAGAGTATGAAGATCCATTTTGGACTCCCTTGATTATTGCATGTCAACCTTCTCCATGGCACCTTGATGAACTCCCCCCTAAGCTTCTTCTACATACCATTAATGGTGAAATCATCAGCATCCATGATTTCTGTCATTGGTATTCCAGCCTCAAAAATTCAATGACCTACTTGCATGATCTTCCTCACCATCCAAGAGGCTTGCTGCCCTGCTACTTCCCATGGCCTCCTGCCTTTAATATAGTATGTATGGGCCCAGACAATCCATAGCTTGTCCTTTTTTTGTGCAAGATTCCACAGGTGTTTGAGTATGGCTGCTTTGTCCATATATACACATCAATTATATTTAAACCACCAGCAACCTTATGCCAGAATAGTGTGTCCCATGCAATGAGTGCTTTGCCTTTGCTTTGTGCTTCTCCTTTCCATAAAAATCTCTTGCACGTTGCTTCTATTGTTTGTAAGATTTTTTTAGGAATGAGAAAGATTTGTGATCAAAAAGCTTGGATTTATGTTAAGACACTTTGTACCAATTGGAGTCTTCCTGCATATGAAAAAAAACTTTACTGTCCATGTGTTGATTATCCCCACCATCTTATCTATTAAAGGTTGGCATTGACTAATAGATAGCTTTTTTGAACTGAGTGGCACCCCAAGATACTTGAAAGGGAGAGCTACTTTGGTGAAGCCTGTGTAGTGCAGTATCTGTTTTTGAATTGGTTCTGGGACTCCACCGAAGTACACACAACTTTTGGATTGATTTGCTATGAGTCATGATGTTTTGGAAAATTGTTGAAAGCATTCAAACAGAAGATTAGTTGATGGTATGTCTCCTCTGCTAAATAAGAAAAGATCATCTGCAAAACTTAGTTGAAAAATTTGTTGCTTTTGACATCTCGGATGAAATTTAAAAGCATTCTTGTTCCTCAATGATATCAATAGTCTTGTAAGATAATCCATAGCCAGAACAAATTGCCTCACCCCTCTCCTTGCTTGAAATGGAACACTTGGGCATCCATTAATCATAATTGAGTAAGAGACTATCCTGACACACTTCATAATCCATGTAATAAACCTTTCAGGTAGTTGCATACCAACCAGAACTTCCTCAAGAAAATGCCACTCTAAAGAATCATAAGCTTTTTACATATCAATTTTGAACATACACCTAGGTGAGATTCCTTTCCTCCCATATCCCTTAATCAACTCATGACTTAGGATAACATTGTCTGTTAACATTCTACCAGGTACAAATGCAGCTTGACTTGGGTCCACTAGATAGTCCATAACTCCTTTGAGTCCGTGAGTGAGCATTTTGAATATGATCTTATACATTGTGGTACAACAAGACATAGGTCTATATTCTTTAATGGAGCTAGGATGTTGTACTTTAGGAATGAGAGTAACTGAAGTCCTGTTAATAGGAGCATACATCTGGTTATTGCTAAAGAATTGAAGAACAACAGTAGTTACCTCCTCACCTATAATAGGCCAAGCTTGTTTGAAAAAATAAAAGTTGAAACCATCTCCACCTGGTGCCTTGTTATCCTCAATACTTTTAAGTGCCATCAGAACATCCTCTTTTGTAAAAGGTTGAATTAATTCTAGCTATTGAGCTCTAGATAATACAGGTTCATCCCTTAATACTGCTGGCTAGGTGGCTGGCATAAGAGAATTTGCTTGTCCTAACAGGTTCTGATAAAACATCACTGCTTCTCTGGTAATTTCTTCTGGATCCCTGATGATTGTACCATCATCTTTGGTAAGCATAGTTATTTGATTCTGCGACTTCCTTTTCTTCATACTAGCATAAAAATATGATGTGTTTGAATCCCCTAGCTTAAGCCACTGCATTCTGAATTTCTGTTTATAAATTGCCTCCTCAATCCTGCTCCATTTATTCAACTGTGTCCTTATCTCCTTTTTTTCATCAATCATGTATTGAGGAATATATAATTATCATATGACTTTAAATATCCATTAGCTCAACTCTTAGTTTGTGAACCTTTTTTTTATACCCCCATGTATTCTTTTTGATTTAGTTGCTTCAATTCACTACTAGTAATTAGGCCTACGGCAATGGAATTTTTCACAACGCTTAAGATACCATTACTATAGAGGGTCTATTGTAACTGTTTGAACCGTTGTCAAAAGGATTGGGTGTTTTTGATACGACTTGGCAATAAATTAGTTGCCACTGTGTGAAAACCGTTGCAATAGACTTACATATTGCAAAGTTTACTAGAACTGTTGCCATAAAGTCATCTATGACAACATTTAATGCAAAAAAATTTCTATTGGAATGGTTATTAAATCCCTTCATAATTTCCCTCTTTTATTTTGGCTAAACCCGCTAAAAACATTTCACTCTTTTTATTTTTAATTAATTTATTAAATCTAATTTATTTTTCTCTCTACCAGATATATACAAACATTTTCTAAAGCCATTCTTCATCTCTTCAACAAACAGAACATCATACGTTGTCACTCCTCTTCTCTTTGACCTATTTTTCAACAAGTAGAACACCATTTTAGGGCAAGCTTGTAGAGTTTTGTAGGGATTTGATTATTTTTAAGGTAAGTTCTTCTTGTCTGTAATTTTAGGGCAAACTTAAACCCCTTTTTTTTTTCTTCAAATGTAAAGTCATTTCTCTCTAAACTCTTGTGAAATCGAAGGAAATGGAAGGTTGAAGGTTTGCTTGTGAAATCTGATAAATCCTTATGTTTTCTTCTTCAACTGCTGGAGGTTTTGTTCATACATCTTTGAGGTTATAGCTAAAGAAATTTCAAGTTTGAGCTGTTGAGGTTTTCTTCTTGAATCTCTTTTTTTGCCTATAATCGTTGAGGTGTAGTTAGTGTGTATTTGATGTATTTTTTTTTCATTGTGAATTTTTCCCATTCAATTTTAGCTACCGTGGGTTTAAAGTTTTGTTGGTAATTATGGTGAAATTGATGTTGGATTTGTTGTTCCAGAACACCATTTCAAGGAAAGTTTGTAGCGGTTTGCAGGGATTTGATTCTTATGGTACGTTATTCTTGTCTATAATTTTAGGGCAAACTTAAACCATTTTTTTTCTTCAAATGTAAACCCATTTCTCTCTAAACTATTGTGAAATCAAAGGAAATGGAAGGCTGAAGGTTTGCTTGTGAAATATGAGAAATCTTGATGTTTTCTTCTTCAACTGCTAGAGGTTCTATTCTTACATTTTTTAGGTTATAGCTGAGAAATTTCAAGTTTGAGCTGTTGGGGTTTTCTTCTTGAATCTCTTCTTTTGAGTTTAATCGTTGAGGTGTAGTTAGTGAGTATTTGATGTATTTTTTTTTCTGACTGTGGGTTTTTCCCATTCAATTTTAGCTACTGTGGGTTTAAAGTTTTGTTGGTAGTTATGGTGCAATTGAATACTCTAGACCATATTTCTCTTGATATTGATGTTGGATTTGTTGTTCCATTAGTTTTTCAATAGGGTTTGAATACCTTTACATTGATGATGTCTTCCTTGATTTCACCTCTCGCTTGAGTAGCTAGGATGTGAGAAATTTCTCTTTCATTATTGTTGAAGAGTTACATTAGAGCAACAGGAAACAAGAGATACATTAGCATGAAAAACAAAAAAATTGAAATTCATTGTTGGTTGGTATTAGAGCTTTGACATGAAAATCTAAAACTTCTTATAATTCTAGATCAATATTATTTGCCTTAAAAATCTGTTTTATAACTTTTAAAGATTGTTTTGCCCTGATTTCTTATCAAAAAGAAAATTAGTAGGGATACTTTTTTGAAAAGAATTGAATCCTCAAGGTGATTTTTTGGTGTGTTAGAATATGATCCGAACTTCATGTGAATCCAACAAACATTTTCCATTTCTTGAATGTCCATAAGTCGTTAATAACATAAATTTGAAAGAATGATAATCTCGTTATGATTTTTCTACTTTTCCTTTTAGTAGTTAAAAGTATCTTTGAAATTAATTCGTAATTGTTAATCTTGTTGTTCTTTAGGATAATATAAAGTAAATTGTTGTTGAGTATGAGCTATTTTTGAAAGTATTTCTAATTGGTATGACATCTGTTTTTCTAAATCTGTCTTATGAACATATATTTTGGTAAATAATCTATCTTCATGTGGGTAAGAAGTGTTGATTACTTGTTCAACAGAACAGAATGTAGACTTGTTCCATGGTGTACCAGTAGGATTAGAACAGTTTGGTATTATTACCCAGGTAAATATTGCTTTTGAAAAATCACTAAAGCAGGTAGCAATTGAACTCCTAAAACCAAAGAAGTAACATTACTTCCAGATACATATATAGATAACCAGTCAAAGTTGGCTTCAATTTTCATTTTAACACTACAACTAAGGTCAGAACCTATTGAACACTCCAATTTATCCATCATGTGACCTTCTTGGAGCATTTAATAGTACTAACCTGTCGAAATGAAAAGGAAGCCAACTTTGACGGACTATCTATGTATTTTGCCATTACTTTAGGATAAAAAATAAATAAAAGCAGGCTCAATCAACATTGTTAAAACTTTTTCTTGACAGGTCATGTGGATTAGTGTTTTGTCTACATTTCCAATGATCAAGGGAACTTTGATATTTGTTTGATATATTAAGCAAAACTATGAAATGCTTGTTGTAAATTGCATTGTGATTGCTATGAGTTGTAAACTACATATTCTCCATGTACATTTTGAGATATGTTTGTTCCTGTGTAAAACATTGTTTTCTTTTTTATTTCATAGTTTGGCATAAATTTGATTTTTTTTAATCTTTTTTTTGGGTCGCATAAATATCAATGGATAGTGTTGAGAAAAGTTGGAAAAAGAGAAGGAAAGCCCCGATGAGCTACCAGCTAAAGAACTCTTTATGGCTACAAGATCAAGAAAACCTAGTCGAGAATACAAGGACTCCAACAAAGATACAATTAGTAAAATTGTATGACTTTTATTTGGTTATAAGGTTGTTAAGATCCTTTATTTGTTCTTAAATACTTAATTTTATTTATTTGAATTTGATTTGTAGGCTGAAATGGAGAAACTGCAAAGTCAACAAAGTGAAGATGACGATCAATCATTTGATGCTTTTACAGCAGTCATGGGACATGAACACCCAAGGTGTCTGAGATTGTATGGACGAGGAGTTACCAAAAGTACTTTGAAAAGGAAAGCGCTTTCTGAACCTTATTTAACTGCTAATGATGAGAGGATGGAAAAAAATGGAGGAATTGGAAGAAATGATGCATTAAAGGATGGTGGAAAAATTAGAACAACAAAAAGTAACCATACACCAAGAAGTTATAGATGATATTCTTGGAGGACTTAATCGTATGTACCCTGGACTTCAATTGAATGCTGCCATGTTGGCATCATTAGGTGCTCAGTCACCACAAGAAACTATAGAACCTTTGAATCGTCTATCCTCTAGCAAAAACAATCAAGGTATGACGTTTATTATTTTTCTTCTTCTTCACTTCAATGTTAGCTTGGTATGAATGTGCTGCTGAATTTTCTTGCTAAAAGGGAGACTACAATTCAACTTCTCATGTTAGTTCTGGTGTTGTATGTGAGTTTAGAGAGACTATAGTTTTAAAGAGCCATTAACAATGTGCAGTTGACTCAAGCGATTGTTAAGTTTTCTACTCACTTTTTATGTATAGGTTTATCTCGATCAGGCCCTTATTTTGAGTATTTAGGGTAAAGTATGTAGAGAACCTTGAACACTTCTTTTCCTTTACCAAATGTTTTGATTGTGAAAATGTTATTCTTTGAATCGTTGTTCTCTCATTAGTGTACCATCTTAAATTGTGAAATTATTATGGATCTTATTTGTTAGTGAAATTGTTGGACAGTTGGAAACGATAAATCTTTAGCACTAAAGGGCTGGCCTATATCTAACACAGATGAACTGTTGTTGTAACTGCTAGTTTGTAGAAAATTTGTGTGTATCTAAGCTACTTGTACATGCACTCTTTTGAAAAAATTTCAATTCTTGACTCTTTAAGTATGGCAGATCATTGCCCGCAGGTTACAGCTACTACTTGTTTCTGAAACTACTTCTGTTTCCTTCTTTTAATTTTCAGCATTATTTCCAACCTTCTGTTGCTTCTGTACCTATTATGCACATATCAACTTTACATTTTTACTTATATAAAGTTGATTTTCCTTCATAAGCAGCTGCTTCTACCAACAATTTACCCATACACACCATGCACCAACTTAACCAATATTGGATCCTAATAGAAAAAGGAAACAAAATAGGACCAAAATAATACACTTTCAAACATCTGAATATAATGAATAAATTATTGAGGGCTGGTACGCAAGTCATTGATTTCACCTCTCTCTCTAGCTTATATTGAGTTTGTTCTTCAATGTGAACACTAAAATTCCATTCTACCATGAGTCTGGTGAGTTCATTCTTTTCAACTAGGAGAAGACCTAATTTTGGTGGGCATGTTTCTGCGACTATGTAATATGTATCCTTCAATGATATTTGATCATGATATCTCCAATCTTCTATTGTTGTATATTACTTGAGAAATAACTCATTCTCTTTTTCTAATTGGTGACTCCGTGATTCTATCCTCATGTGTTGACAAAGGATTGATTTTGTGAGCTTCTTTCAAATTAAGAATCCTCCTCGTTTGACTTGGCAGATCTGAAAAACTATGAATCTCAAACTTGCTTGGAGTCTGAATGATGTTTTGGAAACTTATAACTTGTATGTTTGGTGTGTGCGTATGATTTATGATGCCTTTTTGAATAATTTTTCATGCTCGACTATTAGAATTGGCATAGGGAGTAATGTTCAGTCTGTTTGCTTACGAAATATTGGATGAGCATCATCACACAATGTTTCTTGGATTTCTTTTATTGAGGAATATGGGTTCTTCATGTCAGTGATGGCCTATTTTGGACTAGTCATTTGTTGGTTTTGGTCGACCTTGATAACTTTCATGGCTTGAATTTGACTAGTACTCATGGTGAATTGGAAGTGTTTGAATAAAATCTGAAGGTTATGTCCTTTCCTGTTTGGTTGTTAAAATTCTTTCCCTTGAAAATTATTTTTTCCAGATATTGTGGTATACATTGGTACACTATTGGTGTTGCTATATTTGAGTGTCATGTTTATTTTATTACATATTTCCCTTGCATGTGTTTTCTTAATGTGTCTCTCTTTCAATACAAAGTCGTATTACCAATTTTTGAGTCATTTGTATTGCCCAACCAGCCCTACACCCACTAAAAGAAAAACAGTTCTAATATGAGCTTATTGTGTACAAAACTAAGTATACTTCATTGCCTTTTTGCTTTATACAGAACTTATCTAATGAATATTGTTACGCTGAATGCATTAGGATAAAAACTCCTACTTATAACAAGTGATATCTTCACTTGGGAATGTTTGATTGGTTGTAAAGGACAATAAGAGTAAATAAATTAACTTGTCTAATTTGTGCCCATTGATATTTTGCATTGATGTCTCTTTTTCTTCTAGGTATATTTTGCAATAATTTTTGTATTTCCTGTTTAATCTGTGGGAATGATCATCTTCAAAATTCAATTGAGAGCCATTTCAGGTTGCTGGATACAACTTGCATTTTACAGCAGACAAAAAAATAATTTTTTATGCACAGTTGATTGAGCAAATGAAATGTTTGCTTATTTCACTTACATAGATGTGGAGTAGATCGAGACAAATGATTTAATTACTTAAATCTGAACTATATTTCTTTCACATTTGCTCTCAATAAACTTTTATTTATGGTGTTTTGTAGGTGGAGAAGATAACCAAGAGGATGATGAAAGCAGTAGTGATGAAGACCTTACTTGATATGTTTGATTGAAAGTTGTAGAAACCTATTGCTTTAGCTCGACTCTTTTGTTTCTTGACATTTTGAAACTTTTGTTAAGCTACAGTATTTTGTTTTAATTTCTATTAGTATGGAACTTGTGCAAACTATTGAAAACATGTGTTTTGGTATGTATATTTTACCTTTATGGATATTGTGACTAGGATATTTCGAATTATATATATGATTCGGCTATATAATTAGTTGTTTTCTTTCGTGATTTGATTTAGAGAAATCTTTTTTTATAAATTGTTAATTTTTAAATATATATAATGCTTAAGAACCATGAACTATTGCAACAGGTTGGGGAAAATTGTAGATTCATATAGATTGGGTGCAATAGAAAATAAAATTGTTGCAATATCAATAAAAATTGTTGCCATAATATTTAAAAAAGTGTTGCGATAAGAACATCCTATTGCAACGAACTCTATTGCAACGCTTTCTAACAGTTACCATTACCCCTAATGTGACAGTTTTTAACCGTTACAATTGCTATAATATTATAGTGCCTATAGATGGAAGGAAAATCGTTGCAATAGAGGTCCCTATAGCAACACTTTCGAGAACCATTGCATTAATCGTTACAATAGAGCTATAGTAACGCGAGCAGATGAGACGGTTGACAAACCGTTGCTATAGCTCTATGGCAATGGTTTTAGGTCCTATTGCAACGCATATGAAACTGTTTCTATAGTCCAAAATTCTAGTAGTGATTCTCTTCTAACCTTCATCAAATTCTACCAGACCCCTTGCATGCCTCTTCCTTTGATTTTCCAACTTGCATTGATCATATTTTTGAACTATAGATGTTGTGCTAAACAGTTGAAAAATTTGAAAGGCCTTTACTTTGCATCCATGTGCTCCTCCACATTGATACTCAAAAGAGAATGATCTGAGAATAGTGGATCCATAACCAACACTTGTACTATTGGCATATGCAGTACCCACTCAGCATTAACCAGTGCTATAGCAATTTTACTAAACACATGTCCATTTGTCCAGGTGAATTTCCTTCCAACTGTAGTCTGCTCAGTTAAATTACAATCAGTGATGCATTCTTGAAAATCTCTGGTTTCTGAGCTTTGTACTTGACTTCCAATAGGTCTGTCATCTGTTGTAAAAATGGAATTAAAATCTCCAATAATCAACCATGGATCAGTGATGTGTGTGCTCAACTGATGTATTGCTGTCCATAGAGGGATTCTAGCAGTGATTGAATGCAAACCATACACTGCTGTAAATTGAAATTTCATTTTACTCCCTTGCATCTTTGCTTGCCCATGAATGTGTTATGCAGAATTCTCTACAGTAGTGAAATTAATTACACCTAGATTCCAAACCACCCAAATGTTTCCTCTCACATTATTAGCAGAATTTGTGCACCACTCCCGGCTGGGCATTATTTTATTTATAATACTACTCACTCTATCTTCTCTAACTCGATATTCACATATTACTATCATATTAACCTTATTCCTCCTCAGAAATAGCCTCATCTCCTTGTGTTTCACCTCCTGATTAAAACCTCTTACATTCCAGGTGACTAACATATTTTATTTGGAGGTTCAGGTTCAATACTAGCTTCCTCTATTGCTCCACTATGCTGCCCAATTTCAAACATGTATCTCTCTCCCTGTTCAATATTATCGTTCCATGTAGATTGTAGTGTCACTCTTTTGCTAGATGACCTGTACCTCACAATTTGCCAATTCTCTTGCTCTTGTGGACCTTGCTTTTCATTTTGTGCTCCCATTTTAGGAATAGGTTCTGGCTGTTGTTATGTTTGCTTCTCCTGCTTCTTATGTCCTATTGTTGTTTACTTCTATTCTTTGCTCTGCCTTTGTCCTTATCAGGTATTACTTTAGCTTATCTACACAGGAATGACCCATTTGTAAATATTTTTGACAAAATATTGGCTTTCACTCATACCAAACTTGCTGCTGCAGCACTTTTCCCTTAGGATCTCGAATCTTAATCATCTTAGGAAGAGGTCTAGTCACATCCATTTCGATAAGTATTCTCGCAAATGATATTCGACGTACTTGAGTTGTACATTCATCAGCATATAGTGATTTTCCCAAACTACTGCATATTTTTCTTAGTACCACAGAATTCCAGTAGTTAAGGGGAAGATTAGAAAGTTTTATCCACAACGGAATAGTAGTGAGGATTTCCTCTTTGAAATTAAATTCTGGGAGCCAAGGCTTCATTATAACAGATCTTTTGAGCAAATAATGAGGCCTTGCACACAACACCTTATCCCTTTCCTCTTCTTTTGCAAATATGACTACAAAATACCTATCAGAGTGATATGACACCACTGTTTTAGTAGAGAAAGGCCCCTGTTCTATAATAAACCTTTTCATAGCTCTAATAGATGGTGTTACTCCTACAGCGTATACAACCACCGAAGGTGCCCATTTCATATCATCCTCAGCTACATCTTCAGGCATAATTTCTACTACCTTCTCCCCCTCAACAATTATTGGAGCTATATAGTTTAGATTCATACCTCCGCAGCCAATCGATTTGTGGAAAATAGGTTCGCCCAAGGCTTCTCAGGTGTTACCTCTGGAAGATTTAACTTCCTTTGAGCATTACCCACATTTTCCCCCCAATTTACTGTTCCATTTACCTCAACAGGGGTTTTTTGTGTACCCCCATCAGATCCTCGTTGATGTGTTAATTCTGGCCATTAGTCTTCTCTCCCTTGTTTTCCTTTATCTATATTTGAGACCACCACCGCCATTTCCTTTGGTGTGCTCAGTTGTATCTCAGTCAGGGGATCTTGGTGTTTTTTCCCTCCATTAGAACTAGTAGAGATTCCATGCAGTATTTTTTCCGTTCGATTTTTCTGCATAAGTTTCTGTGGTCGTCCTCGTCCCATTTCCGACGAGGCGCAAGTTAGTGCACTCTAACGTGCGCCCAACTATTTATGTAAATGTAATAAATATATTTTTTAGAGTTATAGGTAATATTTTAAATGTTACCTAATAAATTTACCGATAATGTAATTTTTTGGGAAGAATCAACTTATAATATACATAGTTAATTCGTAAGGAACAATGAAAATATTACCTGTAATCTTTTCAATTTAAATAAATAAAAAATAATCTCACTTGATCTAATGCAGTTTGATGCCATTTATTGACAGAGAATTTGTGGCCCTGACATCAACATCCTTGTTTTTTATCTTCTTCATTGCCAATAACACCCCATTTTCAATTCACTGATAACCATCCGAAACTTAACATTTTAGAATTTCAAATATTTATAATATAAAAAGTAAGCTTTTTGTGAAAAGAATTATTTCAAAGAAGCATAACTTACCGTTAGTTTCATCAGACCAATAATTGTACCAGTATCGTATTCTTTGATTGGATATTGACATATATAGAAAATCTCCTTCACTAATGGAGGATTGGATGTGTCTTACTTTGATATATATATAAGAGATCGAATGTAAGATAGTTAATTTAAGATTGTAAATTAATTTTGCAAAAATAATATAAATTATGCTTAAAAAGACTTCATTGTGCATAAGTATTCTTATCTTTAAAAAAGATTTTCAGATTTAAAACGTTTAAAAAATTTTTTTTTTTTTTTAATTGAAATTTTTCCTAGATTAAATGATTTTGAAAAATCAATCTTTTTACTAATTTATAAATTAGATTTTTAAGAAAAAAATAGTAAACATATGTTTTAAAATGTTGGCATTTGTCATTATTTGTGTAAGTTGATGACATGTGTCTATTTTTGTTTTAAATTTCAAATTTATAATATTTAATTATTTATATAATTTTTATTTTTTATTATTTAAAATTCTGAAAATTCGTGGTACTAATATGTGGCGTTTTTTCTTCTCCTGTTATATATATCGATAGAAGATAGAATGTTGTTGCTATATTACCCAATGAATTTTAAATAATTTGCTATATGATGTAATAGTTTTCAATTTTATGATACCGATAAATCTAGTCTTTTTAGTGTTAAAAGTTAAGTTTGATAGATTTTTATTTTTAAAAACATAACAAACTCGTTTGTTACTTTTTTATATGAAATCGAAAAAGCAACAAATAGAATGTAGTATCCTTTGAATAATCTGTCATTCAATTTTATTTTATTTTTAATTCAAATTGAAATAATATTTATCATTTTATAATTGTAATTATTGAAATTACACATGATTCATAAATACAAATAAAGTAATGATGTTTCATTTCTACTGCATTTTAATTTATTTCAAAAAATTTTATAGATCTTTAATTAATTACACTTACAAAAGGGTGAGAAGACAATTTTTTTCTTTGACAAATTTAGATTATATCATATACTTCCACACTCAATCAAATGGTTCAGAAGAAGATAGATTCTACTTAAACAATTTAACAAGATAATGTTAGTCTCAACATAAAACATACCCAAAGCAATAGTGTGTTCATTAAAGTCTCTTTTTCATATAACATAATTAAAAAAATTAAACTAATTTATACATATAAAATTTAATTGTGAATAGACCAAGAAATATTGAATAGACGAAATTACTACTGAATTAAAACAAATAATATGGCTAAAAATATATAAGATTTTACAGAACTTCAATAAATTAAAATCAATTAATAGCCAAAATATTTTTAATAAATAAAAATTTCATTGTTTATACAATGTAAAAAAATAGTAGAGAAATTAAATATGCAAAGATTTACCTTCTCATAAGTTGTAGGAATAATTATAGCCTTAGATAAGAAAAGATGGAGGAATGTTGTCTGAGGAATACGTTTAAATTTTAGGGAAATAGAGAAGTTAAGAAAGTAGTTGAGGAATTTTAGGGGTGGTTTAGGGTAGTTGATAATTTTTGGAGTCTTTATCTTCTTTTGATTGGTTTCTCTTTTAACTGACTCATTCATTACTTATTATTTTTTTCAAGTTTCTTATTTTATATTTCTTTTTTTTTTTTTTTATCAATTGGTATTTCTTGAAAAAGTTTTATACAATTATAATTCTAAAACAGTTTCATCTTAAATTCAAATAATTTGAAATAAATTTTTTATTATATATTATAATTTTAAATTAGCTTAAAAGTCTACTATTCCAAGAAATTCCTATGGAATGGTGATACACAAACTAAAGGGAAAGCTCTTGTAGCATGGGATACAATTTGCTGTCCAAAAGTTGTTGGCGGCCTGAATATTACAGATGTGTACGTGTGAAATAAAGCAACAATACTCAAGTATATGTGGGATTTGGCTAAGAAAAAGGATAAGTTATGGATTGTATGGGTCCATACTTACTACATCAAAGATAGGAGACCATGGGAAGTACAAGCTAATCAAGCTTCTTGGGTTGTGAGGAAAATATTGCAAGCAGGGCATTGGATCTCAGAAGCTGCATTACAAGTGACAGAAGTGATGGAGTCAGAACCTTTTGCAATCAAGGATATGTACAAAAAACTTACAGGTGAACTAAGCAAGGTGCCATGGAGAAGAATGATTTGCAATTCCAAGGCAGTCCTAAATGGACCTTCATCCTGTACTTGGCTATACTAAGGAGATTGTACACAAAAGATAGGCTAGACAAATGGGAAATTCACACTGATTCAATTTTCTTACTGTGTAAAGCAAAATCAGAAACACATCAGCACCTATTTTTTACATGTAATATGACAAATGTGATATGGCAAAGGTTACTTCATTGGTTGTCCATCAACAAAAGCAGTGCAGGGTGGAATGAAGAGCTAGAATGGACTACACTGCATGCTAACAGGAAAACTATGCAAGATGAAGTATACATTGGCTGCAGCTGTTTACTACATTTGGCAAGAGAGGAATTACAGAATTTTCCAGCAAAGGAAGAGGACCATAGAGGAGATTACAAAACAAATCATTTAGGAAATTCATTGTAGAAGTAGCATGACTCCTAGATTGGCTAATGCAATGCAGAATTTAAATTTCTATCCTTAGTAGGTTTTCTAGCATAAGAGTCTGGTTAAGGCAAGGGTGATGGGCTTTGAGACTTGGGAATATGTCCATGTCCTAAGCTTCAAATTTGTACATCTTGAAAATCTGGTAATATAATTACAGTTACCAATATATATATATATATATATATATATATATATATATATATATATATATATATATATATATATATTATTGTTTTTTCAAAATTGTGGTGTAAGATAAATAGAAAATAGCTTTTCATTATTGATTATTTAAAATTATATTTAGTTACCGTACAATTAAATGGGTCTAAATATAAGTATTGACATGTGTCTGAATATTTAATTAGTTATTGATTAATTAACATTATTTAATACTGATTTATTATTGTTTATTTAAAATTTTGTGTCACTACCATAGAATTAATTGGGTCTAATAAATGGGTCTAATTGTAAATATTGACATGTGTCTATATTTATTTAATTAATTATTGATTATTTAAAGTAAGTTAAAAATTTTAAAATTTTTAAAATTTGTGGTGTTGACATGTGTCGTTCTAATTTTAATTATTGACATGTGTCTATATTTATTTATTTAATTATTGTTTATTAATTATTTTAAAATTCTTAAAATTTATGATGTTGACATGTGTCATTTTTTCTTCTCCTTTTATACATAGATAGATTATTCCTCTCTCTCCCTTGCCTCTCCTCCCTCTCTTGCCCTCTCTTCTCTCTCTCCCTCTCTCTCTCCCCCTCTTTTTTTTTTTTCTTTCTCCTGCCAATAAGAAGAAATTCATTCAAATTTATTAGGTATCAATTGTAATCAATCGAATATAGGTGAGATTTTTGTGTTCTATTTCAATTGTATTCAAAAAATTGTATTTTGTATTTTTGTATCAATTATATTTGTATTCGTACGAATACAATATGTATTCATTATCTTTGTCAAATGTATCCAATCAAAAAGAGGATGAATACAATTGTATTCGTTGTATTTCAAATACAATTACAAAATAAATAAAGAATACATTCCAAAATAAATAGAAAATATAATTTGTTGTATTTCGAATACAATTCCTACAAAATAAATACATAATACAATGCAAAATAAATATAAAAACAATCATCTCTCATCCCTCTCTTGAATTGCTCATCTCTCTCCTCCCTCTCGTAATCTCTCTCATCTCTCTCCTCCCTCTCGCAATCTCACTCATCTCTCTCCTCTTAATATGTATTGGGTAAATTTATTTTGATACAAATTATTTTGTATTTGTATTTTTTTCTCTAAAATCCTCAAAAAAATACACTCTCTCTTCTCTCTCCCAAATCTCGCTGGCCTCTCTCCATCCTCATCCCCTATAATTTTGCTATTATTCATAATTAAGCAAATTATAGCTATAGAGTCCTATTTAAGGCCTAATATTTGTTATTTTTGAAAGTTAGTACCCTTTTTTGTAACTATGAAAAATGATCCATAGAGGTTTCGTGATTAATGATTTTTCCTGAACTAATTAAGGATATACTAATTAACAATTGTTATTTTGGAGGAAAAAATTCAAAGTTATTAAACAACACTTACATATGCAAAACGGATTCAATTAATATAAAGAAAGAAAAAAAATTAAGTAAATAGCTAGGTAACAATTACACTAATAAATAGATAATTAAATTAACAAGCCAATTAGCATATTGGGGTGTCAATGTTACGATTCGGTCAGTTATTATTTAAAAATTATACCATCTCAATTTTTTGGGTATTTTATAATATATAATCAAAATTTGATTTTTTTTAAACCATCCCAATTATATTGGTTTCTCTTCGGTATCGGTACGGTTCGATTAATTTTTGGTTTTTTCTTACTTTTAAAATATCACTCAAAATATACTACTATTTAAATATTTTTTTCGCAAATATGTTCTTGAAGAAGCACTTTGATTCTTCACCAAGAAGACAAGAATGTTAAACTTTGTTGTTGTATTAGTTTAATCTTAAACATTTAATAGGAGTATTTGCATAGGTTTTGTTGTATTGTTTGATAGAGTATCGATTACATTATCTTTTCATTTTAAACCCTATTAAGTAAAGACTAATTAAAAAGTAAAGACCCAAAGTCGTCTAGTCACCAGAGGCCTAGGACCTAGGTTATATTTATATTTGAAAAATGTTATTATTTACATCATGTAAGGTTATTTGGTTCGGTTCGGGAACTTTTTTGGTTTTTTTCATAAATTAAAAAGGCCATCCCTATTATTCGGGAAGGTTATACACTTAAATAAAAGTTCTCAACATAAATCGATTCGATTCAATCGGTTTTTCATATTATTTTGACACCCCTATTAACAATTATGCTAAGTAACGGATTCTCTTAAATAACTACAATAAAATTAAGAAAGAATAAGTAAAAATAATTAAGTAGCAACTAGTTAATTAAATTAGTTTAACAATTTAATTACTCAATTATACAAGTAATAAAGAATTAACAAGTAATAAACAATTAAGTAAATAATTAATTAACTAATTAGCAAGAAAAAGCCAAAAATAAAACTGGCTGTAAACGGATTGCCAGTGAAAAGCAAGGAAAAAAAAAACTCAAAACTTTCCTGAAAATTGAAACTAGTACACGTTATACATGCTTAGGAGTATCATTTATGTATGGAAAAATGGTCTGATATATCCTTCAACTTTGTCATTTGGAGCTGAAATGCCCTTCGTTATGAAAGTGGCTCATATATATCCCTACTGTTATATAAATGACTAAAATTTAGTTGAGCTTTAGTATGAATATCGAACACCGAGTGAAAAATTAAAAAAAAAAAAAAAGTTTTTGCTCATGAGTCACCCATGTGGACCAATCAGATTTCACCCGATACAGTTTCTTAAAGGAAAAAAATTACGTAACTCGACAAACATCTACTAGTGAATTTCTAAATATAGTTATAATTTAAACTAATTATCATCAGGAGAGGACGTGCTTTTTCAATTTTAGGTAACATACATGGACGATTTTTAATTTTTTAGATTTTTGTTTGTATATTTTGTATTTTTTACCTTCATTCAAATAATTTTCATCAACTTTCATTCGTCGGTGATTGTAGAGATTTTGTATTTGTGTTAATTGTAATGTATTTTTTTTGGTTAAAGTAAATGTATTGTTAATTCTTATTAGTATGGTTTCATCAATTGTATACAATAATATTTGTATGTAAATGCATTAGTTATATCGATACAATAGATGTTTAGCATTTCTCATTTGAATGTCTTACATGATTCTATCTGTGAATGTTATTTATATACATTTGATCCGTATATTGTCGTATTTTTAACTCATATTAAATTTTAGTTATATTTTGAGATTATACAATTTTAGGTCTTATTTGTATATTTTCAATAATTATACAATTACTTGTTTGTATAAATGCATCAGTTGTATATGCAATAGTTGTCTAGCATTTCTATTTTTTTATATCTTATACTTATCTGTTAATGATTCTGTATATATTGTACATTTTGTATTTTCTTACTCATATGTGTTTGTATATTTTATATTTATGCAAATTCATCATGTATGCAGAAAATTCGAATCAAAAAGTAGATGTATCAAATTTTTCAAAAGATACAAAAATAAATCACACAACAACCATAATTTAATCCTAAAATCAATAAATTGATATTTGAATGAACCGATCCAATACATACAAGTACAAATCTACGTGTTCGAAAGAAACACAATTACCACATAGAGAAACTTAATTAGTAGATCAAAAAATCTCATCGATACAAATACAACTCAATCAAATTTCATAAGTATAAACACAAATCGAAATGCACAAGAAGCATTGACCAATAAATTTTTAGATTACAATGTTAGAAACTAAATGTAGAAATCAAATTTAAGAGATCGTGATTTGAAACTAAACCAGGAATTGAGTTGAGTTTTTCATTTTATTTGGAAAATATCTATTGTGGTATTTTGGATGAAGAAATCAAACAAAAATTTCGATTGATGAAACTCAGTAAACGAATATTAGAGAATCAAAGAAGAAGTTCAGAAGTTGAAGAGTCTATTTTGGTAAGAAAGTCTAATGAAAATTGAAATATACTGTGAATGATTTATGGGATTCTTTCTTCTCAATCAAGGAATAAATTGTCATACGTATTTGTCTAACTAATTAAAAAAACATGATTATACAATTACTAAATTCGATAATGATGTTGATTTTACTCTGATAATTTTACATGAATTAATTTGTCTTTTTTTCCCAAATTCAAGCTAAAATTATTGTTCTTTAATTGGAATATACCAAGAATCTTGATTGTGGGATTATTTTTTTAAAATGAAATTGTTTTTTTTAAGGGTGGGACAAGAGATAGATGTGAGAATGTTTCCAATTTTTAAAATTCAAAGAATGATTGAATTGTGGGAAGGTACATAGTAACATCTGGCTTGTGAATATTTCCCGTTTATATCTTTGGTGAGATTAATTAAAATTTAGGATTCTGTAAAAAAATAGGAAAATTGTTAATTGAGTGCTAAATATTGTGAAAAGTATTAAAAAATTCCTTCTAAATTTGGTGCTAGCTATTAGTTTTAATCCTGAATTATTGATAGCCTAAAAAATATTCTTTACCTTTTTTATCAAGAAATATGAATATTTTATTGACAAACATTGCGGGTATAAATTTGTTCCTCTCTTGATTCTTCTTTCTCTTAAGATTTATTCATGATTCGAGGACCATTAGTGGCGTATTTCTCAAACTTGAATGATTTGAACTTGATTTCCATAATTCGAGGGCCGTTAGTGGCGTATTTCTCGAACTAGGATGATTTAGACTTGATATTCATAATTCGAGGGCAGTGACATATTTCTCGAATTAAGATGATTTGAATTTGATGTCTTTATAAACATTCCATGAATTTGCGGAATAAACTTAGATACATCCTCGATATGTCACACGGCATAATAAGTTATCTCAAACTCTTATAAAGCATGTGACTCTTAATAAAAAACGGTGAGAAGTTTTCTGTTTCCCCTGCGCATCTGCTGGATATTGTGGATGATGATTCATTCTTCTTTTTTATCTTCTTTTTGGTTGTATGAAATTGGCTGAGTATTAAAAAGATGACAGACGTGGAGTCCATTCAATTAAAGTTGTTGTTAATGATATATCCTTAAATTAACTTTTTGCTATATTACAAGTGAAGATTAGCAAATGAATTAATCCAGAGTAAGTTTACATTCTTGTATTTGATCTCTACTTTGTTTCTTTAATTTTTTTTTAAAATTGAGATCTGGGGAATCAGACTAGGCTGTCACTGTTGTAGAAGAGGAAGCGCAGCTGACACGTTGAACCATGTCTGCTTACAACTTCTATTATTCACCTTTCATGTTTAATAAATGTAGAATTTACAATCAACAGTCAATGTTGGACAATGTTTGCAACAAATGGAAATACCTTATTTGCCAATACTTTAAAATGGACATATATCATTGTCCACTAAGGGTTAGTGGTGGAATGTATCATTTCCACAAAATCTTGCTTTCATGTTACTAAAGGCTTACTTCCATGCACACAACACTCAAAAAATGCGACTGATTACAAATACTTTTTGTCCTTTTTCTCTTAATAATTCAAGACGTGCCTCAACATAACGGTAAGAGTTATTGTTGTGTGATCAAAGAGGTCACATGACCAAATTGTGAAAGCGACAAGCTTACGTAGAAATGCAAGATAAGACTGTATATAGTAGGTCGAATATTTTGGTCTAACCCTTCACTGTACCTGGCACATAGTGGGAGGTTAATTAGTAGTTAGCGCACCTGGCTGCCTCTTTTTTGTTTTTTCTTTCTGTTAGTAGTTGTTTACGTTTCATTTCTCATGTCGCCACGCCACCTTGATTATTTGTGTGCTTTAACTCTTAATCATCCTAAAGGTTGTTCAGTAATGGAATTCACTTTTGATCCTCTGGCCTTTTGATGGTGGAAACACACGTATAATGCACCAGATTGACAAACACTAGTAATTTTCTCTTATCCGCGTGTGTATTTAACCATTACTCTAGTGTAGTTCTGAATATTAGACTGAAATGGGGACATTTCTTGGACATCTAGTACCTGGCTTGGCCTTAGCCCTCCTTGGTTTTTGGCATGCAATTAGTACCATTAGATCCAACTATCATAATGGAACTACAAAATTCAGATCAAGGTTTTGGTACCCTTTCAAGAGTACTCCCCTTCCTACTCTACAACACATTGATCTCATTCTTGTCTTGTCGTTCTCCGTATTTTGTATAGTTATCCAGTTCATAGACTTACCTTCTCTTCGCTTATCATTCAAGCTTCATAATATTGAACATGCTACCATGTTCCTTCACTTGACTGTATTCGCGGGTTTTACTCTTCTTGCTGAGTTAAGTAACTTACATGAGATCCTACATGGGATCTTAGGTATACTTGCTACATCTATTTTTGGTCAGGAGCTTTTCTTGCTTCATTATCATTCAACTGATCATGTAGGACTTGAAGGTCATTACCACTGGCTATTGCAGCTTGTCGTGTGTATTGCCCTTATCTCTGCTCTTGTTGTCACTTGCTTCCCTTCTTGTTTCCCCGCAGCACTTGTTCTTTCGATTTCAGTCATTTTCCAAGGTGTTTGGTTTATGAACATGGGATTTAGTCTATGGTTTCCGCACTTTGTTCCACAAGGATGTGTTATGCAATCAAGTGAAGGTCATGAAAGCAGCTCTGTGCATGGAGCGATCATGTGTCAAACGGATGAAGCTGATTCAAGAGCCCGAGCTATGGCGAACTTGCAGTTTAGCTGGGTAATTGCAGCTATCTTGATCCTTGTGTCTGGTATCTCCCTTATGTTCGCCAAAAATCGAGCAGATAGGACTCTGTTGTCTAAGTATGAGCAGCTTCAGAATAGAGGCAGAGACACCCCTGTAACAATTAATTGCTTGAAGTAAACTAGTAAATAAAGAAATGTACATTAGGCATCAAATTGCCAACTTAAATGAACTTCAATCGATGTGTGGGGAGGACAAGTTCTGGGGTGTCTTCATGGTACTAATTCTGTGTATTGCAGTCACTAGACTGCCTAGCCGTACTTATCAATTGAACGAAAGTTAACTTCGTTTCGTGTCCTCTTTTTTTAATTCAATTACCAAGATTAAAGTCGGGGTCATGTTGTATTCAGCGAAAAGGGGCAGAGGGGGGCTGAGCCTAATCTTAATACAACACTGTCAAGCCAAAAGAGGTGGTGATATAATATCACCGAAAAAACCAGAAAGCACAAAAATTACAACTTTTGTTCTAATGCTAGGCATTTGCCTCTTGTCGAGTTGAACCAATCACTTAGCTTGTCTTGGTAGCTGGATGAAGGAGCGGAACATGCTATTCTGCAAAGAGGTGGAAGCCAGTTTTGTGAGATAGTCAGCCACTCGGTTTCCCTGTCTGTTGCAGTGATTCGCTTCCACATTTTTCACTATGTTGGCAATACTTAGAAGCCATCAATTGAATTACTGAATTCCTTCTAAACTTGAATAGACTTTCTTTACTTGGCCTTTGATTCGGATGACAACTCCTATTATGAGACAGATAAAGAATGTCTCATTATAGGCCTTCTAACTGCACAAAAGTTAAGCTTTCGACAATAAATCAACTCAAGCAAATGATGTTAATTGTTATGCTACGTTCAAGTTTCCGCCATTTCCTTTTCCTCCCTCTCCTAAGGATCACACATATCATCCCAATGATAAGAAAAGATTAAAATTCGATACACTAAGGCCCCATAGAGTATGATGTTGTCAAGACAGGAGACAGAATACAGATTTTAACATGTGAAAACTCAAATTTTTTCAATGCTTATTAGTTCAATATACATAACCAAAATAAAGAAACTCTACATTAATGCAGAGAAAGTAAATCTTGGTGAAGAGGAAAGAAAACATTAGCGAACTGACTGTTCACTCAGCTTCCTCAACAGCAGCTTCGATTCGAAGGAGGACAAAACCAACAGCTACTCCAACAAGAACCAGGGCTGGAATAATGGAAGCAATCTTGAAAATTTCAACAGCAGCATTGCAAGTAGAAGACAAAGCTCCACCTTTGCCTTGTGATGATGATGTTGTTCTCAAGGAACTGACAATGTTGGCAAATGACTGTTCAGTACTCAAAGGGAGGCCTAATGAGGCAACATTGTTATGTGCCTTAAGCCCTTCAAATGAATTCATGCCACTAATGTAATTCACTTTGGTTCTTTTCTGGGAAGACTTGTTTGTGCCAACTCTGGCTGCTAGATTAACTGTTGCTGGAGAGAGTGTCACTGAAGCTGTTGCCATTGCTTTCTGACCACCAACCTATCGAACAAGTGTTAGACAGTGGCGGAGTTAGGGGGTTATTCATATCCACATTTGCCAGAAAATTACACAGATATATAAAATCAAAAGGCATAAACAACTTTGGGAGTGCTCAAGTAGACACTTAAACTTGTACAAAAAATTGAACAAGTAGGCACAGACATCCTACACTAAAGACATCATATAGGACACAAAATTGTCTTGTAAGACGAATGTGTCTATTTATTCAATTTTAATACAAGTTTTAGTTCTTATTGTGCACACTCAAAGTTAGAAGGCATAGATGTCAGTTGAGACCAAGTTAAATGCACATTTATGTATTATGCCAAATCAAAATTACATTTAATTATCTATATACCGTACATGATAAATTCTCAATATATTCAATTCTTTATATTTGAATCTTCTTTCTGAAAATATATTTAATTCTTTATATTTGAATCTTCTTTCAGAAAATCCTAACTCGACCACTAATGTTTAGAACTACATATGAAGTGGGATGGTAAAAGTGAGTTAGAAGGCTAAAGGCTTTATATATTACACTAAAAGATAATGACATTTTCAGTTTCTACTTAAAATTTGAATTTCAATTCATATGTTATAATTTAAGTTCTAGAATTAAAAGAAAATATTAGTTCATGAAATCAAGATAACTCTTCTGAGTTACCTTCTTTCAACTTTATAAATTCAAGCCTTTACTAAGAAGTAACAAAGTCAATTTGCAGTATATAGAGCTTTGTTGTACCTTCAAAACACATGTTAATGTTGCTCGGACTCTCCCAAAAATGCTTTTGAGTTGTGTCGAATCCTCCAAAAGTAATGCATTTTTAGAGGATTCAACACGGGTATCACAACATTCTTGGAGAGTCCGGACAACATAGAAATATATCTCTAAGAAGAGTGATTTAGTATGAAAAGAAATACAAAACCAAAGTCTATAAAAGATTGGTTTACCTGGTTGTGATGGCTTGTGGAGTGATCTAAGTTTGGGAAAGTAGAGAGAAAACAGAAGAGTGAACATTTGAGTGATATGTTTGAGGTGAAATATTAGACAAAATGGATAAGGAGATGGATGGCTGAAATTGGAGCTAACTTATATGCTGTTAAATATTGATATCTCCTAAATTTATAATACTGCCTAAAAACATAGTTGACTTTTTTTAAGTACGGGGTGTCAATGATTTTTCTAAAAATTGATCTAATTGATCGAATTAAATTGATTATTAGATTTTTAATAAAGTCGTATATTTTTATATAAATTATAATTGTACCGAATAGTTAGGTAGATTTTTAATTTTATAAAAAAATATTGAATCATATTGAATAAATTTGTATGTGTAAAATATATTTCATCTAACAAGTTTTAAAATAATGAAATATCAAATTTTTTAACTTTGGATTCGTGGTGATGGAAATAACTACGAGTCACCAACTAATTAATACCTAGAGTTTCAACTTTAAAATCTATTACGCTCGTATAATAATTAGTAAGCTATAAGGTATTCCAACAATCTTGAGGAGCAAGCTATCAAGTATTAATTCTTTTGTCTTTATGATTTGAATTTGAAAATGGTCTAAAAGCCCCAACCTATACTTGAAATCTCAACTATATACTCTAACTTCATGGGTGTCCTATCACCCCTGAACATTTTATTTCTCTATTTAGTGTACATCTGAGTGCTAACCTGTACACATAAACCAAATATACTCACTAATGTATTTTGCACGCGCAGGCCCCCACTTTAACCTTTTCTTTTCTCTCCTAAAGATCGAACAACCTCACCCTCACCCCAAATTCTTTCTTTTCTCTTTTCTCCTTTTCATCTCCCTCACCAAAGTCTGATTACAACATGCTACAACTCATTGTTTTTGTTCACCAATCTTGGAAAAGATAAAATTTGATCTTGGATACACTTCTTCTTTGTCCCTTCATCGAAAAAAATGTAATCTTTAAGCTGAAAAATAGTACATTATCATCAATTTAATATAAAGAAAAGCAAGAATACAACAGATTCCTAAAAAAATGTCAAAAAATGACGGCCAAAAGCGACAGACTACATCGCCTTTTTGGTCAAAATCGACGGAAAAGCGACACAGTCACCTCTGTCACTTTTTAGCCCGACGCTTTTTAAAAAGTGACGGACAGCATCGCTTTTTGACTTTTTTTTTAAAAAAAAAGCGATGGACTCTATCGCTTTATTTTAATTTTCATTTTTTTATTTCTAAAAGGCGATGCAGTCCGTCGCTTTTCTGGAAATTTTATTTTTGAAAATACCTGAAAAGTGACGATAAAACCATGCTGCCCGTCGCTTTCTTGGGATTTAAAAAAAAATAAAACCCAGAAAAGCTACTGACAAAACCACGATGTCCGTCGCTTTTCTTGCAATATTTTTTGCACACAATTTCTGCTACCCACCTGCAAATGCAATTCAATTCAATTCTATATTATTCAACCCAATCAAACACACACAATTACAAATAATCTAAACAAAACATAAAACAACAAACTTAAAATAACATTAAAAAGTATCTAAATCACAAATTAAAGACTTATAAAGTCTTTCAAAATTCATTTCAAAATTACAAAAAGTTCATAAATGTCTATAAATCTAAACTAGGGAGTGGGTTCTACATAATTATCCTCATCACTCTCGTGGTCGGTGTCATCAGGGGCGAAAGTAGTAGGTAGACGAGCGAGGTTCATCACTTGTTCTTTAATTTGTTGAACGGTCTCACTCATGCTTTCTTGTTTAGCTACTCTTCTCCGCTCTAACTTTGTCAGTGCCGCTGCAAGTTTAGCTATTTGAGCTGACATAGCAACAATCTAAACACCGTCAAGTGCCTCGGCTTGACGTGACGATCCAATTCCCTCTAAGCCTGACTGGTGTCGTCTTACATCGTTTCGAGAGCCTAGACCATAGTATCTACCCTTGTGTGTCCCCCCTACCACTTTTTCTTTCCAAATCTGGGTGGAAAGTTCAGGTATCAATTGGACCGAACTATCTAGATTCTCAACGATGTACTGATGAAAGTTATTCTACATATTAAATATAAAATTGACATCAATATATATACATATCATAAATATATTCACTATTAATATATATTATTCATATTAAATAACTTACAAAAGTTCGTTCGGCCCTTTCCTCCACCCACACATCCAGATCCGACTCATTTTCTTTCTTCTTGACATGATTCTTCTTGAAAACCTCCGATTCAATAGGCGTGCGTCCCAATTCTTTTTCCTATAAATAAAAACTGAAATTTATAACGATATATATGTATCAACTAATTATTTATTTAAAAGTTTGAATTAGAACTTACCATCGCTCGTGCAGTTGTTCCAACCGTCTTTGCACCCCCGATGTGCAATGAGCCACCTTTAAGACTACCTCTAGCCTTTTTGGCTTGATCTGATATTGCCTTAAACTTGTTTGTTTTCCAATACTGACCCAATTCATCAAAAATATGAGGCAACATCCAACCGAGACGTTCACCACTATCCCGAACTTTCTTTAGCCAGTTAGACAGTCTGGCGGATGTCTTCTTCTCAAATATGGTCCCAATGACCAAATTGTATCTTGACTCCCAAGTACACATAGTCTGAAAAAAAATTGAATAACGTTAATTAGATCGATAGTAAAAAAAAAGTAAAGTATACTAAACTTAACTAAAAAATATATACCTTAAAATTATTAAACATCGCCTCGCATATACTGTTTGGAATCTCGCTCCAAGAGTGATAAGCCTGTATATAGAGTCTTCTAACATAGTCTTTTAAAGCCCGACAACATCCTTTGAAGGATGCCACGTGCAAAACACATAATAAATATGTTAGTTCATGAATAATATATTAAAGTATAAGAAATAAATAAAATAAACTAACAAATAGATAACAAAACAAACTTACAATGATCCATCAGGCTCAATCATGACTCTACCAAGTCTGTCCTTCTGGCCAGGAGCTAGAGCAAGTATCGTATCATTTGGTGTAGCACTAGGTGTAGCTATGGACGAGGGTGATACATCAAGATGCACAAAACACTGAGTCAATGAAGGAGTACCGGTCATAGCATCTAGAATATCCAAGACTTATGGAAGATAACTGAGGAGATGTACCTGTAGGAGATGGAGTATCTACTGATAAGGGTCGTGCTCGATGAATAGACTGTAAAGGTAGGTCCTCGTAGCGTCGTGAAAGCAATGTCTGTGAAGTAGATGAAGCACCGACTGATCGACGATAGTTAGGATAATATTGCCGAGGATCTGCCGTACCAAACGGAACAGCAAATAAATGAGTATCATGGCTGATGCCCTCTAGCGCAGAAGAAATAGATCCTGCAACATCCTCAAGATCTATCGGTCTCTTAGACTTCTACTTCTTACCCTGTTTAGTCTGGCTAACTCTAAGATGCTCGTGATGTCTATCACCGTCACCGCCTGATGACATCTGTATGCAAATGTACATGTATAATATATATAAAAATCATAAATTAAATAAAATTAGCAAAATACACTTGCATATATATACTAGCTAGCTTTCATTCTACACTATTCCTCCTCGCTTGTTTCAATTCCATCATTCTCCCATTCTTCCTCCTCAGTTGTTTTATTTTCATTATCTTCCCATTATTCGTCATCAAATGATTCATTTTCCTCATTCTTGAATATTTCTTCCTCAACATTCAGTATCTCATCATCAGATACTTCTTCTAATATGTGTTGAGGATGTTGTAGTGTGGTTTTCAATTCAACATCAACTTGTTGTTGAACAATTTCAACATTATTTTGATACGCCACATCTAAGACATTGTCAATTTCAATTCTTCCCACAGACTTACTTTTTATAACAACCCACCAATCAGCTTTGTCTCTACGCAATGGATATGGAGCATAATACACTTGTTTAGCATTTTGTGCAATAATAAAAGGATCATAACTTTTGGATTTCCTGGTGTGCTTAACTTCAATTATATTATGTTGTTGGTCCACTTTTGTGCCTCTATGTGATGGTTCAAACCACTCATACCGAAACAATACAATATTTTTTTTACGCCAACCTGAATACCTCACTTCAATAATCTTTTGAATGACACCATAATATTCAATAGTTTGACTAGTACCATCAACATCACCTTGTATATAGACACCACTATTATTTGTTTTCTTGTTCCTAGAAACTTCTTCAGTTTGAAACTTAAAATCATTAACACAATACTTATTCATTGTCAGTACTTGAGATCCAGGTCCAAGTGCTACTTCTTTCACTAATTGCAAATATTGGACACTTGAGTATTCCTCGTAAACCTACGTGATTGTTATTTCAAGTAATATAATTTAGTATAACATGAATATATTATTAAATACTTAGTGATTGCACACTTACATAGTTCCTCAGCCATTTGGAAAATTCTGTATAGATAGCTTCATTACCCCATGTGTTTACGAACATGCTGATCATTTTACAGTCAAGTATTTTGTTAGTTAATGATCACTTATTAGTATGTAGTTTAATAACATATTTTTAACACTTACTTGACATATGATTGAATCTCTGGATAAATAAGCAAAATATATGTCACAACTGATTGCATTTCCATATCAGTGAAGCCTCGCTTTCCACGCTTTTTAGATCCTCAACCATTTTGTTTAAAAATTGATATCGGTGGAAATAAAGGATCAATATCGCCTTCATCATTACGATTGGGCCTGTTTCTCCTACATGACACATCATCACCAAAGTAATAAGAATAAAAATCACCAGTTTCTCTCCCAATATGACCTTGAACAAATGATCATTTGATCCTTCCCCTTTGCTTAAATGTTTGCTTCGAACTACCAATTTTTCTGCATGTCTATATGTATATATATGTTAATATATAAAAGACTTGGCGAATATATATAACTTAGTGAATATTTCAAATGGATACATCCATCTTATTTGAATCGGACCTCCGAGGCGAGCCTCTTGTACAAGGTGAATTGGAAAATGCTCCATCACATCAAAGAAACCACATGGAAATATCTTCTCCAACTTAGTAGTAGCAACAAGAATATTTTCCTCCATCCTATCTAAACTAGAATCCAACAACTTTCCAGAACACAAACCTTTAAAAAAAAAGACTTATCTCTGTGATTGGTTTCCATATCCTTTCGGGTAGATGGCTAAAAGCAATATGAATTAAAGTTTCCATGAACATATGACAATCATGACTTTTCAAATCTATCAATTTTCCTTCGTTCATATCTGCCTGCTTTCCTAAATTTGAAGCATAGCCCTCCGGCATCCTCAAATTTTTAACCTACTCAATAATTTCACATTTCTGATCCAATGTGAATGAAAAGCTGGCTTTGGGCTTAACTATTTTACCATTCTGTAATTCCTGCAGCCATAACTTTTTTCTCCTACAATATTCCTTTATGTCCATTCTAGCTTTTGAATTGTCTTTTGTCTTACCCTTAACATCCATCACTGTGTTAAACAAATTTTTAAAGTAATTTTTTTCAATGTGCATCACATCTAGATTATGTCGTAGAAGATTGGCCTTCCAATACGACAATTCTCAAAATATGCTTTGTTTGGTACAATTATGTTCAACACCATATCCAGGAAGTCTAGAAGGTGAAACTTTTGTAACTTTAGGTAATTGAGAAACTCTCTCCCAAATTTGATTTCCTGTGAGTAATGGAGGTGGGGACTCAGTTTCAACCTTATTTTTCCTAAATGCATTTTTCATCTTTATAAACTCATGGTCCATTGGCAAGAACTAGCGATAACAATCAAACCATATATTTTTTCTGCCATGCTTTAAAGTGAATGCTTTACTATTTTCCATGCAATATGGACATGCTAGCTTTCCAACTGTCATCCAACCAGACAACATTCCGTATGCAGGAAAATCATTTATAGTCCACATTAAAGAAGCACACATAACGAAATTCTACTTAATTGATATATCATAAGCCAAAACACCTTCAAACCACAATTGTTTGAGCTAATCTATCAATGGTTGTAGATAGACATCAATCAAACCTTTTAGATTACGGGGACCTGGAATAACACAATTTAGAAAGATGTAGGGACTGGTCATGCATATTTCAGTAGGAATATTATACGGAATAAGAAATACCGGCCATCATGAATAAGACGAAGCATTATTAGAGAATGGTATGAAGTCATCTTCGGGTAATAGGACACCCGTGAAGGTAGAGTGTGTAGTTGAGACTTCGGGTATAGGTTGGGGGGCTTTAGATCATTTTCTCTTTAAATTTCCAACAATCTTGAGCTTCATCTTGACTGATTTATTTATGCTCATGTGATCTAAGTTTCTTATTATGGTTACTTATCTTTGGTTTACAATATTTAAGCGATGGTTTTTCATGTCCCCTTAATTTGTCACTTTTCAAACAATAAGAATATTTAAGGAGTTTTTGTTAGGATCGTACATGATTAGATGTCATGCGGAAGCTAGCAAGCGAACTTCGAAAGACCATGAGTAAGAAGACAAACGAGAAATATACCAAAAGACACAAAGATTTAACGTGGTTCTATCAATCAACCTACGTCCACAAAGGTGATGAGCAATCCACTATATAAATATGAGAGTACAAAATATAGAGAGAAATAACTTTAACCAATTCACTCAGGAGGTTCACACAAGTGATAATATATTACTTGTGTCCCACAAATTCTCCCCCTAACCAAAACTTTCAAAACTCCTTGGACTACATTGTGAATGTTGATTAAGTTAGAAGGAACAAACCTTTATTTATAGAGTCTTAAACATTTTCCTACAAGAAAAAAAGACTAGTCAATCTTAAATCTTTTCCTAAAAGGAAAACCTATTTATAGTAATAAATTCAGGGCAATCAATACCCAACAAATCTCCCCCTTGATCTGAATTTTTGATAAAATAAATTTATCCATCTTTTTTCACATAATCTTCAGCAGCTTGCATCCCCTCTTCATAATCTCCTTTGCAAAATCTATGTCTCAACACATAAAACTTCTCTAAAAAAATTTCTCCAATAAAAATCTTCATTATTGTAAAAAAAAGGTTGCGACTAGAACTACACCCGCCAAGATGAACACTAATTTCTAACCTGGCTCCATCATTGAACTATTGAACCTGGCTCCATCATTGAACCATTGAACCTAGCTCCATCATTGAACCATCCAACCAGGCTCTATCATTGAACTTGGCGCTGATACCACTTGTTAGGACCGTAAATAATTAGATGTCATACGGAAGTTAGCAAAGAAAACCTCGAAAGACCGTAAGAAGACAAACGAGAAATATACCAAAAGACACAAAGATGTAATGTGGTTCAGTCAATCGGCCTACGTCCACAAAGGAGATGTGCAATCCACTATATAAATGTGAGAGTACAAAATATAGAGTGAAATAACATCAACCAATTCACTCAGAATATAAGGAGGTTCACACAAGTGGTAACGTATCACTTGTGTCCCATAAATTCTCCCCCTAAACATAACTCTCAAAGCCTCTATGACTACATTGTGAATGTTGAATAAGTTAGAAGGAACAAAACTCTATTTATAGAGTGCTAAACCTTTTCCTACAAGAAAAAGACTTGACAATCCTAAATTTTTTCCTACAAGGAAAACCTATTTATGGTAAGAAACTCAGTGCAATTAATAACCAACAGTTTTTGTCAAAGTCCAAAAAAAAAAATGTATGATATCGTATTTTAACTTCTACTTCTGACTTTTACATTATGTTTTCTTAAAGACAAAATTGAAAAATTTATCGAATCATGTCAATACTGAAAATAATCGAGATGAAGGAATGATTTTTAAAAAAAATCTAATTTTGATTATATAAATTAAATTACAATAACCAAAAAAAAATGGGATATGATATGATATGATATGAATTTCATAAAATTATTGCCGGAGCCATACCATTGAGGCCCCTATTGGAGAATGCCTAGTCTTCTCCTAGTCCTATTAAAATTTATTTGAGTAAATTTTAGGAATAGCAAAGATAAAAATCATATTAGCGCTTTATAACTACAGTTTTGCTATTTGCGCTGAATAGCCATATTATGTTTGTTATGGAGCATCTGATTTGTATAAATCGCAGTGATTTGTATAAATCAGACGTCTATGTCTATGAAAATTGTGTTTGTATATGTATATGTTCTATGTGTTAGGCTAGAGTGGCAAGCGAGATTAGGAGAGAGAGAGGAGAGAGGTGAGCTAGAATGGGCAGAGAGTAGAGAAAGGTGAATTATATATGTACATCGATTAAATAATTATATATATAACTACTATGTATATGTATCAATGATTGTGTTTGTATATTAGCATAAAATTTGAATTCGTATACAATTGAACCGAGTTAAAACATTTGTATTTGTATATAAAATTTCTCTCTCGCTTTATACAAACACAAATTATACATTGTCTTTGTATAATTTGTGTTTGTATAAAATGAGAGAGAGAAAGGCAAAAGAGAATTGGGCAAAGAAAGATTTGTATTTGTATAATTATAAGTGTATAGGACAGAGAGATATATGTTCATATTTGTATATACTGTCTCTCTTGCTTTATACAAATACAAACATAGATAATACATTTGTGTTGTATAAAGTAAGAGAGGCGAGGAAGAGATGACTGAAAAAGAGGAGAATGGCGAGCGAAATTCTAGAGAGAGGGGAGAGAGGCGAATGGCAAGAAGTTTACTGTGAATTGGAATTAAATGAAATTGTGTCTATAGCATTTGTTTTGAATTGATAGTTTGTTGTAATGCACAATTTTCCTGATTTATTTTGGTTTGCATATGGGCTTTCGAGTTTTTCTCGATTCTTTTTCTCTCAATTGTTTGCTCACTCTATACATGCTTGGACCTCAACATATTTTCACACTTCATTTATCATAATTTGGATAGAATCTCACAAAATATAACGGTTTAAATCTAATTCCACTTTCCAAAGTGTTATAATCAAATATCAAATTGGACCAATTAGGATCAATTTTGATAGGCAGAATCCATCAGTGGCCACCTAAAGTTGGATCAACTTTCATTTAGATACCTTAACTAGGAAGCCTTCATTAAGCAAAGATGGCAAGCGCACTTTCACAAACTATTGAACCAAGAAAGGGACAAGACATTATGCTAAGGGAGTTGGATCACTCTGAGAGACATCAAGATTTTGGGTACCATAAGCATATTAAGGTGGAGGATGTGAATCATGCTATTAGTAGGAAAAGCAAGGGAAAATCTACATGACCTGATGAAATTTCGGTGGAGTTTTGGAAGAACATAAATATAACAGGTTTGGAATGGTTAACTAGCTTGGTCAATGCTATTTTTAGGATGGCTAAGATGTCAAAGGAAAGAAGGTGAAGTACGATGGTTCTGTTGAACAAAAGGAAGGGTGATACCTAAAATTGCAACAACTACATGAGTACTAAGTTTTAAGCCACAATATGAAAGTATGGAAAAGAGTGGTGGGGATGAGGGTGAGGAGAATTGTGTCTATTTTTGAGAATTAATTTGAATATATGCTAAAGAGATCAATCACAGAATCCATAGAGGTTGATGGAGAAATATCGAAAAAGAAAGATGGACTTACATATGGTGTTCATTGACCTTGAGAAGGCCTATGAAAAAGTTTCGAGGGAAGCCTTGTGGCGATGCCTAGAGGGAAGAGATCTATCAGTGGCCTACATTTAGGCAGTAAAGACATGTACAAAAGAGCTAAAATGTGGGTTAAAACGGTGGGAGGAGATTTAGAGCACTTCGCTGTAGAGATGGAGTTACACAAGAGATCAAACTTTTACTCTATTTCTATTTACCTTGGTGATGGATGAATTGACGCAAGATATTCGATGAGGTGTCCTAGTGTATGTTATTTATGGATGACATCATACTAATTTATGAGACACACGATGGAGTTAATGCCAAGTTAGAGGTATGGAGGCAAACTTTGGAAATTATAGGGTTTAAGTTGAGCCAGACCAATATAGATTATCTGGAATGTGAATTCAATAATGTGATGCATAGAATAGGCATAGAAGTGAGGCATGACATACAAAACATTCCTAAGAGAGACAAATTCAAGTATCTTGGGTCTATAATTCAGCGAAGTGGTGACATCGATGATGATATCACATAGTGTATTGGTGTGGTGCAGATGAGGTTGATGATTGTCTTTAGAGTCTTGTGTGATAAAAATGCACCACTAAAACTCAAAGATAAGTTCTATAAGAGTGGTGGTTAGAGCGATATTGTTGTATGGGAGGAGTGTTGGCAAGTCAAAAACTCTTATATCCAGAAGATACATGTTGCGAAAATGAGGATGTTGAGTTGGATATGTGGTCATACTAGGAGCAATAATATTGTAAATGAGGATTTTCGGGATAAGGTGAGAGTGGTCTATATGGTGGATAAGACGAGGGAAGCAAAATTAAGATGATTTGGATATGTGAAGAGGAGATGCATAGATGCACTAGTTAGGAGGTGTGAGGAGTTGATTATAGAGGGTACGAGCAGAGGCAGAGGTAGATAGAAGAAGTATTGAGGAGAGCTGATAAGACAAGATATGATACAACTTCAGGTTACCGGGGACATGACCTTAGATAGAAGGGTGTGGAGGACACATATTAGGATAGAAAACTAGTACGTAGTGTCGTGTTGTCTTGCTTAGGGTGGCTAGTGTTTGTCATTGTACTAGTTGGATTACTGCAGATCTTTTTTTATCACTGTTTATTATTGTTTTTAATAATCTATCCTAGTATGTTGTCTATTGTATTTTGTGTTGGGTTCGAAAGTGATTAGGGCGTCATGTGAAAGCTTACAATTAAAAATAATATGATTGATAAATTAAATGACAAAAACTTATAATAAAAATAAAATATTATTATATAATTTGGACAATTGGCCTACATATTTATAAAAACTAATAAAAAGACATTAAAACTGTAGAGAGAAAAATATCTCCTTAAACAAGACTCTCTAAACGACTACATTGTAGATTTTATTGTGTTCTGCTATGAGAATAAGAATCTTCAATTTATAGATCTCCAAACTTTTCCTCTAAGGAAAGAATAAACCAAATATGAAATAAAATTATATTTTTATTTCAGGAAAAATTAAAGCATTTATGGTAATATTGTGACATTTTTTTAAGGAAATTTTTTTTTTCAAATAAGTAAAGAAAATCAGGGCAAAATCCTAATATTTTGATTATCACATTATTTTATTGTTGTTTTTGACTCCTTTTTGGTACTTTCTACATTGTTTCCTTGTTACTTGGTATATTCTCTTCAGTGTCTCCTTTTTGGTAACTGAATTGTTTGCACTTGAGATGAGAGTTTTTCAGAAACAACCTCTTTGTCTTCTGAAGTAGTGGCAAAATCTGCCTACATTATATCCTCCTCATACCAGATTTCACCAGATAAGTTATTGTTTTCAGTGAAATCAAAACATAAATATAGTGATAGAAAAGTACCTATTTGTGCAATTAAAGGACCTACATTTCATTAGTCAACATGACATTGAATATTTTAGTGGAAAAAAAAAACATAAAATCACTAAATATCGTGTTTGAAACGCCAACTTCCCTAACCGTTTCTAGGACAAAAAGAATCCAATTCCACTTGGCCCATAGTTTCCCCCTCCACCTCCCTTGCCGGCTTTCCCGTGCGGCAAAGCAGCAATCCCAAGAAACCCATCACACGCACAAATTATCAAATCAAATCAAATATTTTGAAGAACCAATTTCTTAAACCTTTCCTTATTAAATAAATAAATAAAATTAATTTTTTAGATCCCTTTACATAGAGAAACGGTCATTACAATTCACAAACAAGATGATCAATTTCAAGAAATATTTCTAAGGGATTGAAGAACATAATATCCGATTTTTTTTAAAAGGGTAATCTTATTTTTGTGTCACTTTGATTCTTATTTATTCCTTGCTTTGACCCTAATTAGAATCAACATAAATTTATATACTTCTTGTTTTGTATCTCTATTTTTTTTATAAAAAAAAAAATGTGATACTGGAGTATGTAAACAACATCATGAATATTGAGGCATAATTGATTAATTGAATGACTAAAACATAAGTTGTTGATGATTTGATGGTAACCAAATTTGAATATTTGATGTCCTCTGTTGCTATATGGTTGGTGTTTCTTTGGTATGAGATTAATTTGGTTCTAAATGTTCCAAAGGTCTAATACTTGAAAAGGGGGATCATAATATTTGGTGAGGATGGGAACCATGTTGGTGGTGCTAACTTTGGTGTCGATGATGATTATGATGGACAATGTGTATGCTGGAGATACAAATTCTGTTTTTGATCCTTGTTCGGACACAAGAGTTCAGAGATGGGATGGTTTCACATTTGGGCTTGTGTTTTCTTCTAAGGAATCATTTTTCTTCAATGAATCACAGCTCTCTCCATGTGATCGTCGCCTCTCCCTTCCTGGAAATTCTGCTGAACTCGCTGTTTTTAGGCCTAAAGTGGATGAGATTTCACTCCTTACAATCAATAACAGCAACTTCAACCCTGTATGTACTCTTATATCCCAAATTCTTTTCTTGTCATCCTATGCTTCCCTTTTCATTTTCGTTATTTCTTTTGTTCTGCATTTTGTTGCTTTTATCTGTCGTTCTAGTCTTCTTGTGAATGTGTATACAGAAGTGTTTTCATATCGTAATTAGCTAAGAATCTTGGCATATAGATGTAAATATTCGATGATACCGTGTTTGTCACTGTGTAGTGTAGTTGCTAATAACTGTTATGACTTAGCATAATGTCAAATAGCTTATATCAGTAGGGCTTCTGTTAAGCATGTATATCATGAGCTATGTAAAATTCTCGCCTACTATGTCAGGAACACCAAGTAGATTATTGATCTATTAAGAAATTTGAATATGTACCGCTTGCTTGGTTTGTTACATGTGGCTCTAGGTCTTAATATTTTTTCATCGAAAACAAACAGAATTTTTCTCTTTTGATAGTTTACCTGTTCTGCAAACTAAAATGTTTAATCATTTGGATGCATTTTGCTAGAGTGTCTAGGAAGAAACAACAATTTAATATAATGGGAATTTGTCACCTTTCACCTAGCTGTCTAACAAACAAGTTTGGTAGAATTTGTAGGTTACAACAAAGAAAAGTAGCTCAAGCTTTTGTTTTCTCCTGCTGACTACCAACCTGTCTTGTCCAACTTTTTTTATTCCATCGAAAAATTGAACGAACAAGATGCTTAGACATCAATCATGGCATTCATGAATTCTTCCCCTATATTGTAAGTGTATAATAATTTCTTAAAATTATCGATCTTTGAACTTCTCCTTTTAATGTTCTCAATCTTCTTATGGAAACATAATCAGCATCCGTACTTCCCATTGGGAAATCGTAGTATATACAAATAGGTGCATACAGTTGGACAAGAATGATGAATGTTTTTCAAAGGAATAGATAGTCTTTAGAAGCTCAGTCTTAAGTCTAAGCCTGCTTCAATTGATCAAAGTACAAAAAAGAAAAATAAGAATACTGGAGAATAGACGGCATCATAAAGTTATGGAATGTTTTGTTTGTCATAAACTACAGTGAATATAGCCAATTCTTGAGCTACAAAATTGGGTGTGCTTCACCCTTAGCAAGTTTACCACGCCAACTTGTGATTTTGGACTAGATCCAATCCCCAGTGCATTAGTCTAGGTGCACGTAAGCTGGTCCTAACCAGTGATATTCAAGAAGAAATCATGAGCATTTGACTAATTAACTGTCGACATGTTCTTCAATCACTGTTGAAATATGCTGGTCTTTATATGCTTTTCTGTAGTAATAGTTAGTGTTTGGAGTGCATCGTATTCAATGATTTGTTGAAACTTCTCAGAGCAAATCTGGTGGTTATATGGTTGCCTTTGCTGGACGCAAGTATGCTGCTCGATCATTGCCTGCTTTTGTGTCAGACAGTACTCACACAGTTACAAGTTTCACTCTGGTAAGTTCTATGCAGCATGAAAATCTCAATTCTGTCAACAAACATTAAAGAATTAGCTTCTTTTGCATCATTGAACTTTGTCCTTTGTTTTGATTTAGGTACTTGAATTTCAAGAAGGCACCCTCCAGAACTTGTTTTGGAAGAAATTTGGGTGTGATTCGTGCAAAGGAGATTCTTTTGTTTGCCTCAATAAAACTGATTGTGCAGTCCCCAATAATAAGTGCAATGGTGATGGCGGATCCATTGACTGCAACGTGAGCATACAATTGGCCTTTTCAGGAACAGATAAGAACGAAAATGTGCTGAACTCGTGGTATGAGGTTAAAAACCTCAGACATACTCCCTCTACGGTTTGTTTCAAGGTGTTAGTGATTCTCTCACGAGTCCTTTTAAGAACCTGTTTTAGGACCACATAACGAGTTCTTGTTTGTATAATGTATAATGACCATAAGATTTCTGTAACTAGAATATATATCTCCTTCGTCCATTGAATAACTTGGTGATTACTATACATAGAATCCAGCCTGTTTTTGCTTGTACAGATCTTCTCTCAAAGACTTTTGTTGTTTGAAGTTACTCATTGTTTATCATTTTGATGCTTCCTTGTTTTGATCTATCTCTATCGAAATGAACGTAGATTTCTATGGCTCAAGGAATTTCCATTTAAGTGGATCTAATTGTTATAAGCTATCTAGCATTCCTATTGTAAGGATTACATATCGATATACAAGCCATTACATTCTTTTCCTAAATCTCTCTTCTCTTATTCTTCTGTTCTTGAGTTGTCTTCATTAGTTCACTATCTTGATCCTCGAATCTTTATTGATTCCTGCAATTGAGATAACATACAAATATGTACATGAATCATCACCTTCTCTGTATCACAAAATGCTTCTAGCTATTTTCTCTATATACCATTACAAGAAATCAACAGTCCAAAACTTGATTGACTTTCAATACACTTTACCACATGTAAAGTATCCTTATAATGAGTTTGCATTAATAAACTAGTTGAAGAATTGAACTACAATATGAAATGTTAGATTACCACATGTAAAGTATCCTTAGTCATTCAACAGTAGTTATTCTTTCTAGTAGTAGTTATTTCCCTGTAGTTTTTCATTCCAATAATGTTAGGAAGTCATGCCCTAGTTTTTAGGGGTAGTTTTCTTAATAAGTTTTGTATTGAAACTCTCTGTTAAGGTCATGAAATCTAAGCAGAAAATAATTTGAGTTTCTAAGTACTTTAACTCAAGAGATTGTAGGTTCTGTCTTAATGAACTAGCACCATAGGTTGTAGGAAGAAAACAATAGATTTTACCTCGCAGTGCCCCATAACTAGTTTCATAACAGGGGACCGTGTAACACCTTGATCCTCAGAGTCCTATTTCTAAAATCAGTTTCAAAGCATACTTTCTTTGTGACATCAGAATGGCTAGAAAGTACCTCATTTCTCTAAGATTTGATTTGAAATTGTGATGTAAAGCACACATTGCCCTCTGAAATTCTTCTAGATCGTTAACTATAAAAAGTAAGTCATCTACATTTTTTTTTAAAAAAAAGAGACTATGAGCACCAATTTATCATTAGTGATCTTAGTAAATAGTGATTAATCATATTTTCTCTACTGAAAACCAGACTGTAATGAGGTATGTGTAGACTACAGACCTTATACTTCCCTACATCCTTGATGACATACATGAGTGTACAAAGAATGTTCAGTATCATAAGTAAAGGTTGAAAGTTAACATGAAAGTATGTATTGATGTATAGGATAAAGATATGAATATGCACGAAAAGTAAGGGAGTATTAACATATATAGTTTGTTAACCAAATTAAATGTGTAACATTCCTACCATATTTCCTAGTCTATACAAGATCTAAGGCTTGGACTGGCAACAACAACAGGTAAAATAATAGAGCTAAGTGAACAAATATAGAGTAAACATGAGATGAAAGATATAAGATCATGTGAGGAATGAGAAGGATGAAAAATGGTGCATGAGACATGGTGGTAGGTGTAGAATCTCAAGTTCAATTTATTTTAGAGGAATGATGTGAAAGCACAAGATTATAGGATATGAGAAATTAAGCCTTAAAAACTTAAGTAGATGTCTTCTCTAACTATCATCATTTTTTTGGTAACTAACATTTTATTAATTACCAGAGGCAAAACATTACAATTCAAGCAGCTATCACATCATGCTTTGTTCTCAAAATTAAAACATCAATACTACCCTCTAACACTACATTCTACTGCTCAGAATTTAAATTCATTGACAACATTCTTAATACTAGCTAGCAATAGTCACATAGGCTATCTCTTTGCGACATTTTCCTCCATTTTGCTCTTTTTCACAAAAATTTTGTTGTTCCTCTCAATCCACAGCCCATAGACTCCTTCGGCCAATATAATCTTGAAAATTTGAGCTGATTTAGTCTTCCCCTTCCCATGTTGAATGCACCATTGTATAAAATGTCCCCAAGTCATTGGAACTACACAATGCTGATGAATCCATGTAAACAACCTTTCCCATAGCTTTCTAGCAAATTGGCATTGGATGATCAGGTGCTCTATAGTCTCTTCTGCATTGTTGCATAAGATACAAGTCTTATTTACTTCCACTCCCCATTTAGCTAGCATGTCAACTGTTGCTAACTTCTTGTTGAGCATGAGCCACATTGTGAAGTAAGCTTTTGGCCTTGCTGCATTGTTGAACATGAGGCATTTCCATCAGGCCTTTCCAGCTACCCTATCATGTACAGATAAATATGCCTGATCATACTCCCTTTCTTGCCCTGCATCAGTTGGACTTGATCAATTATATGTTTAGCACTCATTACTTTCCTTATCATCCAGCTGGCTTGTTTGTTCTCTTGCCAATTGCTCTGCCCCTCTATATAATATGTATGTATCCATTTGATCCAAAGCTTGTCCTCTTTATTTGCTAAATCCCAGCATAATTTGGCCACTGCTGCTTTGTTCCAGACTTGCATATTAATCAGCCCCATACCTCCTACAGATTTAGGACAGCACATTCTCTCCCAAGCTACCAGTGCCTTTTTAGTAACATATCCAACACCTGATCATAAATAGCTTCTACATAGCCCCTCAATCAATTTGATTATCTTTGCAAGAATGATGAACATTTGTGCACAGTAAGATTGCACCCCCAACAACACGGTTTGTACCAATTGTGTTCTTCCTACATATGACAATTTCCTAGCTGTCCAAGAGTTGATGCTGGCCATGATTTTGTCAATGAGAGGATACCACTGGATTACTGTAGTTTCTTCGTAGAAAGAAGCACCCCAAGATACTTAAAAGGTAGCTTTTCCATTTTGTAGCCAAGTTGTTGTATGATTTATTTTCTCACCTGTAGCTGGACTCCCCCACAATAAATTGAGCTGTTGTTGCGATTTGCTTGCAATCCTGAGGCTTGTGAGAACTGTGAGAAACATCTTTGGAGGACACTGATAGAATTGAGATCTCCTCTAGAGAATATTATTAAGTCATCTGCAAAACATAAGTGAGTACTGTCCAGTTTAGAGCATTTTGGGTGATACTTGAAGGTTTTCTCTTCTTTGAGTCCCTTGAGTAATCTACTAAGATATTCCATAGCTATAGCAAAAAGGAAAGGAGACATTGGGTCTCTTTGTCTGAGCCCTTTAACTGCTGCATAACTCTGAGTAGCCTGCCCATTCACTACTATAGAATAGTTCACTATTCTCACACAATTCATTACCCACTGAGTAAACATAGCAGGAAATCCCATCCCATTCATCACTTGCTCCAAGAAGGTCCACTCCACTGAATCATAGGCTTTTTGAAGGTCAATCTTTAACATGCTTCTGGGAGAAATATTCTTCCCAGTATAGGCTTTAACCAATTCACGAGCTAGCAATATATTGTCTGATATCTTCCTCCCTGGTATGAACCCTGCTTGGCTATCATGAATGACAGTATGAATAACATCATGCAATATTTTTGCCATTACTTTAGATATGATTTTATATGTCAAAGTACAACAAGCAATTGGCCTACTCTTTCACAGTTTTGGGGCTTTGTACCTTTGGGATAAGAGTTACTAATGTGCAGTTGACAGGTTTGTAAAGTTTTCCAGTTTTGAAGAAACTCTGGACAGCCTCAATAATATCATTTTTGATGGTCTTCCAAGTATACTTAAATAAAAAAGCATTATATCCATATATACCTGGACCTTTATCATTCTCAATGGATTGCAACCCTGCATAAATCTCCTCTTCTGTTATGTCAGTACATAACTTTATCCTTTGATGCTTTGTCAATATGGGCCCTCTTTTCATTACCTGGATATCTACAGCTGGTAGTGTAAGGGTTGAAGTTCCCATTAGACCTTTATAAAATAGTACAAACTCATTTTGGATCTCTTGTGGCTCATACAACATTTGTCCATCTAGTGAAGTTATACCTCTGATCTGCTTCTTCTGAGTTCTCTCCTGCATACTTGCACTAAAGTACTTATTGTTTGCATCCCCCTACTGGATCCAATTTGTCCTTGATTTCTGTCTTAATGCACTTTCCTCTATCATCGACCATTTCTCCAGCTTCAACAGTACCTCTTTTTCCTGATCAATTAACTCATCATTTGCTTAGCTGTATAATTGGTCTTGAATTCTGGTGAGTTCCACTCTAGCCTTCTCAATCTGCTGGCTAATGTACTTGAACTCTTTTCTATTTAGTTGCCTCAATACTGGTTGGAGGGCCATTAGCTTGCACCATACCTTCTTCATGCTATCTTTGTCATACTCTTGCTTCCATATACTTTCCACTAAGCCCATGAAAGAAGCATGTTCAGTCCACACATTGAAGAACTTGAAGTTCACTTTCACACAGTGTTGAGTTGTTTGTAAAAGCAGTTGCATGGGGCAATGATCTGATATGCCTGGGATCCCATACTCAGTAAAATCATGTCCCCACTTTTCCATCCATTCTTCATTCCCAAAAACTCTATCAATCCTGCTTGAGATTCTATCAATGCCATGTTACTTGTTAGTCCAAGTATAATAATTTCCCTTTCATTGCAATTCAGTGACACCAATGTCTTTCACACACTCTGCAAAATCCTTTATTTCATTAAAGGTCACAGGAGCTCCAACTAGTCTATCTTGTGGTGAGAGTAAAGCATTAAAATCCCCTGCAATGAGCCATGGTTGAGTGATGTCTTGTGCCAGTGTATTCAGTTTCTAGCCATAGGTTTTTCCTCTACTATATCGTATTATAACCATAAACCACAGTGAGCATAAATTGTTGTCCCTTACTTCGTTCCTTGATCTGGCGGTGCAGTAGTTGAGCAGTACTACTGATTAGAATGGTTTCATACCAGTTGTCATCCCATATCCTACCATTAGATGTTGCAGTATAATTGTGCATTATCCCCAACCTGGTGTTATTCCTTTGATTGTTGCTTTCATATTAGGCTCTTTAACACTTGTTTCAACTAGACCTGCCATACTTATTTTATTATTCTGCAAATAAGTTTTAATCTCCTTCTCCTTATACCTTTTATTCATACCCCTCACATTCCAGAATATCCACTTCATCAACAAGTTTTGGGGGCTCCACCTCTATCAATAGGTAGTGAAGCAAGTTTGCTATGCATGAGGCTGTCAAACCTATTCCTAGTTGGTATAGTTGCCAATATAGGAAAATTTGAAAAACTTAAATCCAGTTGCTTACCTCCAGCATTTGGTCGCAATTAATTTGACGTATCTCCCCTGGTTTTTTATTGTCTTTTTCCTGCTCTATCTCCTGTTTACCCTTTTTAGCAGTGGAATAGGAACTGTTCTCCTTTGCCATTTGTTCTGGTTCCTTTCTCTGCTCACACACTTGCTCATGTGGTTGGATTGGCCCTTTGCATTGCCAAGTTTGAGTTACTTTTTTCCATGGTCTTCTCTTCTTTCGTAGTTCCTCCTTTGTTAGTACGTCTGGTTGGCACTGGTGTCCAATCTTCTATCATTTATCACAGTATTGAGGTCCCCATTCCAGCACTACTTCCTGTATAAATGTTCCTCCATTTGGATCCATAACTGTTATATGTTATGGCATAGGTTTAGTGACATTAACTTCAATGAGCATTTTAGCATATGAAATTCTTGTTTGCTTTGTGGAGCACTTATCAGCAAATAAAGGGACTCCAATAGCACTAGCAATTCTACTTAGAGATCCCCCACCCAAACAGTTAAGTGGCAATTTGGGGAAATTTACCCATAGAGGTATTTCGGCTAAGAACTCACTCCCAAAATCAAAATCAGGACACCATTGTTTTAGTATGATAGGTCTATTATTGATAGTATAAGGTCCAATGTATAATATTTCATTCATGTCACTGAGATTCTGAAACTTTACTATATAATACCCTTCTTCATGTAGGTACACATCAGGTTTAGCCACTGCTGTCCAGTTCAGTGTTATATACCTAGTTATTATACCCAGGGCATTCCCTAATCACATATGCTATGAGTGCACATTTCCATTTATCTTCTTCAACTTGTACCTCCTTTTCTTCCAGCTCCACCATTGTTTGTCCATTAACTATTTGTGGAGGAAAATAGGACAAGTTCATTCCATTGTTTGCTGCTCGATTATTCCTGAACATATTAACCCATGGCTCCTTATGTTCTTTAATCTGCTCCTTCCGTTTGCTTTGGTCTCCATTAATCCCTTCAGCTTCAGTACTATGGATTGTCTCCTCCTCTGCAACCACTGCTACTGTTCCATTGGTATCAACCTTTTTCCCATCATCACAGTTTTCCAGATCTGAGCTCTCTTGTATCTTTGCAGTAGTCGGTGGAGAATTTAAACTCAGTCTCCAAGCTACTTCAGACCTTGATGGTGCTCCCTTTTCTGTTAATCTCCCTTCACTCATAGGAAAGGTTTTGGATTGTTCTTGCCTTGTTATCTCTTCTCTATCCACTCGAGTCCCTACTAAGCTTCCTATTGTCATTAATATTTTCCGTCCTCATCCCCGTCCTCTTCCTCTTCCCCTCACCATTTCACCTCCCCTGCGCACGTTAACTATCGTATGCTGAGAGCATTTGGAGAGAAGAAGGAACTTTTTTCTAACTATCATCATTACTGACTAAGAATTTGTAAGATACAATATCATAGACTTTATGATCTTCATGTGTTGGATCATATCCAATAAATACAATAGACACATTTATGAGAACTAAAAGATTTAGTAATAATACTATAATAAGAAAGCATAATCTGTTTTGTTTAGAAGGATAATCTGATTTGTTTAGCTAATAAACACAACATTTTAGATCATTGTCAACTTATTAAGATTTTTTTTGTCAAACTAAAATGAGGAGTATATCCTGATCATTCATGCCATAAAACTTGCAGATTTCAAAAAGAGAAGCAACATGTGTTAAAGGATTTATGATGTAGAGTTCATCCTTGTGTTTACTAATCACCTTACCATTCCACTAGAGAGGTCATAAAAGACACAAAAATAAAGATAAAAATATATTAAGCTATTTAATTCCCTTGTATATCTACAGATAAACAATAAATCAAACTGGAATTTAGGAACATATAAATATTTTTGATAATTTTCTTGAATTATATAGAATGTAAGATCTTTTGTGAATTATCTTGGTACTATTTTCATTAGGTGGATGAACAAAGGTTGATTTGAAATTTGATATTGGATTAATATGTGACAATATATTAAAGTATTAAGCATATACTCTGAAGCACCAAAAATCAATAATCCAATAACCTTGGTTAATGATTAGTTAATTATGTCGGCTCAAGCTAATTAGTGGTCTAAAACCAAAAATAAATTAGAGGCCTAACTTTTGATTCTTTTTTTATTATTATTTTTGAGATGCAAAGTTCTTTCTTTCTTTTTACGGAAAAGGGCTTAAAATACCCTCAAAGTATTGGAAATGGTACAAAACTATCCTCCATCCACCTATTGGCTCCAAAATGCCCTTCTCATCCACATATTGGCTCCAAAATACTCTTGTCATCCACCTTTGGGTTCAAAATTGACCACTTATTTAACGGTTTTAAATTTAAACTATTTAAATATTTTTTTAAATACTTGACACTCAACTATTGGTTATAATTTAATTTATTAATATCATTTATAAACCAACCCACTACCCACCCATTACTAATTAAATCCCACCCAATTAATACAGACCAATCAATAGTTATAAAAACTCTACTTTTAGATTTCTTCAAAATATTACTCCCTCCGTTTCATTTTATGTGAGGTAGTTTGACCCGGCACGAAGTTTAAGAAAAAAATGAAGACTTTTAAAACTTGTGGTCCAAAATGAATGATAGAAATTTGTGTGGTTGTAAATCTTTCATTATGGGTAAAATAGACATTTTATAGTTAAATTGTTACATAATATAGAAATGTGTCATTCTTTTTGGGACCGACTTAAAAGGAAAGTAAGTCACATAAATTGAGACAGAGGGAGTAGTTTTCTTATGAACACAATAATAGTAATCCAGCAAAAGGAGAATTATATTATCATAGTAATCCAACTAGGTTGGGTCAAATCCTATAGAATTAGCCTGGTGGGAAAATTTACAATTTGTTAAGAAAATTAGATCTAATGATTACTGTTTTAGATGAGAGTTTATGATAGTTTTATTACGCAAAATTATACTGTGGTTTTGAATTAAGATATAAAGACAAACTAGACTTATGATTCCTGAATATCAGAGTTCAAACAGATGATTCACTATCAACTTATTTAGGTGAATTCACTGTGCAAAACGGACAAATCTATTCACCTTCTAAAGTCTCTCATCCTAATTAGAAGAATGTCACCCTAAACTTTCAGTCACTTTGGTAATGGTTTGCTTTGGGCATCATCATATGTCTTGGGTTAGTTATTTTATCTCTAGCTCAAGCTACTAAATGGGAGTTGATAGTCTCAAATTCCTGTTATTAATTTTTTTTCTTAATTTTATTTTCTTTTGTCAAGCAAGTCAGAATACTTACGATTTCTTAATTTTGCAACTATTAAAAAGACAATCATTACGAAAAAAATTTAATGCACAACAATAACACCTTCGTGTGAAGATTTTAATGTGAAGAGTCCATTATCTTTCTTTACCCATACTTAAAGTTTCATAATCCTTGTTATGAGATTTAGCTATTAATCTCTATGAAAGCAATAAACTTGGAGTAGTTCGTAACAATGAACAGTAAATTATTATTCTTTACTGACAATGTATGACCCTAGAAAAGTCATCCATATGATCTATTTATAGTAGTAGGACATATCTACTAATCTCAATTAGACTCAGCCTTGAATTTGTCAAATAAATTTTGCAGAACAATAGGTATGCGACACGGACTCCATTGCAGAGCAAGAGGTCCGTGCCATGAGGTTCATCGCGGATCTAATTCTTCTTTTAGGGTGTTGCACACATCCATCAAAAGAAATTTCAGTCGCAGAATCTAGTTCGCCAACAGGTGCAACGTGGGGGCTAACACAATGTGCTTGTCCCGCACCGCATACCACCTTCTTCAGCCAATCTAGCCTTTATTTCAGTGTGGGACACTTCGCTTTGAGTTTCATTTCATTTTTTGGGTCAAATATATATATATATATATATATATATATATATATATATATATATATATACAATAATTATCCATAACATACATGAATATACACAAATTTATACTAGAAACTTGACTAAATATTGGATAAATACAGTGTTTGGTTGCTTAAATACACCCCAGATCACTTGCCAATTTGATGTGAATTTTCCTTTATACTCATATTGGTGGGAAAGATGCACTTGAGAACCAATTAACCTATCTCGAACATTCAGGATCTTACCCTTTTGTTGATAGCGCGAATCATTATTTTTTATATAACTGATCATGGCAAAAGAAATACATTCATTATCATCCCATCAATCAAAGCTATTTCTTTATATCCGGCGTGAACCCATTTAACATTGCTCAACTCTGCTTCTTGAATAATTCTTAATGAAATTATCATTTCTCAGAGATTTAACTTGTAATAGATGCATAGCAAGAAGCAACATATCTGTTTAAAGATGGATTTTTCAAGAGGCTAGCAATGTGCATGCTGCTTCAAATGAACTCCAGAGGACCAGAAATTTATTATCTGCAATAACCTCTCTTGCAAACCAAATCTACATTTGTCTCCATTTGGTGTGTATATATGGTAGACAATTTAGGGTTGCTGGTTAGGAAATAGGTTATTCATATATAAAATTAATACGGTGTTTGATTTACAATTTTGAAATCTGTATAATTAATAAATGTATAAGTTATGAGAGACTCTATGTATTTGTTTATACATGATAGAAGATGACATAAGTAATTACATGAATAAATAAATCCTACATAATTGATCCTTGAATAAAATAATAAATAAATTTCCTCATAACTAATAATATACATAACCCCTTAGTTTTAAAAAACAAACAATCTAGTTTGACTTGAAACAGAGTTTAAGAAAAGAAAGAAATTTTTTTAATTTTGTGGTTCTAAATTAAAGTTATGTCAAATGTACCAAAATGAACTTTTAATCTTGTGATCTTAAAATGTCAAGTGGATTGTTGAAATTAAAGTGTTGACAAAAAAAAAAAGGGGGTCATTCTTTTTAAAACAAACTAAAACTGAAACTATGACATTTTTTTTTTTAAATAAAAAGAGTAGTATATAACTATAACCAACTACCAAACGAACATTTAAGACTTTATATGAAAGGAAGATACAAATGCCAATCACTACTAAAAAAATGTCAAAAAGAGATGGAAAAAAGCGACGGAAAAGGGACGCAGTCAATCTCGTCGCTTTTTGGCTCGACGCTTTTCAAAAGTGACGATGTCCGTCGCCTTTGATTTAAAAAAAAAAATTGACAAAGGTGACGCCATCCGTCGTTTTTTTTACTTTTTTTAATTTTCAAAAAGAGACTAAGTCCGTTGCTTTTCTTAATTTTTAATTTTTTTAGAATCTTGAAAAGCGACGGACTAAAAGACCCCGTCCGTAGCTTTTCTAGATTTTTCAAAAAACCAGAAAAGCGATAGACTAAAGGACCACGTCCGTCACTTTTCTGGGTTTTTTTCAAAAATAAAATCCAGAAAAGCGACGGACAAAACCACCTTGTCCGTCGCTTTTTCTACAATTTTTTTGACAGCAGAAACTGCCAGTTTCTATAGCCCACCTGCAAAAGTAATTCAATTCAATTCAATTCAACCCAATCAATCCCAAAACATTATAAAGAAGCTACACAAAATATAAAGCAACAAACTTAAATTGACATTCAAAAATATCTAAATCACAATTTGAAGACTTGTAAAGACTTTCAAAATTCATTTCAAGATTTCAAGTAATTCAAACTTCAAATTAAGTTCAAAGTCTTAATTAAGTTCAAATTATGTTCAAGCTTAATTAAATAGTTCATAAAGACCATATTTTATCAACATTTCTAAAGTTCAACCTAATAATTAGTTCATAAATTCTAAAAATCAAGATTTCTAAAGTTCACAATCAAAAGATTAAAATCTTACAATAATTCAAGATTTCTAAAGTTCACAACTTAGAGTTCTAAAATCCCACAATAATTCAAGGTTTCTAAAGTTCACAACCTAAAGTTTTAAAATCCTACAACAATTAAAAATTTCTAAAGTTTACAACCTAAAGTTTAAAATCCTACAATAATTCAAGATTTCTAAAATTCACAACTTAAAGTTCTAAAATCCCACAATAATTCAAGATTTCTAAAGTTCTAAAATCCTACAATAATTCAAGATTTCTATCTAAAATCCTACAAAAATTCAAGTTCTCAAAAGTTCACAACTTAAAGTTCTAAAATCCTACAAAAAATCTAGTTTTCTAAAATTCATAACTTAAAGTTCTAATATTCTACAATAATTCAAGATTTCTAACATTTCACACCCTAAAGTTCTAAAATCTTACAAAAATTCAAGTTCTCTAAAGTTCACAACTTAAAGTTCTAAAATCCTACAATAATTCAAGATTTTTAATGCTCACAATCCTATAAAGTTCTAAAATCCTACAATAATTCAAGATTTCTAACGATCACAACCTTATAGAGTTCTAAAATCCTACAAAAATTCAAGTTCTCTAAAGTTCACAACTTTAAGTTCTAAAATCATACAATAATTCAAGATTTCTAAAGTTCACAACCTAATTAAAGTTCTAAAATCCTACAAAAATTCAAGTTCTAATTAAATTCAATAATTCCTATCCAATTTCTAAAATTAGTTATATATAAACTTCTAATCCAAGAATTAATTAGTTATATTCAGGTTCCAAATTCAAGTTCAACTTCATAAACTTCTAATCCAACAATTAGTTATACATTCAAGTTCTAATTCAAAAAAGTCCTCATTGATCAATATATATTCATGACATTCAAACATTCATCACTATATAGTCATGACATTCAAACATTCATCATATACACTTCAATTACTAATTTCTAACTTCAAAGTAACACTTTACTAGCTAACAATATATCAATCAAATTTTAAAAAAAAAAATCTCAATTCACAATCAAATTACTTATTCTCAAATTCAAACTAATCCTAAGATCAAAAAACCCTAATTCATTCACTAATTACAATACCCAATTTAAAGAAAACCCTAAAATAAAAAATCTCCAATTCTCAACCTAACTAACAATAATCAAATCAAATTAACAATAACACAACCCAACAAACTAAAACAATAATATACTAACTAACAATCAACTATAATCACTAGAATTGAAAAAAAAAATCTAAAACTAAACACCAACCTTAATAAATAGGAGAGGCAACGACAGGCGGTGACAGACGACGACTAGCGGCGACGGGCAAGGGCAGTGACGGCAGCGGCGGCGGTGGTGGAGGCAGCATCTGGTGGATGGAGATCGATAGAGAGAAGGGAGAGAATAAGAGTGAAGAGAGAAGAAGAGAGAAGAGAGAAGAGAGAGAGAAGAAAAATATGAAAATCCCAATCTGGGTGAAAGATATTTTAAAAAGAGCAACGGACAGCGTCTCTTTTTTCGTCGCTTTTTTAAAAAGTTGACCAAAATTTTGACCAAAAAAGCAACGGACTAAGAGACGCTGTCTGACGCTTTTCTTAAATGTTTGACCAGTCATGTTGACCAAAAAGCGACGGACTTAGAGATGTTGTCCGTCGCTCCTTTTAAAAAAATAATTAATCAATTAATTATTAATTATATATATATTTTGCGCAAAAATTCGCGAAAAAAAGCAACGTACTAAGATATGACGTCCGTCGCTTTTTGAAAAATAATTTAAAAATAATTATTTTTATTAAAAAGCAACGGCAAATGACGTCGCTTTTTGAAGTGACGCCATCCGTTGCTTTTCTGTCCGTCGTTTTTTTACCCTTTTTTAGTAGTGAATTGGGCTCTGGACTGTGGTCTGCTGGCTTAATCTGGATAAGTCTTGAGGCCCGTCAAGATAACACAAAATTTCAACCACAACTCGTTGGTCCCAAACTATACAGGGGCAGCAAACACTGTTGGAGTTATTTGTATGTTTTAATTTATGCATCAAAATTTATAAACATGAAATTTAAAAAGGAACGGGAGATTTTTGGAATATTTGCTCATAAATATGTTATAATATATATCGTTAAGAATAAGTCTTAATCATTAAAATTTAGAATAGAATTTTAATACTATTAAGAGGTATTCAATCATGTGGATAATATTTATTATTAGAGATCCACAATCACCGGCCACCATCACTAACCACCTCTGTCATCACAATTATCATCATATCTTAATCATTCAAATTTACATTAGATTCAGACGTCAAAATCATAATGAAGCAAATAAGGCTTAAATCTCAAAATATTCGAAACAAGAACAATTCAAGGGATTAATAACTTAATTTATCATGAATAACAACAACAAAAGATAAGTAAAAAAGGAAGAGGTGAGTTGGTAAAAATACCAACACATCACAAGTATATGAGTTAATATCTTAAAAGGTCACTAAACTTTGAAAATTTATCTAGTGAAGTCATCAAACTTTATTTTGTATCAATAAAATCACTTAACTTAGATTTTTATATCAATAAAATCACTCAAACTTAATTTATTATATCACCATTCATTTTCTCTCTTAGATCAAGTTTTCAATCATCCAAATTCCAATCACTATAACCATCACACAAAAACAAAAACAAAATCATTAACAGATTTGGCGAAGAAATTACAATTCAGCCGAGTAATTGAAAGAACAAAAATGGATGAACATTTTATATAATTGAAAAGCTAAAATAAATATTCAGATATAAAAAAGGTATATGAATTTTTTTCGTTGGAGAATTCATAAATAAATCCAGATGTTTGTTAGCATCACCCAAAAACATCAATACTTCTGTTTGGGCATACTGAATCGAAGAAAACCTTGGTGCTCAAAAAGGAATTGTTAGGATAGTGAATTTGATATATACTTATTAATAGTTTTCTTTAATTTTATTTATTTATAAAGTTCATATTTGTATGGCATAAACATAATTTATTTTGCTTTGTCATTTTTTTTAATGATAAATTTGATTAAGCGATTTTATTGATATAAAAATCTAAGTTGAGTGATTTTATTGATACAAAATAACGTTTAATGACTTTATTAGATAAATTCTCTAAGTTGAATGACCTTTTGAGATATTAACTCCAAGTATATAGATGAGTATTAACCCCAGTAGAAACTGATACGATTCAATTCAATATTTTGTTCATTTGATTTGATTGTTTCATATCTCAATAATATCGGAATCAATTTTATTGTTCGATAAATTTGCATAGTTGATATTGATCCTAAAACAAAGAAAGGAGGTATAACTAGCCGTGAACAACCAACTATCATATTGTAATTGAAAGTTTGATCTATAGTCATTAGGGCTCCAAAAATGATTTACTAAGTTCATCAAGTTGCTCCAAAGGATCAAAACAGCTAGTTAGAGGTGTACATGATCGGGTAGGTTCAAGTTTTTTCAAATATCAAACAAACCATTTGTGTAAAAATTTTAAATTTATAAACCAAATCAAACTGATAAAATTTGGATTTTTTCGGGTAATAAACCTCGAACTTTTTCAGATTTTTTGATTTTTTCTGTAAAGTTTGCATACAAATATATAATTAACTTGTGCTCCAAATATTTCTTTAATCCAACCAAAATACAATTATCTAAGGTGTTTCTTTAAAAAAAATAACACAAAATATGAGATGAGTACTGATGATACAAAAATATTCAATAAAAAATAATAATGAAATCATCATATAAAATAAATATTGCAAAGTCATAATGAAAATGATCATAATTTAAAAGTATTAAATCATGCTAAAATAAGTTTAATAAGTATTAATTACATTACTAAATATTTAAGGAAAATTAAAATTAGATTATGTATTTTAATTGTCTAAACCAATGTGAAACTAAAGAACAAATATTCAATATTATTGTCATTCTTAGTGTTGAATTGATTTTCTTTTTGCATTAGTATTAATTTGATTTTGATTTAAGTTTTATTATAATTATCAACATCTATGAATTATAATCTTTATTAGACCATTCCGAATTCTAAGTTTTAAACTTGAAATAATATATTAGAAGATAAAAACTATGAAATAGTATAAGAAATATTTTAAAATTATCAAAGTAAATATTTTTATGTATAAAATAAAATTTTTAAAATTATATATATAATGTCGGGTTGGTTTGGTCTCGGGTAGGCTTTTTTTTAGTTAAAACCAAACCAACCCAAATATAGTCAGGTTTATTTTTCAATACCAAACCAAGTCAAACCAAACCACTAGTCGGGTTTTTTTCCTGGTTTGACTCGATTTACGATTTGGTTCGGTTTTCGATTCGGTTTTGTACACCCTACAACTAGTTATAAAAAAAAATATTGGCTCTCTGTAAAATACTCATTTGGTTGAGGTCGTCCAAACACATCGTAAGTCAATCCAATGTTGACAAATAACCAAACCGCAATGTATAGGGAATGTACATATAGTAACGCTATGAATGACCCAACATAGAATACTAGTAAATATATCAAATGGATTATAGGAGTGTGTGAATTGGACTATTGATTGGTCTGTATAAAAATACATTTGTCTGAATTTCATCTGATCGTCAAATGTACCAAGAAGGTCTTTAAAGTAAATCAAATCAATATAGTATCCTTCTATTACCTTCTTGTAACACAATAACATAATTTGAATTAGTATGAAAGTAATTAAGTTTAGGCATAATTATATTACCTCCGGATAAGGTCAAGAATGAAATGATATATCCATTTGTTATATGTGATGGTTAATAAAAGTTTTCTAGTCTGTTTCAGGCAATTAATACAAAAAGGAGGAGGCACGTTACACTACGTACGTATCGAACACGTTACACTACAGTTTCACATACATGCCCTTAATACTATTATATATATATAAGTTCATCAAACTTTATGTTCTTCTGTACTACAACTCATATATATTATTTATTTCTCCTTACAATTATTATTCCTTAGTTAAGATATAGTATATAATTATGGCTAAGATAATTATTAGTAGTAGATTACTTATTATTGCAACAGAAGTTTGTCCTTCAAAATTTGTGGTGAAGCGTCCACTTCCTAAAGTGTTGGCAACCATCAATGAAGAAGAGTCTTATGGTTTGGCCAAATCATTGAAACAAAACACAACATGACATGTACATCTCTTATATATAGCTCTATCAAGTACCTTCAAGAATATATAATATAGTATGGGTCAGGGGTTATCATGCATGTAGTATCATGCACTGTCTCTAGCTTCTTCTTTAATATATAATATAATATGATAACGAATGCCTACAATGTAATTATATCAATGTTTGAAATTGAACAACTTTATTATTCATTTTATGCCCGTTATAAGTTTTTCTAATATACTACTCTTGTCGGCCATAACTTATATATTCGGAGATTTGCAGTAGCTTAATTGGTTGACAATCTGAACTTTCACTTTGTTTCTAATGGTTTGATTCTTCATTTTGTAATTATTTTCTTATTTTTCCTTCTTATACTCCCTATATAATTTTTTTAAAAAAACTTTTATATTGATAGAATGGATGCGTCCACTAATAATTACTGGACCACGTCTCTCGATAGAATAATAGTGCATAAAATAAATACCTCAAAGTAAATCGGCACAAGAGATTTTTACGTGGAAACTCCATTGCTCAAGGGAGGTAAAAACCACGACCTATACTCATAGGATTTCCTACCAAACTCCATTTCACTCAAATCGGAGCTAAGCTTCAGCTTACAAACTCTTGTAACCTAGGAATTAAAACTCTTTAATCCCTCCCCCTTTACTGTTGCAACTCTAATACAAGCAAAAGAACTAAGCAATAACTCTATTTCCCACTAAACCAACAAACTCTAGTCGATCTAGACTTAAAGAACCAGGCTAACTCTAGCCACCAACTACAAATCTCAAAGATAGGAACATAAACAACAACAACTATGCTGCACCATGCATCAACTAACTCTAGTTGATACTCCTAGGCAACTCTACCCAAGAGAAAATCAAAACAGTGATGTAAATAGGCTTGACTAAAACATAGATGATTTGACTAACTAACTCTAGTTAAGTCAACTAAATTTAAAGACTTAGACAAGCAGTCAATCTACTATCACTCCATCCGGTCCCTTGTTGAGTATGAGTAGTGTTCTTCCTTGAAGATGACTTTTTGCTTTTTAAGCTTATGAATTTTCTGAATTCAAAACTTTGTTTGCCAAAATTTAAGTTGTGTTTTGGAGAAGAGACTAATATGATATGGACACACGCCCTTGGAGCAAAGCCATTGGTTGAGAATCTGCTACTCTAAAAAGTCGTGTACCAACCACGTCAGATTTGACAGCTTTTTCAAGTACATAGTCTTTCATCGACCAGGTCCCTTGTTAAGTCCAAAAAATTTGTTAAATCATCAAAACTTCAAATCAGCTTTAAATAGCATATATCAAATTGATCCCAATTAACGAGTCATGTCATTATTAAGAGTAAAATATTTAGAGTAAAATACATATACTAAGATACAATTTCCAATATACAGAAGAAATGTCACTTTTTGAAATAGATTAAAAGAAAAAGCGTGTCAAATAAAATAAATAGAGAATGTATAGTTATATATACTATATTTTCTCATATTTGTTGAACTATACGTGCTTCAACAAATAGTTTTGGTATCATAATGCAGCCCATATATATAAGGTATATAACTATATATATCGTGTAATTTTTTTCTCAAGATTTTGGATGAACACCTGATGTTAGTGAAAATTACAAGATAATAAAATTACAAGAATACAAGTGAAAATAAAAATGAAGAAATATAACTCTTCAGGCAGATGCGCAAATATCACACTCTCTTTAACGAGATTCAAGCCCACTGCAGCAAATGTTTTCACTGGTCTAGCAGTAGTCCTCTTGACTTGTCCCCTCCAGGATACAACAACCTTCACAAAGTATAACTCAACAACTCTGCACAAGAGTTGACTCCAAAGCTCCACAAAAAAGAACACTTCCCTTCAACTAATAAGAACTCTCTTTTTTGACCAACTCTTTCACTCTATATTTTTCTTGTGTGTTGTATGTAACAAACCAAATGAAGACCATCACTATTTATACTAGAAGAAGTCTTCCTAGCAATAAATAGGAATATAAATGGTGTAGTAAATAGTAAAGATAATGACCTTAGGAGTTACATAGGTATAATGAATGATAATGGAGATTGAATGAAAAAGAATTAGTGGTCAGGGTTGACCACCTTCTGCCACTAATAGTAACTTCCAACGTTTTGTAACCATCAAATAAAGGATAATAATGCCTAAGGGCATTTATTCACAAGTGAGTAATTAGGCAGTAATGCCTAAGGTTGAAGCAATCAAAATGGATAGTCCTCCAACCGCAACAATTGTAATGCCACAACTCCCATTTCCTCTAATGAATATTTACTGTGGCGGAATGGCTATCAAGCCTATGGCAAAATTATGAGACAATCTTAATAATAAACAAATATTAAAATGCTCTAAAAACCAACAATTTCCCACTCATTTTAATATTAACCAAGAGAGTCTATTAGCTGAAGGAAGACTACTATGCATAATGAAGGTGTGCTCTACATTGAACCTCCACTTAGTGAAACAGTAACTTTTACTCCAGAGTCGTAGTGGTCTCAGACTTGAACTATGATTGCTTAAGGGGAATAAAATATCACTGCTCACACATAATAATCAAGGTGTTGACATGTGTTGTAAAGCCAACACGTTATGGCCATGTGCTATCCCCATTTCATCAGTGCTTTTGAGAATAAGCCAAATTCTCATAGGAAGCGACCTACTTCCACACATCACATAGGTGAGATCTGTCGAGAGTGCTCCTGTCACTACAAGAAAATGGTGAATTACATGGAAATTTTTCTAGGGATTAGTATGAAAATTTGTAGGAAAGTAATTTTCCTGCGGATTTTCATACTAATCCTCAGGAAAATCCCCATGTAATTCACATTTTTCTTGTTGTGTGTAAGCTTAACATTCCACCCATCTGGGCTACAGATATTCATTAAGAATTTTATCAATTCAACCTTCACAAACTACAGGAAACAATGGACTCACATCATAGGGAGGGAATAAAAGGATAGTGCATCTTTCACAACAAGTCATCATATTATTAGTTTTTCCCTTTGAACCTGATTATAGGATCTCTAGTCCCCAGGTTGGGTTTCCTCATATATGACTCAAGGATTTATAGGATTCAATCCCATCCCCTCGATTTGCTCCAGACTTTTTCTCTCATTAAGGCCTTAGTAAGAGGATCTGCAAGATTATCACAAGATTTGACATAATCAACATTAATGGTACTATTTGTCGAATACGATCTTACATTACTGTGTTTCCTCCTTATAGGTCTAGATTTACCGTTGTAGTAACAATTTTGAACTCTACCAATCGCAGTGGTGCTATCACAATGAATTAAAATAAGAGGAATTGGTTTTTCAAAATACGTATTTGAAACAACAAATCTCTTAACCAATTTGCTTCCTCACTAGCTGAAGCTAAAGCAATTAGTTCAGCCTCCATGGTAGAGTTAGCAATAATAGTTTGCTTTTTTGATCTCCAACAAACAGCACCACCACCTAAAGTAAAGACATAATCAGTGGTAGAACAGGAATCAGCTGATAAAGTGTTTCAAAAGCCTTCAAGTACAACATGATATTTTTTTATAGAACAAACCATAATTTTTTGTTCCAATTAAATATCTCATAACTCTTGTTATTTCATGCCAATGTTCATTACCTGGCTTGCTTGTAAACCTGCCAAGTACTCCTACTACATATGCAATATCAGGCTAGTGCAATCAGTCACATACCTCAAACTTCTGATTATGCTAGCATATTCCTTTTGATTTATTACATCATTTTCACTTTCAACAGGAAATAAGTGAACACTTGAATCAAAAAGAGTTGCAACATGCTTGTAATCAAGAAAGTTATATTTTTTCAAAATTTTCTCAACATAATGTGATTGGTCAAGGAAGTTCCATCACATGTTCTTGTTATTTTTATTCCAAGAATAACACTTGCCTCACCAAGATCTTTCATATCAAAATGGCTTCTAAGAATATTCTTAGCTTCATTAATAACATTCATGTTAGAGCCAAGGATCAACAAATCATCAACATATAGGCAAATAGTCACATGTGAATTATTCCAAGACTTATGATATATGCACTTGTCACACTCATTTGTTTTAAAACCATTGTCAATCGTGCAGGAATCAAACTTTTCATGCCATTGCTTAGGTGCCTGTTTCAAGCCATATAGAAATTTAGTAAGTTTACATGCTTAGCTTTCTTGGCCTGCTTCAACAAAAGACTCGGGTTGATCCATATAATTTTTCTCATTTAGGTCTCCATTTTTAAAAAAACAGTTTTTACATCCATTTGATGAATTTGCAAATCAAAAATTGCAGCCATAGAAATTAAAAGTCTTATGGATGTAATTCTTGCTACCGGTGAAAAAGTATAAAAAAATTCTATGCCTTCTAGTTGTTTAAAAGCTTTTGCAACTAGCCTGGCCTTGTATTTATCAATAGATCCATCCAGTTTCAACTTTTTTCTTAAGACTCATTTGCAACCAATAGTTTTACAACCCGATAGTAACAGGGGTGGAGGCAGCATATAATGAGGGGGGTTATCCGACCCCCCTGGGCAAAAAATATTACTATTTATACATAGTTAAAATTATTATTTATACATGGTTAAAATTATTCTTTAGGTATGTATAATAGATGTCGAATCCCCTTCCACTAGTTCGTGTGTTTACGTCTCAGAATTTGAACCCCCTTATTAAATTCTCTAGCTCCGCCACTGTCGGCCGTAACTTATATATTGGGAGATTTGCAGTAGCTTAATTGGTTGACAATCTTAACATTCACTTTGTTTCTAATGGTTTGATTCTTCATTCTGTAATTCTTTTCTTATTTTCCCTTCTTATACTCCCTATTTAATTTTTTTAAAAAACTTTTATATTCATAGAATGGATGCGTCCACTAGTAATTACTGGACCACGTCTCTCGATGGAATAATAGTGCATAAAATAAATATCTCAAAGTAAATCGGCACAAGAGATTTTTACGTGGAAACTCCATTGCTCAAGGGAGGTAAAAACCACAACCTATACTCACAGAATTTCCAACCAAACTCCATTTCACTCAAATCGGAGCTAAGCTTCGGCTTACAAACTCTTGTAACCTAGGAATTAAAACTCTTTAATCCCTCCCCCTTTACTGTTGCAACTCTAATACAAGCAAAAGAACTAAGCAATAACTCTATTTCCCACTAAACCAACAAACTCTAGTTGATCTAGACTTAAAGAACTAGGCTAACTCTAGCCACCAACTACAGATCTCAAAGATAGGAACATAAACAACAACAACTATGTTGCACCCACGCATCAACTAACTCTAGTTGATACTCCTAGGCAACTCTACCCAAGAGAAAATCAAAACAGTGATGTAAAGAGGCTTGACTAAAACATAGATGATTTGACTAACTAACTCTAGTTAAGTCGACTAAATTTAAAGACTTAGACAAGCAGTCAATCTACTATCACTCCATCCGGTCCCTTGTTGAGTATGAGTAGTGTTCTTCCTTGAAGATGGCTTTTATCTTTTTAAGCTTTTGAATTTTCTGAATTCAAAACTTTGTTTGCCAAAATTTAAATTGTGTTTTGGAGAAGAGACTAATATGATATGGACACACGCCTTTGGAGCAAAGCCATTGGTTGAGAGTCTGCTACTCTAAAATGTCATGTACCAACCACGTCAGATTTGACAGCTTTTTCAGGTACATAGTCTTTCATCTACCAGGTCCCTTGTTAAGTCCAAAAATTTGTTAAATCATCAAAACTTCAAACCAGCTTTAAATAGCATATATCAAATTGATCCCAATTAACGAGTCATGTCATTATTAAGAGTAAAATATTTAGAGTAAAATACATATACTAAGATACAATTTCCAAAAAGAAGAAGTAATGTCACATTTTGAAATAGATTAAAAGAAAAAGCGTGTCAAATAAAATAAATAGAGAAAGTATAGTTATATATACTACTCTATTTTCTCATATTTGTTGAACTATATGTGCTTCAACAAATAGTTTTGGTATCATAATGCAGCCCATATATATAAGGTATATAACTATATATATCGTGTAATTTTTTTTCTCAAGATTTCGGGTGAACACTTGATGTTAGTGAAAATTACAAGATAATAAAATTACAAGATTACAATTGAAAATAAAAATGAAGAAATAAATTTCTTCAGGCAGATGTGCGAATATCTCGCTCTCTTTAAGGAGATTCAAGCCCACTGCAACAAATGTTTTCACTGGTCCAATAGTAGTCCTCTTGACTTGTCCCCTCCAGGATACAACAACCTTCACAAAGTATAACTCAACAACTCTGCACAAGAGTTGACTCCAAAGCTCCACAAAAAAGAACACCTCCCTTTAACTAATAAGAACTATCTTTTTTGACTAACTCTTTCACTCTATATTTTTCTTGTGTGTTGTATGTAACAAACCAAATGAAGACCATCACTATCTATACTAGAAGTCTTCCTAGCAATAAATAGGAAGATAAATGGTGTAGTAAATAGTGAAAATAATGACCTTAGGAGTTACATAGGTGACAAGGTATAATGGATGATAATGGAGATTGAATGAAAAAGAATTAGTGGTCATGGTTGACCACCTTCTGCCATTAACAGTAACTTCCAACGTTTTGTAACCATCAAATAAAGGAAATTAATGCCTAAGGGTATTGATTCACAAGTGAGTAATTAGGCAGTAATGCCTAAGGTTGAAGCAATCAAAATGGATAGTCCTCCAACATCAACAATTGTAATGCCATAACTCCCATTTCCTCTAATGAATATTTACTTAATTTGTTATATCACCATTCATTTTCTCTCTTTGATCAGGTTTTCAGTCATCCAAAATCCAATCACTATAACCATCACACAAAAACAAAAACAAAATCATTATCAGATTTGGAGAAGAAATTACAATTCAGCCGAGTAATTGAAAGAACAAAAATGGATGAACATTTTATATATTTGAAAAGTTAAAATAAATATTCAGATATAAAAAAAGGTATATGAATTTTTTTTGTTGGGGAATTCATAAATAAATCCAGATTTTTGTTAGCATCACCCAAAAACATCAATATTTCTGTTTGGGCATACTCAATCGAAGAAAACCTTGGTGCTCAAAAAGATATTGTTAGGATACTGAATTTGATATATAATCATTAATGCATTGTTCAAATTTCATATTTTTGACAGGTTTTCTTCTTCAATTTCTCAGCCATCAGAATTCAGATTGGATCTAATAGAAAAATAATTATTGTTGTTGCCCCGCTAATTGCTATTGCTACCGTAAGGCATAGGATTCTTGTTAATAGTTCATGACATGATATAATTTTCACTGATTAAGTTTATCAGCAAAAAATTCTTAATAGTTTTCTTTAATTTTATTTATTTATAAAGTTCATATTTGTATGGCATAAACATAATTTATTTTGCTTTGTCATTTTTTTTAATGATAAATTTGATTGACTGATTTTATTGATATAAAAATCTAAGTTGAGTGATTTTATTGATACAAAATAAAGTTTAATGACTTTATTAGATAAATTCTCTAAGTTTAATGACCTTTTGAGATATTAACTCCAAGTATATAGATGAGTATTAACCCCAGTAGAAACTGATACGATTCAATTCAATATTTTGTTCATTCGATTTGATTGTGTCGTATCTCAATAATATTGGAATCAATTTTATTGTTGGATAAATTTTCATAGTTGATATTGATCCTAAAACAAAGAAAGGAGGTATAACTAGCCATGAACAACTAACTATCGTATTGTAATTGAAAGTTTGATCTATAGTCATTAGGGTTCCTAAAATGATCTACTAAGTTCATCAAGTTGCTCTAAAGGATCAAAACAACTAGTAGGGGTGTACTTGATCGGGTTGGTTCGGGTTTTTCAAATATCAAAAAAACCATTTGTGTAAAAATTTTAAATTTATAAACCTAATCAAACTAATAAAATTTGGATTTTCTCGGGTTTTTCAACCTCGGGTTGGTTCGGGTTTTTTAAATACCAAACCAAACCATTGTGTCAAATTTTTAAATTTATAAATCAAACCAAACTAATAAACCTCGAACTTTTTCAGATTTTTTGATTTTTTCTGTAAAGTTTGCATACAAATATATAATTAACTTGTGCTCCAAATATTTCTTTAATCCAACCAAAATACAATTATCTAAGGTGTTTCTTTAAAAAAAAAAACACAAAATATGAGATGAATACTGATGATACAAAAATATTCAATAAAAAATAATAATGAAATCATCATATAAAATAAATATTGCAAAGTCATAATGAAAATGATCATAATTTAAAAGTATTAAATCATGCTAAAATAAGTTTAATAAGTATTAATTACATTACTAAATATTTAAGGAAAATTAAAATTAGATTATGTATTTTAATTGTCTAAACCAATGTGAAACTAAAGAACAAATATTCAATATTATTGTCGTTCTTAGTGTTGAATTGATTTTCTTTTTGCATTAGTATTAATTTGATTTTGATTTTAAGTTTTATTATAATTATCAACATCTATGAATTATAATCTTTATTAGACCATTCCGAATTCTAAGTTTTAAACTTGAAATAATATATTAGAAGATAAAAACTATGAAATAGTATAAGAAATATTTTAAAATTATCAAAGTAAATATTTTTATGTATAAAATAAAAATTTTAAAACTACATATATAATGTCGGGTTGGTTTGGTCTCGGGTTGGTTTTTTTTAAGTTAAAACCAAACCAACCCAAATATAGTCAGGTTTATTTTTCAATACCAAACCAAGTCAAACCAAACCACTAGTCGGGTTTCTTTTTCGATTTGACTCGATTTACGATTTGGTTCGGTTTTCAATTCGGTTTTGTACACCCTACAGCTAGTTATAAAAAAAAATATTGGCTCTCTGTAAAATACTCATTTGGTTGAGGTCGTCCAAACAGATCGTAAGTCGGTCCAATGTTGACAAATAACCAAACCGCAATGTATATATAGGGAATGTACATATTGTTAACAGAACTAGAGTTATATTACAATATTAGAGAATTAGTCTTAATACAAAAGAATAGGAAATATATATAAAAACATCTATTAAATAAACCTAAACCTTATATAATAGGAAATAGACCCAATAACAAAAGCCCAAACATGTGGGCTAACATCCCCCCTCAAACTCACAATGCAACAGCAATAAGCATTGAGAGTTTGTCACACAAAAACCGAAACCGAGATGCCTACTGTGCCTTCGTAAAAAGATCAGCAATCTGCAAGGACGACGGAACAAACGGAAGCGATATAGTCCCGAGCTGTAAATGATGACGGGTGAAGTGACAATCAATCTCAATGTGCTTCGTCTGCTCATGAAAAATAGAATTCTTTGCAATTTGTATCGCGCTTTTGTTATCACAATACAGAGGAGTTGGCAAAGAAATGTGAACCCCCATATCTGCAAGAAGCCAACGTAACCAAACAATCTCACATGTAGTCACAGCCATAGCACGATACTCAGCCTCCGTGGAAGATCTAGAGACAACATCTTGTTTCTTGCTCTTCCATAAGATTAAAGAGTCCCCAAAAAACACACAAAAACCTGTGGTGGATTTATGATCATTGCGATCGCCATCCCAATCAGCATTACTATAGGCTCGCAACTCGAGAGATGACGTCGAGGGAAACAAGAGATTCTGAAATTGAGTACCACGAAGATATCTCAGAATACGAAGTACAGCTCCCTTGTGAACAAAAGTAGGAGCAGTAGCAAACTAGCTAACAACATGAATTGCATGAGCTATATCCGGGCGAGTAACCGTAAGATAAACCAAAATACCTACAACAGTCCAATAAAGACTCGGATTTGATAACGGAACAACATCACTAGGAGAATACCATGCATTGGTTTCAAGGGGAGTATCTACAGTCTTGTTGCCAGAAAGGCGCGCCCGTTTAAACAAGTCTGATATATATTTAGTCTGAGAAAGAAGATACCCTTTCTTAGACTGAGCCACCTCAATACCCAAAAAGTAGCGCAGCAAGCCCAAGTCCTTCATAGCAAACCTATGAGCCAAATCACGCTTCAATGACTCAATACCACTATAATCATCACCAGTAATAACCATATCATCTACATATAAGGACAAAAGAATTTTCCCTGCACTCGTTCATCTAACAAACAATGTCAAATCATGATTACTTGGGGCAAATCCAAGAGAAGTAATCACATTGGAGAATTTCTCAAACCAAGCACGAGTTGCTTGCTTAAGACCATATAAAGATTTTCGAAGCCTACAAACTTCACCCGGCTGGTGGTCAATACCTGGGGGAAGAGTCATATAAACTTCCTCATGGAGATCACCATTCAGAAATGCATTCTTGACGTCCATTTGAAATATATTCCACTGTCAAACGGATGAAACATCAATTATAGTGCGAACAGTCGTCATCTTTGCCACTGGGGCAAAAGTCTCCTCATAGTCCATACCATATTTTTGTGAGTACCCTTTTGCCATAAGTTTGGCCTTGTATCGCTCAACAGACCCGTCAGATTTTGTTTTTATTTTATACACCCATCGACATCCAATCATATGTTTACCAGGTGGGAGGGTAACCAAATCCTATATATGTGTCTGATAAAGAGCAGTGAGTTCCTCAGCCATAGCATTTTGCCAAAGAGGATCAGTCACAGCTTCTTGATACGACTCAGGTTCAGACAAATGATATATGTTGGCAATAAAGGAAGAAAATGAGGCTGAATATGTAGAGTATGCGAAATCTGGTAGTTTGGTGGACTTAGAAGGACGCGTAGACCTCCTCGGAGGTGGTGGTTCTCCAGTCTCAACAGTCAAAGGAGCAGACTCAGGCACAGGTGGGGCGGAAGCACTATCATCAGGTGGCATGGATGAATCCGAAACTGGAACCTCCATGTCAACGCCAAAAGGATCAATATGTTGAAGATTTGATTTCGTTACATCATGGGATTTAGCTGGAATCGAATAAAAAGGAATATGTTCTAAAAAGGTGACATACCGTGAAACATATAATTTCTGACTTACAGGATCATAGCAACGATATCCTTTTTGTCCAACGCCATACCCCAAAAACACACATATAGCTGATTTTGGCCCCAGTTTATTTCGTTCAACATGAGGACGAAGAACATGGCAAGTACATCCAAAAACTCATAATGCAGAATAATTCGGTAGGTGACCATACAATTTCTCAAACGGAGACATCTCTGAAGTCAATGCAGTAGGAATACGGTTAATCACATATACAGCAGTTAGGACTGTTTCTCCCCAAAAAATACTAGGAACCTCTGTAGATAAGAGTAAATAGCGTGTTGTCTCAACAATATGGCGGTGTTTCCTTTCTGCAACACTGTTCTGCTCAGGAGTGTCGGTACAAGATGACTAGTGTATAGTGCCATCAGATGCAAGTAACTGAGTGAAATCATTAGAGGTATATTCGCCCCCTAAGTCACACCTGAAGCACTTTATCACAGCCGAATGTTGTGTTTTAACAAAGGCTCTAAAGTTACTATAAATGCCAAAGAAATCAGATTTGTGTTTCATAAGATACACCCATATATAACGAGTAAAGTCATCTATAAACGAAACATAATAGGTCGAGCCATCCTTAGCGGATATTGGTGATGGACCCCACACATCAGAATGAATAATATCAAAAGGAGCAACAGAATAAGACACACTTTTATTAAACGGTAAAGCTGAGGATTTTGCCAATTTACAACCACTATAATCAGAAATATCAGAAGTGTTCAAATGACCCAAAGCACCAGTAGAGGCTAAGAAACGTAAACGTGATACTGACACATGTCCCAAACGGGAATGCCAAAGATAAAACTGAGAAAACAAGGGACTCAAACGAAAAGAAGACAAATCAATACTAGAGGCAGCAACAGCAACAGAAGACACTTTGAGAATCTCCAAGACATAGAGTTTCCCCAATCTACGGCCTATCCCAATCACCTTCTGAGTGTGTTGGTCCTGTACAACACAAACAGAATCAGAAAAGAACACCCAATTACCAGTTTTACACAATTGACTGACCGAAGCAAGATTCAAAGCAAGTTTAGGAACGTAATAAACATCAGAGAGAACAATGTTAGATGTAGTAACAGAACCAACACCCTCAACTGTCATAGATGCAGCACTAGCGGACATAACAGAGATTGGTGAAATAGGGGACAAAGAACCAAACAATGACAAATAAGGTGACATATGATGAGATGCACCAGAATCCAAAATCCACAAGGAGGACGGAATACCTGAGGGACTAGATGCTGACATGGCAGTAGGATTAGAAGCCATAAATTGTCTGAATTGTTCAAAAATCTGGGGATCCAACGCAGAAGGTGGCATAGTGCTAGCAGACTCAGTATCTACAGATGGTGCAGCAGCAGTAGCAGCAAATTATGGAGGACGAGCATTAAAGAAGCGTGACCTATACTTCTGCTGCCCATACATCTGTGGCTGTCTAGATTGAGGTTGTTTTGCCTTGTTAAGTAAAAATGGACATTGAGCCTTCCAATGATTTTTCTATTTGCAGAATGCACACTCATCAAATGCAACTTTTGGAGATTGACGAGAACGTGGTGGTTTAGACTGATCAGTTGAGGCAGCAAACACAACAGGAGTATTAGTTGCTTTAGACCCTTTATCCATGTGAGACTTGATACGGGTCTTTTCTGCAATCAGTTCATGAACAACGGAATCAACTGTGGGGAAAGGAGATCGATGAAGGATTGTTCCACATAATCCTTCAAAATCAGAACGTAATGCCATCAAAAATTGAACCAAACGCTGTTCTTCCCTCCTAGCGATGTATGGCTCAAAAACTTTTAACTCTGCAGATTCAGTAAGAGTCAATTGATCCCACAAATCTGACATTGCAGCATAGAAATTTTGAATGCTCATAGCATTCTGTTGAAGAGCACGAATATCATACTCCAACTGGTACTGCTTAGCAAAATTAGATTGAGTATACAGTCTCTCCAAATGGTCCCAAACTTCCTTTGTTGTGTCATACTTAGCCAATTGCATACCAATTGACTGAGTTACAGAATTGTTGATCCAAGTGATAACCTTAGAGTTAGCAGTTTCCCATGAGTCTACCAACAATGCAAAATCCGCAGCCGTATTATCTTTAGGTTTAATTTTAACCCCAGTGACATAACCCCACATATTTTTTCCACGAAGAAAATTCTTCATGACATAACTCCAATACGCATAATTTTTACCATCTAATTGAGCATTAACGGACTGAAGAGAATCATCTTTTCCAGTCATATTATCAAAAAAAGAAAGCAAACACAGCAAAACACGAACAATTCCAAAACAAAAAAATTAAACTACCTTGGTTGAACCGATCTAAACAACAACAGCAGTAACACCAATCGAAAACCCTAGCAAATCAAAAATATTGGCTCTCTGTAAAATACTCAACCAATTTAGCTCTTGATAACCGCCAGGTCTTCAACCAACAAATCAAGGAGCATGGATCAATTTAGCTCTTGATACCATGTTAACAGAACTAGAGTTATATTACAATATTAGAGAATTAGTCTTAATACAAAAGAATAGGAAATATATATAAAAACATCTATTAACTAAACCTAAACCTAATATAATAGGAAATAGACCCAATAACAAAAGCCCAAACATATGGGCTAACACATATAGTAACGCTATGAATGACCCAACATAGAATACTAGTAATAATATCAAATGGATTATAGGAGTGTGTGAATTGGACTATTGATTGGTCTGTATAAAAATATATTTGTCTGAATTTCATCTGATCGTCAAATATACCAAGAAGGTCTTTAAAGTAAATCAAATCAATATAGCATCCTTCTATTACCTTCTTGTAACACAATAACATAATTTGAATTAGTATGAAAGTAATTAAGATTAGGCTTAATTATATTACCTCCGGATAAGGTCAAGAATGAAATGATATATCCATTTGTAATATGTGATGGTTAATAAAAGTTTTCTACTACCGTTTCACATACATGCCCTTAATACTATTATATATATAAGTTCATCAAACTTTATGTTCTTCTGTACTACAACTCATATATATTATTTATTTCTCCTTACAACTCTTATTCCTTAGTTAAGATATAGTATATAATTATGGCTAAGATAATTATTAGTAGCCGATTACTTATTATTGCAACAGAAGTTTGTCCTTCAAAATTTGTGGTGAAGCGTCCACTTCCTAAAGTGTTGGCAACCATCAATGAAGAAGAGTCTTATGGTTTGGCCAAATCATTGAAACAAAACACAACATGACATGTACATCTCTTATATATAGCTCTATCAAGTCCCTTCAAGAATATATAATATAGTATGGGTCAGGGGTTATCATGCATGTAGTATCATGCACTGTCTCTAAGTTCTTCTTTAATATATAATATATTATGATAACGAATGCCTACCATGTAATTATATCAATGTTTGAAATTGAACAACTTTATTATTCATTTTATGCCCGTTATAAGTTTTTCTAATATACTACTCTTGTCGGCCGTGGTAAATCAACTAACCTCCAATTTTATTAGAAATTATTGATTCCATTTCATCATTTACAGCCTCTTTCCAAAATATAGAATCATGTGAAGATAATGCTTCTTTCAAAATGAGAGAGTCATCTCCAACATTAAACACATAAAAATTAGGACCAAATTTTTTTTTCTACTCTAGTTCTTTTACTTCTTCTTATCTCAAAATCATCAATTTCTTAATTTTTTAAAGTAGAAATAGAAGAACTAGGTAGTGACAAAATATTTTGTTCAATCCTTTGACCCCCACTATTTTTAGAATCAAAAGGGAATTTATTTTCATAAAAAATAGTATCACCCGATTTTATCACAATATTATCTTCAAGATTAAAAAATCAATAGGCTGTACTATTTGAAGCATAACCAAGAAAAACACAAGTAGTAACTTTCTTACCCAAATTTGTAATCTTGGGATCCATTAGCCTCACAAAGGCTAGACAACCCCAAACTCTTAGATATGCCAAACTTGGCTTGTAACCTTTCCACAATTCAAAATGTGTCAACTTAGACGTTTTATGAGGCACACGATTCAACACATAACAAGCAGTCAAAATAACTTCACCCCAAAAATTTAAAGGTACATGTGACTCAATGAGCATGACATTAATCAATTCAACCAAAGTTCTATTTTTCCTTTCCGCTACACCATTAGATGAAGGAGAAATGAATTATTCCCAATGATCTAACAAAAGAATTAAACTCATTTGACTCATATTCACGGCCTCCATCACTTCTAATTCTTTTTATTTTTCTACCAAACTGATTTTCAACCTCATGGAGATAAGTTTTAAAATTTTCAAAAGCATCACTTTAATTTTTCATCAAGTAAACACATGTAAACTTAGAAAAATCATCAATGAAAGTGATAAATATCTATTACCTCCACGTGTTAAAATTCCACCAAGTTCACAAATATCAGTATGAACTAATTCTAACAAATTAGTTTTTCTTTCAACTTGAAAATGAGGCCTTTTAGTGATTTTGGCTTTACTACAAGCCTCACACTTTTCAAAATTCCTTTTAACCATTGGGATTAATCCTAAACTACTCATGATTCCAACATAACGATCATTAATATGACACAAACGAGCATGCCAACAATTAGTAGAAGAAAGCATATAAACAGAAGTAGAAGTTTTATTCACTTCTACATTCAATTTGAATATCCCATCACAAGCATACTCCTTTCCCACCAAAATATCTTTCTTCACAATTACATACTGATCAGATTTAATAATCTGTTTAAAGCCTGCTTTATTAAGAAGAAAACTAGACATCAATTTTTTTCTCATAGAAGGAGTATAGAGTACATCTTTCAAAGTTAATACCCTTCCAGAAGTAAAACACAATTCGACATCTCTCGTTCCAAGCACTTGAATTGTGTGAGAATCACCAAGCATGATGGTTTTGGCTCCTCAAAATGAGTATATTTTTTAAACCAACCTTTGTCATAACAGACATGACTGTTTGCACCAGAATCAACCCACCATCCATCAACACTCTCAACCATGTTTATGTCAGTAATCACCTCCACAAAAGGTTCTTCGATAACGTTTGCCTGAGGGTTAGGACCACGTTTCCGGAATCTACAAAATTGATCAATATGCTCACTCTTGCCAAAAACAAAGCACGGTCCCTTATCTTGAACTTGTTGATTGTGTGCTTGGTTATTTTCACCATTATTTTTCTTGGGAGGTCTACTATTATTTTTCTTAAATTTTTTCTTCTTAGGCTTCAAAGAAGTATTTTTGTGAGTTTCAAGAGTAGCATTATTTGAAGTAATTAAATTTACCTTCATTGTGATGTTGCTCTCTTCTTTTTGTAAAAGTGCATCTTGGCCCTTTGCCTCTTCACCATTGTACTTTTGCCCTTTCTCATGATGAGAAATAAGTTCAGCATCATCCATGGAGGTGTCATCAACTTTATTAGAATTCTTCTCAGTTAACACATAAGAAACATTGAGAACACTTAAGTAGAAAAGTACTTTACCCTTCCATCTTTTGAAATGGTTACCATTGAACTGAAATGGATTGTTAAGGTCTCCCATCTTGACATCCGTGGTTTTTTCAATTGTAGTCATTTTGAATCTCCTTAAAATTGTTAGTGAAAAATTACAAGATAATAAAATTACAATAGTACAATTGAAAATAAAAATGAAGAAATAAATCTCTTCAGGCTGAGGCGCGGATATCTCACTCTCTTTAAGGAGATTCAAGCTCACTGCAGCAAATGTTTTCAACGATCCAGTAGTAGTCCTCTTGACTTGTCCCCTCTAGGATACAACAACCTTCACAAAGTATAACTCAACAACTCTGCACAAGAGTTGAGTCCAAAGCTCCACAAAAAAGAACACCTCCCTTCAACTAATAAGAACTCTCTTTTTTGACTAACTCTTTCACTCTATATTTTTCTTGTGTGTTGTATGTAACAAACCAAATGAAGACCACATCCTAGTAATGAATAGGAAGATAAATGGTGTAGTAAATAGTGAAGATAATGACCTTAGGAGTTACATAGGTTATAAGATATAATTGATGATAATGGAGATTGAATGAAAAAAATCAGTGGTCATGGTTGACCACCTTCTGCCACTAACAGTAACTTCCAACGTTTTGTAACCATCAAATAAAGGATAATAATGCTTAAGGGCATTGATTCACAAGTGAGTAATTAGGCAGTAATGCCTAAGGTTGAAGCAATCAAAATGGATAGTCCTCCAACGGCAACAATTGTAATGCCATAACTCCCATTTCCTCTAATGAATATTTACTGTGGCAGAATGGCTATCAAGCCTATGGCAAAATTATGAGACAATTTTAATAATAAACAAATATTAAAATGCTCAAAAAACCAACACCTGACAACCTCCTTTATTCGCCCTTGATTGTACATATTTCCGTACAAATTAAAATCAAATACAATATGCTTTGTGTGAAAAATTTATACACTCCACGTATAACAAAACTTGTATGTTGCACTTTGTTTCTAGGGGAAACTTGTGAAATCTTCAGTAACGAGTTTACTGAAGTGATCAATGTCATCCATTTGTTACCCTTTACTAACATATATGTTAAAGTACAAAGTCAATTATTACATTTTTTTTTTTTAAAAAAAAGATCTTCTTTGTATTTAAAATAATAACAAATACATAAAGATCATTTTTTATTTGTCAATCATGTTCAAGCTTATTATAAATCGAACTAGTCCCTTAGAGGTGAAAAAGAGAACCAAAAAAAAAAAAAAAAACCAAGATAATGCATGGACTCCTTAGAGTAAACATTGACTTAAAACAGTAATGCATTTCCAAACTATTATGCACACTATAACAAAAATAGTTTTAGCGGCAATAATTAAATATGCACATTAACAGAGTGTTAAAATATTTAACGACATTAGTTAATTATTATTTGATTCAATGTCTGCTAATTGCCTCTAAAAACATCAATTGATCATTTTCGATATAGTGACAGTCAAGTCAACATTTCTAAGTTGGGGATGAATAAAATGAGAAAATATTATCACAAATATAATGTCCATTAGTTTTAGATGGTAAAGAATAACAACATACTATATATATTATTGCTGATTTCCCCTTTCAATAGGTTAAAATATGGTTATCAACAATTGTTTCTCCTCAATGTTTGTGTATGAATTATTTAGACCCTCTAATATTTTGTGAGGTTAATTTAGAAAACATCAACAAACTCTCAACCTTGAACCATCCTTCTTTTACCTCCATATAACACCATCCATTTTCCTTGTCAACAAGATTCTATAAGCAGTCTTGGGTCTCACTTAGGGGGTCTTCACAAAAAAATGACTATTCCTCCAAACATAAAGGCCTTAGGTTGCTTTTTTCTTCCTATTCTTCTCAATTTTCTATCATTTTCTTATGCATTAACTAATGATGAAGCAGCTTTCATTGCGCGTCGACAACTCATTTCGGGTACTGGTGATCTTCCTAATATAGTTGAATGTGAGAAGAATATTGACTTGAAATTTGAAAATCATAGGCTTAAGAGGGCTTACATTGCTCTTCAAGCATGGAAGAAAGCGATTTACTCGGATCCTTCAAAATTCACTAGTAATTGGGAGGGTGCTGATGTTTGTGCATATAATGGTGTCTTTTGTGACAAAGCACTTGATGATCCTAACATCAATGTTGTTGCTGGGATTGATCTTAATAATGCAGACATCGCGGGGCATCTTCCTGTGGAGATTGGTTTCCTAGCTGATGTTAGTCTTGTTCATATCAATTCTAATAGATTTTGTGGAATAATCCCTAAGAGTATTAACAATCTTAAACTTTTAGACGAGATTGATTTTAGTAATAACCGTTTTGTGGGGCCATTTCCTAAGATTGTGTTAGAGTTGCCTAAACTTAACTTCCTTGATCTTAGGTTTAATGATTTTGAAGGGTCGGTGCCTTCTGAACTATTCGATAAGAATCTTGATGCCATCTTCTTAAACAATAACCGATTTGTTTCCACTATACCTCCAAATATTGGAAATTCTAATGCCTCGGTGGTGGTTTTGGCTAACAATAAGTTCCACGGTTGCATCCCTCATAGTATTGGTAAAATGGAGAACACATTAGATGAGCTTGTTTTCACAAATAACGATCTATCTGGTTGTGTGACTGAACAGGTCTCTCAGCTTAAGAGCTTAACGGTGTTTGACATTAGTAAAAATAAATTTATAGGATCCTTGCCTCGAGGTTTGGAGTTGATGCAAAAAGTGGAAGTACTTGATATTGCATCAAACATGTTTAGAGGAGAAATTCCAAAGGCTATTTGCACCTTACCAAATTTGGCTAATTTTACATTCTCTTACAATTATTTTGATGAATTGGATGAAGGTTGTGCACCACCACTTCCAAGAAATCCAGTGTTAGATGATAAGGAAAATTGTCTAAAAGGAAAACCCGATCAGAGAAATGAGAAAGATTGTCAATCTGTTTTAAGCAAAATTGTAGATTGTAGTAAAGATAAATGTAGATCTAATGGTGAAGGACCAGCCCCAAAGAACCCAAAAACCCCTTCTACCCCTAAACCACCAAAGACTAACCCACCCAAACCTGTGCCAAGTCCAAAACCAAAGTCACCACCAGTTCAGTCCCCACCAACAATCGTGCCATCACCTCCGCCAATAGTGCCAAGTCCCAAACCAATGCCACCTCCCGTCCACTCTCCACCACCACCAGTGTCATCACCTCCACCACTAGTGCCAAGCCCAAAACCAATGCCCCCTCCAGTTCACTCTCCACCACCACCGGTGTCATCACCTCCACCTCCAGTGCCAAGTCCAAAACCAATGCCACCTCCCGTCCATTCCCCACCACCACCAGTATCATCACCTCCACCTCCAGTGCCAAGTCCAAAACCAATGCCACCTCCCGTCCATTCCCCACCACCACCAGTATCATCACCTCCACCTCTAGTCCACTCCCCACCACCACCAATATCATCACCTCCACCTCCAGCCCATTCCCCACCACCACCAGTATCATCACCTCCACCTCCAGTTCCAAGTCCAAAACCAGTGCCACCTCCAGTTCATTCCCCACCACCACCAGTGTCATCACCTCCACCTCCTCCCGTCTCCTCTCCACCTCCTCTAGTCTTTTCTCCTCCTCCACCCAAACCTATTCAATCACCACCTCCTGCTCCTTTGGCTTCTCCCCCTCCACCTGTGTTCGAGGACGTTGTCCTTCCTCCTAACTTGGGCTCAATTTATGCTTCACCACCTCCACCAATTTTCCCTGGTTATTAAGAGGGATGCATCACTATTATTTCTCTTATTTATCTTAACAAAATATTATTAGTTCAAAGAAATATGTACACATCCACATTTAATCATGCAAAAGTAAAGAAAGTTTAATGTTCTTAGCTTTCGTCTTCCTTTTTTATCATTGCACTTTCTTGTATTTGGATGATCCTGGATGTTCTAATTCCACAAAATATGTTCACTTTACTTTTAACTATATGCTACATTTTGGACATGTTTTATACTTTTCTGTTCTACATACTATATTAACTAATGCAATTTTCAAAAGAAATAAACTCAAATTCACTTGTCGTCAAAAATGAATCAACTCCTTTTTCGTATATTTAGAAAGTGAATTATAATAACTATGCATAATAATAAAAAAAGTGGTCTACATCTACTTGTGCCTTAAAATTTTCTCTAAGAAAATGTTTGAATCATCATATATAGTAAAGTTGAAATATAACATTTAACAAAAGAATCAAATTATATCATCAAAGATAGTGATGAAATGATAAATATTTTATCCATTTTAAATATTAAAGCAGCATAAAATAATCAATATTGGTAAACATTCTGAGCTGAATGACTATTACTTCCATTTATTCATGTTAATGCATGGTCTTTAATTTCTCAAATATAAACTAAGGACTATTAATCTCCAATGTTATTTTTCGGGGATTTGTTAGCTATCCTTATATTTTAGTCCTTGTAAGTGCTTTTATACAAAAAAAAAAAAAAAAAAAAGTCATTGTAAGGAAGTAAAACAAAAGATAACGTGATTTTTTTTCTTAAACGTCTTGATGAAATAAAAGATTAAGAGAAAATGTTCAAATGCCCCCCTAATCTATGCTCGAATTTTCAACTACATACTTAAATTTCACAGGGGTCCTATCACCCCCCTAAACTGTTTAAAATTGAAATAATTGCACACCTAAAAAATCACAACCACATTTATGTTGATAAGTGAAATGCACGCGTTTGACAGGTGGAAATTTTATTAAAAACTTTTTTTTAGCTTTTTCCTTATTGATTCATCATTTAAAAACTTTGTTGAAGGTTAAAAGGTCAAAATTTATAGATTTGTCTTTTGATCTTCTTATTTGAATTTTGTTGATTATAATGTTGATTGTTAGTTGTTTGAAGCTGAAAACACTGGTTAAATGATTTCATAGCTGCAAATTTTAGTTCTAAGAACGCTGGATTTCCATGGAAATGGGTAAGCTTCAATATGATTTTTGTGAATCTATATTCTTGAATTGGAAGGAAGTGATTTCATTGATGGTGTGAAGAATTTTGTGTGGCTGAAAATTGAAGTTCAAGGTTGAAATCGTGAAGCACAACTTAAACCACCATTAAAGTTAGTTCAAAAGCTTGAGTTCTTATTTCAACTTGCCACAAACGATCTCCATTTTAAGTGGGTAATATACCAAAAGTATCGAAACGGTGAGAAAAATTTATATCTAGAATTTGGAGTGATTTGAAGAAGAGTTGAGGTGATTCGGCATCAAATTTTTATATAAATTGTTCTAAAAAAGATGAAGAACTGGGTTGCATTTTTAGATTTACAGGGAAATTATCAATTGTTAAATAAGTTGAAGAATATTATTTGAAGCTAAAATTAGTAATGGCAAGATGATAAGTGGCGATGAAATTTGGTGGCTACCATTGATGATCTACTTCTAATAGGTATGAGAAGAAAACAAATTAGAACTAGAAACAAATAGAAGAAAAAGGGAGAAAAAAAAAATAAAAGTATGGAAAATTATGAAAAAATATTAAAAGTAAAGTTTTAATATATATATATTTTTTTATGTTCACTCTCTCAAGGAGAGTGCAATACACTCACTTTGCCATGTAGGCATTTAGGGTGATGATAATTTAATTTTAAATAGTTTAGGGGGGTGATAGGACTCCCGAGAAGAATAAGTGTGTAGTTGAGAATTCGGTCATAGTTTAAGGGGGGCATTTGACCATTTTCTCAAAGATTAACCTTAAATTTGTCTTTTTTCTTATAATAAGTTGTTTGAGCCAATTTGGGTACATTTCAACTATAATTTGATAGAGGAATTGCTACTTTCCACCAGTATAGATATCGATAATAAATCTATTCATCAAAATTTGAACAAATAAAAAGAATTCACCTAATAAATTTTTACCTACACTATAGTTTTTAACCTTGAATTTTTGCTTTACGAATTTTATCTGAAAATAATGCTCTAAATACAATGAAGAAAATAGCCATACTCTGTTTGCAGATAAGGCAATCTTTTGAGGGTGGAGCACCTATTAATCATAAAAATTTACTATTAAAATATCATACAGAATCAAGTTACGACTTTTTTTTGTCCATAATCTCACATAAAGTCAAATAATTGTATTTCACCCAATTTTAATCATCCAGGTAATTGTCATGCACGTAACAACATTCATCAAGCTCTAGGACGAAATTGCTCGAATTTGTTACATTCTATTCGCACAATGAATAATCACCAACTGACCATTTATGCATTCACATGATTATAAGGCCATATACCAATTGAAAACTTTTCAGTTTCAATATTTTCTTGTTTGTGTCCCTTAAGCCATGATAACGATATCTAGTTACTTTGTCGAGATACAAATTGAATTCAATTCATACCATAAGCAACACACCACATGAAAGAAGTGAAGAAGTGAGATGATTTTCTAAATAATATCAGTTTTCAAAATTTGAAACCAAACCAAACCAAATATTGAATTTTATAATCAATTTGGTTCGAATCACTATTCGATTTGTTTTTTTAATCATAACCATGAACAACCCTACGAGACATGATATGAGGAGTCTAAATAAACAAAATTTAGATAAAATATTTAAGTGAAAATTGATGTAAACTTTTTTTCCTTTAAATTTCTGATGGCACACATTTCATTTCCAAATTAGGAAGTACAAAAATGAAAGCCCAACCCATCAACAAATACCAAATATCTGACCACCGAACCGAATTTAGGAGCAAATACGGCGTCGTGCTTACTATCAACGCTCTCTTGTCTCTACATATCTAAGGGAGAAAACAGTTGGGACTAGGGAGAAATTTCGCGCCGGAAAATGTCGAATAGAACGAAGGAGTCTGAGATAGTGAAAACACCAGAAGAAACACCAATTTTAGCTGTTGAAGCAGCACAACCACCTCTGCCGGGAGACGGCGTCAGAGGAGGAGGAGGAGGATGGGGCGGTGGCTGGGGACTTTCTGCCTTTTCGTATCTTACGGATTTTCAGAAGGCTGCTGCTGTTGCTGCTGAAGAGATATCCCGCAATGTACTTCTCTTTCTTCGCATTCCTCTTTGCATAAATGTAGCTCATTATATTTGATCCAGCTATAATATCGCTGTCTTAATACCATATAAGAAAATGCAGTGCGATCAAGTGTAATTACTTTATTATTTTTCCTTTTGAAGTCAATTTTTAGTATCATAGAAAGGAAATGGGCTTGAATAGAGAAATAATGGATATAGATGATTCATGTAGCTGACCGTAACTATTTGTAATTGATCGATAAGTTATGTAACTAATGTATGTATAATATTGCTCTTTCCTTAGTAGTGTATATTTATCATCTTTTGGCGTTACATGTGTAGGTTTCCTAAGCACACACTGCACTGGAAAAATCTTCTTTTTTCTTGAACATAATTACATATTTAAATTGCTACTAAGACTTCCTTTAGCTATGTCTGTCAGTACTGTAACTGTTGATTTTAGGAATAGTTTAGTAAGCCATGTAGAAACTTGAGGAGAATTGTTATAATTAGATTTTTCTGGGCCTCTGGTAACTTATTAGGTGAGGCTGGGCCATTCATCATCCATCAATGACACAGCTGCCACCGAGTTGCTGATGTCTTCTTTTAGGAAAGATGCCTATTGTTTAAAATCTCCTTTGTCAATGTAACAGTAGTATTCAGTGGAAACTCGTTCCAGGATGAGGTAGTTTATGAAGGCAAAGATCACTTTAAACTGATTATATCTATACTAAGTGTAATTGTTATACCATCAAAACCACTGTCTAAGTGCTCTGTAAATAAATATGGTAGACGCCTAATATTCCAATTTTGTTTGGCTGTGGCATGTCAACCAATTTTATGGTTCGAAAGAAGCTCATCTAAATACCGGTGCTTAATCACCGTACTTCAGCTTAAGTTCACTTTTACAGTCCTACGACTAGATTGCATTTAAGAAATGCCATTCAAATTGAGTTATTTTTCCTTTTCTCAAATCACTCCTTCTGTTTCTGTAGGAAACTAGAGTTTGTTAATATTGCTTATAAGAAGAAAAGGAATTGCCACCTTCTGACCGAATAAGGGTCTCAAAATTCAACCCCCATCAACATTTGCTTATTATTATCCTGCTTGATCTTGATTATTTATTCCACAAGTTTAGGCTACTTATTATTTCGACTTTATGGAAGGGAAATACTCTTACACAAATGACCGTAAATTCACAGGTGGCTCTATTGGTAGATTCTGAATCCTCAGACAAGGATAATCCTGAAGTAACTAATGGTGAAGTGGAGAGTGGGGAGGAGTGTGACAAGAGACGCAAAGCTGCTCTAGAAAAATTATAGAAAGCTAGTGAAGATTCATTCCTTGGCAAGGCAAGTGATATTAAACAGATGTTAGATGTTAGCTCAATTGACACACATTGAGATGTATTTTCTTTTTCAGGTTTTCTTAAGCATGTGAGGTCCTCCCATCCCCATTTTATTTTATTTATAGAGAATTATCTTAATTGTAAAGGTAAATTTGCTGTATTTATTTGTTATGATCATGCTTTTAACCATGCAAGATTAATGTGCAGGGCTTGAGAGTTATTGACCATTCAGTCGAGAATTTTGCTTCAGGAATCAAAGGAGGTTCTGATTTAGTCCACAAGTATGTCGACTGATGTCAGAATTGTGAAATAATTGTGTCATTCTTCAGTCCACACTTTAGAAAGCTTTACATAGCAGGGTGGAGTATTTAAAAAAAAAAAAAACATGTTTATTCAGTACATCATGGTCTGCTTGAGAAGAAATGTTGTACCAATTTGATTTTATGCTTGGGGATTTAACTTTGTTCTAGTTAAATGTTTCAATGTTCTATTAGATAATCGTAGAGTGGTGTAAAATCATAAATCATACATTTACAAATATATACAGATATATTTATACACACAGACACAAATTTATGGACTAAGAAAAGCAGTCACAAATTCCAATCCAGGATAGCTGAAATGAAGAACCAGTAAGCATGAGAATCGGTTTCCCTGCAGCCGTGCTCAGTGTTGAGTCATTACCTGGGTGTTTTTTCATGTAGCACAACCGAAACTGCTAAGCTAATGATATTTTGTTTTATATTTTTAGGCTTGAGAATTCAGCTTTAAATATTGCGGAATCAATTCAGCATGGTAATTTACCTGCCACACCTGGTTCCATTGCACTATCCATACCAGAGGTCGGCTAAAAAGGTGTTTTTCCCTTTTCCATGTCGTCAGCTGTGTAATTTATATTGGATCATTCCTGCAGACCGGGGAAACTTTTTCTGCCAAAGGAATGCAAGCACTTGAGCTTCTGGGCAGAGAAACTATGGATCTTCTGATATCAGAAACTGGTATGGATGTTGACAAGAGCTCGAAAGAAGTTGAAGGGAAAATAGATGAAGATCAGTTCTTTGAGGAAGTCACATTTGATCGATGCTTCTATATTGATGGTGGTCCAGAGCATTTGGAGGTCTCTTCTCATACTAGTGGTTTTCTTTATGAGGTCCTTTTTTTTCTTGAGAGCCTACTTATCATATGATTTGCTCACAGGAGCTGGAGGCATTGTCCAATCATTACGCGATGTTGTTCAACCGGAAAAAAGCAAAAGTTCCATCTGATCAAAGGTCTTCGTACGATGGAAAGCTTAAAGAGGTTCAGCAGATTTTTGACTTGAGATCTGAAGTTGATGGAAGTGATATAGAATCAGAAAAAGGGAAGAAAGTTGAGACTGGGATCTGGGATAGTACAGATGAGGTGAAGAATTTGCATGATTCCAGTGTGAACAAGGCTACAGAATTAGCAGCAGGGTAACATAGATCTGATATTCTGTATTTCCTTTGCTTTCTACTTTCTTTGTTTGTGGTGGGATAGCAGTGCTTTTAAGGGCCCAGAAAGACTCCCCTTGATTGCTCAAACATTTTATAAAGAGGAGTATATGTTATATTATGTGAGGAGCCAATCACTAACATGATGTTACTCATTACAAAAAGGGGAACTACCAAATATAAAAGTGAACTGACTTCCCTAACAGAACAGGTTGCAGTTTACATAAGAGGTCACAGGTGCAGTGTACTAATGAATTCTATCATGCTTTCTTCATCATATCCATTCCACATGAATTAAAACTTATATTAATATGTTATGATTTAGTTTGCCCTCAAAATATCTCTGGCTTCCTTATTTCCAGATCACCCAACACACAGCAACTGGAACTGTTTTCCCATTTGCCTCACTTTTTTCCTGCACCAGCAGCCCATCCCAGCTCCAAAGCAAGTATTTACTGTCCTTGATATCACCCATTTCATTCCAAATAAGCTCAGCACCAGAACTTATAATTGCCCGACCAGTCCCATGATTGCCCAAACTTTTGATCAGTGCACCTCTTTTTATGTGAGTAACAATCTTCTGACTGCAGTCTTACTAGTGTGTTGATCAATTATTTGAGACCATTAATGTGTTGGTAGACTGTTCATGTGGCCTATGTTGCTCAGATCCTTCAAAATCCTACCGCAACCGTGTTGATCCAACACAATTTTGGGTGTGGGTGTGAGATCAGCACTGGATTTGGGCTGTTGAAGTGTGTGACCATCTAATCTAAAAGTTAAAAGTGGTTAGAGGAGAACACTTTTACTTTCTTAATGATATCTTCAACACGGGTCCAACCCTCACATGCAGACCTGATTC